>CM029507.1:16778132-17978132 GCA_017140475.1 Eucalyptus fibrosa
TGTTGCTGCTGGTGGTGGAGGCACAAATGTTGTCATCACCTGGATATCAGCAGGTAGGATAGTATTAACAACTTGACAAGTAACGGTGGTACATATGTGCCAAGAGGCACTTGCCTCATTGGCATCTCCCTTCTTGGGAAGGGGAGAGACCAAGTTCGACTATTAGATCTCTGGATGGTTGAAAGAAGCTCTCGCCTTCTTTAAATTAATCAGTAAGAGCAAAAAGTTTCCATTAAAGACAGAGAAAAGCCCTCGTCTTACTTAGCAAGTAAAAACACAGTGGTCTGGTACCTGAGAACCAGCGCCAGAAGACAAGAGAACATTTAAGAAAGTTGAGAAGGCAAAGCCTTTAATTATTCGCCGATGTCCTTGTAGTTTTGTCTGGACCTAAGGAAGTGAAACAGTCGATATTCATAACTTTGTTACAGATAATAACAAGGTTAACTTTCAACGACAATGAAAACAGGTCTCACCTCATCATCTTGACCACTGTAAATTTGAATAGAGGAGTCCTCCATTCCTATTGCGATAATGTCATTGTCTTGGGGATGGAAATCCAGAATCGCGGATGCTGGTTCTTTAGGCATAAATGCATACATCATCTGGATATCAGCAGGCAGGATAGTATTAACAACTTTCTAATGACAGTGGAACATATGTACCAAGAGGCACTTGCTTCAATGGCATCTCCCTTATTGGGAAAGGGGGAGAGCAAGTTTGATCATTAGATCTCTGGATTGTTTAAAAAAGCTCTTGCCCTGCTTTCTTTAATCAGTAAGAGTAAAAAGATTCCATTGAAGACAGAAATGCTCGTCCTAATTAGCAAGTGAAAAAGGACATATGCTGTACTTCTGACTCTACTAAATAATCCACGTGACAATCAGAGCAATTGCTTTCATGGACCTTCCAATAATAGAGTTCGATACTTACTGTACATGATAGAATCAATTTATTTAATCTCCGAAAAAAAATTTGAGGAAATTGTGAATGCATATTCAGCACAATGGGGTAGTTCATCATCTCGTGCCTTGTAAATAGTGCTACAAAAAACTGACAAGAGGATGTAACCTTGCCTTTAGGAAAATATTCACCTCAAACGTTTTTATATTGAAGATAGTGATCTTCCCTCCTGATGCTGATATTAGAAAATAATCGTTCTTTGACAGTGCAAAGCACGGAACTGCATCTTCAGGATTTGTATCACTTATGTTATTGATCATCAAATTCCCACCACGAGGCTGCCATAACCGTGGTACTACACTAGTTGTAGCCTGCGAAAGAAGAATTAATGTAGTTGAAAATGTGTTAAAGCATAAAATAGCTTGCCAATTTCAAGGAAAAAAAGATTCCTTACCTTGCCTGTGAAGTTCGGATCACTTTCTTGCCATTTCCAGAGCTTGTGTACAGCATTCGATGACAAAGCCAGAACGGCAAGACCTGACTTTGTATAAATTAATCTCGAAACCTGTTCATTTATCAGCTTCAGTGGTGACAGTTAAATGTAATACCCAAAGTTAAAAGAAAATTAAAAAGAAAGAGCCCAAAGAACTGGGCACTGAACGATGGATGCAGAAATTAATACAAAGAGAGACTCGGTGATGCCCAACCATACCTGCATATTTATCCAAGAGTATCTGTGTGCATAAGCATATATACATACGCTATGTTTACGTATGAACAGAACATATGATACACATGACATCAAAACCCAGTTGAAATTCTGGCAAAAGGTAGAACCTCGACTTAAACGGTCAAGGTGTATCGCTATAGAACTAAGAAAACTCTTGAGTGATCCACGTGCAAAAACACAGTGCCTTCACCCATGCTACTCTTTTCTGGGAATACTTACCCTTTTGCCTCTAGTGTTTATGTATTTAGATTCAGCGGTTAAATTTCCACTCTAAGTTTCTGGAAATTGGCAAGCTGAATTCACAAGCTTAGCATTCTCGACAAGCATCAAAATGGTGCACAATGATATATTTTGCCTGCCATGTACAAAGCAAAATTCATCTCGTGAAGAATCTGTGCCTTTTACCATATATAACTGCATGAGAGTCCACAGAACAATCCATCTCATTGGATTCCAAGCAAAGGCTAAAAAAGTCTCGTCATGCGAATATACCACTACATTCTGAATCTGGCAGCATCCATCTCACTATACATCAGTATCATAAATTTCATAACGTCCACAGCCAACAAAACTCAAGCACAATTGCCACTCCGTAATCACAGATTAATTAATGTTGATCTTATTCTTTCCTATTTGTATTGTTGAAACAATGGGTTGGCAGTAAAAGGCCAAATGAAGGGATGACAAATTCCCCCAAATGTCGAGATTTAAGAGATTACTCATTGGACCACATGCAAATGAAACTTATAAAGCAAGTGCATTAAATGCGACTTATTCAAGTTTGTGCTTATCTAGTAGAAACGTGACAGATAAATATGGAAAGAAATGCTGCATAAGAACATCCTAATTTGGCAATCATTGTACCCTCGTAGCTGTTAAGTTATCAGGTAGCCTTATGGACCGGCATTGTGATGGTTCATTGATTTCTGTCAGTTTCCAAATCCATGATTTGTCTCCCGTCTCGTCAGCAATTCTGGGATTCACATGGGCCATGCTCTCACTGTTCTGTAGTGCTCAAAAGAGAGGATATCATTAAAAGATGTCCAATGAACATGCACATACAAATGCAACTACTGCATCATTCAAGTAAAACAGTAAGCAACAAATAAAGCTCCTTAAAAACATCTAACTACCTAATGCAGTAATGATACCACTTACCATACCAACCATTGCTGCTACTGGAGCACCTCTAACTTCCAGGCTTGGCCCAACAGTAGCATTACCAGAGCCAAATGCTACAATTGCCAGTGGCTGCATAAGATTAAAGACATTTAGAAGGCTTGTGCAAAACGGCATATGATCAATGCATTATCATATGCCGCAATAGCACCAAAGTGAGAGCTCTTTCAGAAGGTTTTCATTCAATGGCATGCATTGAAAGATAATAAAGAAAGAGAAATGCAAAAGAAGGGGCAATGTAGTGCAACTCCACTTAAAAATCCAGGAAAACTGGAAATCCCGACTTCCATGAACAGAAGACTTAAAATAGTGAGAAGTATATATGACATGGAGAGATCTACTCATGAATGTTGAGAAAAGCATTCCATCTACGACAGATAATTGATCACCCCGTAAAATACTTCTTATAGATTAAACCATCCATTAATAACTGAAGAACGATAAGGAAAAAGCAAGATGAAATAAGTACTTCATCTGAGGTTCCAACGGGTCTTGATCTCTTCAAGACATGTTCAGAATCTACTGTTTGGTAGTCCATGGGTGAGTTGTTGGCAGGAGGAGTCCTGGGAGGCTTTAAGAGAACTGTATCGCAAGACAAAAAGTAAATAAAATGACAAACTAACAGCTTGAACTTGTTGAAACTACAAAATCAAGTTTCACAGCTTTTCCACATGTTATTGAGAGCTCTGGAAGACATCCAAGCCAATAAGAAAGAGTGAGTTTCTTGAGAAAAGTTAGTTGGGAAAGATATAGCAATTGTGGAATCTAGCAGGCGATACCTAGAGCTAATAATTGAGAGCGTAGTTTTGATAGTTTTTGAAGCTTGTCTAAATCAGGCTTGTTTGGCGAAACCAGTTCGCCTGTATTACTATTTAGCCCTTCCAGATTTTTCCATCCTGCAGCTCTCAACTCTTGGAGTTCGGCCACTATTCCGTTGTCACCAAGCAATTTTACAACACGAGTCCCACCAATGTCCAACGTCCTCAAGTTCTGCATATTCCCAATGCTTTCAGGTAATTCTACAATAGCTGTAGAGTTTAAATCCAGCTCAATCAATGATGCCAAATTTCCGATTGAAGCGGGAATTTCTCTCAATGAGTGGCATTCAGATAATAACAAGTGCCGCAGAGATAGAAGGGAACCTATGGAGTCTGGAAGTTGAGCAAGTTTAACGCATCTTCTTAGGTCAAGGGAAGTCAGAAACGTTAGATGGCCTATAGAGCTAGGCATGTGTGCTAATGATACACAATAACTGGCTTCAAGGATCTTCAGCTCCTTTAGAGAACCGATGGATTCGGGTAATCTTTCAATCCTTGTTCTACCTAGATATAACTCACTTAACGACACAAGGGAACCTATGGATTCCGAAAGTTGAGCAAGTTGACAAGACCGGGCAACTAAGATCTCCAACTTTGTTAAATACCCTCTTGAAATAGGAATCTTTTCTATATTAGTAAAACTTAAGATAAGCTCCCTCAATTCTTCCATTCTGCCAACTCCTTTGGGAAGCTTCTTCAATGCAAAACATCCCGAACATTCAAGGAGATGAGGGTCTTGATATCCTCGATAGAAGGATGAATCTCTTCCAAATTCATACAATAGGCAAGAATCAAAATCTCCAAGCTTTTGAAAGTGGACAAGTTGGGGGTTCCTCTCAAAGAATTACACCCTGAGAGGTTGAGAACTTTGAGTTCGGTTGCCATCTGAAAGAAAGAGTGTACACCTTAGTGAGATGGGACCGCTGCAACTTATGATTTTCCACTACTTAATACTTCTTAAAATTCCTCAAAAATAGCCATGCTCCACTACTCCTTCACCGTTATCTTTTAGTATTGTTTGGCTAGACGTGGTATAATTTTTTTTTTTTTTTTTTTTTTTTGCAGAGCGTGGTCTAAACATTTCTTAGGCATATCCCATTGCAAAAAGAATGTTAAGGATGTACGAATGCTAATTACTTTTATTTTTCGGTTAACATTTCAATGAAATTGCATATTAGATTTTAAAGGTTATGGCGATGCTGTTCTTTATTAATTAGACATGAGCAGATTTTATTATCAAAAAGCAGATGAGTTCAAATGGAAGAGGGATGCATTCGTTGGGCGCCTTTTTTTTTTCCTCCAATAGTATGAAATCAAAAGGAAATGGCTAATTCAATTATGAAAAAAAAAATTAATACTATATGTACAAGACATAAAAATTGTTATATTAGAAAATATTTAAATGCCATTTGAAGGATAATTACACTCTTATAACATTATTAGTTACAATTATGGAAAATTACCAAAAAAGTCATTAATCTATTACGATTGTACTAATTCATTCTATCTAGCCAAATTTGACTAGTCTGACGTTGATATAGATAATTTTTTAATAATATTTTATTTTTATTTTTTTTTTTTTTTTTTTTTCTTCTTTCTTTGCTTCGTTTCCCCCACAGTGACTAGCAAGCCTTCGGCAAGGGTTGTAGCCCTCATCCAACCTTTCGCCTAAATCTGGGCGAAGCCACCTCACCTGCGGCCCCTTGGCCTCACCCAATGTCTAGTAAGCTCATCGTCGGGAAAAAAATCCAATAAGGAAGAAAATAAAATAAAAGAAAATAAAATATTATCAAAAATTGTCCATGTTATAGTTGGTCGGTGTCCACATCAATGTTAGTCGGCCAAAATTGGCAAGACAAACTAAATTAGCTTAATTATAAAAGGTTTAAAATTGAATTGGCAAAAAAAAAAAAAAAAAGTTTTGGATCGAATTGACACGATTACAATAGACTTACGACTTTTTTAGTAATTCTCCCATTATAATTGTGTTATACATTGACTTCAACAACCAACAATTACAATGAATAAATATTGCGTGACCAAACCCAAAAAAATAAAATAAAAATAAACATAAATTGCATGCAACAAGTCAGAGCTATTCATAAATTATTCTCGTTATTCTAAGATAAAAATAAATTTAGAATTTTAGTATGGACGCACAACACAAGTCTCGGAGAAGGAGTTTCCGTTTTTCCATGAAAGAATACTCATATAAACATATAACAAGAATAGCTGAAAAGATATACTTTTGCATGGGGAGTAATTAACTTAAAAGCCATAAACAATTTAGATTGAAAAAAAGCTCAAGATAGGCAAAATATTGTAATCATTTTTTTAATAGATTTTAATTAACATAGTTAAAAGAAGTTTTTTAAGTATATCTAATGTTAACCATGACTGGTTGTTAACATATTACCAATTTACAATATTAAGAGGCAGAAGCTTCTGGCTTATTTAGGTGCCTATGGATTCCTCTTGCATTTAGAGGAAAATCCTTAACACGAGGAAGGATATTAAACCTTTCAAAAAGAAAGGAAAGAACACTTGGTGTGATTAGACCCATCAATAATACAGGATTATGCACAAGTGACATGACTTCTTTGCATTTTACCTCAAGTGGACCCCATCCTCCCCAATCCTTTGAAATCTTACTATGTGACAGATTGAGCACAACTAATTTCTTCGGATGAAAGTTGACTGCTGCAAAATCCAAGGGACAATTATTCCACTTGAGCCATCTTAACTGAGGAAGCAATTTCTGGAAATCACCGGTGAAATTCACACCATTCGCTTCAATGAACCTCAAGTTGGTCAGTTGTTTAAATTCTTTGGCTGTGCACCTTCTCTTGAAACCATAATTGCCAAGAAAAAGGGCCTCAATCTTACTAGTCCCCTGTATTTAGGAAACTTTGTGGGTAAGCCTTGAAATTATGAGATGAGACCAAATGATATAAGATAAAATGTACTCATTTCAATTTGCAGTCATACTATTTTAGTGTAGGCTTCTCCCTTTCAACTCTGTGAAATGACATGTTGTGGTTACATATTCTTTGTCTAATCTATGTAAAAGGGGAAAACTCAAGAGGCTGTTCCCGAACTTTTCCTCCTCCAATCATTGCACCATTTGAATTCCCAAAGACTATATCCTTTCAAATTACACTAAAAGGCCTCTCTTCATGCACACACTTCTTTGGGAATATTATCAAAATTCATTCCTTTTATAAGTGAACTAACACTACCTTTACTCATATCCTTTGTATGTGAAACAATAGAACTCTTACAATCCAAACACATCTATCAAACTTGCCATCAAAACATATATCAATACTAAAGAATCTCAATTGCAGAATCCTCCTCTTTTTTTTAATACACATGTTTCTTCATATTTTTCATAGTAATTCATAAAGTGTTTGTTTTTGAAAAACATATCGTAAGACCACATTAAATTTCGATAGACTCAACTTCGTGTGTACAATAAAATTCTCCTACACAGAAATTCCTTCTTTTGCTAAACATGAAGTACATATCATAAATCCTTGAAGCTAGGTCATTGCTCATAGCTTAACAATTTTTTTGGAAAAAAGGAGAGATGCCTCTATTCGCATGCAACTAGTAATCTTTACTTCTAAAATTTAGAAATATTCCATTTTGCATACACCATGAATAACCTTCCTATATTTATTCTTAAAACTTCCACAATCTGTCCCCTTCGACACATTATTTAATTATCTATCAATATCCCTTAGTTACTTCCATTTGTCTTTCCGCTTCGTTATTCTCATTTCATAAAAACACGTACTTCTTCATGCAACTTCCTGTGGTTTTTTTCTCGGTGATAACTTCTTGTTATAACGTCTTCTTCCTTATAATGCATTGGAAGAATGTTTAGACTCTTTATTTTTCAAGTGTTGCAGATAGTAATAATAGTAGAAATCTTGTGCACTTATTTCGCATTTTCCACTGTAATGTAATAAATTGTACTTTTCGAGGATTTATTAGAATGTAAAGATGTGATTAACTCAATCTGATTAAACTAACTTTTGTGGAGAAGCTTTAAAAAGGGGAGAGAAAAGAAAAAAGAATGAATGGATGAGAAGAAGAATGTGAGATGGTGAGTTGCACGAAATGTCACGGCACATTTTGGCTTAGTCACCAATTATTTCATCGATCATTCGAACGTGTCTGATTCATTCTTCAGAACAATCAAAAGACATATAATGGAAGAGTTAGAGAGATATGGATCAGAGTGATAGAGCATTCCATTCATATTTGATGGTTACCAAGAAGTTGAGTCGAGATATCGTAAGTGTGACAGTTTAGATTTTCAGTTCAAATCATTGACCACCTCTTGAGTTTGTGTAGATTGGTCAAATTTGACAAGAATAGAGAAGATCGAGATCTTGAGACTAATGCGCATAGCAGAAGCTAAAAGTATATCGAGGGTTAAAAATCTAAGTAAAGAAGTTATGGCTCTATTAATCCCATTTATTGTAAAATTGCAAATTTTTTCTTCTAACATCTTATTTTAACGTCATTTAGTTGTACACATACATTACATGTCTATTTTACCTCAATGGATTATCACAAGACGTTTAGATTAGTATAGCATGTTTGCTTGCAGCAATGGCAATCATAAAATACTACAATGTTTACTTGCAATAATAGCAATTATTTATTATAGTCGGCCAGTAATAACTATTACCCCTTGTGTAACAGCTATAACTGCCTTGGTGTAATGGCTATTCTCAAAACCCGTATCTTTTTTTTCACACTCACTCTACGACGTTAGATTATAATTATAATTATAATTATAATTATAAAATACATGTCAACCATAACTCAATTTACTTATAATATTTATGTGATGATAAACTCCAGTTATACTTATCTTGACTTTAATCACATATTAAGTAAATAGTAGATGAGATAGTAATTAAGTTATCTTGGTAACACATTTCATAATATACTTATTATCATAAAGTTAGTTGCTCCCTATTATTATTAGATAATAATTTTTTCTTAACTTAATTTTATATTTCCTAGTATGACAATTATCTTAATAACTATTTATATTAATTAACACTTAATGGTGATATAATATTGTCTCAATCATACTAGTAATTATGTAATATACGATTGCATATTATATGATTAAATTTAAATCATATTCACAAATTAATGATTAACTTATTGATTAAAAATTCACATTTTAAATTGTAATATCTTGATGATAGTGCATTACACTCAAAATTAGCTATTAAAGTGATAACTATTATAATATAATATCTCATCTTAATATAATCACATGTTATGTGCTTAATTTCTAGCAAAATATAAATAAATGTTTGATAGATTATATATCTAACAATTTAAATGGGGTATTAAACTCATGAATCAGGAATGATTATTAAAGTGATAATTATAACCCTCTAATTCTGATTTTAGGAGTGTTTGGAGAATTATGATGCTATGCCCCCCTTCTGTGGTTCTTGAAACTAAACGGTATAAAAATAACTAAATTACTTAAACCAAACAACTTATAGCTGTTAGCTTTATTACATTGCAGCGTAATAGCTATTATCTTACAGGCTTATCTTATTACTGTAACTATACTGGCTATTAGAGTAACTTGTTGACCATTCTCTCCAGTTTTTGCTTATTCATCTAATTGAGAAGAATAGGAAAGATCAAGATCTTGAGACTAGAATGCGCAATAGAAGCTAAATGTTTTATTATTGTTAAAAATCTAAGTAAAATATTTATAGCTCTATTAGTCCCCTTAATTGTAAAGGTTCAAATTTTTTCTTCAAATGTTTTATCTTAATCCATAGAAATTACCACATAACATATGCCTTTTAGTTGTATACACATATCAAGTTTTGGTAACATATATTTAAGAGCAAAATAAACAATCATCTATTAGGAGCAAAGGGCTAATATTTGACAAATAATAACACTAAAATCACATTTGTCAGATTACCATACCAAAAGATAAATAAAAAAGATGTCCATCATCACAAAAAAATTATATAACATGCTTTAGAAATAAATTAATATAATAAAAATTTTCATCACAGAAAAAAAAAGAGAGTAAAAGTTTGGAGGATTATATTGCATGACTGCATATATTTCAATAATAAGTATAACAAAATGTATTACTAATCACGAATATAGTGATTGATAAGGTGTCCCATTGTGACTAAAAGAATGACCATCATCCCAAAAAAAAAAAAAAAATAATTAATAAAATTGTCCATCGTAAAAGCAAAAAGAATATATGTTTAGAGGGCTCTATTACATGACAACATAAACTTCAGTAATAAGTATGACGAAATGTACAATAAGTGATGGTCTTTATGATTGAAAGTTCTATGGATACTCATTATGAGAAAATATTTTTTTCGTATTTCATATGTAAATGATAACAAAAAACCGATAAAAAAATAATATGACATGAAAGCTCACATTTAACAATAAATTATAGAAAAATACTAAACATATTCTAAATACATTGCTCACTAAGAGTTGCATGATGTAGAAATATTTATTATACTGTGGTTGTCCATATTTGACAAATAAAAGATCGATAAAAGAATTATGTCATGTGATAGCGCATATTTAACAAATGATGATACGAAAATTAACTAAATATTTTTGTTAAATAATATGTTTACTAATAGTTTAACAATGTAGAAATAATTATCATAGGGTGATAGCAAATATTTGACAAATAAATGTTATCAGGGGATTAAAAGAGAAACTATCCACTATCACAAAAATGAAAAATGAAAAATAATATAGCAAATTCATAGAAAAAATTATCCACTGTTATGGAAAGTCTATAGAACGAAAACAATATATGTTTAGAGGGTTCATTACTCGGTTGTGCATATATCTTAAATAATTATGAAAGCCACATTAGCAAATTGACGGTGTTAACTAATGGTTGACAACAAAGGATTTGCTTTGTACAAAATGCGAAAGATAATTTGCTATATTGAGAAAAAAAATAGATAGGAGAGTAAATTGCACAAACAGTAATACTTAGGAGACCAAATCTGTACTAAACCAAGTTAAAAGACGGGACTAGGATAGCTGATCATCATAAATGAATGGAGGTCTCATTTATCACAGAAAACAACTCATAAGAAGTCAATACTCAATTAAAGAAAGAAGAAAGAAAAGACCTCATAGGAAATCAAAACAAGAATCCAAACATCAAACATGTGCATCAAACATATATGTGGGAAAAGCATAGCCTTCAACAATTTATAGATGTCAGCTTTTCTTTGAAAGTGCTATATCAAACATTATGTTTCTGTAATTTTGTTGCTGCGAGTTACCAATGGAGAGTGTCCTCATCACATTTCTACGAGGCAAAGATATATATCATTCATCAATAATCAAGAAATTGCTCCTAAACAATGTCCCAGAATAAGGCAGGAACAACAATAAGCAAAATAGCTCTTTTACTAGCAGAAGCACCGAGTTTTAGGGACTCAAGACTGACAATAATTTTTATCTCAAACATGAAAGAGAAGTCGGACTCACATTCACCGACTAAGGCAAGTATATAAAAATCTTACCTTCTTGTTGTCAATCACTTCTGCTGCTTCCTCACTAATCCATAGCCTGCTACGCTCTTGAGGATTCTGTGGATTTTCTAGACGAACAATTTCCCTTCCAAGATCTCTTAGTTGATCATGCATCCTTAAGATGTCATTTTGGTCAATTTTAATTAGAGACTTAAGTCTCAATACTTCAAGCCCCTCCCCCGGGTAAAAATCACCAGCATCCCACATATAAGTTGGGTCGCGTTTAGATGATCCAATAAAAAAACATGCAATATCCAGAAATATCTGTTTCTCCCCATAATCCAATGTATCGTAACTTATCCTCAACGTGTCTTGCACTTTTTTATTAGGCACTTTCTGTAATTTCTTTGATGTAGCTTCCCATTCTTTTTTCGTCTTTCCACACAAGCATGAACCTATAACTTCAAGGGCTAAGGGAAGCCCTCCTGTGGTAGATACAATATCACGAGAGATAACCCCATAATCAGTCGGAGGAGAATCCTTTCGAAATGCATGTCTACTAAATAAAATCAATGACTGATTTAAAAGCAACTCATTGAGTTGATACTTGTGGCTTACCCTAGCCTTGTCAAGAATATCCTTGTCTCTAGTGGTGATGATGACTATACTTCCAGCTTTAAACCAACTACCGTCTTCGACCAAAGCCTTCAAGTGAGTATCATCATCCACATCATCAAGAAGAATAAGTACTTTTTTACTCGTAAATCGAGATTCAAGGATATTGATTCCTTCGTCGACATTAGACACATCACACAAGTCTTCTTTTAAGTCAGAAATGAGTTGCTTTTGTACGCATACAATACCCTTGCGCTTAGATTCTTCTCGAATATCTGCCACGAAGCTACGATAATCATAATGACTAGAAAGTTTGTTGTATAACACCTTTGCAAGAGTTGTCTTACCAATGCCGCCCATTCCATAGATTCCAATCATCCTTGTATGACTGAATTTAGCATCTATGGAGCTCATAATATGTTCCATAGGATTATCGATTCCCACCAACTGTTTGGGAACATTTAGCAAAAATAGTCTTTTTAACTCGCTTATAACCTTTCTAACAACTATTTTAACTAATGTTCCTTCATGCCTGTCAAATACAATATAGATTTCAGTATAGGATGGCAATATATATATATATATATATATATATATATATATATATATATATATATATATATATATATATATGTATGTATGTATGTATGTATGTATGTATGTATGTTGTTTTTAAAGTAAGATCTAGCTATAAGAAAGTAAGCAATTTTGTGGTGGAGAATAGCATACCCATTATCAATTTTCTCTGATTCCCATCCTTTCAAGGAAGTTACTTCTTTAAGCGCTTCTTCCCATTCCTTTGCAACCTTTTTGCCCACGGTGTTTTTATGTGCATTGATAGTTTTTCTCAATCTCCTTGTAGGATTTCGCAACTTCGAGGGTTTCACTTTGTAAAATATGGGCAACACTATTTGCCCTTTGTTTCTCTTGCACTTCAACATATGAGCCAACTCACGAAGACACCATTGGCTGGAAGCATAGTTCTCCGACATAATTGGGATTAAGATCTTAGACTGCGTAATACTGTGGAGAAGCTGCTGACCAATCTCCTCACCAACAGGGAGTTCATTGTTGTCTTTGAATACGTGAATTCCTGCATCAACAAGGCTAGTATAGAGATAATCAGTGAAGTTTTTGCGAGTGTCTTCTCCTCTAAAGCTTAAGAACACTTCGTAGCTATTCCCTTTCCTCTGTTCCTCTCCACCTTCATGATCTCCTCCATGTGGAGTGGTCGGTGAGGAAGACGCCCCGGTATTTGGATCTTCTGAATGAGTGGATTTTTTCCTTTTGCAACTTGATTGGCAATTTAAGTTGAGCGGGAAATGAGGCGAAAAGAGAAGAAAGGAATTGGAGAGAAAGGAAGAGAAGGGAGAGACCCATTTCCTTTTTCTTGATTGGATGTACATCATGTAGTGATTGACCAAAAAGATTCTTATTTTGTTATAAAATAGGAGATTGATCGAGCAGAGCCTTAGAAGAAAACCAGACTCCACATTCCAGATCTGCAAATGGTAGAGTTCGGAACTCATCTAAACAAAATGAGCAATCAAAGCAGGAAATAGAGAAGAGGAGAAGAGCAAGGAGTCATGGATTACCTGAGGAGTGCTCAAACAACACAATCCACCCGATTCTCAGCCTTCCACTTTCGATTTTTAATACACAATACTCTGTTGTGCGAGCTTGAATAGTACGGAGTTCTTGCTAATCGAACTGCTGCAATGCATGCTGGACGGAAAGGACAAATATTACACGAGTAATTTCCTCGGCATTACACGGAAGGTGCGTGGAACCTGTGCGATAGTGGAGCACTATCGGGGCGTGGAAACTATTTTTTTACTGATAGTGGACCGCACATGGATGGGGCTTTCGCTTTCCTTCGTCTCTTGTAGCGAAGGCTTCGCGGAATTTACTTGCAATAATACTCCAACAACGCTCGAGCGCAAGTGGGGTTTCGTCGTTTTCTATCGGTCAGTTACTCATTGGATTGAGTATATTTGTCACTGTTGTTGCCGTCATAATCACTCAAACAAAGTTATATTAGAGTATTACACTTAGCCTGCCAATGAAGCAATCTTAAGGTATTGCACAACTTTTTAGCCATTTTGCTTTGTCGACGATGAGCTGTTCTCTCTTTTATTATTCATGATCCTAGAAATATATTTTCCTCCTCATATTAATGGAAAAATAGAAAAAAAAAAGTAATGACTGATACTCATTAAAGTTGTTTGCCATTATTAAGTGGATATTACAAACCAACTATACTACAATATCATGACTTAGACCAATAATATTATTATATAATGTTGCCTATTAACCATTTTGTTAATTGTTAAGTAGAATATATTTTGATGAGATGTTTAATGTATTGTAGTTGACAAGGATAATAGAAAACTGGTTACGTTTTTCGATAGGGAAGAAATAAACAAAAATATGCATATAATAAAGATTAAATAGCAAGGATATAGCAAATTAAATTTTAAGGAAGAATATGAAATGCATTTTTTTTTTTCAAATCGTAAAGGGTATTTCTTTTTTCTAATGATGCTTTTAGTAATTAGGGGGCATGCTCGATAGATAAATCCCTCCTCATGCTGTATAGATAAAAGATGAATGTTCGCCCACTGCTGTGATCTCTACCGACTCTCAGGCTTCCACGTTACACGCTCCATTAATTGTGCGGAGGGTGCATAGAACCTACCCACCAGGTGTTCTGATTCAACGCGAGCACGACTTTGACTTGGGTTGCCTTTTCTATTTATAAGAGAAACAGAAGAGAAAATCAAAGGGCAATTGTTGCCCGCCTAATGAACACGGTCTATTAATAAGAGAAATAGAAAAGAAGACTAGCTAGCAATACTCCCACGCTCCTGGTGCTAACATGCATCAGTCAATCCCAAAAACATCACTCGTTGGATTAGTATTTTCAATGCACAATCTGACTTTTTTCTTTCAAAAGAGATTCCTCTAAAAAGCAAATCCCCAAATAAATCTCCCCCGATTCTCAAACTAGGTTTCTCCATACCATGCCTAAACATTATTTAGTCATCACCCCCTCACCCAAATCACTTTTATCTCACTCCTCAAAATATTTTTGTTATCGGATAGTGTTATTTGTGGCTGTCTTTGCCGTCATAATCACTTAATCAAGGTTATATTTGAGTATTTCACTAAATATCTTAGCCATTAGTCTGTGTATCTAAAGTCTATATATCTTTACTAAAGGCACTGCAAATGAAGCAATCTTCTTAAGTTGTTGTACAACCTTATAGCCATTTTGATTTGTTGGCAATGGAAGAGCTGTTTTCTCTCTTAATATATATGATCCTATAAATATAATTTTCTCAGCAATATCAATGAAAAAAATGGAGAAAAAAAAACCCATATACTCGTTATAGTTGTTTTTAGCGATTGGATATTATAAACCAACTATACTACAATATTATGACTTATACCAATTATATTGCTATACAATATTGTATCACAACCAATTGTTTCAATTGTTTTGTTTCCTATGTAGAATCTATTTTGTTAACATGTTTAATGTACTACCTCAAATTACAAATGAATAAAAAAAAATGAGACGTGATGGCATAGTGGACATTATATTTCACAAGGATGACGGTTTACAGATTATGTGTTTTGTTATGGATGAAATAAACAAGTATATGCAAATAATAAAGTTTAAAAAGCAAAGAGAAAAAGAATTAAAGTTCAGGGAAGAATATGAAATGTAATTTTTTTACATTATGAATTTTATTTTTCTACTAGTGGTGCCTCTACAGATTTCGCATAATAAATCCCTCCCTTGAAAAAAAAAAGTTGAAATCCAGTTGGGACCAAAGATGATCGACAATTTTATTTTTCTACTACTGGTGCCTCTACAGATTTGTGCGCATAATAAATCCCTCCCTTGAAAAAAGAAGAAGTTGAAATCCAGTTGGGACCAAAGATTTAGTCGATCATTTATGTTGTCCAGAGGAATGAACAACTTCTATTTCTCCTACAGCATCACGTCTGAAGATTATTTAGTCAATACTCCCTCACCCAAGTCACTTTTATCTCCCTCTTTAAATTAATATTTTTTGACATTTCACATAAATTTTATACTTTCCATGTCACAATTAGAAATTGTTAGTTAACGAGTTCTCCACTATCAAATAACTTTTTTTTTTTTTTGATCCGCTATCAAATAACTATTAAATGATGCTTTTTTTCATATTATTTTATAATTTTCCATTTCAGTTCGAGGCGCTTTTTTCTTAGCTTGTTGGCCAAGGTTATCATTGATTTATCTAAAGAAGTTTATCATTAATGATCGGATATCATGAACCAACCATATTACAACATCATGACTTTGACCACCCGCACCTTCGTTTGGCTCAGACGCGATTACTCAGCACCTTCGTTTGGCTCTGATCCGTCTACGCGTAATTTATGCAGCATTTTGCAGAAGGCGCGGGGAATCATCCCATGAAGGTGCTCCTTGACTGGTCACATGTATTAAAAATAGTGGACATTGTAGTTCTCGAGAACGATAGTTTATTGATCGCATATATCCTTTTGTAAGAATTAAATAAGTATATGCAAATAGCAATGATAAAACAAAATAAATTTTGGGAAAGAGTATGAAATGCAATTCTCTTTTCAAATCGTAAAATGTATATTTTTTCCAACGTTGCTTTAAGTAATTAGTGGGCGTGCTCGATGGGTAAATCCATCCATACGCTGTCTAGAGGCAAGATGAATATTTGTCCACTGCTGCGATCTCCACTAAATTGTCAGCATTTTCTATCCATAAGAGAAATAGGAAAGAAAACCAAAGGGCAATCATTGCCCACGTAATTTCCGCTGCATTGAGCAGGAGGTCCCGGGACCATCCTATGCTTCTTGACTTGACTTACTTTTTCGACTAATAAAGAAATAGAAATGAAAACGAACGATCAATTCTCAACAGCTAATTTCTACAGCATTTTGCGGGAGGTCCAAGGAAGCATCCTATGCAAATGCTTCTTGACTTGACTCCTTTTCTATTAATACTCGCTCCTGGTGTTATGATGCACGAGTCAATCACAAAAAACATACTAATCGTCGGATTATATAGGTTTTTATTAATAAATATCCATAGGACACTTTGTTAAGATATTCAAATAAGAAAAGTCTATTACTTTCAATCCACAATGTGACTTTTTCTTTTTCAAAAGAGATTCCTCTAGGAAAGCAAATCCCAAAATATATCTCCCACCAAAATAATTTTCTCAACTTAGATTTCTCCTACATGCCTAAAGATTATCTAGTCATCACCCCCACATCACTTTTATCTCTCTCCTTAAATTAATATTTTTTTTACATTTCACATTAATTTTAAATTTTCGATTTCACAATTGGAGATTCTGATGTAATGGGTCCTCCACAATCAACTCACTATTCAATGATACTTTTTTCTTCATTTTACTTCAGTTTTGTCGAATTCTTTATTTCAGGTCTACCCTCTTTTTTCCTTAGCTTTTTAGTCAAGATTATCACTTAATTATCTAAAGATGTTTGTCATTGGTGGTTGGATATTATGAACCAACTATATAACAATGTCATGACTTTAATCAATTATATTGCTCTTTTATATTATTGCATCATAACCAACTGCTTTTACATTTATTTTCTTATTTCCTTAGTAGAATCTAAAAAAAATATGAGACGCGATAATGGTGGACACTGTAGTCCACAAAGATGACTGTTTACTGATTGTGCGTTTCATTGTGGAATAAATGAACAAGCATATGCATATAGTAAAGATTAAATAGCAAAAAAAAAAAAAAAACTTTACGGAAGAATATGAATTGCAATTTTGTCACATGAGGGCGAAAAATTGGTGGGCCTACTTGATAGATAAATCCCTCCCTGAAGATGATTGAAATCCAAGATATAATGGGGGCGAAAAAGTAAGTGAATCATTTATGTTGTCTAGAGAAAAGACAAACGATTGATTCACAGTATTTGGAGGATCAAGAATGGTAGCAGCAAAGGATGAAATTAGTGAGGTCCTAGACCTTTTGCTTGGAAGGCAAAAAATTTGAGATTGAATGAGCCAACCTCCTATCAGCTGAATGAATAATGGAAAATACAATTTTCCCAAAATCCTCCAAAAAATTTGCCAAATATCATTTGCATTTGGCCAAGAGGCCCAAAACCCGTTGCAAATGCTAAACCAAACAAAACCTTAATGTGACAAATCTTAAGTCAGTCCTCTCTTGCCTAATGTTACACTTAGACATGCCTAAACAAATCAACTTGCCAAGGTTGAAGTATGAATGGGGGTACATCAGTTAATTGCGGTTGACAATTTCAAATAAAACTTAGTAGTTTAATGCATTGGTAATTCATCAAAATAATGGTATTATTCATGAAGTTGGTAATTTTGGAAGTATGAGTATACGTCAGTACTTGTCAAAACCCCAACATAAATAGTTGATAAGTGACTAAAATTGGTTAGCATTCAAATTAGGGTTGGTAATTATTTATAAAAGTTAGTAACTTCACCAAGTTAGCATGTTGCAAAATAAAATGTTGTTGGATTATTAAAGCAGTGCGTAATTTTTGATGTATAAATAAATGTTATTACTTTACAAAACCAAGCAAGATAAAAAGTTGATAAGTGAATAAAATTAGTCGGTATCTTGAGGTGATATATGTTGGTTCATTAGTCAAATTAATTTGGTATATAAATCAGTAATTTTAACGTGTTGATAAGTTATATCTTTTCTCCATGCTGCATCATATTTAAAGATTATCCGGTCTTTATCCTCCATCTAGCCATTTTTATCTCTCTCCTCCAAATTAGTAGTTTGCAACGTTTCATGTTGAATTCCTAATTTCCCCCCTATTTGTCATTCATTTTCCAAAATATTGTTAAAAAAACATGGAAATTTGAAAAAAAAAAAAAAAGGTGGAAAAGGCAACCCTAGAAATGTGTCGGCGAAAACTAATGTCCTATAGCTCTCTAGGTGTAAGTGAACACAGTTAAAGGGTGTGTTTGTTTTACCAAAAACAATTTCCTAAATAACGTTTTCTTCATTTTCCAGTATTTGATTCGCTTAGGAAAGTAAGTCAATAGAAAATATTTTCCTAATCAATAGAAAATATTTTCCTTCCAAAACTTAAATTTAGAAAAATGATTTCCCATTTAAAAGAATTATAAAACATTTTCCAAAATATTTTAAGGTCCTTAGTTAATGAAAAATTTATTCTTAAAAAAATTCCTAACTAAAAATTTTGAATTTGTTAATACTACATCTTTTGTTTTCTTATTTCTTTCTTTTTTTTTTTTTTTTCTTGTTTTCTCTTTTCTTTCTTTGCTTGTGACCGTAAACCCTAACTCCTCCTCGGGAGAGATCACTCCGAGTCTGTCAATACAGAACGGAGGAAATCGTGCTTCTGGAAGCTAGAGGAGACAAATTGAAAGTCATGAAGGAGAGGAGGACAGATTTTATCGGTTTGTGGTTCGGTTTGGTTCGATTAACCGATAAAAAATCAAACCAATAAAAAATATTGATTTTTAATGAGAACCGAATTGAACCGAACCAAACCAAAAAATCGAATTTTTCGGTTCGGTTCGGTGCGGTTCTGACACCCCTAACTTCCACTACATTTTGCATATGGTGTCGGGGACTATCCTCTGCTTCCTGACTTGATTTGCTTTTTCTGCTAATAAATGAAATAGAAATGAAAACCAACGATTAATTCTCCATGATCTAATTTCCACAAGGCAATCAATGCAGGCGTAATTTCCACAGCAGTTTGCAGAAGGTGCGTGGAACCATGCAATACTGGTGCTTCTTCACTTGACTTTGCTTTTTTTTTTTCCAATTAATAAAAGAAATTAAAAAAAAAAAACTAACCAACATAGCAATGCTCCCATGCCTCTGGTGCTAATATACACCAGTACACCAGTCAATCACAAAAACGTATCTCGTTACATTATTATTTCCACAGCATTATGTGGAAGGTGCGTATTCTCTGCCAACTAATTTTAATAAAGAATAAAAAAAAAAAGTAGATTGCGGTAGCGTTTAATGATGATGGTATGCATGTTGGCATATAGTTTTGAGGAAGAGACCTAATTTTATCATAAAATCATAATACAAACATCAAATTTGTACATAGAGCTACCTCGTTACTACTATTTAATGCCCGTTGAATATTAGATGTGGAAATTTTACTAAAGACAGGAATCGAGCGAAACTCTATGTCCCAGTTCAAATGGAGCTACGAGCATATTAGCACATTTAATCCAGTAACAATTGTGAAGAATCTACAATTTATGGATATTTGATTATTGAGACAATTAAAAATGGAGTGATAGTAAATATGGGAAAATTTGTTTGTACTTGCTTTGGCAAGTTGGACAATTATGATGATATTGTTAGCACAATTAATAACTAATTGATTTACTACATTATGTTAATCCATTTCACCACGTAAACAAGATGATTTTGATCCACCATTCTTTTTCCTTTTCACAAACTCACAAAACTTTGTAGTTGGCCCCACTCGAGTTCATGGAATCTCAGGTTCATATTTGGGAATACATGTTAATGCCCAACCATCTCTTTAAAAACCTTAATTAATCTGAACTTTGTGATCGACATCCTACAACAATATGCGAACAACGAAATTCATAGACCTGAAGCTTTGAGCAAGTGCAAGTGATGCTTCAATGGAAATTTGAGATTTAGCTCACTTGACTGGACTTGCATTTTCTATCAATAACAAAATATAGAAAAGAGAATTAATGAGCACTACCTGTTACAGGTCTCTATCATTAGCGTTGGGATAGTATGAACTAACTATACAACAATATCACAACCTTGACCAATCACACTGTTAAAATATATTACCATAACCAAATGATGTTTAATACACAACCTCAATTTACAAACGAAATTTAAAGAAACAGAAAAACATAATAAGACTTTATGATATGATGGGCATTGTAGTTTATGAGGACAACATCGTATTGGTTACGTGTTTCGTTATGAAAAAAATAAACAAGATGATGGATATAATAATAATTACATTGTGAAAGATAAAACAAATACATTTTAAGGAAGAATATGGAAGGTAACTTTTTCGCATAGTAGAGCGCATTTGTTTTTTTTCCTAATGATGCTTCTAATAATTGGTGGGCATGGTGATGGGTGAATCCCTCCCCGAGGAAAAGAAAATTTTGAAATCCTACATATCTAGGAGGAGAAAATTTTGTCGATTATTTAGGATGCGTTTGGTAACGCTTTTGTTTCCGAGAATAATTTTTGATCAGAAATTATTCTTTTTTATTCTGTTCCCAAAATAATTTCTAAGTATTTTAAGTCTTTTGGTAACTGTCCAAAATTTTAATTTTCAAAATAAAATTGCGTTTAGCACCATCTTCAAAATTTCTACTTCAAATCATTTTTAAAAAACTTAAATAATTTTAATTTTTTTTTCTTATTTTCATTTCTTTCTCCTCTTCTTCTTCTTCAAGGTGGCTAGTCGCCGGCCTTGGGATGACCAGCGACCAGCCAGACGAGGGCCAACGACTTCATCGGAGTGTCGCCGACCCTCGGCAAGGCTGTGCCTTATCGGTTGAGCCTCACCGGCAACTAGGTGAGGCTCGACCGAGCATTGGCTGGGCGAGCGGCCTCACCCAGATCTAGCGAGGCCGAGCTCGCCTAGTTGCTGGCGGGGCTTGACCTCACAGTGGCTCAACAAGGTTGAGCCTCGCCAATGGCTAGGCGAGCTCGGCCTTGCTAAATCTGAGTGAGGTTGGGGAGGCCTCAACAAGGCTCATTGGACCTCGCCTTAGCTTGGCGAGCCTTTGACAAGTTCACCAGAACAATCGACAGCAACCAGCGGCGGTGGGCGGCAGATGGCGGTGGACAGCAACGACGGCAATAGTAGTAGTTGAAGAAGAAAAAATAGGGAAGAATAACAAGAAAAAAGAAAAGAAAATAGAGAAAATAGGTGTTTGATCCTAGAATCGTTCCTGGGAACAAAGGATAATTTTTTTTTTTTTTTTACTTATTGATTCCGTTTCAAATCTACTTCCGAAAACGAAAAAAATAGAAATTTGTTCTCGGGAACAAAAATTTTACTAAATGAATTTATGTTTCAAATCTACTACCGAGAATAAAAGAACATAAATTATCACTGTTTGGCAAGTTGCCAAATAGACCCTTAAGTTATCTAGACAAATGATAAATATTGGTTCAAACTCTTTTGAGGATCAAGAAGTGTAGTAAGAAAGGATGGAATCAGTGAGGTCTTGGATTTTTACTTGCTTGGGAGACAAAATACCTAGAGGAAATGAATGAAACTTCCATTATTTGAATGAATAATGGAAATTGAAAGGGTTTACTCCTTATCTGGAAAATATATGTGAATGAGTTAGTAATTTATTTAAATAAAAAAAAAAGATTGATGAAAGAAAAAAGCAAAATTTTCTAATTTTCCTTTCCAGTGCACTCCATCATCAAAGCTATAAGCCATTAAGCAAACTATCACCATTAAATGCTATCGCAATCTATTTTCTTTTTATTTATTTATTAAAATTAGTTGGTGGAGAATACGCACCTTCTGCATAATGCCACGGAAATAATAATCCGACGAGTGAAGGAGCACGGGAGCATTGCTATGCTGGTTAGTTTTCTTTTCTTTCTTATTAACAGAAAAGTGCAAAGTCAAGTCAAGAAGCACAACCACTGGGGGTTCGCCCCGTGTACTCCACCCTTCCAACATGGAAGGGGGAGGTGAAGGTTAAATCCCCACCTTCCGGGGGGGGGATAGGGGTACATCGTAAGTTTCGAGTGGGTTGCGGCTAACGCCTCGAAGGCCTTATGCTATGCACAAAATCTGCGGGTGCGTGTAGAGTAGGAATAGAGTAGGACTGACCAAAAAAAAGTCAAGAAGCACCAGCACAGGATGGTTCCACGCGCCTTCTGCGAGCTGCTGTGGAAATTACGCGTGCATTGATTGCCCTGTGGAAATTAGATGGTGGAGAATTGATCGTTGGTTTTCATTTCTATTTCCTTTATTAGTAGAAAAAGCAAGTCAAGTCAAGAAGCAGAGGATGGTCCCTGGTACCTTCTGCAAAATGCAGTGGAAATTAATGATTGCCCTTTGGTTTTCTTTTCTATTTCTCTTATTTAATAGAAAAGGCAAGCCTTGCTCGCTTTGGAAAAAAAATGTATAAAAAAATTATCATTGATAATTACAATATTTTTATTGATTAATTATTTTAAATGATACAAGTAATCATTTTTATGAATATAATTCAAATGATAATGCAATTGGGTCCTTAATGTGAGTGAAAATATTTTAATTGCATAAGATTAAGGAATGTCAAACTGAGAGTGCAACAAAAATTAAAAAAGATGAATGAAAAAACAAATGATAAATTCTCTCCAAACAGATCTAGGGTAACTATATGGCAATTTAGGATGTGTTTGACAACTTGTCAAATAATAATAATTTATATTTTTTTTTTATTTTCAAGAGTAGAGTTGTAACATGAGTTTGTTTGGTAAAATTTTTATTCCTATGAATAAATTTTTATTTTTTTTGTTTCGGAAGTAGATTTGAAAAAGAATCGAAAGTTAAAAAAACAATTGATTTTTTTATTTCGGAGAATAATTCCAAAATTAAGCTAACCCATTTTTTCTCTTTTCACTTCTTTCTTCTTGTTATTCTTCTTTCTCTCTTTTTCTTCAACCACCGCCGGTTGCAAGAGGCTCGCCCAGCCACTAGCGTGGCGGGCCTCACCTAGCCACTAGCGAGGCGCTCTAGCGAGGTCCCTGGTTATCCCAAGGCAGGCAATCGACAACCTGCGAAGAAGAAGAAAAGAAATAAAAGAAAAATTATTAAAATTATTAAAATTTAAAAGAAAATTACTTGGATTATCAATTTTCGAACTAACTAAACGCAATTCTATTCCAAGAATAAAAAATTTGGACAATTATCAAACAGCACAGAATGGTTACTAAACGTGTCCTTAGCATTTTTTGTAGTATTTCCCCATTCTTTAATCATGATCGATCTTGGGCAAGGATTTCTAGGCTCAACTTGCCCATTGATCTTCTACTATTTGAAATCGGATCATGCAAAGTGTTGATGAGGTCCGTGATGGATTTTCACTCACATTAAGATAAAGACAAATTAGCACCTTATTAGAAAAAAAAAATGTTTGCATATTTGAAGACCACAACCTTTGAAACGCACCAACATTATATATTAGGATATTGGATTCCTATGCATCCCATGAGAGCGAAAGACATGATCAGTCAACAGCCTAAACACGTCACAAAACAAGAAAATATTATAAATGAATTTTGAGCCTTATCTTGTGATATATGTATCTCTTGTTTCATTGGGTGTTCAAGATTTCGTCCTTATCTTTGATCCATCTTACACGGCTCACTCTAGTCCACCAGTTTGTGTAGCTCATATCAACGTGAGTAGATTTTTTTGAGTTTCTTTGATAACTACAGGTGATATGGCAACTTCGAGGAATTAACGTTAGGCCCTTCATGGAGCACCTTAATAACTAATTACATCCGTCGGATGTTTCTTTGGAGCTTTTAGTGTGCATTTGCTACACACAAAAAAATTCAAAATATAGTTTTTAAAAATAATCATTTATATTACTTATTAAAATTAATAAACGAAAAAAATCTTCATTGTCCACACAAATATTTAAATATAAATTGTCATTGATAATTCAAATATTTTTAATTTACTTGTATTACTTAAAATAATTAATTAATAAGAAATATTTTATTGTGTCATTTAAATATTTTCTTGAAAACATTACTTATATTATTGAAAATAATTATTTAATAAAAATATTTTTATTTTAAATGTTAATTTATATTTAAATATTTCATTTATTCATAGCGGGGAAGACTTTGCCTTGCCTTGCCTTGCCTTGCTTTTTCTATCAACAAGAGAAATAGAAAAGAAAAACCAAAGGACAAGCATTGCCCGCGTAATTTCCGCAGCATTTCAGAGAAGGTGCCAGGGACCATCCTATACTTCTTACTTGCTTTTTCCACTAATAAAGAAATAGAAATGAAAACCAGCAATCAATTGTCACCGACTAATTTCCACGGGGCAATCAATGCACGCATAATTTCCACAGCAATTTGTAGGAGCCTGGAGGTGCGTGGAACCATCCTACGCTGGTGCCTCTTGACTTGACTTTGCTCTTTTTTTTTTTTTTCTGTTAATAAGAGAAATGGTAAAGAAAACCCACCAGCATAGCAATGCTCCCATGCTCCCGGTGCTAATATAAATGAGTCAATCACATAGACATCACTCATTGGTTTATTATTTCCGCCGCATTATCCAGAATGTGCCTATTCTCCTCCAACTAATTTTAACAAATAATAAATAAAAAAAAGTTTGCGATAGCATTTAATGATGATGATATGTGTGTTGGCATATAGTTTTGAAGAAGAGACCTATTTTATTAGAAAATCAAAAGACAACCATCAAATTTATATATAGAGCCACCTTGTTATTACTGTTTAATACCCATTGAAGATTAGATGTGAAAATTTTACTAAAGACAGAAATCAAGTGAGACTCTATATCCCACGTCGAATGGAGTTACAAGCATATTAGCTCATTTAATATAGTAACAATTTTGGAGAATATACAATGTATGGATATTAGATTATCAACGCAATTAAAAAATTAATAGTAAAAACAGGAAGATTTGTTTGTCCTTGTTTGGGCAAGTTGGATGATTATGCCAATTTTGTTTGAACAATCAATAACTAATAGAGTTACTAAATTATGTTAAATCAATCTCATCATATAAACGAGATGATTCTGGTCAACCATTCTTTTTCCCTTTTCATGGACTCGCAAAATACTGTAGTTGGCCCCTACCGAGTGGGTGGAATCTCAGGCCCATATTTTGGATTACATGTACGTCTGCACAAACCTTAAATAATCCGAATGTTGCGATTGACATCCCACGACAACATGCAAACAATGAAATCCATAGATCTTAAGCTTCAAGCAAGTGCATGGAGCAAGTGCATGGGAAGCTTTGATTGAAATTTGAGATCCAGCATACTTGACTGAACTTGCATTTTTAATCAATAATAAAATATAGAAAAGAAAGTTAACGAGCAATACTTGTTATAGATCTCTATCATTAGTGATTGGATACTATGAACTAACTATACTACAATGTCATGACCTTGACCAATTACACTGTCATAAATATATTATCTTAACCAAATGGTTGCTGTTTGTTTCTTAAGTAGGATAAATTTTTTAAAGATGTTTAATACACTACCTCAAACAAAATAAGACATGTTAATGTGGTGGATACTGTAGTTCATGGGGACGGCAGTGTACTGGTTACACGTTTTGTTATGAAAGAAATGAACAAGAAAATGCATGTAATAATGATGATTACATAGTGAAAGGTAAAACAAAATATATTTTAGGGAAGAATATTGGATGCGATTTTTTCATAGATTTGATCGCCCATACAATCAAACCTTGGTTCCCAAAAATGGAGGGCTTTTGCTATGGAAAGAAACTTGCCTTCGAAGATGATTGCCAATGAATCAAAATATCTTACAAGATTGAGTCTTCTAATTAGATAATCTTTGAGATAGACAATCAATATTTCCTTAAAAGGCAACCATACCAAATCACAAGTTGTTAAAAATGAGATAAAAGGTCTCAAATAATAATCTTGTAAATCAAGACAAGAGTTTCGTGCCTACACTCAACTTTTGTAGGACTCTACTGATATCCAATATGTTGCCTTGTTAATATCCAGCCTTTGCCTTGCTGACATCAATACAGTTCACTTGCTGATATCCACCTAGTTTACTTGCTAATATCCACGCAGATAAAAACTCTTTATTCTTTATTAGACAATAAGAATCCTTTCAGCGTGGATATTAACTGACACACATTTTTTATTTTTTATGAGTACCGAGAACGATACTAATATGAATAGTTTTGTTAACATTAAAATATATGTGGACGTTTTGTCAACACTTTAAAATGGTTATGACATTTCTTTGATAATTTGGAATAGGTCAATGGTGTGGCTTCTTGGACTTATTTGTTGTTTTTTCTTATACTCCGACATGAGAATATTTGTAGGGTCTCATCATGGTTATTTGATCTAACGGTCCTGTCACCCTTGTGTCAAATTTATTGCAAGTCAAAGGGTGATCATAATAGCATCGGCGAATCATAAAATACCGAGTTTATGTGTTAAACTCAAGTACTCACTGCTTACATTGGTCATCATAATGAAGTCACAATGCTGATCTTTGACCTCAAACTTCTCCTGGCTGTTAGATAAAGATGGTGCATTGTCATTTTTCACATTTCAAGCGATATTCTACTGATTGTAATAATACTCTGTCCATGTGAATTTGTAGCACAAAAGTACATTTGAACTCGAATATATATCAAAAGATGAAAAAGTGGGCGGTAAGATATGTTACGAAATCGCACGTTGATTCCAGAAAAATAACGCTTGCAAACAATTTACCGGACAGAATATAATAATAAAATAGCAGAATCAGATGAACATGCCAGAAAATTTGTTATCGAAGTTCACCCAAACCTGGCTACGTCTCCGTGTAGAGGCACTCTACGAATCCACTAGACTTCGAAAAGTTGGAATACAATGACGATCTTCTCTCAAGATTAGGGTACAAAGAGATCGAAAATCCTTATCAAGAAAAAACTCAATTTTTTCTTCTCTTTTTCTTGCCTCTCTATTTCCTTTTCCAGCGTCTTGACGACTAGAGTCTTGCCATCGCTAATATAAAGATACCACTTTTAACCTAAAAGGAAATCTAATAGAAAAGACAAAAAAGCCCCTAAAAACAAATATTTGGCTTTATCTATAACAATCTCCCACTTGAAGACAAATATACCAAAGCACCAAGCAACTTTGCATCCATCTTCTTCAAAAAATAGTAGTTGAAAACTTGTGCCTCTGCGATACTCCTCATCAATCAACATGGAGTAATACTAATGGTAGTAGTACATAAAATATGCTTTTCTCTGTATACTACCTTGGTCATCATGTCAGCTAGATTCTTCGAGCCATCAATCTTCTGTAGCTTTAATTCATTATCTTTCAATACTGACTTGATAAAGTGATAACGCTTCTTAATATGTCTAGTCCTTGAGTGATAAGCTGCATTCTTTGCTAAGTGCACTGCACTTTGACTATCACTCCAAAGTGTACTGATTGGCTGTTTTCGATGTAACTTCTCCATATAATCTTGTAACCACATGATTTCCTTGGAGGCTTCTGTAATCGCTACATATTCTGCCTCTGTCGTCGATAAAGCCACTACTTTTTGTAGTTGAGATACCCAACTCATTGCTGTACTTGCAACTGTAAAGACATATCCAGTGGTACTCTTACTACTATCTCGATCACCCGAATGATCTGCATTTACATAACCCTGCAACTCTAGAGATGTACCACCATAACAAAATCAGTAATTGGAAGTACCTGCTAGATATCTCAATATCCATTTAATTGCATTCCAATGCTCTCTGCCTGGGTTCTACATATATCGACTCACAACTCTCACTGCTTGTGCAATGTTTGGTCTCGTGCTCACCATGGCATACATCAAATTCCCTACCGCTGATGCATATGGAACTACCGCCATCTCATCTTTCAAAGCCTAAGTGCTTGGACACATATCCTTGGAAAGTTTGAAGTAACTCACTAGAGGAGTTGCAATCGGTTTTGCCTTATCCATGTTAAATCTCTTTAACACCTTGTTCACATAGTCTTCTTACGACAACCATAATTTCTTATTTTTCCTGTCCCTGATGATTTTCATGCCTAAAATATTCTTGACCTCTCTCAAGTCTTTCATAGCAAACTGTGAAGATAACATTTTCTTCACTTCTACGATTTTCTTCATATTAGAACTAGCCACTAGCATGTCATCCACATATAAAGAGAGATACACAATGTCACCATCATCATATTTGCGAAAATAAACACAGTGATCAGACTCACAGTGTGCAAATCCTTTTACTTGCATGAAACCATCAAATTTTAAGTACCATTGCCGCGGAGCTTGTTTCAAGCCATACAAGCTTTTCTTCAAGCGACATACCATGTGCTCCTTACCTTTGACTTCAAAACCTTTAGGTTGTGCCATGTATAGTTCTTCATCTAAGTCACCATGTAAAAACGCTGTTTTTACGTCTAACTGCTCAAGATGAAGATCCTCCACTGCAACTATACTCAGTAGAACTCTAATTGATGTCATTTTCGCTATAGGTGAAAATATCTCGGAGTAGTCGATCCCTTCTTTTTGAGAAAAGCCCTTGACTACAAGTCTCGCCTTGTATCTAATACTACCATCTGTTTCATTCTTAATCTTGTACACCCATTTGTTTAATAAAACTTTTTTACTTGTGGGCAACTTGGTTAACTCCCAAGTTTTGTTCTGAAGTAACGAGCTCATCTCGTCTTTCATAGCACACTCCCACTGCAAGTGAGACGTGTCTGTCTTTGCCTCATCATAAGTCTCCGGTTCTCCCGAATCTGTATATAAGACATGGCTTAGAACAGTATTAGTTGATGGATCAAAAATTACCTTTGACTTTCTCACACGTGTAGACCTTCTTAAGACAGGTACTTCAAGGTCATTCGTTTGCTCCGAATCACTGCGTTCTTCTTGAATTACCTCTTCACTAATAATAGGCTCATCTTGAACCTCTTTTTCAAGTACACTTTGATCTACTTGAAACATCTTCACAGGCATTGTGTCTAATTCAACATATTCTGGTTGTACTACCTTCTCATGCTTTGTCTCTGTCTGACGATCCTTGTACATCTTTTTTTCATGGAATACCACATTGCAACTGCAGATGACTTTGTTATTCTCATAATCCCAAAGCCTATAGACATACTCGTCGCCACCGTATCCGATAAAAACGCACTTTTGGGACTTAGCATCAAGCTTTTTCCTATCCTCCCTATCAATCAAAGCATATGTAATACAACCAAACACATTTAGATGTGAATAATTAATCTTTTTACCTGACCACCGCTCTTGTGGTATTTCTCCATCCAACGCACTAGATGGACTTCTGTTGATAAGATAAACAGTTGCATCAACTGTGGCAGCCCATAAGTGTAGCGGGAGACCCGCGTGTAGTCTCATGCATCTTGCACGTTCTAGAATAGTCCTATTCATCATTTCACCTACACCGTTCTCTTGAGGAGTTCTAGGAACAGTCTTTAACCCATGTATGCCCTCTCGACTCAAATATTCTGCAAATTCTTTACTTGTGTATTCACCACCATTATCATATTTCAAAGCTTTAATCTGATAACCTGTTTCTTTTTCTACGATGGTCTTCCACATTCTGAACATCCCGAATACTTCTGATTTTTCTTTAAGAGCATAGACCCAAGTCTTTCTTGTTGCATCATCAATGGTGACAAAATATCTCTTACCACCATAAGAGAGTTCCTGAGAGCGAGGTCCCCATACATCAGTATGAACCAACTCTAGCTTCTGGCCTTTATTTTGTCGCCCATTCAATTGAAAACTAATAGCCTTTTGTTTTCCATAAATGCAACTCTCACAAAAATCTAACTCAACTTTTTGCAAACCTGGGAATAATTTTCTCGAGTGTAACTAATTTACGCATTTTTCACCAAGATGTCCCAAACGATAATGCCAAAGAGTAGATAAATTATTTGTAGCCATTGTAGTTGCAACCATATCACTGATATTGTCTCTTTGGAGAATGTAGAGTGTACCCGTACGCTTTCCTTTGCTACTACTGTTACCCCTGAGGTTATCTTCCACTCTCTGCAGCCAAAGGTTATTACCAAACCTTCTTAGTCAAGTTTACTATTTGAAATCAGATTTTTCTTTAATTCCGAAATATGCCTAGTTTCACGCAAAACTAGACGTCATCCACCTGAGATGTTCACAGTCACAGTTCCTTTCCCAATAATTGGACACATGTGGCCGTTTCCCACAACCACTTGTCCAAAGTCTCCACTGGCATAATCATCAAATATGTCTCTTTGCGAGGTGCAATGAAAAGAAGCGCCAGAATCAATAAACCATTTATCTGTCGTCAAGTCAAACCCTGCAAATAAACACAAGTTATCTAGCAAAGACTTATCGCTAACCACATTAGCACATTGATTCTCATCTTGCTGCTTCTTTTTGTAGGCTTCACACTGAAACCTCCGGTGTCCGGTTTTGTGACAAAACCAACACTCATCTTTTGCAACTTGTCTCCCACCCCTTAATTGTGATCTGCTACGCCCGCTGAATTTTCCTCTACTTTTACTTCTTCCACGGTTCTCCACTGCAAGTGCCGTTGAAGATGTAGATGCAGAAAAATTATTATCTCCACCTGAGACTTTCCTTCGCATATCTTCATCCATGATACTACTCACAGCATCATCAAGAGTTAAATCATCCTTCATGGTGCTCGAAATTCCTTGCACTGCAGTATTATAGCTTTCTGGAAGAGAACATAAAAATAATAAAACTTGAAGCTTCATGTCTAAATTTATGCATGCGGATTCCAATTGACCCATGACCTGCGTGAAACTATTAATATGCTCTACCACAGAACCTCTATCAGATAACTTCATATTAACTAGTTTCTTCAGCAAAAATACCCGATTTGATGTGGACGGCTTCTCAAAAATATTCGTTAGAATATCCATGGCTTCTTTTGCAGTTTTTGCTTTCGCGATGTGGTAACCTATCTTTTTTGTCAACCCTAGACGAATCGCACCTAATGCCTTTCGATCAAGAATTTTCCATCCGGCTTCTGCTGTCGGATCCACTTCCGCCATCTCGGGTTTCCAACCCTCAAGTGGTGCATAGAGATCTTTTTGATAAAGATAATTCTCTATTTGTAGTTTCCACCATCCGAAATCATCTCCATTGAACTTATCGATTCTGATTTTATCTTCCCGCCATCCCGTTTGCTTTCAATCGAACGTCACAGAAAACCCTCGATGTTCTCGATTAGCCAACCCGTGCTCGATACCGGTTGTTACGCAATCGCACGTCGATTCCAGAAAAATAACGCTCGCAAACAATTTATCAGACATAATATAATAATAAAATAGCAGAATCAGATTAACACGCCAGAAAATTTGTTATCGAAGTTCACCCAAACCTAGGCTACGTCTCCGCGCAGAGGCACTCTGCGAATCCACTAGACTTCAAAAAGTTGGAATACAACGACGATCTTCTCTCAAGATCAGGGTACAAAGAGATTGAGAACCCTCATCAAGAAAAAACTCACTTTTTTCTTCTCTCTTTTTCTTTCCTCTCTATTTCCTTTTTCAGCGTCTTGACGGCTAGAGTCTTGCCATCGCTAATATAAAGATACCACTTTTAACCTAAAAGGAAATCTAATAGAAAAGACAAAAAAAGCCCCTAAAAACAAATATTTGGCTTTATCTATAACAAGATATACATTGATGGACATGTGCTTACTAACCTTTGCTTGATTCGTCAATCTTTATGTTTAAAATAAGTCAATATGATATTCTCCCATGCTAGTGATGTGCCAAGGGTCTTCCTTTGATTTTATTGCAAGGTTCAATTACATTGCTAAAGATTTCAAGTATGGCACATTCTTGATCTGATTGCGAGAATTAAACATTATCGGATATGCGGTTTCATATTGCAACATCATCAGGGATGCCCATCAGTGAACTAACTGTCAAGAATATTTTCGTTCAGCTCTATCTCAGTTTTGCCGACTATACCAACAGCAAGATGAGGTGCCAGCCTGCTTTATTTGTGGAACACTGGAAAATCTTTGGGTTTGTCTGATATGTGGTTTTGGAAGATGTGGAAGGTGTATGATGTGCTGGAATCTTCGCTCTCTCTATATTTTAGTGTTTTGGTAGGCTGTATTGTTACAGCTTTTCCTTTTTGGATTTGTCAAAGATAAGCACGCAATCAGCCATTGGAAAAATACACAATATTGCTATTCTCTAGATTCTAGAACAAAGCAAATTTGGGACTATGTTGGGGACACTTACGTTCCTCAACTTAATGAATCAAAAGTTGACAGAAAGCTTGGGGAGATGAATTCATACTGTGAATCACTTGAAGGAAATTGTGGTAGTTGCAGTTGTAGCGAGGATTCCGAAAGTAGTGGGGTGCTCTTCAGCAGCAAAATTGAAGCAATAGCTTCATGCGCCCTCTTATTTGTATGCTGTGACCATTTTTGTTATCCAGTTCTAATTTCCATGCAAAGATTTGAAGTTTGGACTCAGTTAAGTGAGATGTTTGAAGTTTGCAGGCGCGTAATGCTTTTACCGGTGCTGACAGGTGACAATGAAAGATTTTGTTTCTGGTTTTGTACTTCATATGTTCATTTTGTTGGCCAAACGTCACATGTCCATTACTAGGCCTGCAATATATTACCTCCATTATAATTATCAGACTTACCTCGTTTACTCTGACACTGTAGATATACTTTTTCATAGATGCATGCCAACTATATACATCTAGCTTCAACTCAGCTGGGAGCGCAAAGAAAATAAAGCACGCCGATACCTATCTTAGTTCTCCCTGCTTAACATAGTCTTGTACATTGTCCAATGTGCTATTTGACTGATCAGCCACGGTTGTAAGCATTACTCCGGAAAGCTCTCTCTCAATGGTTCTAAGCACCACATATTTTAGGAGAAAACCATAATAGAACACTAGTTTAGTTACTTCCGATTCAAAATGTTTCTCCATTTTCTGTTTTCTTATTTGTAAGTGACCTCATTGTACTGTTGGAACTTCTATGGGAATGGCAGAATTGTTGCGAAGAGAAGGAAAGTAATTACGTTTATACCTCTCCATTTCTTCAACAAGTGGGTCCAAGATCACTAGGGGTTGGCACCTTCAACACATATTCACTTCTCCAACATCATAAATGATTTTTCCTAAAAACAAGTACATAGTGTGACGCGAAGGAGCACTGTCATCACCAAAGTGCCAGTTTCAATACATCGCTCACAATTGTGATGTGTCTTTATCAAAATCTTGTTGATTAAAAAGTGATAAATCAAACGTTTCAGCAAACATAGATGAATGCTAACCGCTAAACTACAGCATATGCAACAACAGGAAATACCAATTCACATAACTTGTAAATTTCAGGTACTCACTGCTTCACGAGCATTCCCGCGATTTTTATGCAAGTTCAAAAAGAACAATAAACTCTTTCCACAATCAGAGACAAAGCGATGACATTGACACTTCCAAGAAAGAAGTAAATCCTCATTTACTAATTCTGAGCAAGCTATTGACTGGTTTCATTCCTTGATTGTCATACCCGAAAGCTTATCAACTAATGACAGAGAGTAAATATAACTTGCTCACTTCATATTGATTGCCGACCATGATTTCCCTTGACAGCACTTGTGAAGTAGAATATGTCATGCACAGAGAATAAAGCAGGAAGTAGACGATACAAATAAAATATCATTTTAGTGGGTGTTCTCAGATTTATTACCTGCTTCTGGACAATGAAATTGACAAAGGTGGAGTGATCAATAACCGAAGGACAAGACAGGAATGGCAAAGCAGGTAACATGCAATGATTTTGTGACAAAGTATTGACCCCATGACGACTGGACTTCGAACAGCTTAGCTTTCCCATTCGGTTTAAGAAGATGCGCAAAATTCTGAACATAAAAAACAACGGAGTGAAGGAAATCTGAACATACAGTCAACTCTAAAAATCAGTTGGACCAGAAACAAGCCACCGGTATGAGGTGATCCGATTTTTAACAAAACGCAGTGGATATAGCTCTATCGGTACATCAATCCATATCGCTAACGTATGGCCGTATGGCAAGGTAGGTTTACCACAGCAATTACAATGGCAATGATGGACTGCAAGGCATGGACAGAAGCAAAGCTCAGCGGTCGAGGACATTGTGGGGCAACTCAGCAGCAAGGATACGGCTAGCAATCAGCCATAACTTTGCTCCAGTTAGTGACCGAAACATGTGTCGGCCGAAGTTAGTGATCTGAATTGGTGTGATCGCGATTCATGCTCAGTGACGTCATCTCAATTCTGTTCAACAGGGTGTACTATGATCATCACCAAAGATCACGCGTGTGCCAGTGACTCCAAGCCTTCTCGTCTCGCCAACCACCACCAATCACCAAAAGATCACCGGAACCACCGAGGAAACAAACGGAGAGTCAGTTTCATCCTTGGCAACTATTGGTGTATACTCGTAATCATGTCTAAAGATTAAAAAATCAAACAATATCAAGTGAACATCACTAATGTGCTTTCAAATCGGACGATTACTGGAATCAATTCACACCAAGGTCTCCGACACATTTCATCGAACAGATTATGGTGAATCGGTTGTGGAACAGATCAAAGCCGTTTCGAACCCAAATTTGTAACTAGACTCAACCTAAATCAGTACATGATGTTCGAAGTCAAAGAAAAAAAAGTCAGCTATGATCAATTTCATCATAATAAGAGAATCGGACTCTCGGCCTCTTACTTGTGACGACAGAACAGGAGATGCTACCCGGTTAATCAAGTGGACTGAGGCCGCGGTTTGGCCCACGAATCACTGAAGGAAGCTATAGAACGTGTCGATGATCGAAACCTGAACAGGTGGAGAAGCTTCGAGCGGAACGACAACATTTCGAAGCTCTCGGCCGCGGAAGGGAAACGAAGGAGATGAGTCGCGGCATTGAAGAGGCTGTTGACAACTTGACGCGGGCGACCGCCACTGGGATCAATTCAGAACGCTTGAAACCGCCAACTGAATCGAACGGGAATCGCTTTTTTGAGATGAATTTTCCTTGCTCCATTTTTTTTTTTTTTTTTTTTTTGGGGTTCTGGAATGGGGCTCTCGATGAAATGAACAAACGTGATCCTCCTGAGATTGATGGTCGACGGCGCGACCAGCGAAGGAGTCGGAACATGTAATGATTGGGCGGTGGTAGAATAGCTTTGTTTTTTTTGTTTTTTTAAACTAGAGTTTTGTGCTCTCACAAAGTTATCACGAAAATTAATTAGACCATTGGGCGTCATATGTTCTATTGTAGACAGCGAGGATTTTAACTAATGGAAGCGTGCCATGTGGCATGTGAATTTCAGTTGAAGAGAGATTCGGGTTAGGGTCGGCCCGCCTGAGTTCTATCATGCTGGACCAATGGCCTAAGTCAATGCGGTCATAATTCATTTAAGTTAGGTCGATTCGGTCGTGAGAGGGAAGGTCGGAATAACGTTTGAGAAGATGAAAAAAAAAGTGAGGATGGTAATGTGAAGAGGAAGAGTTCACATAGTTTGAACTTTTAGATGGTGTCACAAATTGAGGTAAAAAGGGTGAAAGTAGTTGGAAGAGGATAGAGAAACTATAACACCCAATGCAAATATCTGAATTGTGATTATAAATGACTTATGACACATCATTAAAGGCGCAAGGAAAAGTCATTTTATGTCGTGTGAGAATTTATCGAATAGATAATATGCCTGCTTTTCACCATACTTTGGAGGGAAATGACCAAGTTTGAGTTAATATTGGTTAGAGAACGTGGCAAGAAGATGAAGTAGGTAGTTATTGGGAATTTATTTTGAAGAAGTTTCAAAGAAGTGATGAGACAGGACGACCTCTCTCTTATTTGGTTCCTTTGTTAATGTATGTTTCATCTGTGATTTTGTTTCCCTTTTGATGTTTTAGTGCTATTGCCTTAGAGGTTTAACTTTATCGGCAGAAAGTTAATGTTCAAAACTCCACGGTCATTGTTCGAGTTCAAAGTACAATTTTGCACACTAGCAAAATTTGCAAATAATTCTGTGATGGTTTGGGACTAAAATTTAATTGCAACATTAAAAATTTACTAATTCCAATAACAGTTCATTGGTTGTTCATGATGCGTAGTGTTGAAATTTCCAACTTCGAGAACATAGAAAATAAAAGGAAAAGAATATGCTCTTGATCGACATAACCCTTATTTGAGCTTCACAGATTAAGCGATGTAGGTTTAGATGCCTTTTGAGTTCCTTAATATGCATACAACGTAGAGAATAATTATGCAGCATTTTAAAGTATACTCATCTTGTTCATCTTCATTCGAGTCATGTGGGCTAATCTTCCTGGATAAGCATAGTTACGGATTGTACTTGGTGCAACTTCTAGACGAGTTTAGTCAATTTAAAGCTGTCCGGAGAACTTAGTCCTCCCATGTGATTTGACATGAATGAAGCACACATACGGTTACTTCACATGTGCAGGATAATTTTGTCACTAAAGTCGAAGAATGAAAAATTACTAAATGTGGATAAACGGGTACATTTTCTGAACCTCAAAACTTTATTCCTTCATATGGTTTTCATAATATTGCCAACCGCGTGTATGTGTATGTAACGGGTGTTGACAGCAATATGTTCCTTGTCATCTTTAACGGATCAAAGAATTTAAGGTGTTTATTGGATACCAGAAAACATTCGGTAAGATGACTGATAAAGATGGCGTCAAAGGAGGACCCTGTTACCCGTGCGTTTGGAGTAATCATTTCCAACCGAGAAAGAGCACGAAGCCCAGCCCGAAGACGGAAATAAGCGGTGTCACTTCGTGTGCATATGCTTGACAAGTAAACAAGAATGGCATGAATGTAGTTAATTGTTTTTTCATTTTATTGACATTCGTCGTAAGTAGGAAGGAAAAGTACTTGTTAGCAGCATTTGCGGACGCAAGGGGGCTCGAGGGTGGTATTTCACGCCCGGCGTTCTGCAACCTCTATACTTGGAGGGGTTGTGGATGGTGCAACTCCCTGACTTTCCCCAGTCCTCCTCTTCAATTGAGTTTCGGTGTCCGGCACTCATTGACATTGTAAATGCATATACTCGGCCAGACGCTGAAAATTAAAGAAAGACCATTCTCGGTTTAATTGTTACGGTTCCGCCAATCAAACTAAAGCATTCTTGAAAGCAGTACCTAAAAACTTATTGTAGAAACTTTTTTCCCCAAAATTTAAAAAGTTTGGCTCTTAACTTCAGTTCTTCTATATGTTGTTCTACTATGGTAATATATTTATAATTTTTGTCTTTGGAACCAAATAACAACTTTATATACCAACAATAGTTTTAAATGGAATTTCGATTATACCAACTGCCCTCAGTTTTGTGATTGTGGTATTTGCCATTTCTTTATTCATAATTAAAGACTTTTGATCCATATAATGTTAAACTCTGACTTATTATACCTTATAAAAGTGCTCGCTTTGCCAAGTTGCCTCCCAATGGCATTGGCAATCTCCTTTTATTGTTCTTTTCTTGGAGGGTTTGAATTAACAAAGTGACTTTCGTAGAAATTGCTATATAACTGATATGTTCAATGACTGTCTAAAAATATATGAACGATTTTTAAAAGGTCAAAATAATTAATGTTTGGCGTATAGAGAGTACTTTTTTGAGAGGTCGTTCGATACCATCTCCAAAACTCCAACAGCTTTTAAGTGGCTCTTACTCCCTTCTAAACTCCCAGGTCAAAAGCATCTTCTCATAAGGGGGAAAACCCAGTATCGTTCCTATTTGTAAGGGGAACTAATTCCAAATTTTGTGGAAATGTCCGGAGAAACGTGCCCACTAGGTTCACTTTGCTGTTGATTCTGCAAATTCAGCCGTTTAGAAGAATGTGCCTTTTAAGATGCAACATCCAAACTTGCCGAGGGACCCGCTGTATACAAATCAAATCAGGCACTCTTAGATTGCACATCCTACTTCCACATTTGTTTGAAGCGCAAGCGCTTTGCGATGACAATATAGGCTCATGTGATGAGAGAAAGTGCTCTTTGGTGGCTGATAGCGTAGTAAGGGAAGGGTGATAGGAATATAGATAAGATCAAAAGAGGCTCGTTTTCATGCTCCTACCTGCTCTGTGTCCATTTGCAAATGAAAAAATCAAGTCCGTTAACTGTAAAAGCTGGAGAAATAACCGACTTGTGTCCCCCGACGATGCAGTGTTTAACCAACTGCAGTTAAAGACTATCATCCTCAAAAAGATGGAACTGGATTCCTAGAGATTGCAGTCCAATAAGCAAAATGTCGAGGTAGACCATGGTGAAGTATTTACTTTCATCCAAGGTCTGAGCGTTGTTGCACTCAAATCGCGTTCATAATAGGAACACGGGAAGAAGATGATTTTTTTTTTTTTTTTTTTTTTTTTTTTTTTTTTGGGTGGCGAGAGAACAAGAAACGAGAACCTGCTAAGTGCTAACAAATGCTACTTCAGCAAATTCAAAAGAATAAATAAAATACATAAGAAAAGTACTTTCAGCATGACGCAGAAGGAACAAGAAAAGAAGCCACCTGCGAAAACTAAACCCTGTTCCTATGATCCTTTAGCTTGCTAACTAAAATCATATAAACCTGTCTCCAACTCGCATAGACAACTCTTTCTACGCAACACTCTAGTCCCATGTTCTTCTTTTTCACTTTCAGTTGGCCTAAATAAATATAATAAAACAAATTATCGCCGCTAGACTTGAGTAGAAGTTGATTAGGAAGCTAATTGTACCACTTAAAACGGACTGTGCCAAACTATGTCCAGAGGAAGACCTTGAGGCTGTAAAATCTACAATTCGATAAGGATGCTAATTGTACCACTTTAAGACAAATTGTGCCAAACTATGTCAGGAGGAAGACCTCGAGACTATAAAATCTACCCTTTACAACATCACAATGAGAGACATGACCCCGAGACTATAAAATATCCTTGGTTAAAAAATCCTAGCTTGCCCGACCTTCGCCTGAGCCGTGCCCCAACATTTCTATATATGATTCATTTTATGAGCGAGCTTGAGCAACATGTTAGTCTTGATGTTGGTCCAAACTAGGCCTTCATAATAATCACCTGTAACAGCAATTTTTATGCCGAATAGACACTTGACTGCCCTTGCATTTAAGTTTTAGAATATTTTGGAGTTTTCTAGCTTTTTTCTTCATGTTTTGTTTGTCAGACGAAGCAAAAGAAATAGAATCCACAACTAGGTTAGTTTAGGCCTTATTATTTCTTTGTTTTTTCAAATGTCGGTAGAATTCATTACTAATGTTAATTCGGATGCATCATCATTTTAATAATAAATGAGAATGAGCTGATTAAAAAATTATTTCATTCATAAGCAATCACATAACATGCTTCCCACCGTAAATCACATAATTCCAGATCTGCTCGATCAAAAAGTAATTTGATATCAATAAAAACAAATGACAATTTATGTATTATCAATTTCAAATTTAGTTTTTTCAATTATTTCGAACACCCCACATGAATAAAAAATTGTCTATTGTGTAAATCTCAACTCAACAAGCAATACCCGATTCTTTTTAAATTTCTCGTAAATAATTATTGAAAATAAGTTAGTCGTATTAGACAATAAATTATTCATTTTGCACCAATTAGTTTTTTTTTTTTTTTTTGGGGGGATGGAAAGTAGCAACCGTTATAATTCCAGGAAGAAGGCGTGCCCAATCCTCCTCTCAGTTCCCGCGAGTTTCTTCTCTTTGCTCCGCGGTACTGCAATCTTCTCCAACTCGGGCGATTCGACTCAGCCCGGCGATCGCAGCAAGCCCGAAGGGGAAAAGATGTTCTTCCTCCGGGTCCACTCGGTGGACACCGACCACCCCCTCGCCACCGACTACGGCGGCTTCTCCTCCTCCTCTCCGCCGCCGCCGCCGCCGGGGATCCCTAGGCTCACCGAGCGGAGGGGCACGGTCCACCTGTTTCGGACGCTGTCGCACGCGCCCCTCTCGAGCCCCGGCGCCCGCTCCACCACACTCTTCGTCGTCGCCGTCCCCAATTACTTCTCCCCCGACGACTTCATCCGGTTCTGCGGCCCCCGGATCGACGACGTCTCCGAGCTCCGGTTCATCAAGTAAGGCTTCCATCGTTTCTGTTTTCTGCCCTTCTCTTCTTCGGGACTTCGGACCGGTTTTTTCAGTTGGTGAGATGAATTGGGTAAGCGAAAGATAGAATTCGAGGAATTAGAATTCGCTGACGAAAAATCTAAGAGATGGACTCGATTACTTAAAATTTGCTTGTGATCATGCCTTAGGGGGTGTCCGATGATGAAAGTTCAATTTTTTGGAAGCATTCCGATGGTGGAACTGGGTTTTCCGGTCTGGTTTCTTTTGTAAATGCTTTTTAGTAGTTTTAGTAGCTTTTCCGTCGTCATCATCGAACAGCCACTTCAGTTAAATTTGGTCTTATTTAGTGTCAGAAAGACTTGATGGGAAAGTTTGTTAAAGTAGATGGACTTGGTTAGGCAAATTAAAGGTATAGACATGATTAGAAAAGCGTGAAAGTATATGAATGAAAAGTAGAATTTTCCTTTACTCTATTTTGCTTACTAAGTTCAGGATTTCTTTTAAATTATCATGACATTTATTTGGAGATTTGGAATAGGTCAATGGTATGGCTTCTTGGAGTTACTTTTTGTTGATTATCATGTTCTGACGCAAGAATATTTGCAATGTCTCATCACGTGTGTTTAATCCGATGGTCCTGTCACTCTTATCTCAAATTTCTCATGAGTCAAAGAGTGACAGAAGTAATAGCAGTGGCCCAGCATGCACGATAAGTTATTCGTATGTTCACAAATACAGGATGATCATACTGATATCAAAATTCTGATCTTTGACCTCAAACATTTCCTGTCTTGAAGCGAAGATGTTTCATGGTTGTATTTTACATTTCAAGTGATGTTCTAATATGCTCTGTCCATGCCAATTTGTAGCAAAAAAGTACCTTTGAACTCGTGTATTATCAAAAGTTGAAAAAGTGCCATGTAGGAGATATATAAACAGACATGTACATACTAACTTTTGCTTGATTCGTCAATCTTTCTGGTTAAAATAAGTCATCATGATGTTCTGCCATGCAGGTGATGTCCCAAGGGTCTTCCTTTGATTTTATTGCAAGTTCCAATTACATTGCTAAAGATGTCAATTACGGCACATATCTTGATTTGGTTGCAAGAAATTACCTTGATCAGAAATGTAGTTTCATTTTGCAACATCATCAGGGATGCCCGTCTGTTAACAGATTGTGAAGAAGATTCTGTTTCTGTTCTTTATCAGGTTTGCCGTCTATGCCAACAGCAAGATGAGGTGCCATCATGCTTTATTTGTGGAACAATGGAAAATCTTTGGGTTTGTCTGATATGTGGTTTTGTTGGATGTGGAAGGTGATAGATTCAGTCATGATGTGCTGGAATCTTCGCTCACTCTATAGTTTTAGTGATTGGATAGGCTATCTTCATTATAGCTTTACTTTTCTGGCTTTGTAGTACAAAGATAAGCATGCAATCAGCCATTGGAAAAATACACAACATTGCTATTCTCTAGATTTAAGAACACAGCAAATTTGGGATTATGTTGGGGACACTTATGTTCACCGGCTTAATCAATCAAAAGCTGACGGCAAGCTTTTGGAGATGAATTCATACTGTGAATCACTTGAAGGAGATTGTGGTAGCTGCGGTTGTAGCGAGGATTCTGAAATTAGTGGGGCGCTCTTCAGCAGCAAAATCGAAGCAGTAGGTTCATGTGTCCTCTTATTTTTATGCTTTGAATATTTTTGTTTTCTGGTTCTCCTTTCCCTGCAAAGATTTGGAGCTTGGACTCAGTTAAGTGAAATGTTTGAAGTTTTGAGGTGCATGATGCTTTTACTGTTTTAGGTGCTGACAACTGACAATGAAAGATTCGGTTTCTGTTTTTGTACTTCACATGTTCATTTTGTTGGCCAAATGTCACAAGTTCATTATTGGGCCTGCAAAGTGGATATTACCTCCATTATAATTGTCAGACTTTCTTCATTTACTCTGAAACTGTAGCTTTACTTTTTTGTAGATTCACGCTGACTATATTCATCTAGCTTCAAATCAGCTGGAAGTGCAAAGAAAAGTAAGCATGCATATACTGAGACCATTTCAATTCTCCCTGTTTAGTCTTTCACATTTTATTATATTGACTGACCAGCCATGGTTATAAGCATTACTTGTGAAAGCTTCCCTCAATTATGCTTTTGCTTTAGGTAATGATTTTTAAGTACACATATTTTAGGAGAAAACCATAATAGAACATTAGTTTAGTTATTTCAGATCAAACAATGTTTCTCCATTTTCTTTTTTCTTTCTCTTTTCTTTTTTTCCTTAAGTGAACTCATTTTACTCTTGGAAATCAATGGGATTGTCAGAATTGTTGTGAAGAGAAGGAAAGTAATTACACTCGTGTTGTATAATCTCAGCTTCATTTGCTTTTATATAGTGTACAACATTTTATACCTGTTGATTTGCATACTGCATTTGTCTAATGAGCTTATATAGGAAGTATAAAAGAACTAGTGGCCTTGCATCAGCTTGAGAGAATTGCAAAACTTCTGGTATTCTTCTTTTCTTTTTTGTTTTCTTACTAATATATCTGTGGTAGAAAATGAATTGAGTTTCCCTAAGGTGCCAGGACTCTTTTATTATCGGCTTTTTTTGATGGATAGTCTTAGAAGGAACAGTATCTGAATTGAAAACCTGTTGTATCGGAAGTAGAAGTACAAAAGCCAGTAGATTATATATAAACTGCCCATGCTACTGTTGGTGATAGTGTTCCGTTTCTAACCCATGTTTGTCATTTTTGTTACATAGACTGCCATCATCCTTAGACTGACTTTAAAGAATACATTTTAAGTCCTTGAACATATCATCCCCTATTAATTCTTTTGTTTTTCTCTGTTAGCATTATGAGTCTCTCATGTTAGAAGCCAAAATTAGAAAAGAAAATTCCAAACTAGAAGCAATCGAGAAAGGTGTGACTGCAAAGATTGAAGAGATCCATAGTAAGTTGGGGAAACTTGGTGACGAAAGAAGGCCGTGGCAGAGGTAAGGCTTTAGTCTTCTCTGTTTTACCTTTTGTGATTTTGGATGTTTAAAGTTTGAGAGGAGGGCTGCCTGAAGCCAAGGCTGATTGTTGTTTTGCTTGTTTTTCACATGCCTCATTTTTCATATTACAATCAGATGCAATAGTTTTCACTCGTTCATAACAGTAACGGATGTCGTTCCTTGTGGTTGCAGCTTAATCAAACTCTTATCAAGACCCAAGATATGATACGGAGAAAGGTTAAGGAAATTGAATAGAGGTATTTTTCGTTGCTGATTTCTCTAGACAAGTAATACCATAGCATGCATAGTCTCATAAAACTAATCAGTAAAATGAAGCAGCATTGTAGTAATAGTTCATGTTAGTGAGGTTGGTCATGAGAGAGGAAGTGGAAACAGACATTTGAGAAGATGAGAAAAAAGTGGGAAGGGTATCATATCATGAAGAGGAAGTGTTCGCATGGCATGGACTTTTAGATGTGAGGTAAAAAAGGTTAAAGTTCGAAGAAGAAAGAGGAAATACAGTTTCTAATTCAAATATGTGAATAGCAACTATACGTGACTTGTGACACATAACAACTGGCAAAAGAACAAAATCATATGATGAGTAAGAGTTTATCACATGGTTAATATGCCTTCCTTCCACCATACTTGGGAAGGATAATTAAGTTTGAGTTAATTATTAGTTGGAGGATGTGGCGAGGAGATGAAAAAGCTTTTGGTGTTTTTTTTTTATTGAATTCTTTTAAAAAAGTGGCAAGATGGGACAAACTGTAACGAGGGAAAGAAAGAGACAAGAAAAGGGGAAAAGGAGAAAGGAGAGAACCAGCACGTATGGAGAAAGTTCCATGTGTCAGTGCTCTCCATAATTTTGTTCTTTTGTTTATATATGCTCCATCTGTAATTTTGTTTTCCTCTGAAGAAATAGTGCTACTGCTTTAGAGGTTGAACTTTATCGACAGAAATCAATGTTAAAATCTTCATGGTGGTGGTCCAATTTCAAAGTACTTTTTTACACACTGGAGATATTTGAACATTATTCTGTGATGGTTCAAGATGTGATGGTTCAGGATTCAAATTTTAATTGATACGGTTCAATATTGAAATTCTACTAATTCAATTAAAATTCGATTGGTTGTTCATACTACATTATGTAGACATTTCCAACTTTCACAAAATAGAAAATAAAAGGAAAAGAAGATACACCGGGTAGACTTAAAAGCCTATTTGAGCTTCACATGTCAAGCAATATAGGTGTAGATGCCTTTTAAGTACCTTAATATGCCTACAACATTTTCTTTATAGAGAAATTCATGCAGCCTTTTGAAGTATACTCGTCTTGTCCATCTTCATTGAAGTTACGTGGACTAGTTTCCTCAATAACCATTATTGTCAATTGTACTGACACTTTTTCAGTATATGATTCCAGTCAATTAAAGCTGTCAGGAATTTAGTCTTCCCTTCTAATTTGACACGAATGGAGGACACATACGCTTCTGTGCATCTGCAGGAAAACCCTGTCACTGAAGTTGAAGGATGAACAAATACTTGACTTAGAAGAACAGGTATTTTCTTTTAGCCTTAAAACTGTAGTAATTTGTACATAATATTGTGAAAACTCTGCACCGCATGCGTGCATAGTGTCCATTGACAGTGGCATGTCCCTTGTCATCCTTCACAGATCAGAGACCTTAAGGTGCATATTGGAGCGCAGAAAACTCTTGATAAGATGAATGATAAAGATGGCGTTAAAGGAGGAACCCTATTACCAGTGCCTTTGGAGCAGTTGACCCCAGCTAGAAAGAGTAAGAAGCCCAGTGGAAGACGGAAATAAGCAGGTTTCACTTTGTGTGCAGATGCTTGCAAGTAATTGAGAATGGCTTGAATGTGGTTAATTATTTTCGTTGTATTGACATTCATCGTAAGGATGAAGGAGAGCTACTGTCCACAGCATTTCTCAATGTCAGGTACTCATTGACATTGTATATATATACCCACAAAAATTAAAGAAAGACCTTACCCAGTTTACTTGTGATGCTTCCACCTATCAAATCAAAGTACTTTTAAGTTAAACTATGTGATAAAATAAACGTACATTTATATTTATTATTTTCGGAACTAAATAAAAAGTTTATACACCAACAGGAGATGAGAAGGAAATTTTGATTCTACCAACAGCTCTTAATAAATTGCTTCAGCCAATTTTGAGGTCTTGGACCTGCTGTGGATATTTGATTTTTAGTCAACAATTAAAGGAAAATGGGAAATTTAGGCGGTTTATATTAAAGATATGAATAAATAAAACCAAATGAAGATTACAAAAAATAATAACTAAAGGACTTCATTTCATCAACTAATTTAAAAGGATATCTATTCAATGCGACAGGCTCGATCCAATTCGTCCAAGCCAAGCCCATGGCCCATCTACATCTATTAAGTCCAACTTGCATTACTCGGACGCATAAATGCCCAGAAACCAGACCATGTCTAGCCCTTAGTTGTCAACCGAGAACTCCTCGAGTAATTTAAATTCCCCTCTTTATTGCCCTGTTTCGGAAGATGCATGACTGGACCACGTTCAGGTTACTAATGTGAAAATCACTGACGATCTAGGTTGTAATTTAATGATTTGTAATGGCTTCATGGTTCCGACACTAATTTTAGACGAAAACAAATCTTCAATTTATGACAAGATTCTCAATCCCTTTGGTGCACATAGACTGTTTGATGAAATCTCTTTAAGATACATTGGTGAAATAATTTCTAATCTAGTTCAATCTAAAGAAATTTTAGCATATTAGCATTCGGATTTAATTCTTATTAAAATTCATTGTTATTGAGATCAAATTAGAACATAAATTTTTCGTGTTTTCATTCTATAATTTCACATATGTTTTTGTGAAGTCTCTATGGAGTTCATCGGTGAGAAAATGGCTGGTTAGATTCTTGACTTGCCCAGGAGGACGAAGGGCTGGAAGAAGGAAGAAAAAAATAATATTAAACAAAAAAAAGACGAAAAGATGTAAGAAAAGAGGAAAATTGATTTAAATATAATAATGAGATGGGTTTAGAGTGGGCTTCGGGCTTTTAATCTAGGTGAAGAAATCTCTCAAAAAAAAAAAGTTGGAAGAGAAAATGGGCTAGAGTAGTTACGATGGGTAGTGGGCTCAGAATAGGTATAATCGGAATTGGGCTCAGTAAAGTTAGAATTGGAGGGGCCTGAACGTAAGAGCCCGAATTGTGCTTACTAGTTATTATCCCAGATTCACGAGACTAGTGTCTGGCTCATAGCCGGAGCTAGGGTCCCTATTTTCAGAAAATGATAAGAATTAATTTCCAAAAATTCAAAAAATAAAAAACATGAAAATTTGAAAATTGCTAGGAACAGAGACCTTGATTAGGTCGTTAAGTTGTGATGCTAGATTTAGCTTAGTTTCTTTAGTTAGTATACATATAGTTTAGAGGGTTTTTTGATAAGTAACTTTAATTTAATTTAGGTTTAGGTAGAGCACTCTTTTGATGAATTGGACTCAATTGAATTCAGCACAGGTTGCTGTCCAGAGGCTTAATAACAAAGCCATGTGATTCTTCGCTTCACACTCCACAGGGTCTACTTTCTTCTAATTTACTTCTATCACATTGATTGTGATTGTTTACTTTTTAATTGATCGTGTAATCATACATGAACATCATTTAGTAACATAGGTTAATAAAATGGTCAAAGATTGCGTGGACACTTAGTTTACGAATTAATTAAGTTTAGGTATTGAAAATGCATTAGTTGACTAACTAGTATAATCAAGTTCTTAGGTTTCTGGTTGTGTAGGAAGTGAGATATCTTCTCTACCTCCAATTTGTTGTATTCAAAACAACACTCTAATCTCATGTTTTTCTTTTTTCACTTTTAGTCAGCCTAAATGAATATAACAAAACAAGTTATCACCACAAGACTTGAGCAAAAGTCGATTAGGACAAACTATACTGAACTATGTCACGAGGAAGTACCCCGAGGCAGTAAAATCTACCCTCAGCAACACCCCCTCAAAAATTGAATCAAGTAAGGTGGAGGAAAGCCGGCTTAGCATTGTAATGCTCACAAGTTTCACAGGGTGAGACATGGCTCGCACTACCTTTGGGGTTGATCCGAATAGGTTGCGCCAGAGGGCGTGCTAGGCCCAGCACCATTTTCAACAGGAGAATCACCCCACTCTCCTTCAGATTCCAATGGCTCAAGCACATACACGCTGCCATCAGTAAGCCCTAGCGCAAACTGGTTAGGTTCCGACGGATGTGCTGCGATAACTAGCGGGTAGACTCTCAAGCTGCCAGATACATTAGTGAGGAATGAATAATTCGTAAGACTATGGAACTTTGCGAATGAGACTTGCCATTTTCCATAAAGGAATGAGGTTAAGTGAGCAACAATAACCAACTTACCTAGGTTTTGGAAGGATATAAGCAGCAAGATTAATACAACATATCAATCTGAGTGTAGAAGCAGAAAGAACATTGATGCTCCCGTCTTCAAAGCTCACATATATTGATTGGCCATTGCATGAATATGTAGCATCTGTGATTGGAGCGCTAGCTTCTCGAGTGTCCCACTATTTGTGATGAACAACGAATCAAAAAAAGTACATTTGGCACAAAGTGACTCATACTACCTAATATTTCGATAGTTTTTATGCAATCAAGATGAGATGAGAGATTGGTTCGTGCATAAAAAAAAAATAAATATTCAATACCTGCTTGAGGCATTCTAGTTTAGGAGCTTCACATGTGGCGATCTGAGTTTGATGAACAACCAGTAGATGTATTTGATCCACATGAAATTGAACACGAGTATCAGCAAGAGGCGCTGCTCCTCGCCCATTCGGCATTTGCAGAAACTTACTAGTCTGCTTCGTCCATCTACCAGGGTTCCAAACACACAACTGCAGTGACAATTGACAATTATCAAAGGGAACATCAACACTGATTGACAAATGAGACAATAAAATTTTACGTTGTATTTTATATCAGAATAACACCAAGCATCAGTTGTGAGTAACAACAGGACACCATAGCTTTTTTATTTCCCACTTAATGGGATGGGATTAATCTGTCACCACAAAAGAAGAAGTTTTCTGGAAGTATTTATTCTGCCTAGTTAAGGATGCCTCGTGTACTGACGTATGATGAGGGCGTAAGCATCAATATATCCAGAGTGAACATCAACCCATTTTTTGGAGTAGGTTAAACTACATTGCTATCTCTGCCCAAAACATAGGCATGTCTACATGGAAAGGAAGATGCAGTAGTGGTCTTGTACCTGAGAGTCAGCACCGGAAGACACGAGAACATTTAAGACGTTAGAGAAGGCAAGGCCTGTAATTCTTTTCTGATGTCCTTTTAGATATGCCACCCACTGAGAAAGTGAAACAGTCAATATCCATATATTCGCTGTGGATAATAACAAGGTCAACTTTGAACAACAATAAAATTAGTTCTCACCTTGTGAATTTGACGATTGTAAATTCGAATAGAGGAGTCCTCCCTTCCTATTGCTTCATATACACATTGAGGAAAAGACGCCAGAAATGTTATGGGTGGTGGTCGGGGTGTAAATGTTATCATTGTCTGGATATTGGCAAGTAGAATAGTATTAACAACTTTTTCGGTAGCAGTTGGACATATGTGCCATGAGGCACTTGCCTTAATGGCATCTCCCTTCTTGAAAAAGGGAGAGAGCAACTTCGAATATAGATTTATGGAATGTTGAATAAAGCACTTGCCTTGATTTATTTAATCAGTAAGAGCATAAAGATTCTATTGAAGACAGAGAAAAGCCATTGTCTCACTTAGCAAGTAACAAGGCATCGGTCTCGTACCTGAGAATCAACACTAGAAGACACGAGAACATTTAAGGAATTTGAGAAGGCAAAGCCATTAATTATTCTCCAACGTCCTTTTACTTTTCTCTGGATCTGAGAAAGTAAAATAGTCAATATTCGTAACTTTGTTGTGGATAATCACATGATGAACTTTCAACGATAATGAAAACAGATCTCACCTCATCAACTCGACCACTGTAAATTTGAATAGCGGAGTTCTCCATTCCTATCTCAATAATGTCATTGTTAGGTGGTGGCGGGGGCGTAAATTTTTTCATCGTCTGCATATCAGCAGGTAGGATAATATTAACAACTTTATAAATAACAGTGGGACACGTGCCAAGAGGCACTTAACTTAGTGGCATCTCCCTTCTTAGGAAAGGGAGAGAGAAGGTCGGACCAATAGATCTCTGGATGGGTTAAAAAAGCACTGCTTATTTTCTTTAATCAATAAGAGCAAAATGATTCCATCGAAGACACTGAAAAGCCCTTATCTCACTTAGCAAGTAAAAAGGGACATGCTGCACTCTTGAACAGATAACCCCCATGAAAATCGGAGCAATTGCTTTCATGGACCTCCTAACAATTATAGCTCAATACGTTTTTATACACGATCGAACCAATGAATTTTAGCGCCCATAAAAATGTGGAGGAAATATTGCACGCATATTCAGCACAAAGGGGTACTTCATCATCTTATGCCTTGCGGATAGTGCTACAAAACTGACAAGAGGATGTAGACATTACTTTGGAAATATATTCACCTGAAAAGTCTCCATATTGAACCAAGAGATCTCCCCCCCTGATGCCGACATTAGACAATAATCGTCATTTGACAGTGCAAAGCACGGAACTGCATCTTCAGGATTTGCACATGTATCATTGATCATCAAATTCCCACCAGGCGGTTGCCATAACTGTGGTACTACGCTAGTTGTAGCCTGCGAAAAGAAGAATCAATGTAGTTAACAATACGCTAAACAACAAAAGAATATGCCTCTTTTTTCCTTACCCTGCCCGTTAAGTTTTGATCACTTTTTTCCCATTTCCAGAGCTTGTGTACAGCATTCGATGACAATGCCAGAATGGCACGACCCGAGTTTGTATAGCTTAATCTCGGGACCTGTTTCATTTTACCAGCTTCAGTGGCGACAATCAAATGTAATACCGAAAGTTAAAATAAAATGCAGAAGAAAGATGCCAGAGATTTGGGCACTAACTGATAGTGCAGAAATCCATGCAAAGAGACACTTGGGGACGCTGCCTACATATTTATCAGCATAGGCACATGCACGTACGCAGGCACGCACATATTTATATATACATACTGTATGCTTACATATGAATAGAGCATATGATACACATGACATCTAAATCCAGTTGAAACAGTTACCAAAAGAAAAGTGGAACCTTGACTTAAACCGTATAGCTGTCTATCTATTCTTTTGCCTCTAGTGTTTTGTATATTTAGATTCAGCAGGTAAATTTCCACTCAAAGTTTCTGGGAACTGACAGACTCAAAATAGCTTTCATAAGCTTAGCATTCCCCACAAGCATCAAAGTGGTGCAAGATGATATACTTTGCTTGCCATGTATAAAGCCAAATTCATCCCGTGAAGAATCTGTCTTTTACCACATGTAACTGCATGAGAGTCCCCAGAACAATCCATATACCAAGCAAAGGCTAAAAAAGTCTCGTTATGCAAATATACCATTACATTCTAAATAAAAAATCATCCGTCTCCCTATTCAGCTTTATCATAAAATTCATGACCTCCACAGCCTCAAGCATAATTGCCACACCATAATCACAGATTTATTAATGTTGATCTTATCCTTTCCTGTTTGTATAGTTGAAACAAACAGTCGACTATAAAATGCCAAATGAAGAGATGACAAAGTCCTCGAGTGCTGAGGTTTAAGAGATAAATCATTGGACCACATGTGAATAAAACTAATAAAGCAAGTGCATTAAATGCGACCCCTATTCAAATTTGTGCTTATCTAGTAGAAACATGACAGATTAATGTGGAAAAGAAATGCTGCATAAGAACGTCCTAATATGGCAATCATTTACCCTCATAGCCGTAGAGTTATCAAGCAGCCTTATGGATCGGCATTGTGATGGTTCATTGATTTCTGTCGGTTTCCAATTTCGTGATTTGTCTCCTGAGGCATCAGCAATTCCGGGCTTCACATCGGCCATGCTCTCACTGTCCTATAGGGTTCCAAAGAGAGGATGTCATTGAAAGACGCCCAATAAACATGCACATACAAATGCAATTATTGCATCATTTAACTAACAGCGTCAGCAACAAATAAAGCTCGTTGAAAACATTTAACTACCTAATGCAGTAATGATACCACTTCCCATACCTACCATTGCTGCCTGATGGTTTTCTAGTTTATATGCTAGTGCGTGTAGATGTGCGAGAAGCAAAGGAGAAAATATTTGGCAGTTTCAAAGCGCCGTGTTAATTGCTAATGTGGCGAGATTTTTCCCTTGACATCCACTTAAAAATTTACATGAGAAAAATCCTATTTTGGCAGTCATTTGTACCTTCATAGCTGTAGAGTTATCAGGCAGCCTTATGGACCGGCATTGTGATGGTTCGTTGATTTCTGTCAGTTTCCAATTTCTTGATTTGTCTGTCGAGTCATCGGCAATTCTGGGCTTCTGTAGAGCTCAAAAGAGAGGATGTCATTGAAAGACGTCCAATAAACATGCACATACAAATGCAATTATTGCATCATTTAAGTATAAAATAAGCAACAAATAAAGCTCCTTATAAAAATTTAACGACCTAATGCAGTAATGATACCACTTACCATACCTACCATTGCTGCCTGATGGTTTTCTAGTTTATGTGCCATGTGTGTAGATGTGTGAGGAAAGGGGAAAATATTAAGTGATTTCACAGCCCCGCGTCAGCTGATGGGGCGAGCATTTTTTCCTTGATATCCACTTAAAAAAGTTTACGTGTCTTGAATTAAATTAAAAAATATTGATGTGGAGTTTCTTTGTGTGGTGGAACTGTTTCCTCTAGCTTCATCTTCCTCGTTCGTCCAAAGCCAGCCACTTGACCTCGGACGAGCTGCCATGTTCGATGATGCGTCGGTGACGCTGCTGGCTCTTCAGATCTGGCCGACCATGGCCATGGGCGTCACCTAGACGAGTGACGCCACTGGCTCTCCAAATTTGGCCATCCATGGCCATCGGCGTCACTCGCGAACCTTGCTCCGCCATGGCCGGCGACACTGTTGGCTCTCGAGATCTGGCCGTCCATGGTCGTCGGCGTGGCTCATCCCGGTGATGCTGTTGAAAAGTCGGAAAAGATGTTTCTTTTTCTTATTGTTCCCCACCATTCTTTGCTTCTTCTCTTTTCTATTTTTTTTGTCTCCTTTCTTGTTACACGCTCTGTCCATGGCCGTCTGCAACTTTTAACGCCGTCTCTTAAGGCGACCTCTAACGGCGGTCATTGCTGCAGCTCGAGGTGATGTCACGACCTTCGCCACGGCCAGATCTGGACGCTCGGCCTCCATTGCCATTGAGCCTCTATATCTGGAGGTGATGGCCTTCTATGGCTGCCAAGCTCGACGTTGTGACCGAAATCTCGGCGGCTTCTCGTCGGTCATGGAGGAGCCGCCGAGCTCGAACCGTTTTTAGGCAGACGATATCTGGCGTAGAGTCGAGGTCGACCAGATTCGGAGGCGGCCATGGACGAGCTTGAAGCAAGTGAAGGTGGACTAGATCTGGTGCGGCGCCGAGGCCACGACTCGGCTAGATTTGGAGCTCGGCCTCTAGAGCAGTGGTGTTCAAGGGGGGCAGCCGGCTAGTCCGAGGTCCATAGCCGGTGGATCATCAAAGGAATTTTATTTTTTAATTCAAAATCCACAGAGATGTGTTAAAATATGACTGGATGGATGTGAGGAAAAAATGGTCCACGAGTCAGCTGCTGCAGATGTAATAGAATAGGACAAGGATTTCTGAAAGTGGCAGCAAGGGAGCACAAGGATATATATATATATATATATGGCTTTTATTATCCAACGCAAAGTACAAACGAAGGTAGAGAGGTTTATTTTAGTTGGTGTATTATGGACGTGAACCATAACTATTTTGTTTCTGTAACTAATTTCTAGTCACAAATAAATTTTTCTATTTTTAGTCCATGAACGAGAAACTAAGCAAAGATAATTTCTGGGCAGCAACTATCAATTGTGGAGAGCGACGAGTAGGCGAGTGGTTAGCAATGACGGTTGTGTATGGCGAGAGCAAGTAAAGAAAAAGTTTTTATATTTTTTTTTTGTTCTAGAAATGTAAAAAAAAAAAAAAAGTTTATTTATTATTTATATTCTAAGTCTATTTATTAACTAAAATTTTTAAAAAATAAAATTAAATTATCAAACAAATTTTTATTTCAAATCTGTTTTTGAGAATAAAAAATTTTAAAAATAGAGACCTAAATGTGTTTGTTTTTGGACGACCCAAAGCCTTTTCATAAGATTGCATCAGCGGCTAAGACATGCAAAAATATTTGCTTGAGTCAAAGATATTTATAAGGCAAGTGTCTCTGCCACACTGCAGATATAATTTTTACGGATTTTTCTACACAAAACTTTAGATAATCCTGCCAGATTTTTATCTTTTATCTTTGGATTTTTCTAGACTTCTCTATCAAATGCACTGGAAATTGGATCAAACATTTTAATTCTACCACTAGAACCCCTCTATTACCTAGGTTTGCCCCAACAGTAGCATTACCAGAACTAAATATCGCAATTGTTGGTGGCAGTACAAGATTGATGACATTTAGCGAACTCCTCTCTATGAAGTTAGTGTGAGCTTGTAAAAGCTTACCTTCATAAGAGGTCCCAGAGTGATTCTAGAAGCATCAAAAGGCCAATTGTCCATTGTCCTTAGCAGCCTAAACCCATCAGTATTTGCTAAAATTTTGATACTATTGTCATTTGTTGAGATTGCTAATAGAATTCCCTCCTTGTTAAATCTAATGCAAGGTGAAGCCTGCAAATTTAAATAGCGGGTTTAATGGAAAGGTTCAACTAATTCAATCAAATTAAATTAACAATAATGAATTACCGGTAATCCACCATCAGCATCAGTACTTGTCAAAATATTTTCATTGTCCATATTCCAAAATTTGACCATGGACTCGTCTCCAGCAGCCAAAAATCTGTTTTTAGCGGTATCAAATTGCACAAACCCATCAGATCTCTTTCCAAGTCCATGATAGGTACGCTTGATAGCCCCCTCACTTTCATTCCATTCAACCAAGTATGACTCTCCTTTTTTATTGGTTCCACATGAGAACAACCTATAGCCAAATAAAATTGCTAAAATAGGTTATTTTAGTTAGAAAGAATGACACAGAATAAAATCAAGCTTGAAATGCAATGCTGATGGTTTGAACCTTATTCCATCGGCACTGCATGCCATCTTGGTAAAAGAGTGACCTAGTGCATCCCAGTCAACTCTTGACCCCACATTGTCATAAAACCAAGCCTTAATTTTCCCATTCGTTGCTGTTGATAAGATGAACTACATAATAAAACAATCCTACAATCAATTTCAATAACATGTCCAGATAGATCACATCCACCTAAAACCCTAATAGATATCCTAAAATATCTTTTATAATAAAGTGTACACAACCATAAATTTAAAAAAAAAATAAAATTAAAAAGTCATCGCCAATTGCTGCTCCACCCAGGCACAATAAACATCAATCTATTATTAATTTAACCAATCAAAAAAACTGGAGGAGAAACTAAGGGAGAACAAATAATGGAAGCAGAGCAATTTTCCATCTGAACTTATATTAAGAAGGAAGTTATTATTGCGAAAACCTTTACCCAGTTGTCCATGCTTAGTAACATCGCTTGAAATAATCAAATTCGCAATTTAATCTTTAGACCATGTCATCATGTTTAACAAGCACATTCTAATCAAGATAGGTCAAAATTCGAAAGACTTGCAAAATCCTTGAAATGAACAAGGTCCATTAGAACACAGATTCACACTTCTCATACAAATTGAATCAAATTTTTTGACCTAACCGAGTTTTAACAAAGAAAGTCCATTGAATGGTCAAGCGTACAGCCAATTGGCCATGCTTGCAGCGTGTCCTTGTTAGTACGCGAAATAAGTAAGTACCTGAATATTTTCTCTGTTGTGTGGACAAATGGAATATACGGGTGCTTCATGACCCTCGAAAGTCTGTTGTTTAGCCCCAGTCACTGCATCCCATACCTATGTAACTACTAGCTTGGTTAAAAGGATCAAACAACAGAACATGGTAACGCTGAGGAAAACAATAAAAATATACCTTGATCAACCTGTCCTCTCCACAAGTCACAACACATACTGTTCGTTTGGATATGAAAATGCAAGATCATTAACACTTCCAACATGAGCCTCAAGCTGTATCAGACATTAGCTTAGAGTCAAAATCAAGTTGAATTTGCATTTAGGTGGTAATTGTCAGCAGAACAGAGAAGCTTAATTTTTTTCTCCTTGTTTAGCAACAAACCTCTAGGTGGTTCCTTATGTCATCACCACCATGATGTGAATATATGTGCACCATGTGCTTAGAATAAGCAACACCTAAAGTGAAAACCACAAATCATTATTAAAAGCAACATATGGACACTTCTTCCTGAAAAATACTACAATGAAGTCTGGTTCTTGGCGCTTTAGTTTTTCATCAATTTGCAAGTATGTATTGCTCAATTTCTTAAGTTGACATACAAGTGGAATTGACATCTGTACATACCAAAAAGGATTCCATCAAGACTCCACATTACACGGTTAATGGATGCTGTATAGTCATTGGCCAAAGAAGCCTACAAAGAATTAAAATTCATAATCACATGTCTAAAAACAAGATGCCATGATTTTATTTAGAATTGAACTTCCATACCTGCAACTCCATTGAACATGTTCCCAAATCCCAAACCTTGAATTTTCTCAAAGCAATCATCGCACCGCTGCCTACTTCCCATACCATAACATTGCCCGTATTTGTTCCCACTAAAAATTATTGAAGCAGAAAATTTGAAGAATCATAGCCCATGGTTTAAAATAGCTGAAGCTAGCGTCAAAAGAACATCAAAAAGCAATCTTCCAAGCACCAAAGCACAAACTTATGGCCTCCAACAAGAACAAGTATATCCAACTAAAGAAAAGCACGGAACATGTTCTTCATAGAGTATGAAAGAAGTGCTAACCGAGCAGCAAGATTTGTTGCACCGGATGGAAATCCATACTCTTAACAAGTGAACCTTGACTTAGGGTAATGACTACATTTTTGGGCAAGTCATTTGAAGAATAAGAACTCTAATTGAGGCTTGGGCAGTTGTATGAGAACGGCAGAATGTTTGTCGGCAAATTATTCACCTAATAGGACATCATAAAGATTACAAAGCTAGTTAGTCATTTAGAAAATTGATAAAAACCATGGCACTCAAAAGATGCAAAACTCATATGAGAGCCCCTATTTTACTAGCATACATGAGCACAATGCCTGCGTAATGGGAGAAGATGCAATCAACACCTTCCCAGTCCACACTCCTCCTTAATGCTGCCAATATTGACACCGATTGTTTACATGACAATACCAAACATGAAAAACACAGACACAACCAAAATATGACACATCACTATACGTTTAACTAGTTGGTTGAGAGATATTTACATGCTCTCGTCTAATTCAATGGTTTGACATGTCTAATAGAAGTCATGATGAATTGACATAGTAACAAACACAATTAAGACAAACAAACATAAATTGACAACCTTAGCCCTTTTGCTCCTTTTTCTCTCCATCAGACTTTCTTGTAATCCTTCCAATTCCCAATTATATCTTTAAGTTAACATCATGAAAGTTAAGGGTATCTAGAAACCTCAAAACTAAAAGTTTATCATTGTTGGATGGTCTTGGGCTTATCTCATCCCAAAAGCTAGCTTAAAGGGTGAGGCTTTTCTTTACACTTATAAACCGACTACCTTCTCCTTCCAAACCGATGTGAAATAACCCTACACTCCTAAAGATTCCCAATGCATGATTATATGCCGCAATAGCACCAAAGTGAGAGCACTTTCAAAAGGTTTCATTCAGGCACACAAAGAAAGATAATTAAGAAAGAGAATCGCATAATAATGGGCAATATATTCCAACTTAAATTTATAATTTAGGAAAATTGAAAATCCCCACTTCCATGAACAACAAACTTAAAATAGCAAGAAGTAAATGTAATAAGTTTGACAAATCTAGTTACGAATGTTGAGAAAAACGTTCCATATATAATAATTAATAAAAAGAACGATAAAGAAAAAGCAAGATGAAATAAGTACTTCATCCAAGATTCCAAAAGGTCTTGATCTATTCAAAACGTGTTTAGAATCTATGTTTGGTAGTCCATGGTTGAGTTGTTGGCTGCAGGAGTCGAAGGACGCTTTAAGAGAACTGTATCGCAAGACAAAAAGTAAAATAAAATGCCCAACTAATAGGTTGAACTTTTGAAAATACAAAATCAAGATTCACAGCTTTTCTACAACATTTTATAGAAATATTTAGGAGACATTCAAGCCAATTAGAAAGAGCAAGTTTCTTGAGAAAGTTTAGTTGGGATAGATTCAGTGATTGCGGGATCTGGTAGGTAATACCTAGCACAAGTACACGAGAGTGTAATTCTGATAGTTTTTGAAGCTTGTCCAAACCAAGATTGTTTGGTGAAACCAATTGGCCATTATTACTAGGTGACCCTTCCGAATTTTTCCATCTCGAAGTTTTGAACTCTTGGACTTCTGCCAATATTCCCTGGTCATCAAGCAATTCTATTATCGGAGTTCCACTAATGTCCAATATCCTTAAGTTTTGCATATTCCCAATGCTTTTAGGTAATTCTTCAATGGCCGTAGATTTCAAATGCAACTCAATCAATGATGTCAACTTTCCGATCGAGTATGGAATTTGTCTCAACAAGTGGCATCTTGACAATAACAACTGCTGTAGAGACACAAGGGAGCCTATAGAGTCTGGAAGTTGAGCAAGTTTATGGCATTCTGTTAAGTCAAGGCAAGACAGAGATGATGAATTGCCTATTGAGTTGGGTATGCGAGTTAACGATTTGCAATAAGAGGCATCGAGAGTCTTGAGCTCCTTCAAAGAACCAATGGATTCAGGTAATTCTTCAATGGCCGTACATTTCAAATGTAGCTCAATCAATAATGTCAATTTTCCGATCGAGTCTGGGATTTGTCTCAACGAGTAGCATCCCGATAATAACAACCACTGTAGAGACACAAGCGAGCCTATAGAGTCTGGAAGTTGAGCAAGTTTATGGCATTCTGTTAGGTCAAGACGAGACAGAGATGTTGAATTGCCTATTGAGTTGGGTATGCGAGCTAACAATGCACAATAAGAGGCATCTAGAGTCTTGAGCTTCTTCAAAGAACCAATGGATTCAGGTAATTCATCAATGGCTATAGATTTCAAATGCATCTTAGTCAATAATGTCAACCTTCCGATTGAGTCTGGGATTTGTCTCAACAAGTGACATCCTGACAATAACAACCGCTGTAGAGACACGAAGGAGTCTATAGAGTCTGGAAGTTGAGCAAGTTTATGGCATTCTGTTAGGTTAAGGCAAGACAGAGATGTTGAATTGCCTATTGAGTTGGGTATACGAGCCAACGATTTGCAATAAGAGACATCTAGAGTCTTGAGCTCCTTCAAAGAACCAATGGATTCAGGTAATTCTTCAATGGCCATAGATTTCAAATGCATCTCAGTCAATAATGTCAACCTTCCGATCGAGTCTGGGATTTGTCTCAATGAGTGACATCCCGACAATAACAACCGCTGTAGAGACACGAAGGAGCCTATAGAGTCTGGAAGTTGAGCAAGTTTATGGCATTCTGTTAGGTTAAGGCAAGACAGAGATGTTGAATTGCCTATTGAGTTGGGTATACGAGCCAACGATTTGCAATAAGAGACATCTAGAGTCTTGAGCTCCTTCAAAGAACCAATGGAGTCAGGTAATTCTTCAATGGCCGTAGATTTCAAATGCATCTCAGTCAATAATGTCAACCTTCCGATCGAGTCTGGGATTTGTCCCAACGAGTGACATCTCGACAATAACAACCGCTGTAGAGACACGAAGGAGCCTATAGAGTCTGGAAGTTGAGCAAGTTTATGGCATTCTGTTAGGTCAAGGCAAGACAGAGATGTTGAATTGCCTATTGAGTTGGGTATACGAGCCAACGATTTGCAATAAGAGACATCTAGAGTCTTGAGCTCCTTCAAAGAACCAATGGATTCAGGTAATTCTTCAATGGCCGTAGATTTCAAATGCATCTCAGTTAATAATGTCAACCTTCCGATCGAGTCTGGGATTTGTCTCAACGAGTGACATCCCGACAATAACAACCGCTGTAGAGATATAAGGGAGCCTATAGAGTCTGGAAGTTGAGCGAGCTTATGGCAATATGTTAGGACAAGGCAAGATAGAGATGTCGAATTGTCTATTGAAATGGGTCTATAGTCTAACAATGCATGGTAAGAGCCATCTAGAGTCCTGAGCTCCTTAAAAAAACTAATGGATTCAGGTAATTTTTCAATGTCCTTAGATTTCAAATGCATCTTAATCAATGATGTCAACTTTCTGATCGAGTCTGGGATTTGTCTCAACGAGTGGCATCCCGATAATAACAACCACTGTAGAGACACAAGCGAGCCTATAGAGTCTGGAAGTTGAGCAAGTTTATGGCATTCTGTTAGGTCAAGGCGAGACAGAGATGTTGAATTGCCTATTGAGTTGGGTATGCGGGCTAACGATGCACAATAAGAGGCATCTAGAGTCTTGAGCTCCTTCAAAGAACCAATGGATTCAGGTAATTCTTCAATGGCCGTAGATTTCAAATGCATCTCAGTCAATAATGTCAACCTTCCGATCGAGTCTGGGATTTGTCTCAACGAGTGACATCCCGACAATACCAACTGCTGTAGAGACACGAGGGAGCCTATAGAATCTGGAAGTTGAGCAAGTTTATGGCATTCTGTTAGGTCAAGACGAGACAGAGATGTTGAATTGCCTATTGAGTTGGGTATGCGGGCTAACGATGCACAATAAAAGGCATCTAGAGTCTTGAGCTCCTTCAAAGAACCAATGGATACAGGTAATTCTTCAATGGCCGTAGATTTCAAATGCATCTCAGTCAATAATGTCAACCTTCCGATCGAGTCTGGGATTTGTCTCAACGAGTGACATCCCGACAATACCAACTGCTGTAGAGACACGAGGGAGCCTATAGAAGCTGGAAGTTGAGCAAGTTTATGGCATTCTGTTAGGTCAAGACGAGACAGAGATGTTAAATTGCCTATTGAGTTGGGTATGCGGGCTAACGATGCACAATAAGAGGCATCTAGAGTCTTGAGCTCCTTCAAAGAACCAATGGATTCAGGTAATTCTTCAATGGCCGTAGATTTCAAATGCATCTCAGTCAATAATGTCAACCTTCCGATCGAGTCTGGGATTTGTCTCAACAAGTGACATCTCGACAATAACAACCGCTGTAAAGATATAAGGGAGCCTATAGAGTCTGGAAGTTGAGCGAGCTTATGGCAATCTGTTAGGACAAGGCGAGATAGAGATGTCGAATTGTCTATTGAAATGGGTCTATAGTCTAACAATGCATGATAAGAGCCATCTAGAGTCCTGAGCTCCTTAAAAAAACTAATGGATTCAGGTAATTTTTCAATGTCCTTAGATTTCAAATGCATCTTAATCAATGATGTCAACTTTCCGATCGAGTTTGGGATTTGTCTCAACGAGTGGCATCCCGATAATAACAACCACTGTAGAGACACAAGCGAGCCTATAGAGTCGGAAGTTGAGCAAGTTTATGGCATTACGTTAGGTCAAGGCGAGACGAGAGATGTTGAATTGCCTATTGAGTTGGGTATGCGGGCTAACGATGCACAATAAGAGGCATCTAGAGTCTTGAGCTCCTTCAAAGAACCAATGGATTCAGGTAATTCTTCAATGGCCGTAGATTTCAAATGCATCTCAGTCAATAATGTCAACCTTCCGATCGAGTCTGGGATTTGTCTCAACGAGTGACATCCCGACAATACCAACTCTTTGTAGAGACACGAGGAGCCTATAGAATCTGGAAGTTGAGCAAGTTTATGGCATTCTGTTAGGTCAAGACGAGACAGAGATGTTGAATTGCCTATTGAGTTGGGTATGCGGGCTAACGATGCACAATAAGAGGCATCTAGAGTTTTGAGCTCCTTCAAAGAACCAATGGATTCAGGTAATTCTTCAATGGCCGTAGATTTCAAATGCATCTCAGTCAATAATGTCAACCTTCCGATCGAGTCTGGGATTTGTCTCAACGAGTGACATCCCGACAATAACAACCGCTGTAGAGACACGAAGGAGCCTATAGAGTTTGAAGTTGAGCAAGTTTATGGCATTCTGTTAGGTCAAGGCAAGACAGAGATGCTAAATCGCCTATTGAGTTGGGTAAGCAGGTTAACGATGCACAATCAGAGGTATTTAGAGTCTTGAGTTTTTTTAATAATCCAATGGATTCGGGTAATTCTTCAATTTCTGTGTTTTTTAGGTCTAGTTGAGTTAACGATATAAGGGAGCCCCATGATTCTGGAAGTCGAGCAAGCCGTCGACAATTTGAGGCAGATAGAGTCTCCAACTTTGTCAAACAACCTCTTGAAATAGGAATCTCTCGTATATTAGTGCCATCTATAAGAAGCTTGCTCAAATTTTCCATTCTACCTACTCCTAGCGGTAGCTCGTTTAGTTCCCCACAATTACTGACATTCAAGGAGACAAGGGTCTTGATGTCCTCGATAGAAGGATGAATATCTTCTAGATCCTCACAATCTTCAAGTATCAAAATCTCCAAGCTCTTGAAAGCGGACAAGTCAGGAGTTGTTCTCAAAGCACAATGCGAAAGGTTGAGAACTTTGAGCTCGGTTGCTATCTGAAAGAAAGAGGTTATCACTTTGAGATTGGACAAAAAAAAAAAAAAAAAAACCTATGCTCACTACTCTTACACAGCTATCTTATTTAATTTTAAATATTTCTTTTCAATAGTATATTCGGCTAAGCTGGCATATAAATGTTTTTAAGCATATCATTGCGAAGAGCATGTTAGGGATGTATGAGTGCTATCTACAATTTTTTGCAAATAAAATTTCTTATAAAATATCATATTTAGCTTTTCAAAGTTATGACTATGTTGTTATTTATTGAATAGAGATACACAAATTTTATTATCAAATTACATATGACAAAGTTAAATGGAAGAAATGAGATGCATTCATTCGGTGCCATGTTTTTCTTCAATTAGTATGAAATTAAAGAGAAATGGCTACTTTAATTATGAAAAGCAATTTTTAAATGCTATATGTACAAGACATAAAAAGGTGTTGTATTACTCATATGACATTACTACTTTATAAATGTGTTGTACGGTGACTTCAACAATCAACAATAATAATGAATAATTATTGCGTGCAACAAGTCAAAGTAGTTCATAAATTATTTCCATTACTCTAAAAGTAACAATGAATTTAGAATTTTAGTATGTATGTAAAACACAAGTCACTGTGAGGGTCTTTGCATCTCCATGATAGATACATACATACATATAATAAGAATTGCTAAAAAGACGTACTTTTGCATGAGGAGAAATTAAGTAGGAGCCATAAACCACTTAGATTAAAAATAACATGGGCACGGTATTGTATTTATATTTTTGATAGATGTTAATTAATACGATTAAAAAAGTTTTTATTAGTAGGTCTGACGTTAAGCATGACTAGTTTTTTAAAATATTAAGGGGTAAAAGCTTTTGACATATTTAAGTGCCTATAAATTCCTCTTATGCTTAGAGGAAAATCCATAATATATATTTTCACAAGAAATAAAGGATAACTTGGTGCAATTGGGCCCATCAACAACTTGTGATTATTTATAAGAAATATGCCTTCTCTACATTTTACCTTTAGTCGACTCCATCCTCCCCAGTTCTCCGAAGTCTCGCTCCACGACAAATCGAGCACAACTAATTTCTTCAAGTGAAAGTTGGTCAATTCAAAATCCGGTTGATGATCCATACACTCAAGCAATCTTAGTTGAGGAAACAAGCTCTGAAAATGTCCAGTGAGATTCACACTTTCCAGTTGAAGTAACCTCAATTTGGTCAATTCTTTAAATGTTTCAACCGTGTAACTTTCTCTCCCATTATCTAAGTCAAGACGAAGGGCCTCAATTTTACTAGTGCCCTGCAATTAGGCAACATTGTAAATCGTTGTTTTGAATAAAGGGTTAAAAGAAACTGTATATGAGAAAAAATGTATTGATTTCAAATTTGTTGTTGTACTATCATGATTTAAGCTTCTCACTTTCGACTTCATGACATGACAGGTTGTGGTAATCTATGTAGAAATGTGAAGCTCTAGAGGGTCTTCCCAAAATTTTCCTCTTCCAATTATGCCCTTCACAATTTGTAGCTTTTAAATTCCCAAAAGTCCCATCCTTTCAAAATTAATATAGAAGGCCTCTTTTCATGCAAACATCACTTCAAAATATCGTGCCCTTTATATGGGAAATAACAAACTAACTGATATCCTTTATATGTGAAACAACATGTCTCTTACGGTTCAAAACTTCAAATGCATATATCAAATTTACCGTCAAAGCATGTATCAATACTAAAGAATCCCAATTGTAGAATTCCCCTCTTTTTCTTTTGTACCTTGTTTACAATTCTCGATAGCAAAATGAAAATGAGAATTCCATCCCAAGAAGCACGCACATGTTTTACATTCCTTTCTTATCATGTGTTTCTTCAACAAGTGTTTTTCATTGTATGTGGAAGAAAAAATATCAAAAGTTATATACATGATTTTCACTTCTCTTTTTATTACTATATATGTTTGATGCTAACTTTTCATTTCATGTTGATTTTGTTACAAAGAAATAACAGTCATCTAATTTTATGATCAATTTTGCCCATAAATTAATAAGATCTTGCTAAGAGATAGATTGGACATGCAGAATAATTATATTATGTTAATATCACTTATGTGCCAGCATACGGTTGTGATATTGTTTAGTTTTATTACTAATTATCATTCTTCTATGAATATTTAAAAATGTTGTAACTGAAGTTATTTCATAACTCATCCTCTATATAAAGAAAAAGGTCATGTATGTATGGTTGAAATATTTAACTTCCAAGTTCAATAAGTATCACGTTAAAAATTTTAGTTTAGATAATACTTCAACATTAAAATTTTTATAATTATGGTATTGAGAATATATGTTTGTTAATATATATTTTGTTGAGAATACATAGCTCTCAAATGAAATTATAAAAGTACTGTTAAAACATATCGTTAATTTGTTTAGATATAAAATATAAATTTTTCTTTTGGTTAGTCTAGCTTATTTTATGATGTAATACAAAAGACGTAATAAATAAACATTAGCCTTGACGTTGCCAAGACTATCAATTGGCTCTTTGCGATTATAAGTAGGTTGCGCGTTGAAAAACTCAAATAAGTGCTGGTCTTTTGAGCAACAATTTTGAATCAAAATGGATGATGAATTCAAAGTAATAAAGTCAAAACTATGATTAATTTCACAAATGCAATACAATGACATACTTAATTATATACAAAATAGAATAGGGTATTTATCTCTTGGACTTTTTATGCAGAAAAAAAAGAGATCTCTCTCTTTTTAATGGTCATTGCATGAAGTACGCTCGACGTTATGTATGCCTACATATGTTTCTGTTGTATCATGTGAATTTTGGTAAATTAGTAATTCCTAACATAACATAGCATAAAATAAAAAATAAAATAAAAACAAACTTTACATTCTCGATTAAGGTATAATGATTGAAATTTCATGAAAAATGCCGGCGCAGTTACTCCAATTGTATTAATTCTGACACCTGGAGATTAGAATTCTCTGTTTTATATATCCTAAATAGTTATTGTTCACAATAGCATAGTCAAGTTATTTGTTGCACGTGTCAAGGACGTAACCCAAACAATTAAATACATTCAGATTTTTTCAATGTAGAATACCATATCAAGTATCTAATAAATTCGAAAGTACCTCATTCTTGGAAAACCTTTCGTAATGTACAATTGTGCAAGAAAAATCTTTGATGAATTGCTATACTTACTAAGAGAGCAATTTTCTGCTTTCTGACCATGTCAACGAAACAACATGAGGAGAACAATATAGGAAGGTTCTCTATTCACTAGAGCAAGCACTAAGTGGAGGACCGATGTCACCTTGACAGTACAACATGGACTAAGGGAGGAGAAGAAAAGAAACGAATACCTTATTTCCTTCGAGCACTTCCAAGACATCCTTAGAGTCCCATAACCTGCTACGGTTCCAAGGCTCCAAATAGTTTTCCTCCCGGATGATTTCCCTACCAAGATCTCTTAACTGGTCATGCATTAAGAGCTTATGATCATCTCCAACTTTTATTAAAGACAGAAATCTCAATACTTCAATACCTTGCTCCGGGTAAAAGTCACATGCATCCCACATGTAGGATGCGATTCTCTTATCAGTGTTGACGAAAAAACAAGCAATATCCAAAAAAATTTGTTTTTGTCCATGGGTTAATTCGTTGTAACTTATCCTTAACTTTTGTTGCACTATCTCGTCAGGAACTTTTCTTAACTTCTTTATCGCCTCTCCCCATAGTTTTTTATTTTTTCCACACAAAAACGAACCTAAGACCTCAAGAGATAAGGGAAGCCCTCCAGTGGTGGAAACAACATCACGAGTGAGGTCCTCAAATTCACTTGGAGGAGAGTCCCTTCGAAAAGCATGTCTACTAAACAAAATCAAAGAGTTATCCTTATCTAATTGCTCAAGTGCATACTGGTTGTCCACCCCAGCTTTGTCAAGAATACTTTTGTTTCGGGTGGTAATGATGATCACACTTCCCGAAGAAAACCAATTATGATTTCCGGCCAAAGCCTTCAATTGATTGTCATTGCTCACATCATCGAGAAGAATAAGAACTTTCTTACCATTAAACTTGGATGAAATGAACTGAATCCCTTCATCGTTACTAGAAACTTGATTTTCTAGCTTCAATATATCCTTGATTAACTGATTTTGCAAGTACACAAGTCTTCTATCATCACATTGTTCCCTTACATCAGCAATGAAGCTACGATGCTCAAATTGATTGGAAAGCTTGTTGTAGATGATTTTAGCAAGAGTAGTCTTACCAATGCCTCCCATTCCGTGGATGCCAACAAATGGGGAGGCACGAGAAATATTATCTACAAATTCCATAATCTTTTTCACATGACTATCAATTCCGATCAAATTCTCCGGAATAACCAACTCAAACTTTTTTTTCAGCTCGGATAACACTTGGTTGACAATCATTTTTACCAATTTTCCTTCTCCATCATACCTGTCAAATGTGAAAGGAGTTCAAAAGCATGGCAATAGCGATTTTATATTGCTTAACTAATGATAACACAATAATAAAAAACTACAGGATAAATTGGAAAACTTAAAGATTTGTTTTGGCCACACCTCCATATATTATCTTATACGCAAAGATAAAGGCAGGGAATGGTGGTGGTTGCTTCGCATGGCGTGCCCCATTCCATTATTACTCTGACATAATTTATTGAACCAGAAGAAACTTAAGGGTATCGCTAATGAATCTTGAATATTACGTGAATTATAGATTTGAATTAAATTTTAAACTTGTTGTCTGTTAAAGAAAATGGGGATGATGTTTACATGACATTGAAAACTTTCTAGAGTAGTTGAATAGGCAAAAATCCAATAAATCAACCTGATATGAGAGTTCAACCATCAATCAATAACTAAGTCATAACTTTTGATGCAAGAGGAATTCATGTCATGAAAGTCGTTAAAGAGTGCTATATTATGACTACCTGAATTTGAGGGTGTTTCTCTTATCTATTCAATTCTACACACTTGTAAGTTTCTACTCTTTTTCTGAATTTAATAACACTCTAGATTCGTGTTTTTGTCAATTTTCTTTGCATCATGGGATGATAACAGGTATTACTTTATTTTTCTCGAGTGTCTATTTTATATGATTTTAATTAATCAATTTATGCAAGCGTATGACATAGAAATTATGTGTTGAATATAGGAAAATTTATTGGAATTATCTAAAAAAATAATAAAGATATTTTTTTCCTTTTTATATTTACTGTCATATTACATAACCAATAAAATATATCTTTTGTAAAAATAATTTTAGTAGCAACAAAATTATTTAACGACATTAATGATTTAATTCAACATGCGCGGTATATGATTTAATGAGCTTAATCTTGAAATAAATATGTAATTAGGAAAGTTTGTGATGAAGAGTAATGAAGCTCACGCAGTAAACATGAAAAAAAAAGGCACGATCCTAAAAAATCGTTGGAGATAATAGTAGTAAGTCAATTAAAAATTCTATATTATTCAAGCTAGTGGGATCATAACAATAAATTCTACGACAAGATTTGTTCATACCATTAAAGTAATTCTTGAAACAGAATGACTTATGGAACTCATGCATCGCAAGATCCTACTGCTTTTTCTTTATTTTATTTTTAAAAAAAAAGAAGTAAAAGAAAGAAATGAAGCAAGTAGGAATTAGAACAACTAGTAAACATCCACGCAAACTACATGAAAGTAGAGAATGTTTTGGTGAAAATTTTTACCGATTGGCATCAAATCCTTTCAAGGAACTGACTTCGTGGAGTGCTTGCTTCCATTTCTCCAAAGTCGTTGAGTCAAAATACGTACTAAGTTTACGAAATGCATCTTTAAAACTCCCTTTTTGAAATCGCCCGTGAGATGGTTCCACTTTGTAGAATATGGGCAACACAGTATAACCCATGTTACTCTTCTTGCACTCTATTATTTGAACTAGTTCATCCAAGCACCACCTGCTCTGCCCATAATTAACGGAGATAATGGGGATCAGGATCTTACTGTTCTTGATGGCTGTCAAAAGGTCTGGTCCGATCTTCTCGCCTTGGCGGAGCTCGTTATCATCTTTGAAAACAGAAATTCCAGCATCAACAAGCCCATTGTAGAGGTGATCGGTGAAGCCTCTTCGAGTATCGTGACCTCTAAAGTTCAAGAACACCTCATAGTAGTTTCCAGTCAACGTGGTCGATGAACAGGATGCACCATTGTTAGTTTTTGTCGGAAACGAACTAGATCCATCGGAATCAGTTTCCTTCGGTGCAGTCAACGAACCAGATGTGGCAGCATCAGCATCTTTTCCATTTTTACGCACGCTGGTTTTCTTCTTGTTTAGAAAATTGAACGCAAGCACGGAGAGAAGGATAGGTGCCACGAGCACGGCGAAAGAATGCCCAAAAACGGGACGATGCATTTGGTCTTTGCTCTGACTCTGCCCTTACTGTTTGCTTTCAACTCTAACGGAGGAAGAACCAGAATGCTTCTCAGGAAACACGAAATGCCTTGTTGCCCACTACTCTTTATTGGTTTGAGTTATATAATCGAACCAGTTGGCAATCAGAGTCACACCAATGCGTCAAACTGGTTGAGGTATATGTAAATTAGTAATTAATGCACCGGGAACAGTAACCACGTGCTTAAAGTCGTTGTCTTCACATGGCGGAAATCTCAATGCCCAAGAAAATCCAACGCGATGCCTGTCCAAGAAGAAGAAAATATGCGAGGAAATTTCAATGCAGAAGAAATGAAAAGAAATAAAACCAAAGATAAATAGACAGGCGACGATAAAATTTCAATGCACTTTCTTTGTTTGGTCGAAAAAATTTCAATACATTAAAAATGGTGGATTTTTTGGGAAGATGAAAAGTGGAGAGAGAGAAAGAGAGAGAGAGAGAGAGAGAGTTGGGATGAGAAGGTGACATGGACTTGCCGGAGAAGATAAAAAGTGGGGAGAAATTGAGCAATGATAATGGAGACACTACGTCGAACCAAAATTAAGAAATTAAAATGCTTGATCAAAGAAAAAAAAAATTCAAGTAATCAATTACTCATCGAGCAAAACACAAACCGCCATTATCCCAAGAGAAGAAAATCTCTTTCAATTTCACTAATAATGTAGAATAATCCTTTATATTCGACCTAACTTGACGATGCATGCAAACTTAACATTGTTCTGAAGGGTTAAAGTTTAAAAGAAATGAATTCAATCATATTAGTCTCGTATATAGTGCCCACATGAGATCCACATAATTAACTGTTATAAGGAATGCAGTCCATTAGATACAGATCTAGGCAAGTATTCCTTCCCTCCTTCCTATGGCATTGCAAGAGGGAAGGGATGAAGTTCGGAATAAATGAGTTCTAGTAGTTCTGGACTGAATTGTAGATAAGTTTTCAAGGGCACCATGATGCTAGTGTTTGGGAACAACAATTTAAGTTCCCAATTCAAGAGATTATTTGGTATCACTTCCCTATAGCAAAGTGCAACTTTTATAACGTGGCAAATACTTCACAGCTGCATCAATTACGAAGTTAGCTGCAGCAATTATAAATTTACAACATGTGTCACGACTATAAAAAAAATTTTATCACACACAAATGTTGCAACACTTTGCGGTATAGTATGATTACTTTTCAATTGTAACTATACCAATGTAATCAGGATTGGAAAAAAAATAGTCATTTATGTTTTCTGGAGGAGATATATATGTTCGCTCACAGCTGTGATCTCCACCAGTGCTTAGCCTTCGACGTTGCATACATAACACTCTTTACGGTGCCTGCTTGAACAATGCCGAGCAACTTAGAACTATGTGGAAAATGTTTTGTTTCAAAGCAAGCACAACCTTGAATGGCATTTTTTATTAATAAACATATAGAGAAGAAAACCAAAGGGCATCATTGCACGCGTAATTTCTGCATCATTTTGTGGAAGGTGCGTGGAACCATCCTATGTTGGTGCTTCTTGACTTGAATTTGTCTTTTTCTACTAATAGAAGAAATAGAAGAGAAAACTAAGGCCCCGTTTGTTTGTATTTCTTTTTTTTGTTTTTAAACAGTTTTTCTGTTTTTTTGTTCCTGGGAACAAAAAAGGAACAGAAACGCGTTTGGGTGCGTTTCTGTTCCTTTTTTGTTCTTTTGTTCCCAGGAACAAAAAAGAAACAGAAACAAGAAACACAAATTTCTTGTTTCTTGTTTCTGAAACAGAAATGAGAAACACTTTTTGTTTTTTTTCTTTTTTCTCTTAATTTTTTGTTCTTTTTTCTTTTGGCCGGTCGCCGGCCTCGGCCATGGCCGGCGACCGGCCGACGAGGGCCGGCGGCCTTGCCCAGCCACGGCGAGGCTCACCGGCCGGTCGCCGGCCATGGCCGAGGCCGGCGACCGGCCAAAAGAAAAAAAAATAAAAAAGAAAAAAGAAAAAAGAAAAAAGGAAAAATAAAAAAAAATAATAAAAAATAATAAAAGAAATAAAAAAATTATCCAAATTCTACCAAAACGTGTTTTTTATTTTTTATTTCCGGAATAAGTTCTTACTAAACGCCTTTTTTGTTGAAAATTGTTAGGAGCGAAACACTTTTTTTCATTTACATTCGTAGACGATTTTTAAACAAACACAAACAAACGCCCCTAACTAGCAATACTCCCCCGCTCCCGGAGTTATGGACATGAGTCAAGCACAAAAACATATTATGACATAAATGTTAGCAGGACACTCTGTTAAGACATTCGGACAAGGAAAGTTTATTATTTTCTATCCAAAATCTACTCTCTTTTTTTATTTTTTTCTCTTTTAAAAGAGATTCCTCCAAAAAAGCACATAATGCTGAGATGCCATCCAACTATCCCAGAAACATGCCACGTGCAAGGACAATTCTTGCACGCGTAAATCCCGCGGCATTATGGGGACGATGGGTGTGCTTTTTGACTTGACTTGCTTTTTCTATGAATGAAGAAACAGAAACGACAATCAACAATCAATTCTCATGCTTCAAGTCAGTAAGGACCGATTGATAAGCGGTCAATTCTTAGTGAATTTTGTTCTTTGATTTTTTAAAAAAATCAAAATAAAAATTCATTTGATAATATCAATTAATTTTTATACTCCCGAAAATAAATTTATTTCTAAAAATAAATTTTGAATAAAATCCAGAAGTAAAAAAAGATTATTTTTTTGTTTTTAGGATTAATTCTAAAATCAAATAATTTTCTTTTTTTTTTTCGTTTCTTCTTGCCAAAGAGAAGGTCAGCCTCGCCGAGGCGAGCTCAACCTCGCCATGGCTGGGCAAGGCTCAGACCTCATTGGAGGTGGGGGACCGGCTAGAGAAGGCAGAAGGAGAGAAGGAAAAAATAAAGAAAGAAAAAGAAAAATCTCATAAAGTTATTAAAAAATTAAAATAAATTCTACGGCATAAAAAAATTTAGGATTATATCATACGCATTTTTTTTCTTCTATTTCACGAATATAAATTTTGTGCGATTAACATATGTTTCAAATGCTCAAAACTCGTCAAAGGAATAAAATAAAAAAAATATTTTTAAATAGAAATTATTTATAGAACAGAATACCCTAACTATATTCTCCATCGCTTAATTTCCACAGGGCAATCATGCTCGTATAATTTCCACAACAGTTCGCGGAAGGTGCGTGGAACCACCCCTATGCTGGTGCTTTTTGACTTGACTTTGCTTTTTTTTCCTGTTAATAAGAGAAATAGAAAAGAAAATTAACCAGTGTAGCAATGCTCCCATGCTCCCGGTACAAATATACACAGGTCAATCACAAGAACATACAAGATCATCCTAGAGTTTGGTAAAATATCTCCCCATTAGTTTATGCAACTTCTCATACAAGATCATCTCAATAATCCTAACAAATGGACTGAAGAAGTGGCTGGGAGTTCTCATCTTACTGGAACAAAATGCCTTTGTTAGCGGCCGACTTATCTAGGACAATATTTTAATAGTTTAGGAAGTACTACACCAGCTCAAAATCAGAAATAGAAAACGGAAGTTTCAGGCTGTACTAAAATTGGACATGTGAAAGGCATACCATAGAATTGGATGAGACTTCTTGAAAGCTTGTATGATAAAAATGGGTTTTCATGCTGAATAGGTGACCTAGGTAATGTAATGCGTTGCCACCATTTCTTTCCATATAGATTTCAATGGAGAACCACTTCATTACTTTCAACCTTCAAGAGGTCTACGACAAGGTGATTCACTTTCACCATATCTTTTTTATTATAGTGACAAATATGCTCTCTCGGTATTATTGAAACAAGCTTCAGAGCAAGGCACTATTAAAGGCATTCAGCTGAACAAGAATTGTCCTACACTAATGCACATTCTCTTCACAGATGATTCAATCTTTTTCTTGGATGGGACTATAAAAGAATGTCAAAGCTGTGGCTAAGATGTTGGATAGCTACCATTTCGCTTCGGGCCAGGCTATAAACTTAAACAAATCAGGGTTATCCTACAGCAAAAATGTCATTTTACACTCTGTCAAACTATGCTAGATGAATTGGGGGTCCCAGAAATTGCTAAAACCAGGAAGTATTTAGAAATTCCTTGTGATTGGGGTGAAACAGAAAAGGAAATGTTCACTTGGATATTGGCTAGGGTAAACATGAAACTAAAAGGGGGGAAGGAAATACTTATGTCTAGGGCTAGAAAAGAAGTTCTCATCAAAGCAGTAGTGCAGGTTCTTCCACAATATGCAATGTCAGTTTTTAAAGTTCTAGTTTCTATTTGTCAAAGTATTGAAAAGAAAGTCACAAGCTTCTGGTGGAATACTGATGAAAAAAAATCTGGAGTACACTGGAAGAAGTGGCACATTCTTAAGAATAGGAAAGACAATGGAGGTTTGGGATTTCAAAACTTAATTGCCTTCAACAAAGCCATGCTCGGTAAACAAGCATGGCGTATGATGCAAAATCCTTCATCATTGTGGTGCCAATTACTAAAAGGTCTATAATTCCCTCATTCTGAATTTTGGTCAGCTGGAAAGGGGTATCGAATTTCATGGGGCTGGCAAAATCTTCTAACGAGCAAAGACGAGATTCTTCCTTCAGTAAAATGGATAGCAAGGAACAGGGAAAAAATTAATATCAGAGAGACAATATGGCTTCTCAGAGGAGTTACAGGAAGACCCGCAAACAGGGATGAACCAAAAGAGGTCTTTAAGCTTATTCACAGAGATATCCTAGCTTGGAATGAACAATTTATTGGGACTCTGTTCGATCAGCACACAGCTAACGAAATTCTGACATTCTCATTGAGTTCCCAGGCAAAGGGGATAAATTATGTTGGACAAACAAAAGCACAAGATACTATACTTTTAAAAGTGTGTATAATAGAATCGAAGAGAAGGAATAACAGAACAATAACACCGCAGCCTCTACCTCTCACCAAATTCCTAGATCTCTTTGGATAAAGATCTGGAAGGCTAAGACAAGCCCAAAAATCAAAATTTTCTTATGGGGATTATGTCAAAACGCATTGCTGACAAAAGAAAATCGACAAAATAGAGGTATAGTGGAAGAAAGTACCTGCGATTTATGTAAACAGAACCCATAAACGGTAGAGCACCTCTTCTTACTTTGCCCTTGCACGCATCAAATTTGGATGGATCCTGCACTACAAATTAAGATCTTACCTTATGGACTTGGTCGAATAGATGAATGGCTACTTAAATTCAATCATCCTCTGCATGTTTCGGCCTCCTTGCATCTATCCTCTGGCGTATTTGGAAAGAAAGAAATTACTCTGTTTTCCGCAAACTAAAGCCGAATCCGAAGCACCTTAAAAGCTCATCCATGGCAAAAAATCAGTGCTTCAACAGTTGGGAAAAGGCGAAGAAGAAGGGGGAAGGTGTAAAGGAAGCCTCACCTCAGATCTAGTTTGGCCCAAGCGAAGACACCCTCAAAATCAATATGAATAGATTTTTCTTGCCCGGAACGACAATCGGAGCGATAAGCTGCGTTTGCCGAAACAGTTATGGAGATTTGATGGATGAATTTGCTAGATCGGTCAGAGTAAACTCTGCTATGCGAGCTGAGGCCTTAAGCAATGGTGGAAACCCTGAAGTAACTAAACGAAAACTTTCATCCACGAAAACTGAGTAGAAATTTACCTTGTGGATTCTGCTTAGGTTGTCTCTTCACGCGGACCCACGCCGCTCCTCCTCTCCGCGTTGCTCGACCCCTACGACAGTCAGCTGCTCAGAAACCGAAGCCAACGTGTGGTCCCCACCTCGCATCTCGGGAATATCTCCGGTCACCCGGAATGTACCGAATTGCCCCCCTCGAGCTCACGTGGCGCGCGGTCCGAGCGAGTTCCCATGTTCTCCCTGACCGAGGCGACTGGGCGGGTTAGACGGTCGGGGCGATTTCTTTTGGCTTTCGAAAAAGGAGACGGAGAATATGCAACGCTCCCCGACGGCGCTAACTGAGAGGTGGCTCCATGTTTAGACCTTTTTCCCTACCGACTAATGAGGAGCATTACCTCCTTCAAAATAAAAGAAAATTTTGGTATGCGGCCCTTTGATAAAAATTTAGGTTGCACTTAAAAATATAATCGATGTTCTAAATTTGAAAAATTTTAATTATGTACATTCTTTAAGTTAAATTACAAATATAATTGTATAATTATCTACGCGATGATATCCGCATATTTTGAATCTTTTAAGTAATTTTTGTTTAACACAACTTCGACTATGAGAGGTGTGAGAGAATAGAAAGTAAAAATTAGTATATGTAGATTAAGTACACCATAAGTGTTGGTTCCTCATATTTGTAGGCATAAACTCTTTCGTATTTGGAGACTTGTGTCTTGCCTGATATTTTGCATTAGTGGAGAATTTGTTGATACGCAGATTAACGTACTTAATCTATGCTTTGTTGTCAAGAAAAAGCAAGAAATCAAACTAAATAAGTTGTTAAGATCTAAAACATATTTAGCATTGTACTCTGATGGCTTAAAGTAAATGATTGCATTGGTAATTTCAAGTCGAACCTTATGCGTTAGAACTCGATTTTCAACTTGACTCAAGTTGGGTTTTTTTTTTTTTTTTTTTGCCAATGGTAAACTTAATTCATTTGTGAAAAAAAAGAAAAAAAGCTGCGAGTACATGCCCATTTAGATAAAACTGGAAAATAATTACTGAATTTCAGACCATTTTAAGTACTTAAAATGAAAGAAAATGTTGTTTGATAATACCCCCGGCATTAACGCGGTAGGAGGTGCGTGGGGCCATTCTGTGCAAGTGTTTTTTGACTTGACTTACTTTTTTAATTATTAATAAAAGAAAAAGAAAAAAAAAACTAACCAGCAAGAGTCCCATGGTGCCAGTACTAATAGACATGAGTCAATCACAAAAACATATTAACATAAATCTCAGTAGGACAATTTGTTTAGATACTCGAATAAGGACAATTTATTATTTTCAATCCAAAATCTACTCTCTTTTTTTTTTTCTTTCAAAGGAGATTCGTCCAAAAGAGGACATAATGGTGAGTTGCCATCCAACAACTTAAGTCACGTGCTGCGGACAGGATAATTATTGCACACTAGCATTAATGCGAAGGTGCGTGTGCTTTTTGACTTGACTTGCTTTTTTTATGAATAAAGAAATAGCATCGAAATGCAACAATCAATTCCGATTGTGTAGATTGCGATAATGCTCTCTCTCTATCTCTCTCTGAAGGATACGGACAGGATAATTATTGTACACCAGCATCATGCGAAGGTACGTGTGGTTTTTGACTTGACTTACTTTATTTTATGAATAAAGAAATAAAACCGAAAAGCAACAATCAATTCCGATTGTGCAGATTGCGATAATGCGCTCTCTCTCTCTCTCCCTCTTTATGTGTAGGATGGATTATGACATGCATATTGACGTATAATTATGAAGAGGGGACCCATTTTTTTCATAAAAGCAGAAGACGACCACCAAATTCATGTGTGTAGAGTCACTTCATCATTGTTTACGGTCAATTGAAGATTCGACGGAGACATTATACGAAATATCGGAACCGGGTGAGACCCTGTATCCCAATGAATATTAGATTATCGAGAAAATTTTAAAAAAAAAAAAAACTGATTTGATAGTATAAATGGGTAGGTTTACTTGTTATTGCTTGAGCAAGTTGGACAATCACGACGTTTGCATGATTAAGAACTAATTGAGTTGTCGCCTTATGTTAGATCTATCTCTGTGCAAATCTTAAATAATCCAAACCTTCCGATTGGCATACTACCATAACATGTGAACAATGAAATCCATAGATTTTGAAATTTCTACCAAAAGTGTGACATTTTGATCGAAATTTGAGATTCATCACGCTTGACTCCTAAGTAGAATTTGTTTTCGTTAACATTTTTAATTTACCACCTCAAAGTACAAATGGAAAAAGAAAAATGGGACATGGTAATATAGTGGACATTGTAGTTCTTGAGGACAACATTTTACCAATTACATGTGTCCTTATGTAAGAAATAAATAAGTATATGCACGAAACAAAGGTTAAATAGCAATGATAAAACAAATTAAAGTTTTGGGAAAGAAAATGAAATGCAATTCCTTTTTCACGTCGAAAAGTGTATATCTTTTTTCCGACAGTGCTTGCAGTAATTAGTGGGCGTGTTCGATGGATAATTCCCTCCATACGCTTATGAATGCTCGCCCACCGCTGTGACCTCCACTAATAGTCAGCATTTTACTCGACCTGCCTTTACTGTCAATGAGATAAATAGGAAAGAAAACCAAAGGGCAATCATTGCCCGCGTAATTTCCACTACGTTTTGCAGATGGTGTCGGGGACCATCCTTTGCTTCTTGACTTGACTTGCTTTTTTTGCTAAAACATGAAATAGAAATGAAAACCAATGATCAATTCTCCACCATCTAATTTCTACAAGGTAATCAATGCACGCGTAATTTCCACAGCAGTTTGCAGATGGTGCGTGGAACCATGCAGCACTGGTGCTTCTTTACTTGACTTTGCTTCTTCTTTTTTCCAATTAATAAGAGAAATAGAAAAAAAAAAAACTAACCAGCATAGCAATGCTCCCATGCTTCCGGTGCTAATATACACGAGTCAATCAAAAAAACATCACTTGTTGCATTGTCATTTCCACAGCATTATGTAGAAGGTACGTATTCTTTGCCAACTAATTTTAACAAAGAAAAAAAAAAGTAGAATGCGGTAGCGTTTAATGATGATGGCATGCATATTGGCATATAGTTTTAAAGGAGAGACCTATTTTATCATAAAATCATAATACAACCATCAGATTTGTGGATAGATCATAGAGCTACCTCGTTACAACTATTTAATGCCCCTTGAATATTAGATGTGGAAATTTTACTAAAAACGAGAATCGGGTGAAATTCTATGTCCCAGTTCAAATGGAGCTATGAGCATATTAGCACATTTAATCTAGTAACAATTGTGAAGTATCTACAATTTATGGATATTTGACTGTCGAGACAATTAAAAGTGAAGCAATAGTAAATATGGGAAAAGTTGTTTGTCCTTGCTTGGGCAAGTTGGACAATTATGACAATCTTGTTAGCACAATCAAGAACTAATTGATTTACTACATTATGTTAAATCCAGCTCATGACATAAACAAGATGATGATGATCAACCGTCCTTTTTCCTTTTTCACAAACTCACAAGACTTTGTAGTTGACCCCACCCGAGTTTGTGGAAACTCGGGTTCATATTTGGGAATATGTTAATGCCGAACCATCTCTTTAAAAACCTTAATGGATTTGAAATTTGCGATTGACATCCTGTAACAACATGCGAACGATGAAATCCATAAACCATCTCTTTGAGCAAGTGCAAGTGATGCTTCAAGCAAGTGCAAGTGATGCTTCGTTGGAAATTTGAGATCCAACTCACTTGATTAGACTTGCATTTTCTATCAACAACAAAATATAGAAAAGAAAATTAACGAGCACTACTCATTACAGGTCTCTATCATTAGGTATGAACTAACTATATGAAAATATCACAACCTTGACCAATCACACTATTAAAATATATTACCATAACCAAATGATGTTTAATACACTATCTCAATTTACAAATGAAAAAAAAAAAAAAAAACATAATAAGACATTATGATATGATGGACAGTGTAGCTTATGAGGACGATACCGTACCAGTTACAGGTTTCGTTATGAAAAAGAATAAACAAGATGATGGATATAATAATAATTACATTGTGAAAGATAAAACGAAATATATTTTGGGGAAGAATAAGGAATGTAACTTTTTCGCATAGTAGAGCGCATTTATTATTTTGCTAACGATGCCTCTAATAATTGGTGGCCGTGGTTGATGGGTGAATCCCTCCCCGAGGAAAAAAAAAATTGAAATCCTAGATATCTAGGAGGAAAAAGGTTTGTCAGTTATATAAGTTGTCTAGACAAATGATAAATATTGGTTCAGACTCTTCTGAGGATCAAGAAGTGTAGCAAGAAAGGATGGAATTAGTGAGGTCATGGATTTTCACTTGCTTGGGAGGCAAAATATCTAGAGGAAATGAGTGAAACTTCCATTATTTGAATGAATAATGGAAATCGGAAGGGTTTCCTCATCATTTGGAAATATATGTAATGAATTAATAACTTACTTAGATAAAAGAAATATATATATATATATATATATATATATATATATATATATATATATGTATTTTTTTTTTTCTGACCGAGGATTCAACGGAGCATGCCCTTGTCAGCTTACGCCGATTTGGGGTCTCACGGGCCTCCGCGATGGAGGCCCTACAGCGACTATACCTCGAGGGAAGCTAGTCTAGCAACCCACCGTCAAGGACCCTCACTTAAATCACTAACAACGTGGAGATTCGAATTCTCGACCGCATCGAAATAGGGGAGAATGAATACCAACACGGCTGCCCACGGATGAGTTGGATAAAAGAAAGATTGATGAAAGAAAAAAGGAAATATTTGTAATTTTCCTTTCCAGTGCACCCCATCATCAAAGCTAAGAGCCATTAAGAAAACCATCATCATTAAATGCTATCACAATCTATTTTTTTATTTATTTATTTATTAAAATTAATTGGTGGAGAATACGCACCTTCCGCATTATACCACTGAAATAATAATCCAACAAGTGATTTTTTTAATTAACTCGTTCAAATCACCACCGGGAGCACGGGAGCGGTGCTATGCTAGTTAGTTTTCTTTTCTATCTTTCTTATTAACAGGAAAAATGCAAAGTCAGGTCAAGAAGCACCAGCACAGCACAGGATGGTTCCACGCACCTTCTCCAAACCGCTGTGGAAATTACGCGTGGATTCATTGCCTTGTGGAAATTAGATGGTGGAGAATTGATCGTTGGTTTTCATTTGGGTTAATCTGGCATGAAAAACTCTAAACCTGATATCCGCGACAAATTTACTCTAAACTATTTTTTTGACCATAAAAAACCCCAAACTAGTACACTTGTAACAAATTTACCCCGACTGACCATAAAAAAACCCTAAAGTGGTACATTTATGACAAATTTATCCCAAACTAATTTATTTGATCACAAAAAACCCCCAAACTAGTAAATTTATGACAAATATACCCTGCAGTAAATTGGATTAATACCACAAAAAAATCACAAAAATTGTAGACTGTGACAAACAGAGTGTAAAATCCCAAATCGACATACCAATTAACTGTCACGTGTCATTTGACTTAATTAAAATTTAACGAAAACTAACAGAGAGTAAATTTGTCATAAGTGTACCAGTTTGGGATAAATTTGTCAAAAATATACCAGTTTGAGGTTTTTGGTGGTAAAAAAAATAGTTTGGGGTAAATTTGTCATAGATGTACCGGTTTGAAATTTTTCAATGTATTAACCCTTTTCATTTCGATTTCTTTCATTAGTAGGAAAAACAAGTCAAGTCAAGAAACAGAGTATGATCCCCGGTACCTTCTGCAAAATGCAGTGGAAATTACATGAGTGATGAACTAATGATTGCCCTTTGTTTTCCTTTTTCTATTTCTCTTATTGATAGAAAAGGCAAGACAAGTCAAGTCAAAGTTCTTTGGAAAAAATGAAAAATATATAAATATAAATTATTATTGATAATTGAAATATATTTTTATTAATTAATTATTAACTGATACAAATAATCATTTTTAGGAAAATAATTCAAGTGATTATACAACCAGGTCCTTAATATGAGTGAAAATATTTTAATTGCATAAGATTAAGGAATATCAAATTGAGAGTGCAACAAAAATTAAAATAGATGAATGAAAAAAACAAAAGATAAATTCCCTCCAAAGGGTATTTGCCCATTGATCTTCTACTATTTGAAATTAGATCATGGAAAGTATTGGTGAAGTCAGTGATGGATTTTCACTCACATTGAGGTAAAGACAAATTAGCAACTTATTAGAAAAAAAATGTTTGCATATTTGAAGACCACAACCTTACAATAGCACCTGCATTATATTTTAGGTTATTGGATTTCTAAACATCCTATGAGAACGAAAGATATGATCAGTCAACAGCCTAAACACACCACAAAACATATTATAAATGAATTTTGAGCTTTATCTTGGGATATATATATATCTCTCTCTCGTTTCATTGGATGTTCAAGATTCCATCCTTATCTTTGGTCCATCTTAAATGGCTTGCTCTAGTCCACCAATTTGCATAGTATCAGTGTGGATAGATTTTTATGAGTCTCTTTGATAAGGACAAGCGATATGGGAACTTCGAGAAATTAGCATTAGGGCCTTGATAGAGCACCTTAATAATTCATCACATCAGTCTAATATTTGTTTGGAACTTTTAGTATGCGTCTATTCCATGTAAAAATAAATAATTCGAAAAATATTTTTTAAATAATTATTTATACTACTTACTAAAATTAATAAATGAAGGAAATTTTCATCATCTAAAAACATTTAAATGTAAATTATCATCATCATTTGAAATAATTAGTTAATAAAAAAATTTCATTATATTAATTAAAATATTTTTAAAATAATTATTTATATTACTTAAAATAAATAATTAATCAACAAAATATTTTCATTGTTAATGGTATTTTATGTCCAAACATTTTCTCTATCCAAAGCGAGCAAGACCTTGACCTGATTTGCCTTGCCTTTTCTATCAATAAGAGAAATAGAAAAGAAAATCGAAGGGCAATTATTGCCCGTGAAATTTTCACTGCATTTTGCAGAAGGTGCGGGGACCATCCTATGCTTTTTGACTTAGCTTGCTTTTTCTACTAATAAAGAAATAAAAATGAAAACCAACAATCAATTCTCACCAAAACCAATTTCCACAAGGCAGTCAATGCACGTGTAATTTCCAGAACAATTTGCAGGAGGTGCGTGGAACGATCCTACGCTGGTGCTTTTCGACCCCCCCCCCCCCCCCGCTTTTTTTTTTATCTCCATGTGCTTCTTAACTTGACTTTGCTTTTTTTTTTGTTAATAAGAGAAATAGAAATGAACACTGACCAGCATAGCAATACTCCCATGCTTCTGGTGCAAATATACACGAGTCAATTACAAAAACATCATTCCTTGGATTATGCAGAAGGTGCATATTCTCCACCAACTAATTTTTATAAATAAAGAGATTAGATTAGATTGTGACAGCATTTAATGATAATGATATGCTTATTGGCATATAATTTTGAAGATGATACCTATTTTATCAGAAAATCAGAATACAAACCCTCAAATTCGTGCGTAGAGCCACCTCTTTTTCTGCTGTTTAATGGCCATTGAAAATTAGACGTGAAAATTTTACTAAAGATGGGAATCGAGAGAGACTCTATATCCTAGTTTGAATGGAGTTATGAGCATATTAGCACATTTAATATAATAACAATTCTGAAGAATCTACTATAAAGATAATTAAAAATTGATTGATAGTAAATATGGGAAGATTTGTTTGTTTTTGTTTGGGCAAGTTGGACGATTATAATGATCTTATTTGCACAATCAACAATTAATTGAGTTGCTACATTACGTTAAATCCATCTCATGACCCAAAGGAGATAATTTTGGTCAACCTTCGTTTCTTTTCTTTTTCACAAACTCCCAAGGCCTTGTAGTTGGCCCCTCATGAGTGGTTGGAATCTTGGGTTCATACTTGGGAATACATGTTAATGCATTACCATCTTGGCACAAACCTTAAATAATCCAAACTTTGCAATTGACATGGTGCAACAATACATGATCAACGAAATCCATAGATATGAAGCTTTGAGCAAGTGCATGTGAAGCTTTTAGTGAAATTTGAGATCCAGCACACCTGAGTGGACTTGCATTTTTAATTAATAATAAAATATAGACAATATATTTTAACAGGCAATACTCGTTATAGGTCACTATCATTAGTGATTGGATAGTATGAACTAACTATACCACAATGTCACGACCTTGACCAATTACACTATCATAGCATGAACTAGCTATACCAAATGGTCACTGTTTGTTTCCTAAGTAGAATAACATTTGTTAAGATGTTTAATACACTACCTCAATTTAAAAAAACAAAATAAGACATGTTAATGTGGTGGACAATGTAGTTCACGAGGACGACAGTGTACTGGTTGCGCTCCGTTAAAATGAAAGAAAATTTTGTTTGATAATAACTAATTTCCGCAGCATTACACGGAAGGTGCAGGGAACCTATGCATGTGCCAGCACGACTTAATTATAAAATCGGGGCGTGGAAACTAGTTTCTACTGATATGGGAGCACACATGGGGCTTTCGTTTTCCTTCGTCTCTTCTGGCGATGACTTCATGGATTGATATATTTGCAATAATATTCCTAAACACTCGAGCGCTTGTTGGGTTTTGTCGTTTTTTTCCGCTCATTTATTTATTGGATAGGGTAATTTTCAATGTCATTGTTATTATGATCACTTAAACAATGTTATATTTGAGTGTTACACTAAATATCTAAGACATTAGTGTGTATATATGTCTTTAATAAAGAAGGTACTCCAAATGAAGCAATCTTAAGGTTTTTTTTTTTGGTAAGTCAATATTAAGGTATTGTACAACATTTTAGCCATTTTGCTTTGTTGGAATGTAAAGGGTTGTTCTCTCTCCTAATATTTATGATCCAATAAATATAAATTTTCCTCATATTAATGAAAAAAATGGAGAAGAACAACTCATACTCGTTATAGTTGTTTATAATCAGTGATTGGATATTATGAATCAACTATGCTACAAAATCATGACCTAGACCAGTTATTTTGCTATATAATATTGCATCATAACCAATTGTTTTAATGTTTTTTTTTTCCTATGTAGAATCTATTTCGTTAGCATCTTTAATGTACTAACTCAAATTACAAATGGAAAAAAGAAGTGATAAAATAGTGGATATTGTAGTTCACAAGTATGACAGTTTACCGTTTATGTGTTTCGTTATGGAAAAAATAAACAAGTATATGCATATAATAAAGATCAAATAGGAAAGAGAAAGCAAAATAAAGTTTAGGGAAGAATATGAAATACAATTTCTTTCACGTTACGAAGTTCATATTTTTCTCCTATTGGTGCCTTTACTAATTAGTGCATGTGATCAATGGATAAAACCCTCTGTGAAGAAAAAAAAAATTCAAACCAAGGATGTAATTGGGGCAAAAGAAATTTTATAAATTGTTTATGTTGTCGAGAGAAAAGATATATGCATGCTCAAAGTTTCTCGAGAATCAAGAAGTGCAGCAGCAAATGATGAAATCAGTGAGGTGCTAGACTTTTACTAGCTTTGAAGGCAAAATACTTAAAGTGAATGAACCAACCTTCCGTTATTAGAAAGAAATAAAGGAAATTTGTCTACCTAGCTGGGTTCCCTCTTCATACCAAGATATAATATGATAATTAGTGACTATTTGTGCAAAGTCCATAATTACCTACTCTTGTATCAAAATGTGTGTTGTTGCTTTTATATTGTATTTTAGCGAATATTTCACAGTTAGAATACTTCTAAAGTTACCACGGTTTAAAGTGTTATAATTATAAAATATGTTTTATCACACAGAAAGGTTGTCACACTTTACAATACAGTGCAATCACGTTTTAATTACAGCTATACCGATGTAATCGGGATGAGAAAAAGGTTGATTAGTCATTTATGTTGTCTAGAGGAGATATATATGTTCGCCCGCAACTGTGATCTCCAACAATTCTCAGCCTCCGACGTTGGATACGCAGGCGCTCTCCACTGTGCGTGCTTGAGCAACATAGAGCTGTGTGGAAGGCGTCTTGATTTAAAGTGAGCACGACCTTACCTTGACTTGATTCGAATTGCCTTTTTTATTAATAAAGAAATAGAGAAGAAAATCAAAGGGCAATCATTGCACGCGTAATTTCCGCAGCATTTTGCGGAAGGCGCGTGGAACCATCGTGCGCAAGTGCTTGTTGACTTGACTTGCGTTTTTTCTATTAATAAAAGAGAAGACAAAGAAAACTAATTAGCAAGACTCCCATGCTCCTGTTGCTAATAGACATGAGTCAATCACAAAAGCATAATATGACATAAATGTCGGCAGGACACTTCGTCAAGATACTCGAATCAGGAATGTTCATTACTTTCGATAAAAAAATATACTGTTTTTTTTCTCTTTAAAAAGAGATTCCTCCAAAAAAGCACATAATGCTGAGTTGCCATCCAACGGTCCAAGACGCATGCTGCTCGGAAAGGATAATTGTTGCATGCATGATTTCCACGGCATTATGCGGAAGTTTGTGTGCCTTTCAACATGACTACTTTTTCTATTAATAAAGAAATAGAAACGAGAACCAACAATCAATTCCAATGCTCTGAGTCGGTATCGCTTATAATGAACACGGTCCATCAAATACAGATCTAGGCAAGTATTCCCTCCCCCTCCTCGTGGCATTGCAGGAGGGAAGGGATGAAGTTTGAAATAAGGGACGTCTAGTGGTTTTGGACTTAAGTGTAGACAAATTTTGGAGGGCACAATGGTGCTTGTGTCTAGGAACAATCATTTAAGTCCCTAGTCTAAGAGGCTATCTGGTGTCACTTCCTATACTAATTTCCGCTGTGAAAATGTGTTTTGCAACTTTATAATATGTCTTGCCAAATAATTCATAATTACAGCACCTCCAAAGTTACAATCATTGTTAGAAAGGTATTTCACTCAATTTTCAAGTGTTACGACTGTAAAATATGTTGTGTAACCAAGAAAAAAAATTGCAACAGTTCACAATACAGCACGGTTATGTATCAATTATAGCTATACCGATGTACTCGGGACGGAAAAAAAATTTATCAGTCATTTATGTTGTCTAGAGGAAATATAAATGTTCACCCACTACTGTGACCTTCACCGACTCTCAGTCTTCAACGCTGGATACACAACACTCTAAAGTATACGTGCTTGAACAATGCTCAGCCCCGTAGCACTGTGCAGAAGGTGCGTAGAACCGGCATGGGCGTTATGATTGGAAGCGAGCACGACCTTAATTTGACTTGCTCTTTCTGCCGGTAAAGATATAGAAAAGAAAACGAAAGAGCAATCATTGCATGCGTGATTTCCGCAGCATTTTACTAAAGGTGCGTGGAACTATCCTATGCATGCGCTTTTTGACTTTACTTGCTTTTTTCTATTAATAAAAGAAAGAGAAAAGAAAATTAACCGACAAGACTTCGCTGCTTTCGGTGCACATAGACATGAGACAATCATAAAAACATAATATGACATAAATGTCAGTGCGACCCTTTGTTTAGATATTCGAATACAGAAAGTTGATTATTTTCAATCCAAAATCTTACATTTTTTTTCTTTCAAAGGAGATTCCTCCAAAAAAAGCACATGAGGTTGAGTTGCCATCTAATGGTCCAAGAGGCATACTGCATTAAAACAATAATTGTTACATGCATAATTTCCACAGCATTATGAGAAAGATGCACATATTTTTTTTGACTTGACTTGCCTTTTCTTAATAAAGAAATAAAAATGAAAAACAACAATCAATTCTGATGCTCCGAGTCAGTAAGCATATTCTTGACCAACTAATTCAATTAAAAGTAGATTGTGATAACCCCTACTCACTCTTCGCAAGGTGGATGTGCAGGGTCAATGTCCGAGTAGACTTAATATCACGATGGTCCCCTACTCGAGCATGTTAGCTCCTATAGTTATGAAGAGGAGACCTATTTAATCATAAAATCATAAGATAGACCGCTAAATTCATGCATGGAGTCACCTTGTTACATGTTGTTCAAGGTCGATTCAAGATATGATGCGAACAATTTACTAGAGACTGGAATTGGGTGAGACCTTATATCCCAAATTTGAATGGAGCTACAAGCATATTAGCACACATAATATATTAACAAGTCTAGAAGAATCTATAGTATATGGATATTGGATTATCATGATAATTAAAAATCGATTGACAGTATATATGGGAAGGTTTGTTTGTCCTTACTTGGGCAAGTTGGATGATTATGATGATTATATTTGCACAATCAACAACCGGTTGAGTTGAGGCATTATGCTAAATCCATCTCATTACATAAATGAGATGATTATGTTCGATCATTTCTTTTTTTTCCTTTTCATGTACTCCCTTTGCTCCATAGAGGGGGGGAACCATGAGTGTAAAGGCTATAACATTTTTGCACAAACCTTAGATAATCCAAACTTCATAATTGGCATCTTGCAATAACATGTGAACAATGAAATCCATAGATGTGAAACTTCTAGCAAGTGCAGCTGGAGCTTTGGTTGAAATTGCAGATCCAGCACGCTTGGCTTGATTTGCTTTTCTATTAATAAAAAATGACTGTACTTGTTAAAGTTGTTTGTAACTTAGTGATTGGAAATTATGAACCAACTAAACGATAATATGATGACTTAGACTGGCCTTTTCTATTAATATGAGTATAGAAAAAGAAAATCAAAGGGCTATCATTGCAAGCGTAATTTCCGCAACATTTTGCGGAAGGTGCGTGGAAACATCCAATATAGATGCTTCTTGACTTGACTTGCTTTTCCATTAATAAGAGAAATAGAAAAGAAAAGTAACTACCAGTATTCCCATGGTCCTGGACTCCTGGCGGGAATATCCACGAATCAGTCACAAAAACATCACTAGTTGGATTATTATTTTCAAAGCACTATCTGACTTTTTTCTTTCTAAAAGGATTCCTCTAGGAAAAGGAAATCCCGAAATAAATCTCCCTCAATTATCCAAATTTTCTCTGTACCATATCAATTCTAAAAATTATCTAGTCATTATCCCATCGCCTAATACATTTTTATATCACTCCTTAAATTATTTTTATTTTTGACATTTTACATTACTTTTATACTTCAATGCCACATTTACAATTTCTCAACCGATGAGTTATTAGCGATTGGACAACTAGTTAGGGATACATTTTTCCTTCTTATTTTATTTTTGTCGAACTTTTTATCTCATGTCGACACACTTTTTTTCTTAACTTTTAAATAAAGATTATCACTTATTCATCTAAACATGTTTGTCATTAGGGATTGGATATTATGAACCAGCTATATTACAATAACATGACTTTGACCAATTGTATTGTTTTATAGTATTGCATCATTGGCAACTGATTTTTTTCCTAAGTAGAGTTTAAGAAAAAAAGAAAGAAAGAGAGGCTTGTGATGGTATGGTGGACATTGTAGCCCACAAGGATGACTGTTTACTGGTTACGTGTTGCCTTGTGGAAGAAATAAACAAGCATATGCATTTAGTAAAGATTCGATAGCAAAGATATAATATATATATATATATATATATATATATATATATATATATATATATAAATTTCAGGGAAAAAATATGATTGCAATTTTTTCATGTTGTAAAGTGTGTCTGTGTGCGTGCGCGTGTATGTGTGTTTTTTTTTTTAAAAGTTTTTTGTCTAATGGTGCATTGGGCTTGCTTGATGGATAAATACCTCCCTGAAAAAAATTGAAATCCAGTATATAATTGGGGCAAAAATGTTTGTCAATCATTTCTGTTGTTTAAAAAAAAGATAAACGTCTGTCCAAAGTTTTTTTATAATTGGGGCGCGCATGGTAAAATTTCTGAAACAGAAATTGATTTCTGGCCGAAATCAATTTCTCAATTTCTATTCCCCCTGGACAAGTTTAAAAGAAAGAAACCCGTTTGATAACGACTCAAAATTTCTATTTCTGAAATAGAAATCCTTTTGATAACAGAAAAAAAAATTTCTATTTCTAGGAATAGAAATTGATTAGATAACAACATAGGAAATTCTCAAATATAAAATAATAGCCGAAATAATACTAAAACAATATAGAAAATCCTCAAATACAAAAAATAATCGAAATAATACTAATACATTAGAAAAGTTGAAAATACAATTTCATGGAATTTATATTACATGTGCTTACGTTTCCTATTACGTAATATTTTCTTTCGAAAAATAAACAACGTGGCAAAAAAAATTGAAATTCAATTGTAGTGAATATGTCGTTGTGTTTTTGCCGAAATTGATTTCACATTAATCAAATAAGTCTAATGATAGCCATGATTATAATAGTCTAATCTCCTAAAAAATCCTAACTTCAGACTCATTAGATATGAATATGACCAATTGACTATTACCATGCATAAAATCTCTTACGTGCAGACTTTTTTCACTTATATGGAAGGCAAAATATTTAGAGTGAATGAACCAAAATTCCATTATCAAAATGAATAATGAAAATTTGTCAACATAGGTAGGGTTTCCTCTTCATCCGTAACTATATGAATAGGGTAGTCATTTGTTTAGATTGAAAATGTTTTTGCATTGAAAACTCGATTGGGCCTATATGTTCAAAGCCCATAATGCGCCATCCAACGGTCCAAGACACATGCTTGAGAGGACGACTATAGCATGCCTAATTTCCGCGGCATTATGCAGAAGGTCCGTATTCTCCACTGACTAATTTAATAATAGCAGATTGCGAAAGCACCTACACAAAATGATATGCGTATTAGCATGTAGTTGAGAAGAAAAGACCTATTTTATCAGAAAATCAGAAGCCGGCCATCAAATTCATGTGTAGAGCCACCTCCTTACTGTTGTTTGATGTTGATTGAAGATTAGATGCGGACATTTTTCCACAGAGGGGAACTGGGAGAGACTGTATCCCAATTTGGATGGAGCTACAGCCATGTTAGCACATTTAATATATTAGCAATTCTGGAGAATTTACAGTAAATAAATATTGGATTATCGAGGCAATTAAGAATTGATTGTTAGTAAATATATCAAGATTTTTTTGTCCTCACTTTGGCAAGTTGGACAATTATGACTATCTTTTTGCACAATCAACAACTAATTGAGTTACTACGTTATGTTAAATCCATCTCACGATGTAAACAAGATGATTTTGATCTCACTTTTCTAAATCTTTTCACATACTCACAAGGCATTGTAGTTGGCTCCTCTAGAGCATATGGATTTGGGTTGATACTGGGGAATACATGTTAATGTCATACCATTTTTGCACAAACCTTAAATAATCTGAACTTTACGATTGACATCTTACGACAATATGTGACTAATGAAATCCATAGATCTAAAGCTTCAAGCAACTGCATGTGGAGTTTTGGTTAAAATTTGAGATACAACACACTTGACTAGTCTTGCATTTTCTATCAATAACAAAATATAGTAAGAAATTTAACAAGCAATACTTGTTACATATCTCCGTCATTAGTGATTGGATAGTATCATACTATGAACTAACTATATTATGATATCACAACCTTGAACAATAACACTGTTGTAAATATATTATCATAACCAAATGATTTTTGTTTATTTCCTGAGTAAAATAAATTTTGTTGAGATGTTTAATACACTACCTCAATTTACAAACGAAAAAAGAAAAAGAAAAAAAGAAACGTAATAAGACATGATAACACAGTGGACATTGTAGGTTATGAGGACGATGATGTATTGTTTACGCGCTTCGTTATGAAAGAAATAAATAAGAAGATGTACATGATAATAATGATTACATGGTGAAAGATAAAACGAAGTATATTTTAGGGAAGAATATGGAATGTGACTTTCTTGCACGGTAGAGTGTATTTACGGTGCTTTTAGTAATCGGTGGGCATGCTTAATGAATCAATCTCTCCTAGAGAAATTAAAAAAGAAGAAGAAGTTGACATCCTAGATGTAATCTAGGCAAAGAAAAGTTTGTCAATCATCTATATTGTCTAGATAAACGATAAATATTGATTCAGAGTCTTTTGAGAATTAAAAGGTGCAGTAAGAAAGGATGAAATTAGTGAGGCCCTAGATTTTTACTTGCTCGGAAGGAAAAATATTTAGAGTGAATGAACCAAACTTCCATTATTTGAATGGAAAAATGGAATTGGTGGGGCTTCCTCATTTTCCAGAAATATATACGAATGAGTTAGTAATTTATTATGATTAAAGAAAGATGGATGAGGGTCTATATGTGCAAAGCCCATCATATTGAGACTTCCTTTGCGTGTTCTTTCAACATTTGCATCTTCTTTCAACTACAATGGACTATTTTTTTCCCATTCCCACCAAAGACTAATCGTTTATTGGTTTATGAAATGATGATACATCACTTTAGTCATCGAAATCATGATGGGTCACTTTGAAAATTAAATAAGTGATTAAAATTATTTGCACTTGTAAACACTCATGTAGTCAAGTAGGCAACTATTATTCACTTTCCGACAAAAATGGTTGTCTCATGGAAAATTGCTTTTGTTCTATCATTTGGATTTTTTTTTTTTTTTTTCAGTTGGAAAAGTACATTCATTCCTTCAATCAAAAAGGCTTTACTAGAGCAAGTCAAGGAAATTCTTATGCAATATTCCAAAGTGGTCGACGGGGCAAAGACAACCAGTTGGTGGGGAGAGCCCTGTTTCAGTGGGCCCTGGCGGTCAAATCCATAACTTGATTAGCCTCGCAAGGCAATAGACAACTTTTCTGGGCTTTCTTCTTGGCCCATGATGCACTCCACAATTGTAAGGCAGTCACTAAATATCACAAAGGACAGGTCCCTCTCCATGTGCAGGGCAGATGACACACGGTCCTTGCTCTCGCGTGCTAGATCCTCTTCCTCTGCAAGAACAGAAGGCATTCTTTTACGGCCAGGGCTTCCATGTTTATTTGGTGATGGAGTAGATACTTGCGGTTAGTCAATTTATTTAATCAGAACGAGTTCAATAAATTATTGAAGGCATCGGCTTCAGATAATGTCAGTGCATCATGACCATTAGATCACGTGGATATCATGTAGGATATGTTAAAATTAATTGAGGTCTTAGCTTACTAATTCACGATTTCATGTTTCATAATCTTGCTTTTTTTGTACATGGGACGAGATCGGTCAAGGTATGCTTTAAGAATGTGATATAATTTGGTTGAAAATTTGAATTGTGGAATATCTTGCTTTAGGGACCAAATGAGGACAATCATGTCTAGATGCAAAAAGTGTTATTCCCTTTGCCCAAGTGCATGCTTCTAAAAAATGTGAAAATCTTATACTTAGACATGCCCGAACGAATCAACTTACTTGGGGATCATATAGTGATTGAGGTACTAATTTAGGTAATTCGGTCAAATTAAGGTTCACAATTTCAAATAAAAGTAAGTAACTTAACGCGTTAATAATCCATCAAAATAATGTTGGTTGATTATTAATGTAGTCGATAGTTTTTGAAGTATAAATAGATGTTGGTACTTTTTTAAAACCCGTTGATAAGAAACTGACATATGACAAGTCAAGCAACTCACTGATTTTTTTTTTTTTGGTCCATTAACGGGATGTGACATGTTAAATTATGTATCCAGTTACGAAACTAACTTGTTCAAAGGATTTTAATAATTCAAATTCTGTGTGCTAATCCAAATTAAATTTGGATTTCTTGTGCGGTGGCTTCTTTGGATAATTGAAGGTTTGTTGTTCAGTTGGAAATATATCTCAAGATCCGGCCACCACGGTTGGTGTCTTCTTTCATCTAAGTTTCACCGGTTGATAAAGAAGTGGATGCCTTCTTCAATACAAAAGTCGGACAAGTAAGGGGACAGCGTATGGGGGCAAATAAAGAGAGAGAGAAAGAAAAATGAAGTAGGAAAAAAATGACAACATGACAGTCACCGACGATGTGGAAAAATGCAGCTGCATAAAACTTTGTTTTTGTGCGGGACGCTAGCAATCTGCAAAGGTACTAATCATCGCCATGGTGGTGGCGACCGGCAGGTGTGGAAATCGATGGTGGAGAAAGGAGAAAGGAGAAAGGATTGGAATATTTTCCTTTGCTTTAAATTGAGTTTGCGTAACTTTTGTTTAGTGTGCTACCATGTCAGCAATTGTGTTAAATAAGGAAGCCATGTCGGGTAAAAAAACACATGACCTGGCAATAACAGTAGAAACACCACGTTGAACATCAAGAAAGTAATACTTCATTATATAAAAAGAAAGTTCAGTTACTTAATTACTTGTTGAGCAAAAATACAAACCCTTATTAAGTCATTTTCCTAAAAGGAGAATTTTTTATTTCACTAAAATGTGGCACGATCCTTAACTTTTGATCCAACGAAAGTTTCTGAAAACCTACCATTGTAAGGAAGGGATAAAGTTTAAAACAAATTAATTGAATTATGAAGTATCATATACAGGGCTCACGTGAGATCTACATAATCAATGGTTGTAATGAATGTGATTCACTAAATATGGATCTAAGCAAGTATTCCCTCCCCACTCCTTGTGACATTGCAAGAGAGGAGAAATGAGATAAAAATAAGTTTGTTCAAGCAATTTTAGACTTAATAATAGATAAGTTTAAGAAGGCACGATGGTGTTGTATCTAGGAACAATAATTTAAGTCCCCAATTCAAGAGGCTATTTGGTATCGCTTCCCTGCAGAAGATTTTGCTATGAAGATGTGTATTGCAGCTTTTATAATGTATTTTGGCGAATAGTTTGCCTCCACACCACCTCTAAAGTTACGACAATTTTCTCAAAGTTCTCTTATCCAACTTTCAGATGTTATTGGTATAAAGTACATTTTATTAAACAACAAAATTGTAACACTTCACAATACAGTAAAGTTACATTTCAACTACAACTATACCAAACGAGCTCTAATTCCCTTCAAAATCTCTAATTAAGAACCTCTCCTCAAAAAGGGGGGAAACCCAATATCTTTCTGATTTTTAAGTGGAACTAATTCCAATTTATGTCGAAATGCCAGAAAAAAAATGTCCGAGCTAGTTTCACTTCGCTATTGATTACGCAAAATCGTTGAGGTTGAACTCGCTATACACAAATCAAATCAAGGCACTCCCAGATTACACTTCCAGCTTCTCCATTCATTTCACAGTTTCAGCTTTTCCATTCGTTTAAAGTGCGATGACAATATAGGCTCGTGATGAGAAAAAATATTCTGTGCGTAGTACATGAGGAAGGGTAATTGGAATGCTGATCAGATCACAAAAGGCTCATTCTCATGCTCCTACCTGCTCGTGTTCATGCGGTTCAACACACTATAGAAGCTTGAGGCGTAAGCGGCTTCGGTCCCCGGTGGAACTGTCTGAGAATATTCCCAACAGGACCAGTCATTCTGCCCCTAACCGCAGTTGAACACTGCATCATCCTAAAAAAGACGGAACTTAATTCTGAAAGGTTGCAGTTTAATAAGCAGTTAGTCGAGATTGACCGTGGTGAAGTTTATACTGTCATCCAAGGTCTTTAAGTGCCTTCGTAGTAGGAGCGCAAGAGGAAGATGAAACTATGCTTTTACGGGTATAGAACAGGAAAGGGGAACCTGCTAACAAATGCCCTTTACGCAAATTGAAAAGAATAATTAAAATAAATAAAAGAAGTACTTTTGGCACAACGCAAAAGGAACAAGAAAAGAAGCCACCTAAGAAAACTAACCCCGGTGCCTCTGGTCCTTTAGCTTGCTAATTAAAATCAGATACCTGCCTCCATCTGGAATATACAACGCCTTCTACGCAACACCCTAATCTCATGTTCTTCTTTTTTCACTTTCAGTCAGCCTAAATGAATATAAGAAAACAAATTATCACCGCAAGACTTGAGCAGAAGTCAATTAGGATGCTAATTGTAACACTTAAAGACAAGACTGCACTGAACTACGTCCAGAGGAAGTACCCCGAGGCAGTAAAATCTACCCTCTGCAGCATCCCTCAAAACTTGAATCAAGTGCGGAGAAGGAAAGCCAGCTCAGCATTTTAATCCTCAAAGTTCCACGGGGGAGACATGGCCTGCACTACCTTTGGGGTTGCTCTGAAGCAGTTGCACCAGAGGTCGTGCTTGGCCCAGCACCATTTTCAACAGGAGGAGAAGTACCCCTCTTGCCTTCAGATTCCAATGGCTCAAGCACATAGACACTGCCATCATGTAAGCCCTACTGCAAACTGGTTAGGCTCCGATGGATATGCTGCAATAACTAGCGTGTAGACTTTCAAGCTGCCAAATCCATCAGTGAGGAATGATTAACATGCTAGACTATTGGAACTTCGCAAATGAGACTTGCCATTTTCACAAAAGAACAAGGTTGAATGAGCAGCAATAACTAACTTACCTGGGGTTTGAAGGGATATAAGCAGCAGGATTTATATGACATCTAAATCAGAGGGTAGAAGCAGTAAGAACGCCGATGCTTCCGCCTTCAAAGCTCATGTATATTGATTGGCCATTGCATGAATATGAAGCATGTGTGATTGGCCCGCTAGCTTCTTGAGTAACCCACTAGTTGAGATGAACAACGAATCAAAACAATATTTAGCAAACTTTATGCAATCTGATTAAGATAAGACTTCAGTTTGTGCATAATTTGTGTTTCGTGAACCACCAGCAGAGTATCTGATCCAGGTGAAATTGAACACGAATATCAGCAGGAGGAACTGCGCCCCACCCAGTTGGCATCTGCAGAACTTTACTAGCCTGCTGCTCCCATCCATCAGTGCTCCAAACACACAACTGCAGTGATGATAGACAATTCTCAAAGGAAATATTAACATTGATGCACATTTGAAAGAATGAAAATTCCACATTGTGCTTTTATATCAGAATCACACCAATCATCAGTCATAAGCAACAACAGGACATCATAGCTTTTTCTTTCCAACTTAATGGATGGAATTAATTTGTCACCACAAAAGATGAAGTTCACTGGAAGGATTTATTCTTAATGATGCCTTCATGACCAAACGTATGATGAGGGCATAAGCATCAATACATCCAGAGTGAACATCAACCCTTTTTTGGGTACCTTAAACAACATTGCTCTCTCTCTCTGAGGCATGTCTACGTGGAAAGCGAGATGCAGCAGTGGTCTGGTACCTGAGAGTCAGTGCCAGAAGACACGAGAACATTCAAGACATTACAGAAGACAAGGCCTGTAATTCTTTTCTGATGTCCTTTTAGCTTTGTTCTTGACCTGAGAAAGTGAAACGGTCAATATCCATAACTTCGTCGCAAATAACAACAAGGTTAACTTTCAACGACTACAAAAACAGATCTCACTTCATCAACTCGAACATTGTAAATTTGAATAGAGGAGTCCTCCATTCCTATTGCAATAATGTTACTGTCTTGAGGATGGAACGCTAGAAATGTTGCTGCTGGTGGTAGAGGCATAAATGTTGTCACCGTCTGGATATCAGCAGGCATGACAGTATTAACAATTTATAAGTAAAAGTGGGACATTGGTACCAAGAGGCCATTGCCTCAAATGGCATCTCCCTTCTTCAGAATGAGAGAGAGCAGCTCATCCATTACATCTCCGGATGGGTGAAAAAAGCTCTTGCCTTTTTTACTTAAATCGGTAAGAGCAAAATGACTCCATCAGAGACAGAGAAAAGCCCTTGTCTCACTTACATGTTAAAAAGCACATATGTAGTAACTCTACAGCACAATCCACATGAAAATCAGAGTAATTGCTTTCATGGACCTCCTAACAATACAGTTCAATACTTTCTATTACATGAGTGACTCAATTAATTTTAGCTCCCATAATAATGTGAAAAGGAAATAGTGCATGCATATTCAGCAAATAATCACTTTTGGCATCATTTTGACTTCACTCATCCACAAAGGGTAGTTCATCACCAAGCCTTGTGGATAGTGTTACAAACAATCAACAAGAGGATGTAGACATGCTTTGGGAAAATATTCACCTTGAAAGTCATCATATTGAACAAAGAGATCTTCCCCACAGATGCTGACATTACATAAGAATCATTCTTTGACAGTGCAAAGCATGGAACTGCATCTTCAGGATTGGTATCACTTATGTCATTGGTCATCAAAATCCCACTAGGAGGTTGCCATAACTGTGGCAGTACACTCGCTGTAGCCTGCGAAAAGAAGAAACAATGTAGTTAAAAATGCACTAAACAATACAAAAGCATGCCCATCTCAAGAAAAAAGATTCCTTACCTTACCTGTCAAGTTCTGAACACTTTTTTGCCATTTACAGAGCTTGCGTACAGCAATCGATGATGAAGCCACAATGGCAAGACCCGAGTTTGTATAGATGAATCTCGAAACCTGCTTCATTTTATCAGCTCTAGTGGTGACAGAAAAATAAATTACCCAAAGTTGAAAGGAAAAGAAAAACCCTAGAGAACTCAGCAGTAAATGATAGATGCGGAACTTGATGGAGACACTTGGTGATGCACAGGTTCGCCTGCATGTTTATCCAAGAGGCACTTTGTGCATAGGCATAAATGCATATTGTATGTTTGCATATCAATAGAGCATATGATAAACATGACATCAAAACCCGGTCGAAACACTTCGCAAAATGAAAAAGAAAAAAAAAATCCGGCAAAACATGGAACCTTCACTTAAACCATCCAGCTGTATCACTATAGCATTAAGATAAACATGTGTGGCAAACATGCAAAAATAGAGTGGTTCACCCACGCACGCTACTCCTTTCTAGGAATACATATCCTTTCACCTCTAATGTTTGTGTATTTAGTTTCAGCGGGTAAATTTCCATTCAAAGTTTCCGGAAATTGGCAAGCTCCAAAAAGGTCAATTCACAAGCTTAACAATCCCGACAAGCATCAAAGCGGTGCACAATGATACACTTTCCTGCTGAGTACAAAGCAAAATTCATCTGGTGAAGATTCTGTGCGTTTTAGCACATGTAACTGCACAAGAGACCACAGAACAATCCTCATTGGATTCCAAGCAGCAGCTTAAAAAGTCTCATCATGCGAATATACCACTTCATTCTAAATCAGGCAGCATCCATCTAACTATTCATCCTTATCATAAAATTCATAACATCCACAGCCAACAAAACCCAAGCACAATTGACACTCCATAATCACAAATTAATTAATGTCCATCTTATCCTTTCCCAATTTTATAGCTGAAACAAGCACTTAACAATAGAAGGCCAAGCCAAGAGATGAAAATGTCCTCCAAGTGTCAAGGAATAAAAAAATTATTCATCAGACCACATGCAGATGAAATTAATAAAGCAAGTGCACCAAATGTGACCTATTTAAATATGTACTTATACAGTAGAAACATGACAGATGAGTATGGAAAAGAAATGCTGCATAAAAACAACCTTGGGAGGCAATAATTTGTACCCTCATAGCTGTTAAGTTATCAGGTGGCTTTATGGACCAGCATTTAATGGTTCATTGATTTCTGTCAGTTCCCAAATCCATGATTTATCTCCTGACTCATCAGGAAATTTGAGCTTCACATCGGCCATGCTCTCACTGTTCTGTAGAGCTCAAAAGAGAGGATATCATTTAAAGATGTCCCCTGGACATGCACGTAAAAAATGCAATTAATGCACCATTCAAGTAACACGGTGAGCAACAAATAAAGATCCATAAAACATGTAACTACCTAAGGCAATAATGATACTACTTACCATACCAACCTTTGCTGCCTCTGGAGCACCTCTATCACCCAGGCTTGCCGCAACAGTAGCATTACCAGAACCAAAGGCTGCAATTGGTGGCTGCATAAGATTCAAGACATTTAGCAAGTTCCTCCCTATGAAATCAGTGTACTCTTGAAAAAAGCTTACCTTCACAAGAGGTCCAGGAGTGACTCCCAAAGCATCAAAAGGGCGATTTTCCACTGTCCTTAGCAATCTAATCCCATCAGCATTTGCCAAAATTTTGATGCTGTTGTCAGACGGCTAATAGAATTCCTCCCTTGTTAAATCTAATACAAGGTGAAGCCAGAAAATTTAGAGAGTGAGGTAATTGAAAAGGTTCGGATAATTCAGTCAGAATTTATAAACAACAATGAATTACCGGCAATCCACCCTCAGCATCAGTACTTGTCAAAATATTGTTATTGTCCATATCCCAAAATTTGACCATGAACTCCTCACCAGCAGCCAAAAATCTATTTTTGGTGGTATCAAACTGCACAAACCCACCAGATCTCTTTCCAAGTCCATGATATGTATACGCTTGACAGTCCCCTCACTTTCATTTCATTCAACCAAGTATGACTCTCCTTCTTTATTGGTCCCACACAAGAACAACCTGTAGCAAATTAAAATTGCTAAAACAGGTTATTTCAGTAGAAAAAAAAAAATAACAGTATGAAATCAAGCTTGAATGTTGTTGATCTGAATCTTGTTCCATCAGCACTTCATGCCATCATGGTAGAAGAGTGAACCGGTGCATCATAGTCAACTCTTGACCCCATGTTGTCATAAAGCCAAGCCTTAATTTTTTCATCCATTGCTGTCGAGAAGATAAATTACACGAGAAAAAGAAAATGTACAATCAATTTTAATGGCATGCCCAGATAGATGGCTTCTTCAGACAGGAGCACAAGGGATCAGAATTAAGATTCCTAAGAGCACATCTGCTTAAGACTCTAGTTATGATATCATAGCATTCTAGGATGATGGGTTATCAGAAAATCTCGTTGTGATAGAGTGCAAATGACCATGAAAGTTCAAAAGATTTAAAACGAAGAAAATAAAATGGCCAATTGCTGCTCCACTCAGACATAGTAAACTGCCTTTAACTCAAGGAGAAAATTAGTGGAGAACAAATGTTGGAAGTGAAAAAGAGAATTTTCCTTCTGAACACATAATAAAGCAGAAAGGTCATCATTGTGAAGACCTTTACCTGGTTGTTAACGCTCAAAAGCATCGCCCGCAAGAATTTAATTTGCAGTTTGACCTTTGGCCGTGTCACCATTTTAACAAGTATATTCTAATTGAGACAGGTTAAAAGTTGGAAGACTTGCAAAACCCCTAAAATTAACAAGGTCCACAAAAGCTACAGATTCACACTTCTCATACAAATGGAAGCAAATTTTTTTACCTAACCAACTTTTAGCAAACAGAAGTCCAGTGAATAGTCAAGGGTACATGTTGATTGGTCGTGCTTTCAGTGTGTCCTTATTAGTACGCAAAACAACCAGGTACCTGAATATTTTATTTGTGATGTGGACATATGGAATATACAGGTGCTTCATGACCCTCAAAACTGTGTTGCTTGGTCCCAGTCACTGCATCCCACACCTCTGTAACAACTCTATAACAATGAGGAAAACAATCAGAATATACCTTGATTGACCTGTCCTCTCCACAGGTAACAACACATAACTGTTCGTTTGGATATGAAAAGGCAAGATCGTTAACACTTCCAACATGAGCCTCGATCTGTATCACACATTAGTTTAGAGTCAAAATCAAGTTAAACTCACACTTAGGTGGTAATTGTCTGCAGAACAAAGAAGCTTAATTTTTTCTCCATGGTTAGCAACAAACCTCAAGTTGGTTCCTTATGTCATCACCACCATGATATGAGTATATGTGCACCATGTGTTTGGAATAAGCAACACCTAAAGAGAACACCACAAATCATCAGTAATAGCAGCATATGAACACTTCTTCCCAAAAATATTGCAAAGAAGTCTGGTTCTCAGCAATTTAGGTTTTCCATCAATCAGCAAGTATGTACATACAAAAAAGGGTTCCATCAGGACTCCACATTGGTGCTATATAATCATTGGCCAGAGATGCCTACAAAGAATCAAAACCTTTAATCACATGACCAAAAACAAAATAGCTTGATTTTATTTAGAACTGAACTTTTATACCTGCAGCGTCACTGAACATTTTCCTAGATCCCAAACCTTAAAATTTCTTAGAGCGATCCTTGCATGGCTGCCTACTTCCCATACCATAACATCGCCCATATCTGTTCCCACTAAAATTATTTATGCAGAAAAGATGAAGAATCAGATCCCATGGTTTCAATTAACTGAAACTAGTGTCAAAAGGACAACAAAAAGCAATCTTCCACGCATCAGGGGGAAAAAAATACTTATGCCCTACAAGGGGAAACAAGTATATCAACTGAAGAAAAGCAAGAACATGTTTTCCATGGATTAAGAAAGATGTGCTAACTGAGCAGCAGAATTTGTTGCACCGGATGGAAATCCATACTCTTAACAGGTGAACCTTGATTTAGGGTCATGACTAAATTTTTGGGCAAGTCATTTGAAGAATATGAACTCTGACCGTGGCTCAGGTTGTTGTATGTGATGGGCAGAATGTTTACCGGCAAATTATTCACCTAATGGAAATTCAAAAAGATTACAAAACCAGTGAGTCTGATAGAAAATTAATGAAAGCCATGACACTCGAAAGATGCGAAAGTCATATGAGAGCCCGTCTTACTAGCATATATGACCACAATCCATGCATGCTGGAAGAAGATGTAATTCCCACCTACCTAGTTCCCACTCCTTATTAATGTTGCCAATATATTGACACAGACCATTTACACGCCAATACCAAAAACAAACTACATAAAGACAGCCCAATATGACATCACAATACGATCAACCAGTATATTGACAAGATGTTTACATATCTTAGTCTAATTCATTGGTTTGACATGTTTGATAAAGGTTATGATGTTAACATGAATTGACACAAATCACAAAAACAATTAAGACACACAGACACAAATTGCCAATCTTAGCCCTTTTGCACTTTTTCTCTCCCAAAATCTCTAGTATTCCTTCCAATCCTCAGTTAGCTCCAAATGGATTTTTATAATTTATATAATCGTTTTCCAGTGAATACCAATTATTAGTTATCATCATAAAAGTTCAGGGTATTTAGGAACCTCATAGCTAAAATGTTTCTCCTGAAGATTATCAATGCATGATCTTATGCTGCAATAATGCCGAAGTGAAAGAGCTTTCAGAAGGTTTTCATTCAATGCATGCATTAAAAGATCATTAAGAAATAGAAATGCAAAAGAAGGTGTGATATACTCCAGCTTCATTTTATAATTCAGGTGAACTGGAAATCCTAACTACCATAAAAAGAAAAGAAGTACAAGTAACAAGTCTGATGAATGTTGAGAAAAGCATCCCAGACATCTCAGATTGTCAATCACCCAGCAAAAAACTTATTTTTGTGGATTGACCCAACCAGTAATAACTGAATAATGACAAAGAAAAAAGCAAGATCAATAAGTACTTCATCAGAGATTGCAAAAGGTCTCGATCTCTTCAAAACATGTTCAGAATCTGCTGTTTGGTAGTCCATGGCTGAGTTGTTAGTAGGAGGAGTCCTGGGACGCTTTAAGATAGCTGTATCACAAGGCAAAAAGTAAATAGAATGCCAAACTAACAGCTTGAACTTGTGGAAACTACAAGATCAAATTTCATAGTCTGCATATAATAAAGCCTCACACTATCCTCCATAATATTTTACATGTTCTGAAAAATACCATCCATATTGCAACTTCTCATAAACCTAGATATGTGGCCATGGTAGCCATGAACTTGAAATTGACATTGTAGAGCAGCTTCATGCACCTGAATTATTTTACGCGGTCAAACCTATTGGTCCAGCAGATGCTGAGGGGTGAGCTACCAAGGATGGATTTGCCATCCATCCAGCAAGAGATGTTGAAAGAGCAGCCGGAGGAGGCTGGAAGGGCTGTGATAAAGGATGTGGAAGGCACAAAAGAAAAATAATAATAACTACTGTGAGTTGCCAACATCTAAATGGAAAAACTACCGAGGAAACACACTAACTTTTCTCCTCCAGACTCACAGCATGAGCAGTCAACGGTGGGAAGGGCCCTGGTTTGGGGACAGCACCCATTAAAGGATTAGCAACAGGGGATGGCGCACGAGCACCATTTGGTTGTCCACAAGTGTGGTCTACAAATAGTCTTTATGTCAGGATTAGGCCTAGGGTTCTTGCATAGTTGATGCTGCCAATTCAAACTACCAGAAGCCATGAAAAAGTCAGTATGACGATACTTCAGTCAAGAAAATACATAAGGCAATATGACAGCAAGGACCTCTGATTTATTAATGTGCATAATCTTGAGTTCTTCAATGTGGGAAACTGAAGCTTATCACGAAACAGGGGGTTAGCCTCTATCAACTTTTTAAGTTCAGCCAACATTATACTCCGAGCTGACTTGGTATCACCATACTTTGATAGTTGCTCATTCTCTCTGCAAGCAGGATACAAGTTTAATGCCAACGTGATGATAGCAACAGACGAGAGGTCAACTAGAGAAAAACTGTCAGTTACAAATTAAAAGATTCTTCAACGCAAGACCTCGTACCTAAAGTTTTCCAGCATAAGTAACTGCGTAATTTCCTTGAACAAATCCTCATGGAATGCAGCAAATACTTTCAAGTCCTTGACTAAAATTTCCACAGCTTTAGCACGATCCCTCCTGCAATCATCAATAATGCAAAGACCAACAACCACGAAAATCAAAATGCTTGTCGCCCAGTAAGGTAACAGATACTCGAGAAATAAGAGGAAATGAGTCCTAAACAAGTCGAACCCATCAATTGTCCAAAAACTTTCGACCTTCTTGTCCAGAGCTTCAAGATACTTCTGCTTCCGAATCTCGAAGAAAATCTTCATGGAGTATCTGTTATCGTCTACTTCTGTGAACCCAGATAAATACTTTTCCACATTGTCCCACTCTCCGTTCGTGGCCAAATCCTTTAAGTACCTCATGTTGAAGTTGAACCCCGACTCCCGCTCCAATCTTTCGACAGCACAAGGGGGAGAATAACAAACATCAATTCAACAGATATCCTCACTATGCAATGCGACTTTTTTGCATAGTAGAGTGCATTTGTTTTTTTTTTAACTAACGGTGCTTTTAATAATTGGTGGGCGTGCTTGATGGATCATTCCCTCCCAGAGAGAAAAATAGAAAATTGAAATCCTCGATGTAATCTATGCATACAAAAGTTCTATTAATCATTTATATTATTGAGACAAATGATAAATATTAGTTCAGAGTCTTTTAAGGATTAAGAAGTGTAACAAAAAAAGATGAAATTAATGAGGACCTGAACTTTCACTGGCCTGCAAGGCAGAGTAAATCAACCAAACTCCCATTATTTGAATGGAAAAATGAAAATCGGTAGGTTTCCTTCGCTATCCAAAAATATATATAAATGAGTTAGTAATTTATTTTGATTAAAGAAAGATGGACGAGGGCTTATATGTGCAAAGCCCATAATGACCTCCGACTCTTGGGGAGGGAGGCCGGTCAATCTTATCTATAATTGCAATTTGCATCGTAGCAAGCAATTTGAGGCTTCTTTGACTTGCCTTCCGGTCAAAGATATACTACATTTCCGTTTTCTTTAAACTGGAATGGACTATTTCTTCCCATTCCCACCCAAGATTAATCGTTTATTGGTTTCCGAAATAATAATACATCACTTTAATTCAATTGTTGAAATCACATGCGTCGTTCTGAAAACAAAATAAATGATTAAAATTATTTACACTTGTAAACACTCTTATAGTTGAATGGAGAACTATTATTCACTTTTCCAATAATGTGGTCATCTCATGAAAAATTGCTTTTGTCATGTCTTTTGATTTTCTTTTTTTTTTTTTTTTTTTTGGAAAAGCACATTCATTTGTTCAATCATAAAGGCTCTACCAGAGAAAGACAAGTAAATGTCTATACACAAAATATTCCAAATGGGCTACGAGGGTAAGGATGATCAGTTGGTAGAGAGATTTCTATTCCAATGAGCACTAGTGACTCAATCCGTAACTTGATTAGCCTCACGGGGGCTATAGACAACTTCCACCGTATCCAATTGAGCTGGCAAGGCTTGGCAGTCATGTCCCTAGTATCCCATGGAGGATACGTAGTACATAAGGTAAGGGTGATCAGAATACAGACGACAGCGAAAAAAGGCTCGTTCTCACGCTCCTACCGGCTAGTGTTCATGCGGTTAAACACACCATAGAAGCTCAAAGGGATAGCCGACTTCGGTCCCTGGAACTGTCCGAGAATAATCCGAACAGGACCAGTCATTCTGTCCGGAACCACAGTTTTACACATTCTCATCCTTAATAAGATGGAACTTAATTTTGAAAGGTCGTAGTTTAATAAGCAAAACACCGAGATTGACCGTGGGGAATTTTATACTGTCATCCAAGGTCTTTAAGTGCTGTTGCACTGAAATCCCCTTCGTAGTAGGAGCGCAAGAGGAAGATGAAGTTATGCTTTTGCAGCGAAATAACAAGAAAGGGGAACCTGCTAACAAATGATCTTTACGCAAATTGAAAAGAATAAATAAAATAAATAAAAGAAGTACTTTCAGCATAACACATGAGGAACAAGAAAAGAAGCCACCTAAGAAAACTAAACCCTGTTCCTCTGGTCCTTTAGCTTGCTAACTAAAATCAGATACCTGCCTCCATCTCAAATATACAAGCCTTCTATGTGACACCTTAATCTCATGTTCTTCTTTTTTCACTTTCAGTCAGCCTAAATGAATATAATGAAAACAAACTATTGCCACAAGACTTGAGCAGAAGTCGCTTAGGATGCTAATTGTACCACTTTAAGACAAACTGTACTGAACTACGTCCAGAGGAAGTACCCCAAGGCTGTAAAATCTACCCTCTGCAGCATCCTCAAAACTTGAATCAAGTGCGGAGAAGGAAAGCCGATAGTCAGTTTAAATAGCCGAGAGTCAATACTTTAAACGGAAAAGCCTGTAATTCCATTGGCTTCCAAAGGGGGGACCATTCAAGAAGCAGGTATAGTCTGCAAATTCATCATACATGTCAGCTTGATTCTCATTATATCGCGTGGGACTCACCTCTTTGAAACCTTATGCATGAATTTCTAACTAAATGGTGTGTTTACTCTACAAAGGACTAAGTGATGCACTACTAGGCACAACTTTAATATGCTTAGATGACAAAACTTGATTAGCTCAAACATGCTGCTAATTGTTGGCATTGACTTAGATAATCTAACATCAAATTCTTCAATTTCTCTCATTTTTGAAATTCCAGCACTACTCAAATGCTAGCCTCAACCCATTATGCAAATCAAATTCAATAAACACGCAAGAAGCTCAGCAGTGACCCATTCACATCATCCATGTAGAAATTATATCTCTCCATTTCTTCAATGAATGGATCCAAGATCACTAGGGTTTTATTATTGCAAATCCAAGGCACCTTGAACACATATTCACCTCCAATATCATAAATGTTTTTTCCTAATACAAGTACATACAGTTGACAGGAAGTAGCACTATCATCACCAAAGTGCCAGTTTGAAGACATCTCTCACAATTGTCATGTGTCTTTATCAGAACTTTGTTGACTGAAGCGATACACCAAACGGTTCAGCAGACATAGATGAACAATAAGAGCTAAACTCCAGCATATGCAGCAACGGGAGACACCAATTCATATAACTTGTAAATTTCGGAGACTCACTGCTCCATGAGCATTCCATCGATTCTCATGCAAGTTCAAAAAGAACAATAAACTCTTCCCACTATTGGAGACAAAGCGACAACATCGACGCTTCCAAGAAAAGAAGTAGATCCTCATTCACTAATTCTGAGCAAGCTATTAACTAGTTCATTCATTGATTGCCATACGCAAAAGCTTATCAACTAAAGACAGAGAATAAGTACAACTTGCTCTCTTCATATTGATTGTCGACCATGATTTCCCTCAACAGCACGCGGTGAAGTAGAATATATCATGCACAGAGAATGAAGCAGGAAGTAGATGACGCAAATAGAATGTGATTTTAGTGGGTGCTCTTAGATTGATTACCTGCTTCCGGACAATGAAATTGACGAAGGTGGAGTAATCAATAACCAAAGGACAAGACAGGTATTGTGAAGGAGGTAACGCACATTGATTTTGTAACAAAGTATCAAGACATCACGTGGTTGAGGACATTGCAGGGCGACTCAGCGGCAAGGAGGCGGCTAGCAACCAGCCATAACATTGCTCCAGTTAGTGAGCTTAACATGTGTCGGCCAAAGTTTGTGATCTGAATTGGCATGATCGTGATTCACGCTCGGCGACATCATCTCAATTCTGTTTGACAGGGCGTACTATGATCATCACCAAAGATCATGTGTGTGCCAGCGACTCCAAGCCTTCTCGTGTCACCGACCACCACCAATCACCAAAGGATCACAGGAACCACTGAGAAAACAAACGGAGAGTCAGTTTCATTATTGGCAACTATAGCGTATACTCGTAATCACGTCTAAAGATTGCAAAATCAAACAATATCAAGTGAACATCGCTAATGTGCTTTCAAATCGGACGATCACTGGAATCAATTCACAACAAGATCTCAGACTCATTTCATCGAACAGATTATGGCGAATTGGTTGTGGAACAGATCAAAGCCATTTCGAACTCAAATTTATAACTAGACTCGACCTAAATCAGTACATAATGTTCGAAGTCAAAAAAAAAAAAAAAAAAAATCAAACTATGATATTAATCATAATAAGAGAATCGGACACTCGGCCTCTTACTTGTGACAACAGAACGTGCTCCTCCCGAGACTGATGGTCTACGGCGGCGACCGGCGAAGGAGTTGGAACTTGTAATGATTGGGCGGTGGTAGGCAAGTGGCTAAATCGGAACTTGAGATATTATGGTGGCTGGAGATGATGGAAGATGGGAGCCATTTTCCCCTGCTTCCTCCCTTCTGGGCGCATGAGTTTTCCCTTAGTGAACGTAAAAAACCTTGAGAAAAACAGAGGGACCTTTCCTTCTTGTGCCGCCCCTTTTCTCAAGAAGGGAAAGAATAGATTGCTTTTTTCTCTTTACTAGAGTTTTGTGCTTCCGCGCCAGCTACCAGTTACCACCAAAATTAATTAAACCATTGGGCGCCATATGTCCTATTGTGGATGGCCAGGATTTTAACTAATGAGAGCGTGCCATGTGGCATGGGAATTTCGGCCAAAGACAGAGACACAATTTAGGGGTGGGCCCGCCTGAGTTCTATCATGCCAGGCCTAGTGGCCCCGGTTGGTGCCGGTCATAATTCATTTAAGTTAGGCTGATCATGAGAGAGAAGGTTGGAAAAACATTTGAGAATATGAGAAAAAAGTGAGGATGGTAACGTAAAGAGGAAGAGTTTACATAGCATGGACTTTTAAACCACGTCATAATTTGAGGTAAAAAGGTGAAAGTTGGAAGAGGGTGTAGGAAATACAACAATAGTAATTTGCACATCATTAAAGGCAAAACGAAAAGTCATTCATGCTGAGTGAAAACTTAACAAATAGTTAATATGCCTGCTTTTTGCCATACTTTAGAGGGAAAAAAACCCAGTTCAAGTTAATATTGGTCAGAGGACATGGCAAGAAGATGATGTTGCTAGTGGTAATTCTTTTTTTTGGAAATTAAAAAAAAAAGAGTGACGAGACGGGACAACCTCTAATATGGAAAAGAAAGAGACAAGATAAGGGAAAAAGGATAAAGGATAGAATGCACCAAGCATGGAAAAAGTTCCATGGGTCAACTCTCTCTTATTTGGTTCCTCCATTAATATTTGTTTCATCTGTAATTTTCTTCCCCTTTAACCTTTCAGTGCTCCTGCTTTAGAGATTGTTCGAGTTTAAAGTACTTTTTTATACACTAGTAAAATTTGCATGTTATTCTATGGTGTTTCGAGACTAAAATTTAATTGATACTGTTGCAACATTGAAATTTTATTAATTTCACTAATAGTTCAATTGGTTGTTCATAATGTGTTTTGTTGAAATTTCCAACTTCCATAAAATAGAAAATAAAAAGAAAAGAATACGCATTTGGCAGACATAATGCTTATTTGAGGTTCACATGTCAAGCAATGTATACCTCAATATCCATACATCATTTGCTTTGTAGAGAATAATTATACAACATTTTGAAGTAAACTCGTCTTGTTCATTTTCATTCAAGTTATGGGGGCTAATCTCCCTATATAAGCATCATTGCGACTTATAGACAAGTTCAGTCAATTAAAAGCCATTTGAAAACTTAGTCCTCCCTTCTGATTTGACATGAATGAAGCACGCATATGCTTTCTTTGCATATGCAGGATAACACTACGCTAAAGTCGAAGGATGACTTAACTAAAAAACAAAAGTTGAAAGGTGAAAAGATACTTGACGTGGAAGAACAGATATATAATGTTACCCGTGACTTTGGAGCAGTCAACCCTAGCCAAGAAGAGTAACAAGCCCAGTCAAAGATGGAAATAAGTATGTGTGCATATGCTTGACCGGTAAATGAGAATTATGTGGCAAGTTAAACACACATTTAAATTGACTCTTTTCGGAACAAAATAACAAGTTTATATGGCAACATGAGATGAAAATGAAATTTTGATTATGTCAATAAGTCTTGGTTTATTTATATTAGTATCGCTTTTTCATTTACATGATTAAGCACCACCAATCGATTTGCATTTTGTTGAATTTTAACTTATTATACCTCTTAGAAATACTTCTTTTAGCAAATTGCCTCCCAATGGCATTGGCAATCTCCTTCCATAATTATTTGCTTGAAGATTTCGAATCAACGGTTTAGCTACGATAGCATTTTTTATATAACTTATTCATATTACGACTATCTGAAAATATATGAATGATTTTGGAAAGAGTAGAAATACTTTATGTTAGATGTACGAAGCATTTTCTTTATAAGACTATTTGGTACACCTTTCATGCAGCAATTTTGGCCATGAAAAATGGGTGGCGTTTGATAAACATTTCACAATTATAGCACATTCAAGATTACAGTAGCTTACAGTCGACACCCTCATTTTTGGCTGGAAATTTAAGCAAAATTGACAATTTAGGCAGTTTTTGTTATGACTGAATAAAACCAAAATGAAAAACGCAAAAAAAAAAAAAACATAAACATAAACTTCAATTCATCAAGTAAGTGGAGAGGATATTCAGTAAATGCGCTGGGCTCGATCCAATTCGACCAAGCCAAGCCCGTGGGCCATGCACATTTGTTAAGCCCAACTTGCATAACTCAGACCCATTAAAGCCCAGAAACAATACCATGTCGAGCCCTCAGCTTGTTCAAAATCCTTGTACCAAGCCTCCATTATTTCATTTTTTCACTAGAGCCCATTAGATTGGCCTGGAAAAACTCAACAAACCCAGCCCTAATTTGTCTCTATCTTGACCCTGCGACTTGACGGAACGAGTCGGGGAGTGCGTGAGGATGAGACCAAGAGAGGGGGAGCGAAACAGCAGCCGTGAGGATATCAAGAATCCTGAGTCAGATGGGTTTTCTGAAAAAAAGAGGCAGATAGGGGAGAGAGCATGAACTGTGTCCCGAGGAAGTACTCCAAGACGGTAAAATCTACCCTTTTCATCATCCTCTCAAAACTTGAATCAAGTGCAGCAGACGAAACCGACTCAGCATTTTAATACTCAAAAAGTTTCATAGGAAGAGATATGGCCTACACTACCTTTGTGATCGATCTAGACCGGTTGTGCCAAAGGTCGTGCTAGGCCCAGCACCACTTTCAACAGGAGGAAAAGTACCTGACTCTCCTTTAAATTCCAATAGCTCAAGCACATGGACGCTGCCATTAGTAAGCCCTAGTGCAAACTGGTTAGGTTTGAAGGGTTGTGATGCAATGACTAGCTGGTTGATTCTCAAGCTACCAAATGCATTGGTAAGAAATGAAATTACTTGTGAGACTATTGAAACTTCACAAAGGAGAAGCTTTGAAATTCTAGCACTACTCACTGCTCCATGAGCATTCCATCGATTCTTATGCAAGTTCAAAACAAACAATGAACTCTTTCCACTATCGGAGACAAAGCAACGACATCAACATTTCCAAGAAAGAAATAAATTCTCAATTTATTAAATTTGATCAGGCTATTAACTGGTTTAATTCGTTGATTGTCATATGCAGAAACTATGAACTAAAGACAGGGAATAAGTATAACTTGCTCACTTCATATTGATCGTTGACCATCGATTTCCCTTGACAACAAGCGTGAAGTAGAATATGTCATGCACCAAGAATGGAGTAGGATGTATATGACACAAATATAATGTGATTTTAGTGGGTGCTCTTAGATTGATTACCTGCTTCCGGACAATGAAATTGACGAAGGTGTAGTAATCAATAACCGAAGGACAAGACAAGAATTGTGAGGCAGGTAACGCACATTGTTTTTGCAACAAAGTATCGAGACATTGTGCAGTTGAGGACATTGCGGGGTGACTCAGCAGCAAGGACGCGGCTGGCAACCAGCCATAACATTGCTTCATTTAGTGACCATAACATGTGTTGGCCGAATTTCATGATCTGAATTGGCGTGATTGCGATTCACGCTCAGCGACGTCATCTCGATTTTGTTCGACAGGGCATACTATGCTCATCACCAAAGGTCAATGCATGTGCCAGCGACTCTTAAGCCTTCTCCTCTCACCTGCGACCACCATTAATCACCAAGGGATCTCAAGAAGCATAGAGAAAACCAAGGAAGAGTCGGTTTCATTCTTGGCAACCATGGAGTATACTCGTAATCATGTCTGGAGATTGAAAAATCAAACAATATCATGCGAACACCACTAATGTTCTTTCAAATCGGAGGATTACTGGAATCAATTCAGAACGAGGTCTAAGACACATTTCATCGAACAGAGTATGGTCAATCGGTTGAGGAACATATCATAGCCATTTCTGATGCGTGATGGGTTGAGTGATTCAAGAACAGAGATTTTTTCAGAGGGGATTTTAGTGGTTAAGTGTATGGAGAAGTGTATACGGGGAAGAAATGGAAAGGAATAAGAACAAATAAAAACAATCCCCTTCCAAGATATAAAGGCAGCGCCACCAACCAAGGATGAGGATCGAGATCTACGAAGTTCACCACCAAGGCCTAAAGCTTCCACCAGCCAAGGATAAAGGACTTCGGGATAGGAGAAGCTCACCACCGAGGCCTAAAGATTCCACCAGCCAAGGATAAAGGGCTTCTTGGTTCACCACCAAGGAGTGATCTACGCTCCAAGGATAAAGACACCGAAAGGAGTTATCCACTCTCAAAAGAATTCACTCAAGCGGGGAAATCTCACAATTCTCATTCATAAAATTCGTATCCCTTACATTGGATAGTTTTCCCCTCTTTATAGGAGGGTTTTGAGTTAATACATATTAAAAACAGAACTTAATAGTCTAGAAACTGACACCTTAATACATATTAAAAACATACCTTAATAGCATAGAAACTGACACCTTAATACATATTAAAAATATACCTTAATAGCCTAGAAACCGAAACTGTCGACTCTTGGACTGCATGACAGTAAAGACACATAATAACTTAATAAAAGCCTTTATTAACACAGGAATTAAATGCCTTTAATCTTCGGCCTTCCGCATTCTTGAACCTAGAAATTCGAGCTCCTCCCTTGACCAGAAAATAATCCTTCTGAAACTTCATCAACTGGTCATTCAAGACATTTAGAATGGTCTCTCATTGGTAGTTATCGATATACCATGAAGTACCGATAAATAATTGACATTATTCATTGAAAATGATCCATCGAAGCACATAATGTCCAATTTCTCTCTTGGCTTGGATAAACATAGATGGTTCCGAGTTGGTGGATGGAGCTACGTTGGATGCTCCCGCATCATCCTCTCCAGGTTGTTTGAGATTTGTCCTCAAATCTAGAAGGTTCTCATCCTCCAAGTAAGGAGAAAGGTCTCCCACATTGAATGTTGCTGAAACTCCAAACTCTCCCGGAAGGTCAATCTTGTAAGCATTGTCACCAATTCGCTCCAAAACCTTAAAGGGACCATCAGCTCTGGGCATGAGCTTGTTCTTTCGACGAAATGGAAATCTCTCCTTTCTCAAGTGAAGCCATACAAGGTCGCCCGGTTGAAATTGAGCCTTCTTGCGATGTTGATTAGCTTTCTTCTTGTAAGATTCGTTGGCCTTTTCAATGTTGGATCGAATCTGCTCGTGGAGCTTCTTCATTGACTCAGCTCTTTTCTTGCCATCAAAGCTCACTTGAGAGTTAGACGGAATTGGAATTAAATCAATGGGTGTGAGAGGATTAATTCCATACACAACTTCAAATGGCGATCGACCAGTAGTATAACTTGGCGATCGATTGTAAGCAAATTCAGCATGCGCAAGCTTTAAATCCCAATCTTTCAATGATTTACTCACCATACCACGAAGAAGAGTGGTTAGAGTATGATTTATTACCTCCGTTTGGCCATCAGTTTGGGGATGACAAGCTGTGCTAAATAAGAGTCTTGTACCAAGCATTCTCCATAGAGTCCTCCAAAAGTGGCTTAAGAACTTGGAATCACGATCCGACACAATGGTCTTTGGTACTCCATGAATGCGGATAATCTCTTTGAAATATAATTCAGCAATATGAGATGCATCATTGGTCTTGTGACATGGCACGAAATGAGCCATTTTAGAGAACCGATCAACGACCACCATGATAGCATCTTTTCCTCTTTGAGTTCTTGGTAGAGCCACGATGAAATCCATGCTAACATCTTCCCAAGGCTGCAATGGTACCGGAAGTGGAGTATACAAACCTTGATGGAAATGACTTTTTGATCTATGACAAGTTGGACACCTTGAGATGATAGCATGCACATCTCCACTCATCTTTGGCCAATAGAAATGCTCTTGAAGAACCTCAAGAGTTTTGTTAATCCCAAAATGACCAGCCAATCCTCCACCATGCGCTTCTCGAATCAACAATTCGCGAAAAGAACTCTTCGGCACACATAATTGATTTCCTTTAAAAAGAAACCCATCTTGCAAAGAATATATACCTTGAACTCCTCGCTTGCAATTGTTGATGATGGATGAGAACTCCGCATCTTCAGAATAAAGTTCTTTCATTGATTGAAATCCGAGAATCCTAGAGTCCAGAACCGCAAGCATAGAATATCTTCTTGATAAAGCATCTGCCACAACATTAGTGTGTCCGGGTTTATATTTCGAGACAAAAGAAAAGGATTGAAGAAATTCTACCCATTTTGCATGTCTTGAATTAAGCTTGCATTGGCCACTAATAAACTTAAGCGCCTCATGATCAGAATGAAGGACAAATTGCTTTGGCCTCAAATAATGACTCCATTGATCAAGAGCTCGGACGATGGCATAGAACTCTTTGTCATAAGTTGAATAATTCCTCTTGGAATCAGATAACTTCTCGCTGAAATATGCCAATGGTTTTTGTGCTTGCACCGGAACAGCACCAATACCAACTCCGCTTGCATCACACTCAACTTCAAATACTTTATCAAAATCAGGAAGTGCAAGAATAGGAGACTCACAAAGTTTCTGCTTGATTACCTCAAAGGCGTTTTGAGCAGTCTTTGTCCATTCAAAAGCACCATTCTTCATGCATTCGGTTATAGGAGCCATGACGGTACTAAAATTTTTGACAAACCGTCGATAGAAAGAAACAAGTCCATGAAAACTTCTTACATCAAAAATAGACTTCGGAACGGGCCAAGTCTTCATAGCTTCTACCTTGGCTTGATCAACGAGATTCCATCTTTGGAAACCACATAACCAAGAAACACAATGCTTGAAGAGAAGAACTCACATTTCTCCATTTTAGCATATAGTTTTCGTTCTCTCAAGACATTAAAGACCATGTGTTAGATGAGAGATATGCTCCTCCTCATTCCTACTATAAACAAGAATATCGTCGAAATAAACAACGACAAATTGACCAATAAAGGAACGAAGAACCTCGTTCATAAGTCTCATGAAGGTACTCGGAGCATTAGATAATCCGAATGGCATAACCAACCACTCATAAAGGCCTCCCTTGGTCTTGAAAGCTGTTTTCCATTCATCACCTTCTCGCATTCTGATTTGATGATAACCACTCCGCAAATGTATCTTTGAAAACGCAGAAGAACCATATAATTCATCTAGCATATCATCAAGTCTAGGTATAGGGTACCTATACTTAATGGTGATATTGTTGATGGCCCGGCTATCAACACACATTCGATATGTACCATCCTTCTTAGGCACAAGTAGAGCCGGAACAGAGTAGGGACTCATGCTTTCTCGAACGTATCCTTTGAGAATAAGTTCATTGACTTGTCTTTGCAACTCCTTTGTATCCTCCGGATTGCATCGATAAGCTGGCTTGTTTGGTAGTGGAGCACCGGGGATCAAATCAATTTGATGCTCAATACCTCTTATGGGAGGTAATCCAAGTGGCAAATCCTCCGAAAACACATCTGCAAATTCTTTCAACAAGCAATGCATTTTTGGATGTATGGGTCGCTCTATCTCACTTTTTTTCTCGACCACAAGCAAAGCAAAAACATTATTTTGTTTGCTAATGGCTCTCTCAACCCGTGTCTCACTCAAGAACAGATTTTCCTTACAAGTGTTTCCCTCCCCAGGTTGATTATTATGTATCGAATAAGGGCTCAATGGTAAAAGAGTAATGCATTTTTGTTCCTTCGAAAGAGTATGTGTTTTTCCGACCATCATGCATAGCATTTATATCAAATTGCCACGGTCTACCCAATAACAAGTGGCATGCCTCCATAGGAATCACATCACATACAACCTCATCTCGATAGTTCTTCCCAATCGAAAATGATATAAGAACACGTTTGGTTACCTTGAGTTCATTCCCTTGATTGAGCCATTGGAGCTTGTATGGTTGAGGATGTTTCGTTGTTGGAAGCTTCAATTTGTCGACAAGAGTTGTCGAAGCAACATTGGTGCAGCTCCCACCATCGATGATCACCGAACACACCTTCCCATTAATAGTGCAACGCGTGTGAAATATATTCTCCCTTTGCTCTTTATTAGGAGAAACTTCAACATGCAATGCTCTTCGGATGATCAACAACTCACCATCATCAGCTTTCTCCACAACTTCTTCTTCCCGATCAAATTCGGAAATATTTTGGTCTTCATTGTCATCAGCCTCTTGAAGCGCCGAATTGATCTCCTCAATTTCTTGAAGAGTCATAACTCTCCGATTTGGACAATTTGCTTGTAAATGCCCAAAGCCATGGCACTTAAAGCATTTCCTTGCATCACCTTCAAACTTCTTTTGGACTTCTTTGGAAGGCTCGCATTCTTTCCCTTGCCTCTCGTCTTTGTCGACGAACTCTCGCCCTTGCTTGAGGAAGCACCCTTAAAATAGGATGTCGCCTTTGTTGAGGTTCTAGAGGAAAACCTCTTGCTCTTCAATTGTATTTCCACTTTTATGACTAACTTGCATACGTCTTCAAAGGATCAATACGGTTGAAGTTCAACCATATCAGCAATTTCTCGATTCATGCCGCCAAGAAAATGAGCGATGGTTTGCTCGGGAACTTCTGGAATCTCACTCCTCATTTTGAGTTGTTCAAACTCACGAATGTATTCTTCAACGCTCATCCCATGTTGTCTTAGGGAGTTCAGTTTGAGGAAGAGATCTTGCTTATAGTTGTCGGGCAAGAACCTCTTCTTCATCAACCTCTTGAGTTTTTCCCAAGACTTGATTCGGCCTTTTCCTTCCCTTGCTCGTTGATGCTTTAGATTCTCCCACCATAGAGAAGCATATTTGGTCAACCTTAGGATAGCAACCTTACATTTCTTCTCATCCGAATAGGATTTGAATTCAAAAATTCGTTCGGTTTTGTGTAGCCAATCGACAAAGTCATCGGGATTAAGATTACCGTCAAACTCGGGGACCTCCACTTTAATGTCTCTTTCATCCTCCTTATGCCTCCCTCTCTGTCTTCGTCTTCGAATTGGAGATTCAGAATCACTAGAGTGCAAAATTGTTCGGTTGTCTCCAGTGGACTCGGAATCGACATCAGAATTTTGACGAGATTCAGAATCGTCACGCTGATGCCGTTCATTGGGACGCCTTGCTGGTTGTCCTTCTCTCGCCGGATTCTCTAGAAGATTGAGGACTCGCTCCATTTGTTGTTGAAGATTTTGGATTGCACGATCTCGCCTTTCGTTGTGCGCTTGCTCCAAGGTCAAGCCTCTAGGAACTTGTTCGTCCATAAGGAATTTGTAACAAAAGAAAGAAAGGAATCACTCAAATGAGTTGAACCTTGAGCTCTGATACCAATATTTTGATGCGTGATGGGTTGAGTGATTCAAGAACAGAGATTTTTTCAGAGGGGATTTTAGTGGTTAAGTGTATGGAGAAGTGTATACGGGGAAGAAATGGAAAGGAATAAGAACAGATAAAAACAATCTCCTTCCAAGATATAAAGGCAGCGCCACCAACCAAGGATGAGGATCGAGATCTACGAAGTTCACCACCAATGCCTAAAGCTTCCACCAGCCAAGGATAAAGGACTTCGGGATAGGAGAAGCTCACCACCGAGGCCTAAAGATTCCACCAGCCAAGGATAAAGGGCTTCTTGGTTCACCACCAAGGAGTGATCTACGCTCCAAGGATAAAGACACCGAAAGGAGTTATCCACTCTCAAAAGAATTCACTCAAGCAGAGGAAATCTCACAATTCTCATTCATAAAATTCGTATCCCTTACATTGGATAGTTTTCCCCTCTTTATAGGAGGGTTTTGAGTTAATACATATTAAAAACAGAACTTAATAGTCTAGAAACTGACACCTTAATACATATTAAAAACATACCTTAATAGCATAGAAACTGACACCTTAATACATATTAAAAATATACCTTAATAGCCTAGAAACCGAAATCGTCGACTCTTGGACTGCATGACAGTAAAGACACATAATAACTTAATAAAAGCCTTTATTAACACAGGAATTAAATGCCTTTAATCTTCGACCTTCCGCATTCTTGAACCTAGAAATTCGAGCTCCTCCTTGACCAGAAAATAATCCTTCCAAACTTCATCAACTCGGTCATTCAAGACATTTAGAATGGTCTCCCATTGGTAGTTATCGATATACCATGAAGTACCGATAAATAATTGACATTATTCATTGAAAATGATCCATCGAAGCACATAATGTCCAATTTCTCTCTTGGCTTGGATAAACATAGATGGTTCCGAGTTGGTGGATGGAGCTACGTTGGATGCTCCCGCATCAATTTCGAACTGAAATTTACGACTAGACTCAAGCTAAATCAGTACATGACGTTTAAAATCAAAGAAAGAGATTCAAATATGATCAATTTCATCATAATCAGAGAATCAGACTCTCGGCCTCTTACTTGTGAGAAAAGAGCAGGAGATGCTACCTGGTTAACGAAGCGGATTGAGGCCATCGTTGGCCGCACGAATCACTGAAAGAAGCTATAGAACGTGTCGATGATGGAAACCTGGACAGGTGGAGAAGCTCCGAGCGAACTGGAACATTTCGAGGCTCTCGGCCGCGGAACAGAGGGGAACAAAGGAGATGAGTCGCGGCATTGAAGAGGCTGTTGATGCTGGCGACTGCCACTGGAATCAATTCAGACCGCTTGAAATCGCCAACTGAATCGAACGGAATCGCTTTTTTTTAGATGAATTTTCCTTGCTCAATGTTCTTTTTTTTTTTTTTTTTTTTGTGGTTTTGGAATGGTGATCTCGATGAAATGAGCAAATGCGTTCCTCATGAGACTGATGGTTGACCGCGCGACCAGCGAAGGAGTTAGAACTTGTAATAATCGGGCCATGGTAGCTAAGTGGCTATATCGGAACTTGAGATACTGCGACGAAAAGGTTATCCAATGGTGACCGGAGATGATCGAATATGGAAGCCATTTTCCCCTGCTTCCTCCCCCCCTTCTGCGTGCGTGAGTTCTCCCTTAGCGAATGGTATTGTTGCTGCTTCTTCTTCTTCTTCTTCTTCTTCATGATCAAACACTTCCATTGACGTTTTTGTTGGGTTCTGACTTTACAATACCTATTAGAAATACTTCCTTTGCCAAATTGCCTCCCAATGCCAATGGCAATCTTCTTTTATAATTCTTTGCTTGAAGGTTTCGAATTAATAATTTGACTTTCGTAGAAATTGCTATTTAACTCATTCATATTATGACCATCTAAAAATATGTGAATGATTTTGGAAAGAATAAAAATAATTAATGTTAGATGTGCAAATAATTTTTTTTTCTTTTTGAGAGATTGTTTGGTAAGCTTTCCTATGGTAACTTGGACTATAAAATATAGGTGATGCAGGTTTTGTAAGGTGTTCAGCAAATGTTTCGTAATTGTAGCCCCTTCAAGATTACAATAGCTTTTAATGAAATTGCTTCACTGGACGTGCTTTAGCAACAATTTTTGAGATGCAAGGTGTTTGAAGCTTTGTTGCCGACACGTACTCTCATGGGCAACACTTTTCAGATCTTCTTTGTGCAAGCTTGACCCAGAAACCAAAACCGAGGACTCCTCCTTGACGAGCTGATTTCATTCCCCTTTCGTGCCCTGTTTTGGAAAGATGCGTGACTGAACCACGTCCATGTAAACTCATGTGAAAATCACTTGATGATTTGGGCTAATTTGATCATTCATGATGGCTTTTTGGTTATGACACTGATTTTAGACGAAAATACAGCTTTGATTTCACGACCAAATTCAATCCCTTCGGTGCCCATAGACTATTTGATAAAATGTCTCCAAAACACATCAGTGATATAATTCCTGATCCAATTCTATTTGAAGAAATTTTAGCATATATTACTTGCTACCAATCTGTCTGTTAGCATTTAGATTCAATTCTTGTAATACAAATGGACAATGAAATATAATGCTCATGTTTTGTGGATTTAATGTATTTAACTACGAATGAGCTAGCAGATTATCGGTTTGCTTTGAAGAGGAATCCGGGCTGAAAGAATAAAGAATAATAATAATAATAATAATAATAATAATAATAATAATAATTGATGAAAGATGTAAGAAAAGGGGAAAAATGGGCAACGAATAATAATAAGATGGGGTTAGCGTGAGATAAGGGTTTAATCTATCTATAACAGAAATTGGGCTTAAAGATGGACTTGGTGCGTTAGGAGAGAAAGTGGGCTAGAGGTTATTACCATGGCTAATGGGCTTAAGATGGGTGTAATCTGACTTGGGCTTAGTAGAGTTAGAATTGGAGGGGGCTGGATATAAAAGCCCGAATGCCCATTAGCCAAGATTCATGAGACTAGCGTGTGGCTCACGTCCGGACTAGGCCCAAGGGCCCGGCCCAGGTCCCTATATTCAGATTAACTAAAAATTAATTTTTTTTAAATAAAAAATCAATGTCACATGAGGTAAAGATTTGGAAGAATCTTTGCCTTTGACATTACATCGAAACCTATTCTTTCTTGCCTAGTTGAGAGGGTCATGACAACTGTAAAACATGTGCTGCCAAACGTAGAAATTACGATATGTCGCAATACGATACAAATACAATTTAGTTACAACTATGCCAAATAGGCTTCAATTCCCTTTAGAACTCCCACGTCAAGAAACTCTTCTCAAAACGGGGGAAACCCATTATCTTTCCAATTTATAAGTGAAATTGATTCCAAATTATGTGGAAATGTCTGGAGAAAAATTTAGGGTGCGTATGATAAAATTTCCATGAGAAAAATTGAGATTGAGAAGTTACAAATTTTAGCTTTTGATTTTTTTTTCTTCAAATTTATTTTTGGAATAGAAATCTAATCCGGAAATAGAAAAATCAAATTGCATTACCAAACGGATTTCTATTTCAAATCTGTCTCTAAACGAGAAAATAGAGAAGTAGAAATTTTATCATGTGCGCCCTTAGTGTTTAGAAGAATGTGCCTTCAAGGTGCGACATCCAAAATTGTGAGGGTTAAGCCGACTATATAAGAATCAAATCAAATGCTCTCATATTGCACTTCTAGGGTGCGAATGGTAACGTTTCTGTTTTTTTTTGTTCCCGGGAACAAAAAAAAAAATGTTTCTATTCCGGGGAACAATTTTTGAACAAAAGAACGCATTTGGTAACGTTTGGTCCGGGAATAAAAAATGAATAGAAACATGTTTAGTAAATTTTATTCTTTTTTTTGTTTCTTTTAATTTTTTAAATATTTTTATTTTATTTTTCATTTTTTTCCTTTCATTTTTATTTTTTCTTTTTCGGCCGGTCACCGGCCTCCGGCGACCGGCCGATGGGGTCGGCAGCCTCGCCGGATCTAGGCGAGCTCGAGCTCGCCCAGCCATGGCGAGGCTCGACCTCGCCGGATCTAGGCGAGCCCGAGCTCGCCCGGCCCAAGGCGAGGCCGAGTGTCGCCGGCGCCGGCGAGGCCGAGCCTCGCCTTGGCTGGGTGAGCTTAGGCTCGCCCAGATCCGGCGAGGCCGAGCCTCGCCATGGCTGGGCGAGCTCGAGCTCGCCCAGATCCGGCGAGGCCGAGCCTCGACGGCCAGTCGCTGACCATGGCCGAGGCCGGCGACCGGCGAAAGAAAAAAAAGAAAAAAAAAAAAGAAGAAAAGAAGAAGAGAAGAAGAAGAGAGAGAAGAAACGTTTATTCATTTTTGTTTTCGGAACAAGAAACAACAATTTGTTGTTTCTTTTTTTTCTTATTTTGTTCCTAGGAACAAAATCCGTACAGAAGTGTTCCGGAATAGAAACGTTTCCATGCATGCCCCTAGTTTCTCTAATCGTTTGAAGTGTAAGCACTTTGCTATGACGATAGAGGCTCACTTGATGAGAAATCGCACTCTTTTGAGGCCAATAGCATAGTACCATAAGGAAAGGATGATAAGGACATGGATGAGACGAAAAAGAGGCTCATTCTCATACTCCCATTTGCTTATGTTCATTTGCAAAGAAATTGATTAATTTAGTCATGAACTTTTTGACAATTTATCAATGTAATCCATTTTGATAAATTTTAACTGAAAATCACTAATATAAACACTGGTCTTTCTACGTAGTAAGGCATGTAGACAATTTTTTTTTCTTTTTACTTTTCTTTTATTTTTTTTTGTTGGAAATTGCAATTCATCTTCCATATTCTCTAGCATTCTCAAGAAGTAATCGACTAACGTAATCTTGAAGAAAGTCTTAGGTGATGGACAGCTCGTAGAAACCTTGAAAATAAATCAAGAATGGCTGCTGAAGAAAGGAAGATCGTGGGCTGTCAGAAGAAGCAAAGTTGAAAATGCAACTTGAAGTCACTTAGTGTGAAGAAGGAACGTGCAAGCAAACGTGCAGCTTGCAAACCAGAACGATCCACTATAAATAGGCTTGTAATTCAACCACGTGCGTGGGGTTTAGCCCTCCACCAAAAGCGTGTGGGGACATGAGCTTAAAACTCCGTATGATTATGCTTCTCCACCATATCTACTTCAAACTATTTTGTGATATGAAACAAATTATCCACGTCCTATAAATTTTTCCTATGTCCCTCATTGTATCATACCTACTTCATTTACTCTACATCAATTAGACCATACACACATCAAAATAGAAATTATCATTGATACCCAAACCATGGTTCTGCGCAATTAAAATTTCAGCACCTTCTTTTCTTTCTTTCCTTTTTTACTGTGGCCGTGCCTAGATCACATAGTGGTGGCCGTTGTCGCCGCGGGCGAAGTCGCATTGCCCAGATCCGGGGAAGGCTAGCCTCATCAGCCGTGGGCAAAGGCGGTTGATCTGAGCTGGTTGTGCCAGAGGTCGTGCTAGGCCCAACACTATCTTCAACAAGGGGAGAATCACCCCACTCTCCTTCACATTCCAACGGCTCAAGAATATAGATGCTGCCATCAGTAAGCCCTAGAGCAAACTGGTTAGGCTCACATGGATGTGCTGCAATGACTAGTGGGTAGACTCTCAAGATGTCAAATGCATTATGGTAGAATGGATAATTTGTGAAACTGGATTTTGGACGGATATAAGCAGCAGGATTTATACGACACCTCAATCTGAGTGTAGAAGTAGTAAGAACACCAATGCTTCCGTCTTCAAAGCTCACATATATTGATTGGCCATTGCATGAATATGTAGCATCTGTTATTGGGCCGCTAGCTTCTCGAGGAACCCACTAGTTCCAATGAACAATGAGTAAGAAAAAGTGCATTGGCAAGAAATATTTCACTACTCATCATGCAATCAGGGTGAGAAAAGAGATTAGTTCGTGCACACACCCAAAAAAAAAAAAAAAAATTCTTCAATACCTGCTTGATACATTCTAGTTTAGGAGCTTCATATGTGGCGATCTGTGTTTCATGAACCACCAGCAGATGTATCTGATCCACGTGAAATTGAACACGAGTACCAGCAAGAGGAGTTGCACCTAACCCAGTCGGCATCTGAAGAAACTGACTAGCCTGCTTCTCCCATCCATCATTGCTCCAAACACACAGCTGCAGTGACGATCGACAATTATCAAAGGGGACATCGACATTGATTCATAAATGAAACGATAAAATTTTACATTGTGTTTCTATATCAGAATAACACCAATCATCAATTGTTAGCAACAACAGGATAGCATAGCTTTTCTTTCTCCCACTTAATGGGATGGGATTAATATGTAACCACTAAAGAAGAAGTCTTCTGGAAGGATTTATTCTGCCTATTTAAGGATGCCTTCATGAACTGACGTATGATGAGGCCGTGAGCATCAATACATCCAGAGTGAACATCAAACCCTTTTTTTTTTTTTTTTTCTTTTTTGGAGCAGGTTAACCGACATTGCTCTCTCTGCCCAAAACATAGGCATGTCTATATAGAAAGGAAGATGCAGCAGTGGTCTTGTACCTGAGAGTCAGCACCAGAAGACACGAGAACATTTAAGACATTGGAGAACGCGAGGCCTGTAATTCTTTTCTGATGTCCTTTTAGGTTTGCCTTGAACTGAGAATGTGAAATAGTCAATATCCATAACTTTGTTGTGGATAATAGCAAGGTTAACTTTAAACGACAATGAAATCAGGTCTCACCTCATCAACTCGAACATTGTAAATATGAATAGAGGAGTCCTCCATTCCTATTGCAATAATGTTATTATCTTGGGGATGGAGCACCAGAAATGTTGCTGGAGATGGTCCTGGCATAAATGTTGTCATCGTCTGGATATCAACAGGTAGGATGGTATTAACAACTTTATAAGTAACGTTAATGCTAAGAGGCACTTGCCTCAACGGCATCTCCCTTACTGGGAAAGGGAGAGAGCAACTTTGAATATTAGATTTTTGGAATGTTAAACAAAGCTCTTGCTTTGTTTTATGTAATCGGTAGGAGCAAAAAGATTCCATTGAAGACACAAAAAAGCCTTTGTCTCACTTGGAAGTAAAAAAGCGATGGTCTGATACCTGAGAATCAGCGCCAGAAGACACGAGAACATTTAAGGAGGTTGAGAAGGTAAAGCCTTTTATTATTCTCTGATGTCCTTTTAGTTTCGTCTGGATCTGAGAAAGTGAAGTAGTCAATATCCATAAATTTGTTATCGGTAATGACAGGGTTGACTATCAACGACAATGAAAATAGGTCTCACCTCATCAACTTGACTACTGTAAATTTGAATAGCGGAGTCCTGCATTCCTATTGCAACAACATCATTGTTTGGCGGCGGCGGTGGTGAGAATGTTGTCATTGTCTGGATATCAGTATGCAGGATGCTATTAACAACTTTATAAGTAACAGAGGAACGTGCCAAGAGGCACTTGCCTCAATGGCATCTCCCTTCTTGGGAAAGGGAGAGAGAAAGTTGGACCAATAGATCTCTGGATGGGTTAAAAGGGCTATTGCCTTGTTTTCTTTGATTAATAAGAGCAAAAGATTCCATCGAAGACACAGAAAAGCCCTTATCTCACTTAGCAAGTAAAAAGGGGCATGCTGCACTTTTGACCAGATAATCCCCATGAAAATCGGAGCAATTGCTTTCGTGGACCTTCTAACAATTAGAGTTCAATACGTTTTACAAATGATAGAACCAATTAATTTAAGGTCTCATAAAAATGTGAAAAGGAAATAGTGCACGCATATTAAGCACAAAGGGGTAGTTCATCATCTCGTGCCTTGTGAATAGTGCTAAAAAAAACTGACACGAGGATGTAAACATTACTTTGGGAAATATTCACCTTAAAAGTCATCATATTGAACAGAGAGATCACCCCCCCGGATGCTGATATTAGATAAGAATCGTTCTTTGACACTGCAAAGCACGGAACTGCATCTTGAGGATTTGTACCACATGTGTCATTGGTCATTAATATCCCACTAAAAGGTTGCCATAACCGTGGTACCACACCAGTTGTAGCCTGTAAAGAGAAGAATCAATGTGGTTAACAATGCACTAAACATTAGAACAGTTTGCCAATTTTAAGGGGGAAAAAAAATTCCTTAACCTGCCTGTTAAGTTTTGATCACTTTCTTGCCATTTCCAGAGCTTGTGCACAGCATTCGATGATAATGCCAGAATGGCACGACCTGAGTTTGTATAGATTAATCTCGAGACCTGCTTCGTTTTATTAACTTCAGTAGCGACAATCAAATGTAATACCAAAAGTTAAAATAAAATGCAAAAGAAAGAGCCGAGAGAACTGGGCACTAAATGATAGATGCAGAAATTCATGCAAAGAGACACTTGGTGACGCTCCTGCATATTTATCAGCATAGGCATATATATGCACACACTGTATGTTTACATACGAGCAGAGCATATGATACACATGACATCAAAACCCGGTTGAAACAGTTACCAAAAAAAGGTAGAACCTTGACTTAAACTATCTAGCTGTGTCACTATAGAACTAAGAGAACTTCGTGCGGTCTCCGCGCAAAAAGACAGTGCTTTCACCCATGCTACTCTTTTCTGCGAATACCTATTCCTTTGCCTCTAGTGTTTTGTGTATTTAGATTCAGCAGGTCAATTTCCACTCAAAGTTTCCGGGAAAGGACGAGCTCAAAATAGCTCGACTCACAAGCTTAGCATTCCCGACAAGCAGTAAAGTGGCGTACAATGATATACTTTGCCTGACTTTTGTAAAGCCAAATTCATGTCGTGAAGAATATGTGGCTCTTACCACATGTAGTTGCGCAAGAGTCTACATAACAATCCAGCTCATAGTCATTGGATTACAAGCAAAGGCTAAAAAGGTCTTATTATGCAAATATACGGCTACATTCTAAATCAGGAATTAACCGTCTCGCTATTCTCATTATCATAAAATTCACGACCTCCACAACCAACAAAACTCAAGCACAATTGCCACTCCATACTCACATATTCATCAATGCTGATCTTATCTTCCCTATTTGTATAGATGAAGCAATCAGTTAACAGTAAAAGGCCAAATGAAGAGATGACAGAGCAAATAATTGGACCACATGTGAATGAAACTAATGAAGCAAGTGCATTAAATGCGACCTCTATTCATATTTGTGCTTATCTATTAGAAACATGACACGCAAATGTGGAAAAGAATGCTGCATAAGAAGTTGCTGATTTGGCAATCATTTGTACCCTCGTAGCCGTAGAGTTATCAGGCAGCCTTATGGACCGGCATTGTGATGGTTCATTGATTTCTGTCGGTTTCCAATTTCGTGATTTGTCTCCTGAGTCATCAGCAATTCCAGGCTTCACATCGGCCATGCTCTCACTGTCCTGTAGAGCTCAAAAGAGAGGATGTCATTGAAAGACGCCCAATAAACATGCACATACAAATGCAATTATTGCATCATTTAACTAACAGCGTCAGCAACAAATAAAGCTCGTTGAAAACATTTAACTACCAAATGCAGTAATGATACCACTTCCCATACCTACCATTGCTGCCTGATGGTTTTCTAGTTTATATGCTAGTGCGTGTAGATGTGCGAGAAGCAAAGGAGAAAATATTTGGCAGTTTCAAAGCGCCGTGTTAACTGCTAATGTGGCGAGATTTTTCCCTTGACATCCACTAAAAAATTTACATGAGAAAAATCCTATTTTGGCAGTCATTTGTACCCTCGTAGCTGTAGAGTTATCAGGTAGCCTTATGGACCGGCATTGCGATGGTTCGTCGATTTCTGTCAGTTTCCAATTTCGTGATTTGTCTGTCGAGTCATTGGCAATTCTGGGCTTCTGTAGAGCTCAAAAGAGAGGATATCATTGAAAGACATCCAATAAACATGCACATACAAATGCAATTATTGCATCATTTAGGTATAAAATAAGCAACAAATAAAGCTCCTTCTAAAAATTTAACGACCTAATGCAGTAATGATACCACTTACCATACCTACCATTGCTGCCTTATGGTTTTCTAGTTTATGTGCCATGTGTGTAGATGAGTGAGGAAAGGGGAAAATATTATGTGATTTCACAGCCCCGCGTCAGCTGATGGGGCGAGCATTTTTTCCTTGATATCCACTTAAAAAAGTTTACGTGTCTTGAATTGAATTAAAAAATATTGATGTGGAGTTTCTTTGTGTGGTGGAACTGTTTCCTCTAGCTTCATCTTCCTCGTTCGTCCAAAGCCAGCCACTTGACCTCGGACGAGCTGCCATGGCCGATGATGCGTCGGTGACGCTGCTGGCTCTTCAGATCTGGCCGACCATGGCCATGGGCGTCACCTAGACGAGTGACGCCACTGGCTCTCCAAATTTGGCCATCCATGGCCATCGGCGTCACTCGCGAACCTTGCTCCGCCATGGCCGGCGACACTGTTGGCTCTCGAGATCTGGCCGTCCATGGTCGTCGGCGTGGCTCATCCCGGTGATGCTGTTGAAAAGTTGGAAAAGATGTTTCTTTTTCTTATTGTTCCCCACCATTCTTTGCTTCTTCTCTTTTCTATTTTTTTTTTTTCTCCTTTCTTGTTACACGCTCTGTCCATGGCCGTCTACAACTTTTAACGCCGTCTCTTAAGGCGACCTCTAACGGCGGTCATCGCTGCAGCTCGAGGTCATGTCACGACCTTCGCCACGGCCAGATCTGGACGCTCGGCCTCCATTGCCATTGAGCCTCCACATCTGGAGGTGATGGCCTTCTGTGGCTGCCAAGCTCGACGTTGTGACCGAAATCTCGGCAGCTTCTCGGCAGTCATGGAGGAGGCGCCGAGCTCGAACCGTTTTTAAGGCAGACGATATCTGGCGTAGAGTCGAGGTCGACCAGATTCGGAGGCGGCCATGGATCAGCTTGAAGCAAGTGAAGGTGGACTAGATCTGGTGCGGCGCCGAGGTGACGACTCAGCTAGATTTGAAGCTCGGCCTACGGAGCGGTGGTGTTCAAGGGTGGCTGCCGGCTAGTCCGAGGTCCATGGCCGGTGGATCATCAAAGGAATTTTATTTTTTAATTCAAAATCCACAGAGATGTGTTAAAATATGACTGGATGGATGTCAGGAAACAATGCTCCGCAAGTCAGCTGCTGCTGATGTAATAGAATAGGACAAGGATTTCTGAAAGTGGCACAAGGAGCACAAGGATATTTAAAAAGAAAAAGAAAAAGAAGAAGGCTTTTATTTTCCAATGCATCATACGAACGAAGGTAGAGAGGTTTATTTTAGTTGGTGTATTATGGGCGCGAACGATGACTATTTTGTTTCTGTAACTAATTTCTAGTCATAAATAGATTTTTTTTTAATCCATGAATGAGAAACCAAGCAAAGATAATTTATGTGCAGCGACTATCAATTTGTGGAGAGCAACGGGAGGTGGGTGGTTAGGAGGTGACGGTCGTGTGTAGCGAGAGCAAATAAAGAGAAAAATTTTATTTTTGTTTTTGTTCTAGAAATGTAAAAAATATATTTATTTATTTATATTCTAAATCTATTTATTAAGTGAAAATTTGTTCGGAAAATAAAAAATAAAATTATATCATTAAATAATTTTTCATCTTAAATCTGTTTTTAAGAATAAAAAAATAGAGACCCGAAAGTGTTCGCTTTTGGATGACCCTAAGCCTTTTTATAGGCTTGCATCAACAGCTAAGACATGCAAAAATCTTTGCTTGAGTCAGAGATATTTTTTAGACAAGTATCTCTATCTTGCTACAAAGATAATTTTTACGGATTTTTCTACACAAAACTTTAGATAATCTTGCTAGATTTTTATTTTTATTTTATTTTGGATTTTTCTAGACTCCTCTACCAAATGCATATTTAGAAATTGGATCAAACATTTTAATTCTACCACTTGAACCCTCTATTACCAAGGTTTGCTCCAACAGTAGCATTACCAAAACTAAATATCCCAAAACTAAATATCGCAATTGTTGGTGGCAATACAAAAGTGAAGACATTTAGCGAACTCCTCTCTATGAAGTCAGTGTGCTCTTGAAAAAACTCACCTTCATAAGAGGTCCAAGAGTGATTCTAGAAGCATCAAAAGGCCAATTGTCCATTGTCCTTAGCAACCTCATCCCATCAGCATTTGCTAAAATTTTGATACTATTGTCACTTGTTGAGACTGCTAATAGAATTCCTTCCTTGTTAAATCTAATACAAGGTGAAGCCTGCAAATTTAAAGGATGAGTTTAATGGAAAGGTTCAGCTAATTCAGTCAAATTAAATAAACAATAATGAATTACCGGCAATCCACCATCAGCATCAGTACTTGTCAAAATATTGTTATTGTCCATATCCCAAAATTTGACCATGGACTCGTCTCCAGCAGCCAAAAATCTGTTTTTGGTGGTATCAAATTGCACAAACCCACCAGATCTCTTTCCAAGTCCATGGTAGGTATGCTTGACAGTCCCTTCACTTTCATTCCATTCAAACAAGTATGCTTCTCCTTCTTTATTGGTTCCACATGAGAACAACCTATGGCCAAATAAAATTGCTAAAATAGGTTATTTCAATCAGAAAGAATGACACGGGATAAAATCAAGCTTGAAATGCAATGCTGGTGGTATGAACCTTATTCCATCAGCACTGCATGCCATCTTGGTAAAAGAGTGACCTGGTGCATCCCAGTCAACTCTTGAGCCCACGTTGTCATAAAACCAAGCCTTAATTTTCCCATCCATTGCTGTTGAGAAGATGAACTACACAATAAAACAATTCTACAATCAATTCAATAACATGTCCAAGTAGAGCACATCCACCTAAAACCCTAATAGATATCATAAAATATCCTCATAATAAAGTGTACACAACCATAATTTTTTCAAAAAAATTTAAAAAGTCATCGCCAATTGCTGCTCCACCCAGGCACAATAAACATCAATCTATTATTAATTTAACCAATCAAAACTGGAGGAGAAACTTAGGGAGAACGAATAATGGAAGCAAAGCAGTTTTCCATTTGAACTTATATTAAGAAGGAAGTCATTATTGCGAAAACCTTTACCCAGTTGTCCATGCTCAGTAGCATCGCCTGAAATAATCAAATTTGCAATTTAATCTTTGGACCATGTCAGCATGTTTAACAAGCACATTCTAATCAAGACAGGTCAAAAGTCGGAAGACTTGCAAAATCCTTGAAATGAACAAGGTCCATTAGAACACATATTCATACTTCTCATACAAATTGAATCAAATTTTTTGACCTAACCAAGTTTTAGCAAAGAAAGTCCATTGAATGGTCAAGCATACAGCCGATTGGCCATGCTTGCAGCGTGTCCTTGTTAGTATGCGAAATAACCAAGTACCTGAATATTTTCTCTGTTGTATGGACAAATGGAATATATAGGTGCTTCGTGACCCTCAAAAGTCTGTTGTTTAGCCCCAGTCATTGCATCCCATACCTACGTAACTACTAGCTTGGTTAAAAGGGATCAAACAACATAACATCGTAATGCTGAGGAAAACAATCAAAATATACCTTGATCAACCTGTCCTCTCCACAGGTCACAACACATAATTGTCCGTTTGGATATGAAAAGGCGAGATCATTAACGCTTCCAACATGAGCCTCGAGCTGTATCAGACATTAGCTTAGAGTCAAAATCAAGTTGAACTCACATTTAGGTGGCAATTGTTAGCAGAACAGAGAAGCTTAATTTTTTTCTCCTTGTTTAGCAACAAACCTCTAAGTGGTTCCTTATGTCATCACCACCATGATATGAGTATATGTGCACCATGTGCTTGGAATAAGCAACACCTAAAGTGAAAACCACAAATCATCAGTAAAAGCAGCATATGGACACTTCTTCTGGAAAAATATTGCAATGAAGTCTGGTTCTTGGTGCTTTAGTTTTTTCATCAATTTGCAAGTATGTATTGCCCAATTTCTTAAGTTGCTATACAAGTAGAAGTGACAAATGTACATACCAAAAAAAATTCCATCAGGACTCCACATTACACGGTTAATGGATGTTGTATATTCATTGGCCAGAGAAGCCTACAAAGAATTAAAATCCATAATCACATGTCCAAAAACAAGATGCCATGATTTTATTTAGAATTGAACTTCCATACTTGCAACGCCATTGAACATGTTCTCAAATCCCAAACTTTGAATTTCTTCAAAGCAATCCTCGCACCGCTGCCTACTTCCCATACCATAACATTGCCCGTATTTGTTCCCACTGAAAATTATTGAAGCAAAAAATTTGAAGAATCATAGCCCGTGGTTTAAAATAGCTGAAGCTAGTGTCAAAAGAACATCAAAAAGCAATCTTCCAAGCACCAAAGCACAAACTTATGGCCTCCAACGAGAACAAGTATATCCAACTAAAGAAAAGCACGGAACATGTTATTCATAGAGTATGAAAGAAGTGCTAACCGAGCAGTAGAATTTGTTGCACTGGATGGAAATCCATACTCTTAACAAGTGAACCTTGACTTAGGGTAATGACTACATTTCCGGGCAAGTCATTTGAAGAATAAGAACTCTACTAAGGCTTGGGCAGTTGTATGAGATAGGCAAAATGTATGCCGGCAAATTATTCACCTAACAGGACGTCATAAAGATTACAAAACTAGTTAGTCCTTTAGAAAATTGATAAAAGCCATGGCACTCAAAAGATGCAAAACTTGTATGAGAGCCCCTATTTTACTAGCATACGCGAGCACAATGCCTACGTGATGGGAGAAGATACAATCAACACCTTCCCAATCCACACTCCTCATTAATGCTACCAATATTAACACCGACTGTTTACATGAAAGTACCAAACACGAAAAACACAAACACAACCAAAATATGACACATCACCATACATCTAACTAATTGGTTGAGATATATTTACATGCTCTTGTCTAATTCAATGGTTTGACATGTCTAATAGAAGTCATGATGAATTGACACATTAACAAACACAATTAAGACAAGCAAACATAAATTGACAACCTTAGCCCTTTTGCTCATTTTCTCTCCATCAGACTTTCTTGTAATCCTTCCAATCCTCAATTATTTCTTTAAGTTAACATCATGAAAATTAAGGGTATTGAGAAACCTCAAAACTAAAAGTTTATCATTGTTGGGTGGTCTTGGGCTTATCTCACCCCAAAAGCTAGCTTAAAGAGTGAGGCTTTCCTTTACACTTATAAACTCACTACCTTCTCCTTCCACAACCGATATGAAATAACCCCTACACTCCTGAAGATTCCCAATGCATGATCATATGCCGCAATAGCACCAAAGTGAGAGCGCTTTCAAAAGGTTTCATTCAATGGCATGCAAAGAAAGATAATTAAGAAAGAGAATCGCATAAGAACGGGCAATATATTCAAACTTAAGTTTATAATTCAGGAAAATTGAAAATTCCTACTTCCATGAACATAATACTTAAAATAGCGAGAAGTAAATGTAACAAGCCTGACAGATTTAGTTACGAATGTTGAGAAAAGCATTCCATACATAACAGATAATCGATCCCCAATAAGATACTTCTCTTTATACATAAAACCATCCTATAATTAATAAAGAACAATAAAGAAAAAGCAAGATGAGATAAGTACTTCATCCAAGATTTCAAAATGTCTTGATCTCTTCAAAATGTGTTTAGAATCTGTTGTTTGATAATCCATGGTTGAGTTGTTGGCTACTAGAGTCTTGGGACGCTTTAAGAGAACTATATCACAAGACAAAAAGTAAATAGAATGCCCAACTAATAGGTTGAACTTTTGAAAATACAAAATCAAGATTCATAGCTTTTCTACAACGTTTTATAGAAAGGTTTGGGAGACATTCAAGCCAATCAGAAAGAGTGAGTTTCTTGAGAAAATTTAGTTGGTATAGATTCAGTGATTGTGGGATCTGGTAGGTGATACCTAGCGCTAGTACGCGAGAGCGCAATTCTGATAGTTTTTGAAGCTTGTCTAAACCAAGATTATTTGGTGAAACCAATTGGTCGTTATTACTAGGTGACCCTTCTAAATTTTTCCATCCCGAAGCTTTGAACTCTTGGAGTTCTGCCAATATTCCCAAGTCATCAAGCAATTCTATTATGGGAGTTCCACTAATGTCCAACATCCTTAAGTTTTGCATATTCCCAATGCTTTTAGGTAATTCTTCAATGGCCGTAGATTTTAAATGCAGCTCAGTCAATGATATCAATTTTCCAATCGAGTCTGGGATTTGTCTCAACAAGTGGCATCCCGATAATAATAACTGCTGTAGAGACACAAGGGAGCCTATAGAGTCTGGAAGTTGAGCAAGTTTATCGCATCCTGTTAGGTCAAGGCGAGACAGAGATGTTGAATTGCCTATTGAATTGGGTATGCGGGCTAACGATTTGCAATGAGAGGCATCTAGAGTCCTGAGCTCCTTCAAAGAACCAATAGATTCAGGTAATTCTTCAATAGCCGTAGATTTCAAATGCAGCTCAGTTAATAATGTCAACTTTCCGATCGAGTCTGGGATTTGTCTCAACGAATGGCATCCCGACAATAACAACCGCGTAGATACACGAGAAAGCCTATAGAGTCTGGAAGTTGAGCAAGTTTATGGCATTCCGTTAGGTCAAGGCGAGACAGAAATGTTGAATTGCCTATTGAGTTGGGTATGTGGGCTAACAATTTGCAATAAGAGGCATCTAAAATGTTGAGCTCGTTCAAAGAACCAATGGATTTGTCTCAATGAGTGGCATTTGGATATTCAGATACATCAAGGCTATAAATTTCAAATGAGACAAAGATGTTAAATTGCCTATTGAGTGGGTATGTCAACTTTCCATCTATCGAACCAATGGATTTAGGTAATTCTTCAATGGCCGTAGATTTCAAATGCATTTGTCTCAATAAGTGGCATTTGGATAATGACAACCACTGTAGATACACAAGGGAGTCTATGGATTCTGGAAGTTGAGCAAGTTTTTGGCATTCATTCAGGTTAAGGTAAGACAGAGATGTTAAATTGCCTATTGAGTTGGGTATGTGGGCTAACAATTTGCAATAAGAGACATCTAGAATCTTGAGCTCCTTCAAAGAACCAATGGATTCTTCAATGGCCATAGATTTCTTCAATGATGTCAACTTTCCGATCGAGTAGATTTCATAATGACAACTTTATACACATGATGTCAACTTTTTGGCCATTCGTGAGACAGAGATGTTAAATTGCCTATTGAGTTGGGTATGTGGGCTAACGATGCACAATGAGTGGCATTTGGATAATGACAATTCTTCAATGGCCATAGATTTCAAATGCAGCTCTGTCAATGATGTCAACTTTCCGTAGATGGCATTTGGATAATGACACAAGGGAGCCTATGGATTCTGGAAGTTGAGCAAGTTTTTGGCATTCATTTAGGTCAAGGTGAGACAGAGATGTTAAATTACCTATTGAGTTGGGTATGTGGACTAACGATGCACAATAAGAGGCATTTAGAGTCTTTAGCTTCTTCAAAGATCCAATGGATTCGGGTAATTCTTCAATTCCTGTGTTTGATAGGTTTAGCTGAGTTAATGATATAAGAGAGCCCAAGGATTTTGGAAGTTGAGCAAGTTGTCTACAATATGAGACATCTAAAGTCTTCAATTCTTTCATTCTACCTACTCCTAGCGTTAGCTCCTTCAATTTATGACAGTTTCTAATAACCAAGTAGACGAGGGTCTTAATGTCCTCAATAGAAGGATGAATCTCCTCTAGATCCTTACAATCATCAAGTCCCAAAATCTTCAAGCTATTGAAAGCAGACAAGTCGGGAGTTGTTCTCAAAGCACAATTCGAAAGGATAAGAACTTTGAGCTCCATTGCCATCTGAAAGAAAGAGAAGTCACCATTTTGAGATTGGACCCAAAAAAAAAAAAAATACCTGTGCTCTCTACTCGTTCACAGCTATCTTATTTAATTTTAAATGTTTCTTTTCAATAGTGCATTCACTAAGCTAGTATATAAATGTTTTTAAGCATATCATTACAAAGATAACATTAGGGATGTGAAAGTACTAACTACAATTATTTGCAAATAAAATTTCATAAAAACTATCATATTTATTTTTTCAAAGTTATGACAATGATGTTATTTATTAATTAGACATATGCAAATTTTATTATCAAATTACAAATGACAAAGTCATATGGAAGAAAAGAGATGCATTCACTTGGTGCCATGTTTTCCTTCAATATTATGAAGTCAAAGAGAAATGGCTACTTTAATTATAAAAAGCAATTTTTGAATGCTATATGTATAAGATATTAAAAAATGTGTTGCATTAAAATTATTTAAATGCCATTTCAAGGATAATTTTATTACTCATATAACATTACTACTTTATAAATGTGTTGTACAATGACTTCAACAATCAACAATAATAATGAATAAATATTGTGTGCAACAAGTCAAAGCAATTCACAAATTATTTCCATTATTCTAAAAGTAACAATGAATTTAGAATTTTAGTATGTATGTTAAACACAAGTCATTGTGAGGGTTTTTGTCTCTCCATGAAAGAATAGCCATATATACATATAACAAGAATTGCTAAAAAGACATACTTTTGCATGGGAGAAATTAACTAGAAACCATACACAATTTAAAGTAAAGTTAAGATTGGCACAATATTATAATTATATTTTTGATAGATGTTAATTAATACAATTAAAAGAGTTTTTATTAGTAAGTCTGATGTTAAGCGTGACTAGTTGTTGAAATATTAAGAGGCAAAAGCTTCTAACATATTTAAGTGCCTATAAATTCCTCTTATGCTTAGAGGAAAATCCATTATATGAGAAAGGATTTTCAGAAGAAATAAAGGAGAACTTGGTACAATTGGGGCCGTTGATAACACGTGGTTATTTTTAAAAGATATGCCTTCTCTACATCTTACCTTTAATGGGCCCCATCCTCCCCAGTCCTCCGAAATATGACTATCCCACAAGTCAAGCACGATTAATTTCTTTGGGTGAAAGTTAGCCTCTTCAAAATCCAAGCAACAATTCTCCCATTCAAGCCATCTTAATTGAGGAAGAAAGTTGTGAAAATCTCCGGTGATGTTCACTCCGCTCAATTGAAGGAACCTCAAGTTGGTCAATTGTTTAAAGTTCTCAACTGTGTAGCTTTCTCTCCCATCATCTTTGTCGAGACAAAGGGCCTCAATTTTACCTGTGCCCTAGAATTGAAAAACATTATGGATCATAGTATTGGATGATGGGATGAGACTAACTATATACAAGAAAAGATGTATTATTTCAACTATGTTGTCATACTATAATGATGTGGGGTTCTCACCTTCAACTTCATGACATGATAGATTGTGGTTACATATTCCTTATCTAATCTATATAAAAATGTGAAGCTCAAGAGGGGGTCCCCCAATTTTCCTCTACCAATTATGCCCTTCACAATTTGCACGTTTTAAATTTCCAAAAGTTGCGTCCTTTCAAAATTACAATAGAAGGTTTCTCTTCATGCACACTCTACTTCAAATATATCTATCAAATCTCATGCCCTTTATTTGGGAAACAACAAAACCCTAATTCATATTCTTTATATGCAAAATAACATGGTTCTTACAGTTCAAATACATCCATCAAACTTGCCATCAAAACATGTATCAATACTCAATAATCCCAATTGTAGAATCCCCCTCTTTTTCTTATGTCTTGTTTGCAATTCTCAATAGCAAAATGAAAATAAGAATTACATCCCAAGAAGTACACATATTTTACATTCCTTTCTTATCATTTGTTTTTTCAACGAGTGTTTTTCATTACGTGTGGAAGAAAACATATATCAAATGTTATATAAATGATTTTTACTTCTCTTTTTATTACTTTAGATGTTTAATGCTATCTATTCATTTCGTGTTGATTTTGTTACAAAGCAATAGCAATCATCTAATTTTTTACCAATTTGCCCATAGATTAACAAGACCTTGCTAACAGACATATTGGACATGAAGATTAATCATATTATGTTAATATTACTTATGTGCAAGCATATGGTTTTGAAGTTGCTTAGTTTTATTACTAATTATCATTAAGTGTAAAGCTATGTTATCATACAAATGTAATATTTGACAATTCTCTATATAAAAATAAGGTCATGTATGTATCGTTAAAATACCTAACTTCCAAGTTTAATATTTTATGGTCTTTATGATTGACCATACACAATTTGTTGAATGATAAAAATAGGATCTCCAAATAATATATTGCTAATATTATTTACTTCATGAAAATAGTATGTTTATTTTAAATAACATACATAAGTAGAGCTCCCATCCATACTCTCATTAACGAACATGCCCATTCAAAGTATTACATTTAAAGATGCATCACTTTTCGAATTTTTTAATGATTAGTTAGGCTCCGGTGATTATTTATATGGTTCGTTTGTTATTCTACTAGCGTTTCTCTAATTTCTCAAATATAAAATAGAAGTACCCATCAATTAATGTCGTTGACTTCACTATTGCATGAAAAGACATTTCTCTTCTAAAAATGACATTTAACAAATAGTACAATATTCATATTTTGATGAATAGATGCTTTCCTTGGAAGTTACATACTTAGACTAGATACTCTTCGCATTTTCAGTGGCATATTTTGTATATGACTTTATCTAGCGTTCATGTATTATATTTAGTTCTTTTCTTTCTTTGCACTTAGTGGTATCAGTTAATATTATTTACTTCTTTTATGTTTACATTAATAGACACCATTTTTTTTTTTAGGGTAAGTTTGAATAGACCATTTTCTTCGTATTTAGTAGTAATTTAGAAGGTATTTGTTTTGAAATAGAATGTTATGTGATTTGCTATTCATCTTCTTTCTGCATTTAAATACATTGCATGACCACATGAAATTTTAAACAGACTCAACTTCACTTATACAATAAATTGTCTTGCACAGAAATTCTTTCTTTTTTAGAGATCAAAATACAATAGATATGACCACCCATGGTGACGGCGTAGTGGTTGAGCACAAGTTCCTTTCAGGGTTTACTCCGCCACGAAGCGGCGCACGGAGATTCCCTAGGTACCAAAAAAAAAAAATACAATAGATATGTCCTTGGAGCTATGCCATTACTCATAACTCAAAAATTTTCTAGCTAACTAGAAAAATGGAGAAATGCCTCTTCTCACATGCAATGCCCATTTACTTAAAATTGAATGACCTTCCACATCGTGTCCCCGTCGACACATTATGCAACTATATGCTAATATTCTTTAGTTAATTACATTTGTATTTCCACTTCTTTTTTATTATTATTAATAACACATACTTCTTTATGCAGCTTCTTTTGCTCTTTTTTTTTTTTTTTTTTTCTGGGTGACAACTTCTTTATATTACGTCTTCTTCTCATATTGCATGGAAAGAATGCTTAGATTCCCTATTTTTCTAGTGTTGCAAATCCTAATAGTAGTAGAATTCTTGTGCTATGCACAAGATTTAAGACTTTGCATTTTCTACAGTAATCTAGTGTCACGTAATTTTTTAGGATTAATTAGAATGTAAGTATATGATTACTAAATAACCAGTGCCTTTTAGTTTTACACATTTATACGCTTTATTTACATATATATTTTATAGCAATGGATTATCAGAGTACGTTTAGATTATTACAACATGTATGGTTGCAGTAATGACTGTTATAGTATACAATATCTACTCGCAATGAAAGTTATCGTTGCCAGATTGTAATAACTATCACCCCGTTGTGTAAGAGCTATTACTACCGGGCCACAGCAGCTATTTCCATAATACACGTCTTTTTTTTTCTCTCACCCTATCAATATTATATTATTGACTATAATCAACGTACATATTAATTATAACTAAAATCATTTGTGGTATTATGTAATGATAACATCAATTATACTTATCTTGACTTTAATCACATATCATATCATTAATAAATAGAATGTTAATTAATAGGCAAATAGTTGATGAAATAGTGATAATGTTATCTTGATAATTCATTATAAGTTATTAGGTTAAAAATTATTTATAATATACTAATTAGCACAATGTTAGCGGCTCCTTATTAGATATGGTTATCTAAACTTTTCATAAGTTAATATTATATGTTCATAATAAAATGATCATCTTAATTACTAATTATATTAGTTATTGCTTAATTGTGCTATAATTATTATGTCAACCGTACTATTAATTATTTAACAAAAAATAGTTATGTTCATATGATCACATACCGTATGATTAAGCTTAAATCTCGACCACAAATTAATTATTAAATGTTTAAAATTCATATATTAAATTGTAATTATCCGTAATCACAATTTATATATGTCATGCTTTATAAATAGTATAAATAAAATAAAACATCAAAGAAGAAAACAAGTATATGTCTAGAGGCATCTATTATATGATTGACTATAATTCTATAACAAGTATAGCGAAATGTATAATAAATTACAACTATTATGATTGAAAGGGTGTGTGGATAGCCATTGTGACTAGAAATATCTATCAAAACATAAACATAAACATAAACATAAACATGCATCTATTATATGACTGACTATAATTCTATAACAAGTATAGCAAAATGTATAATAAATTACAACTATTATGATTTTGAAAGGGTGTGTGGATAGCCATTGTGACTAGAAATATCTATCATAACATAAAGTTAACATGCTTTATAATAGGTGAATATAATAAAATTGTCATGAAAGAAGGAAAAAGAATATATTGTTAGAGTGTTCTATTATATGACTACATACATACAAGTGATGGTTATCGAGATTAAAAAGTTCTAAAGATACTTAACATGAGAAACATTCTGTTTATTTCATAAGTGAATCATATTAACAAAACAATAAAAAAAATGTAAAATGATAGCTCATATTAAATAAGTTAATATTATAAATGTACGGAATATGTGCTAAATAAAAAGCTTACTAAGAGTTGAAGGATGTTGAAATATGCATTGTAACGTGGTATCAATTTATGACAAATAAAAAATGGAGGGAAAATTGTTCAAAAAGTCTTAAATCTATTATATTTTTACCAATTCGGTCATAAACCTTTTAATTTTATTAATTTGATCCTAAATATTTTAATTTCTTCCCAATTGAGTCCATCTGACCAATTTTAGCTGAAAATTGCTGATGTGGCATTTTTTTTTTTGAATTTTGAATTTTTTTTTAACTTTTCTCTTCTTTAATTTTGGGTTTGGTGTTAGGGCCGGTGATGGTTACCGGCTGACCCTTGTCAGCCGTGGGCAAGGGCCACAACGCCCTTGCTAGATTTGGCTAGGCGAGGGCCCCGAGCACCCGAGCAAGGTCACCACCCTTGCTTGGCCAAATCCAACGAGGCTTGAGCCCTCGCTTTTGTCGGTGAGGGCGTCATGGCCCTCCCCCAGGGCCAGCAAGGATCAATCAAGATGGCAAGGGTTGGCCAGTAACCCTTACCGGCCCTAACTACAAACCCAAAAAAAAAAAGTAAAAAAAAATTTAAAAAAATTTATTAGCACTAACCGGCCACATTAGCAATTTTCAGCCAAAATTAACTAGACGGACTCAATTAGCAAGAAGTGAAAAGGTTTAGGACTGAATTGACAAAATTGAAAGGTTTATAATTGAATTGGTAAAAATACAATAGGTTTAAGACTCTAGATAATTTTCCCAAAAATGGATAAAAAACTTATTCACCACGATAGTACATATTTAACAAATAATGATATAATCATCAACTAAATCGTGCCAGCATATATTTGCCAAAGAAATGGGATTAATAGAAAAATTATCCATTCTCACAAGCGAATTACTACCACGAAAAGTCTACAGGACGAAAATAATGTGACAAACTACCACCACGAAAAGTCTATAGGACGAAAATAATATTTACACATACATCATAAATAATTTTAAAAGCCACATGGCAAATTGACGGTGTTAACTAACACTTGACAACAAAGGGCTCGATTGCCCAAATTGTGAAAGATAAAGGATTGCATTGAGGAAAAAAATAGTGGCCTTAATCGTATTTAAAAGTTTGAAAATGAATTAGTCGTTATATTAGGTTTAGAATTTTTTGAACAAGTATCTCCAACCAAGTTGAAACTCAACTTCACGCGTACACTAAAATTCTGCTACACAATTTCCTTTTTTTTTGCTAAAGATGAAATTCATATCAGAAATCCTTGGAGCTATGTCATTAGTCATAACTCAACAATCCTCTAGCAACCTAAAACAAAGGAGAAATGCCTCTATTCACATGCGACTCATGTGTAATCTTTATTGGTAAAATATAGAATGTTTTCCATTTCGCATCCGCCAGGAATGACCTTCTCACATTTATTCCTAAAATTGAAAGAACTTCCAGATCGTCCCTTTCGACAAATAATTTAACTATTTATTAACATTCCTTTGTTACTTCCATTTGTCTTTCCACTTCCTTATTTTTATTTCTTAATAACACATACTTCTTTATGCAACATCTCTTGCTTCTTCTTCTTCTTCTTCTGTTCTTTTTTTTTTTTGGGTGATAACTTCTTTGTATAGTGTCCTCTTTATAAATGCAAGAAAATATTATTTAGATTCTCTATTTATCAAGTGTTGAAGATCGTAATAGCAGTAGAAGTCTACTGTAATGTAATTTCTCGTATTTTGGAGGATTAAGTAGAATGTGAATACGTAATTAACTCAATATGAATAGACTACCTTTGTGGACGAGCTTTTAAAAAAGAGAAAAAAGAAAAAATATGCATTGATCAAAAGAAGAATGTGAGATGGTGAGTTGCATGAGTATGTTCGCGGGTACTTTTGCTTAGTTACCAATTATTTCATCAATCATTTGACATGTATCCAACTCATTCCTTAAACCAATCAAGACATATGAAATGGGAAGAGCTAGAGAGAAATGGATCAGAGCGATATAGCATTTCATTCGTATATGATGGATGAGTGTAAGTCGTTGACCACCTTTAATTTTTGCAGATTGGTCAAGTTTAAGACTAATAGAGAAAATCGAGATACTGAGACTAGAGTGCACAACAGAAACTTATGGCTCTATTACTTCCATCTAAAACTATTTTCAAATGTTACTAGTGACAACTATTGTGATTGCAAAGGTGTCCCATTATGACTAAAAGTAACCATCATCACCAAAAAAAATAAAAAATAAAAAATAAACATGCTTTACAGGTAGATGAATTAATAAAATTGTCCATCATAGAAGAAAAAATAATATATGTTAGAGGACTTTATTACATGACAAAATAAACTTCAATAATAAGTATAACGAGATGTATAATAAGTGATGGCTGTTATGATTAAAAGTTTTAGCAATACTCATTCTGAGAAAATATTTTGTCATATCCTTACCAAAAAAAAAAAGAAAATATTTTGTCATATTTTATAAGTAAATTATAATAACGTCCAAAAAAAAATTATAACATGACAGCTCACATTTAACAATTAAATGATAGAAATGTATTAAATATGTGCTAAATAAACTGCTTGCTAAGAGTTGAACGATGTAGAAATATTTATTATACCGTGGCAGTCAATATTTGGTAAATAAAAAATCGATACAAGAATTGAGTCACATGCTAGGCCATATTTAACAAATGATGATATAAAATTAAGTAAATCTTTTTGTTAAATAAGATGCTCACCAAGAGTTGAGCTATGAAGAAGTGATTATTATGGGATGATAGTGAATATTTGACAAATAAATGTTATTAGGGGATTAATAGAAATATTATACATTGTCAGAAAATTAAAATATAATAGTAGCAAATTCATAGAAAAAATATATGCACTGTTACAGAAAGTCTATGGAACGAAAATAATATTTGTTTAGAGGGTTACATTGCAAGGTTGCGCATATATCTTAAATAAATATGAAAGTCATATCATGGTGGTGACTAATGGTTGAAGACAAAGAACATGATTACATAAATTGCGAAAGACAAAAGACTATAATATTTATAATAAAAAAATAGATTGGGGACTAAATCACATAAATAGTAATACTTAGGAGACGAAAACTATACTTAACCCAATTCTAAAAAATACGGGACCAAGATAGCTAGTCACCATAAATGAATGGAAGTCTCATTTATCATAGGAAACAACCCATAAGAAACTCAATACTCAGTAAAAGAAAAAAGGCTGAAAAGACCTCACAAGAAATCAAAGAAAAAATCCAAACATCATGGATGTGCATTAAACATGTACGTGGGAAAAGCATGGCCGCCAACAATTTATAGAAAATCAGCTTTTCTTTGAAAATGCTCTGTCAAATATTATGCTTTTGTAATTTTTTAGTTGCATTGAAGTTACAAAGGAGAGGGTCCTCATCACAATACTACGAGATAGAGGTATATATAATTCATCAACAACCAAGAAATTGGTCCTCAATTATGTTCAAAGGAGTCAGGCAAAAACAACATAAGCAATTAACCGGAAGAGCTCTTTTGCTAGTAGAAGAAGTTTTAGGGGCTCCGGATTGACAATAATTTTTTATCTCAAAACATAAAAGAGAAGATGGGCTCACATTCACTAACTGAGAGATGTAGATAAAATCTTACCTTGTTATTGTAAATCACATCTGCGGCTTCCTTAGTAATCCATAATCTGCTACGCTTTTGAGGTTCCCTTTGATTCTCTTGGCGAACAATTTCCCTTCCAAAATCTCTCAGCTGATCATGCATCATTAGAATGCCTTTTTCATCAATTTTAATTAGGGACATAAGACTCAAATCTTCAATCCCCTTCTCCGGAAAAAAACCACACGCATCCCACACATAAGTCGGAGCTTCTGTATGTGTTCCAATAAAAATACATGCTATATCCAAAAAAATCTGTTGCTCCTCATACTCTAATGTATCATAACTTATCCTCAACGTCTCTTGCACTATCTTATTAGGCGCTTGCTTTAATTTCTTTAATGTATCTTCCCATACCTTTTTTGTCTTTCCACATAAAAATGAACCTATAATTTCAAGAGCTAAGGGTAGCCCTCCAGTAGTAGATACAACATCACCAGAGATAACCTCATAATCACTTTTGGGAGAATCCTTTCGAAATGCATGTCTACTAAATAAAATCAATGATTTATCGAAAGGCAACTCGTTGAGTGAGTACATGTGGTCTGCCCTAGCCTTGTCAAGAATACTCTTGTTTCTAGTTGTCATGATGACTATACTTCCTGCTTTAAACCAACTATGGTCTCCGGCCAAAGCATTCAAGTGAGCAATATCATCCATGTCATCAAGAAGAATGAGAATTTTCTTACTTAGAAATCGAGATTTGATGACACTGACTCCCTCGTCGACATTAGACACATCAAACGGTTTCCTTATTATGTCACAAATGAGCTGCTTTTGGAGGTATTCAATGCCCTTGCGTTCAGATGTCTGTCGAATATTTGCCACAAAGCTACGATCCTCAAAATGACTAGAGAGTTTGTTGTATAATACTTTTGCAATAGTTGTCTTGCCCATGCCGCCCATTCCATAAATTCCAATAATCCATGTACAAATGAACTTATCATCGATTTGACTCATAATCTGCTCCACTCGATCATCAATTCCCACTAACTGTTCGGGAACATTTAGCAGAAAAAGTCTTTTTAACTCTCTCGTAACTTTTCCGACAACAATATTAACCAATGCCCCTTCATGCCTGTCAAATGACAATGAATTTTAATATAGGATGGCAACGATTATATGATTTTTCAAGAAAGATCTAAAAGATTTTTTTTTTTTTTTGGTTGGAGAATAATGTACCCGTTTTCATCTTTCTCTGATTCCCATCCTTTCAGGTAACTGACTTCTTCAAGCGCTTCTTCCCATTCCTGCGTAACTATTCTGTCCAAATTCTTTTTATGTGTATTGATAGCAGCTCTGAATCTCCCCGCAGGATTTCGTAACTGTGAGGGTTCCACTTTGTAAAATATGGGCAACACTATTTGACCCATGTTTCTTTTGCAATTCAATATATGAGCCAGCTCACGAAGGCACCATTTGCTAGAAGCGTAGTCCTCTGAGATAATCGGGATGGAGATTTTAGACTGCATGATACTGTGGAAAAGCTCCGGACCTATCTCCTCACCGACACGAAGCTCCTCATCGTCTCTTGAACACGTGAATTCTTGCACCAACAAGACTAGTATAGAGATAATCAGTAAAACCTTTGCGAGTGTCTTTCCCTCTAAAGCTCAAGAAAACTTCATAATCATTTCCTTCCGTCTTTTTTGTTCCACCTTCAAAATCACCTACAGGTGGAGAGGTCGATGATGAAGAAGCCTTAGAATTCAGACCTTCTGAATGAGTGGGTTCATTTCTTTCCATCTCGAGAGAAGTGGAGGAGCACAGCCTACAAAGGCAATAAAAGAGGTTGAGGAAGACACCCCAAATGTCGGATCTTTTAGGCTCCGCCTTTGTAATCACCTACAAAGGCAGTAAAAGAGATTGATGGAACAGAGCCTCAAAGAAAGGCAAGAAATAGAGAAGAGAAATATGGAATCCCAGATTCGGGAATTGCATAAATGTCTGTCAGAGGTCATTTCGTAGCTACATTCAAATAAAAACGAAGTCTGATTGACCAAATGGGAGATCGATCGAGCAAAGCCTTGAAAAAAGGGCTAGATTTCAAGGTCCAGGTCTCGGAAATCAGGAATGCAGAAATGTCTCTAAGAAGTCAAATCGAAACTCATCAAAAGAAAATGGAGCGATCGATTACCTGAGAAGTGCTCAAACAACACAATCCACTCAATGCTGTGATCTCTGCCCGTTCTCACCCCTCGACCTCGGATTAACTACTCTCAGCACTCTCTCTCCCGTGCTTGCTTAAACGATGCTGAGTTATTGCCCTCCAACTGTCCCAGAACCTTTAATCCTCGAAAACAGAGTAGAAATTTGCCTCGTGAATTCTGCTTAAGTTGTCTCTAAAAGCAGACCCACGTCGCTCCTCCTCTCCACTTTGCTTGACCGCTACGACGGTCCAGCCGCTCAGAAACCGAAGCCCACGCGTGGTCCCCACCTCGCACCTCGAGGATATCTTCGGCCACTCCGAATGTACCGAATTGCCCCCTCCAGCTCCCGTGGCGCGCGGTCCGGGCAAGTTCCCGCCTTCTCCCCGACCGACGCGACTTGGGGGTTGGACTTTCGGAGCAATTTCTTTTGGCTTTTGAAAAGGGAGACGGGAATATGCTACACTCCTCGACAACGCTGGCTGAGGTGGCCGCGCTCCATGTTTTGGCCTTTTTCTCTAATGACTAATGAGGCGCATTACCTCTTTCAAAATAGAAGAAAATTTTTGGTATGCGACCCTTTGATAAAAATTTAGGTTGCACTTAAAAATATATTTGATATTTTACATTTAAAATATTTTAAATATGTACATTCTTTAAGTTAAATTACAAACATGAATGTATAATATCTATGTGACGATATATGAATATTTTGAATCTTTTAAGTAATTTTTGTCAAGCAAAAGTTTAACTATGAGAGCTGTGAGAGAATATAAAGTAAAAATTAGTATACGAAGACTAACCACGCGATATGTGTTGGTTCATCATATTTGTAAGCATAAACTCTTTTGTATTTGGAGACTTATGTCTTGCCCAATATTTTGCATTAATGGAGAATTTGTTGATATAGGGATTAACGTACTTGATCTATGCTTCGTTGTTAAGAAAAAGCTAGAAATCAAACCAAATAAGTTGTTAAGATCTAAAATATATTTAGCATTGTACTCTAATGGCTTAAAATAAATGATTGCATTGGTAATTTCAAGTCGAACTCATGTGTTATAACTCGATTTTCAACTTCACTCAACTTGCTTTTATTTTTATTTTATTTTTGGCCAATGCTGAACTTAATTTATTTGTGAAAATTAAGCCGCGAGCACATGCCCGTTTTTCGGACCATTTTAAGTACTTAAAATGAAAGAAAATGTTGTTTGATGGTACCTGCGTCATTACGCGGTAGGTAGTGGAACTTTGAGGTGCGTGGGCCATCTATGCGAGTGCTTTTTGACTTGACTTACTTTTTTAACTATTAATAAATAAATAAATAAATAAACTAACCAGCAAGACTCCTATGCTGTCAGTACTAGTACTAATAGACAGGAGTCAATCACAAAAACATATAATAAGATAAATGTCAGCAGGACACTAGATATTCGAATAAGGATAATTTATTATTTTTAATCCAAAATCTACTCTTCTTCTTTTTTCTCCAAAGGAGATTCGTCCAAAAATGCTGAGTTGCCATCCAACCATCCAAGTCGCGTGTTGCAGACATGATAATCATTGCACACCGACGTCATGCGAAGGTATGTGTGCTTTTTGACTTGACTTTTTTTTTTCTTTTTTATGAATAAAGAAATAGCACCGAAAAGCAACAATCAATTCGATTGCGTAGATTGCGGAAATGCTCTCTCTCTCTCTCTCTCTTTCTCTATGTAGGATGGATGCGTCTGTCCGATCCGACTTAAAATCACAAAGATCCCTTGCTTGCGCATGTTAGTGCCTGACGATTGTGACATGCATCTTGATGTGTAGCTATGAAGAGGAGACCCATTTTATCATAAAATCAAAAGACGATTATCAAATTTATGTGTGTAGAGTCACTTCATTATTGTTTAAGGTCAATTAAAGATTCGATGTAAATATTATATCAAATATTGAAATCAATGAGACCCTATATCCCAATGGATATTAGGTTATCGAGAAAATTAAAAAACAATTTGATAGTATATATGGGTAGGTTTGTTTGTTGTTGCTTGGGCAAGTTAGACAATTACAAGGATTGCATAAAAAATAACTAATTGAGTTGTCACCTTATGTTAGATCAATCTCTATGCAAATCTTAAATAATCTAAACCTTCTAATCGGCATTCTACCATAACATGAGAACAATAAAATCCATAGACTTTGAAACTTCTACCAAGTGTGTGAAGCTTTGATCAAAATTTGAAATTCATCACACTTGATTTGACTCGTGAGTAGAATTTGTTTTTGTTAACATTTTTAATGTACCACCTCAAAGTACAAATGGAAAAAGAAAAATGAGACATGGTAATATAGTGGACATTGTAGTTCCCGAGGAAGATAATTTGCCAATCACATGTATCCTTATGTAAGATATAAATAAGTATATGCATGAAATAAAGGTTAAATAGTAATGATAAAATAAATTAAAGTTTTGGGAAAGAAAATGAAATGCAATTCCTTTTGCACATCGTAAAGTGTATATCTTTTTTTCTGACGGTGCTTTTGGTAATTAGCGGACGTGGTCGATGGATAATTCCCTCCATATGCTTATGAATTTGCTGGCCCACCGCTGCGATCTCCGCTATTTGTCAGCATTTTACATGACCTTCCTTGCCTTTACTATCAATAAGATAAATAGGAAAGAAAACCAAAGGGCAATCGTTACCTGCGTAATTTCCACTACGTTTTGCAGATGGCTTCGGGGACCATCCTCTGCTTCTTGACTTGACTTGTTTTTTCTGCTAATAAAGAAAATAGAAATGAAAACCAACGATTAATTCTCCACGATCTAATTTCCACAAGGCAATCAATGCACGCTTGATTTCCACAGCAGTTATGCAGAAGGTGCGTGGAACCATGCAATACTGGTGCTTCTTCACTTGCTTTGCTTTTTTTCCAACTAATAAGAGAAATAGAAAAGAAAACTAACCAGCATAGGAATGCTCCCATGCCGCCGGTGCCTCTATACATGAGTCAATCACAAAGACATCACTCATTGCATCATTATTTTCACGGCATCACGTGGACGGTGCGTATTCTCTGCCAACTAATTTTAATAAAGAAAAAAAAAAGTAGATTGGTGTGGCGTTTAATGATGGTATGCATATTGGCATATAGTTTTGAAGAAGATACCTAGTTTATCATAAAATCATAATACAATCATCAAATTTGTGCATAGAACTACTTTCCTACTGTTTAATGCCAATTGAATATTAGATGTGGAAATTTTACTAAAGAGAGGAATCAGGTGAAACTCTATGTACGAGTTCGGATGGAGCTACAAGCATGTTAGCACATTTAATCAAGTAACAATTGTGAAGAATCTACAATTTATGGATATTTGATTATCGAGACAGTTAAAAATGAAGTGATAGTAAATACGGGAAAATTTGTTTGTCCTTGCTTGGGCAAGTTGGACAATTATGACGATCTTGTTAGCATGATTAATAACTAATTGATTTACTACATTATGTTAAATCCATTTCATGATGTAAACAATATGATTTTGATCAAATGTTCTTTTTCCTTTTCACAAACTCACAAGACATTGTAGTTGGCCCCACCCAAGTTCGTGGAATCTTGGGTTCATATTTGGGAATACATGTTAATGCCGAACCATCTCTTTAAAAACCTTAATTAATCCGAACTTTGCGATTGACATCCTACAACAACATGCAAACAATTAAATCCATAGACTTGAAGCTTCAAGCAAGCGCAAGTGATGCTTCGATGGAAATTATCCAGCTCACTTGATTGGATTTGCATTTTCCATCAATAACAAAATATATAAAAGAAAATTAACGAGCACTACTTGTTACAGGTCTCTATCATTAGCATTTGAATAGTACGAACTAACTATACAATGATATCACGACCTTGACCAATCACACTATCAAAATATATCACCATAACTAAATGATGTTTAATACACTACCTCAATTTACAAACGAAAATAAAAATAAAAAAAAAAGAAAAACATAACAAGACATTATGATATGATGGACATTGTAGTTTATGAGGACGACATCGTACCGGTTATGTGTTTAGTTATGAAAAAAAAAAAAAAAAACAAACGATGGATTAATAATAATTATATTGTGAAAGATAAAACAAAATATATTTTAAGGAAGAATATGGAATGTAACTTTGTCGCATAGTAGGGTGCATTTATTTTTTCCTAACGATGCTTCTAATAATTGGTGGGCATGGCCGATGGGTGAATCCCTCCCCGAGGAAAAGAAAAAAGTTAGAAATCCTAGATATCTAGGAGGAGAAAAGTTTGTTACTTATATAAGTTGTCTAGACAAATGATAAATATTGGTCCATACTCTTTTGAGGATCAAGAAGTTATCTAGGCAAATGATAAACATTGATTCAGACTCTTTTGAGGATCAAGAAGTGTAGCAAGAATTGATGGAAATGTGAGCTCCTGGAATTTTACTTGCTTGGGAGGCAAAATATCTAAAGGAAATGAACCAAATATGAATAATGGAAATCGGAAGGGTTTCCTCATCATCTAAAAATATATATGAATGAGTTAGTAATTTATTTAGATAAAAGAAAGATTGATGAAAGAAAAAAGGAAAATTTTTCTGACTTTCCTTTCCAGTGCACCCTATCATCATCATTAAATGCCATAGCAATCTATTTTCTGTTTATTTATTTATTAAAATTAGTTGGCGGAGAGTACGCACCTTCTGCATAATACCATGGAAATAATAATCCGACAAGTGATTTTTTTTTATTAACTCGTTTAAATTACCGACGGGAGCACGGGAGCATTGCTATGCTGGTTAGTTTTCTTTTCTTTCTTATTAACAGAAAAATGCAGAGTCAAGTCAAGAAGCACCAGCACAGGATGGTTCCACGCACCTTCTGCAAACTGCTGTGAAAATTACGCGTGCATTTGATTGCCCTGTGGAAATTAGATGGTGGAGAATTGCTCGTTCGTTTTCATTTCTATTTCCTTTATTAGTAGAAAAAGTACCTCAAGTCCCAGAAGCAGAGGATGGTCCCCGGTACCTTCTGCAAAATGCAGTGGAAATTACGTTGGCAATGATTTCCCTTTGGTTTTCTTTTCTATTTCTCTTATTCATAGAAAAGGCACGACAAGTCAAGTCAAAGTCTTGCTCGCTTTGAAAAAAATACAAACTATATAAATATAAATTAGCATTGATAATTAAAATATTTTTATTAACTAATTATTTTAAATGATATAAATAGTTAATTTTAGGAAAATAATTCAAGTGATAGTGCAATTGGGTCCTTAATGTGAGTGCAAATATTTTAATTGCATAAGATTAAGGAATATTAAACTAAGAGTGCGGCAAAAACTAAAAAAGATGAATGAAAAAACAAAAGATGAATTCTCTCCATATAGACCCGGGGTTGGTAGTATTTTCCTATTCTTTAATCATGATTGATCTTGGGCAAGGATTTCTAGGCTCAACTTGCCCATTAATCTTCTACTATTTGAAATTAGATCATGGAAAATACTGGTGAGGTTAGTGATGGATTTCCACTCACATTAAGGTAAAGAAAAATTAGCACCTTATTAGGGAAAAAAAAATGTTTGCATATTTGGAGACCACAACCTTTGAAACGCACCTATATTATATATTAGGATATTGGATTCCTGCACATCCAATGAGAATGAAAGACATGACCGGTCTATAGCCTAAACACACCACAAAACATATTATAAATGAATTTTGAGCCTTATCTTGTGATATCTGTATCTCTTGTTTCATTGGGTGTTCAAGATTCCATCCTTATCTTTGGTTCATCTTACAAGGCTCTCTCTAGTCCACCAGTTTGTCTTGTTTATATCGGTGTGGGTAGATTTTTTTGAGTTTCTTTGATAGGTACAAGCGGTATGGCAACTTCGAGGATTTAACGTTTGGGGCCCTTGATAGGGCACCTTAATACTTCATCACATCAGTTTAACATTTGTTTGGAGCTTTTAGCGTGCGTTTGTTCCATAAAATATAAATAATTCAAAAAATATTTTTTAAAAATAATCATTTATATTACTTACTAAAATAAATAAATGAATTGTTTATGAAAATATTTAAATATAAATTATCATTGATAATGAAAATATTTTTTATTGATTAATTTTTTAGAGAAATACAAGTAAATTCTTGAAACGATAAATATTATGTTTACTTGTATCATTTAAAATAATTAATAATAAAAAATAATTTCATTATATCCTTTAGAATGATTATTTATATTAATTAAAATAATTAATTAATGACAAATATTTCTAATGTTAATGATATTTTATTTCTAAACATTTTATTTATCCAAAGCGAGCAACTTGACTTGCCTTTGCCTTTTGTATCAATAAGAGAAATAGAAAACACAACCGTAGGGCAACTCTTGCCCGCGTAATTTCCACTACATTTTGCAGCAGGCGCGGGGACCTTCCTACGCTTTTTGACTTGACTTGCTTTTTCTACTAATAAAGAAATAGAAATGAAGATCAACCATCAATTCTCACCAAAGCCAATTTCCACAGGTCAATCAATGCACGCGTAATTTCCACAGCTGTTTGCAGGAGGTGCGTGGAAGAATCCTATGCTCGCGGTTGTTGACTTGACTTTGCTGTTCTGTTAATACGAGAAATAGAAAAGAAAACTAACCAGCATAGCAATAATCCCATGATTCCGGTGCAAATACACACGAGTCAATCACAAAAACATTACTCCTTGGATTATTATTTCCGCGGCATTATGCGGAAGGTGCGTATTCTCCACCAACTAATTTTAGTAAATAAATAAATAAAGTAGATTACGGCAGCATTTAATGATAATGATATGCTCTTTGGCATATAATTTTGAAATAGATACCTAATTTATTAGAAAACCAGAATACAAACCCTCTACGCAGAGCCACTTCTTTTCTGCTGTTTAATGGCCTTTGAAAATTAGACATGAAAATTTTACTAAAGATGGGACTCGGATTAGGCTCCATATCCTAGTTTGAATGGAGTTACGAGCATATTAGCACATTTAATATAGTAACAATTCTGAAGAATCTACTATATAGATATTAGATTGTCAAGATAATTAAAAATCGATTGATGGTAAATATGATAAGATTTGTTTGTCCTTGTTTGGGCAAATTGGATGATTATGATGATCTTATTTACACAACAACTAATTGAGTTATATATTACGTTAAATCCATCTCACGACCTAAACAAGATAATTTTGGTCCCTTCTTTTTCCTTTCACAAACTCCTGGCCCTTCCCGAGTTTTTGACATCTTGGTTTCACATTTGGGAATATATGTTAATGCCACATCATCTCGGCACAAACCTTAAATAATCCAAATTTTGTAATTGACATTGTCCGACAACATGTGATCAATAAAATCCATAAATCTAAATCTTTGAGCAAGTGCACATGAAGCTTTTATTGAAAGTTGAGATCCAGCACACCTGACTAGACTTGCATATTTAATCAATAACAAAATATAGAAAAGAAAATTAATAAGCAATACTCGTTATAGGTCGCTGTCATTAGTGATCGGATAGTATGAACTAACTATACAACAATGTCACCACCTTGACCAATTACATTGTCATAAATATATATCTTAACCAAATGGTTACTTTTTGTTTCCTAAATAGAATAAAGTTTGTTAAGATGTTTAATGCAATACCTCAATTTACAAAATAATAATAATAATAGTAATAAATAAAAAATAAGATAAGACATGTTAATGTGGTAGACAATGTAGTTCATAAGGACGATAGTGTATTGGTTATGCGTTTCGTTATGAGAAATAAACAAGAAGATGCATATAGTAATGATGATTATATTATGAAAGATAAAACAAAATATATTTTAGGGAAGAATATGAAATGTGGCTTTTTCATTTGGTTGCCCATACAATTAAACCTTGGTTCTAAAAAATAGAATGCTTCTACTATGGAAAGAAACTTGCCTTTGAAGATGATTGCCAATCAATCAAAATATCTTACAGGATTGAGTCTTTTGCTAAGACAATCTATGAGATAGACAATCAATGTTTCCTTAAGAGGCAATCCATACCTAATCACAAGTTGTTAAAAATGAGATAAAATGTCTCAAAGAATAATCTTGTAAATCAATTTCATGCTTATACTTAGCTTTTGTGGGACTTTGCTGACATCTAGCATGTTGCCTTATTGATGTCTAGCCTTTGACTTGCTGGCATCAATGTAGGTCACTTGCTAATATCACACATATACCGGGGGTACTGTGTTAGCCGGTGGTTAGGAACTGTGCCATAAGGCGTGCTAACACAGTAGTGGGCATTTCACCCACCCTCCCTCACCCCAAGCACGGGTGGCTATTATACCACTCTACCCGGCGGTAGCCAGAGCAAGCTCTGACGTGGAGTCTACCTTTCCCACGGAGAGACCCCGAAATTCCTTGTCTATCTTTGTCTTCCTGACAAAGAGGGAATACGGAGGACAGTGCAGAAACTCCCATCTCAGGGCGGTTATCTCGCTTGTTTCCTCCTTGAGCCTTTTAAGGACCTGCTTAGATCCACAACTCTTCATTCTTTGTCTAATAATTCTTATTAGACAAGAAAAATCCTTTCGACATAGATAGTACCTAAAACACAAATGCCTTTTTTGCGATTACCAAGATCAATACAAACATGGATAGTTTTGTTAATTTTAAAATATATATGGAGGTTTTATCAACACTTTAAATGATTATGACATTTTCTAATGTTTGGAATAGGTCCATGGTGTGGCTTTTTGGACTTATTTTTTGATGTTTCTTATACCTTGACATGAGAATAACTGCAGTGTCTCATTATGGTTATTTGATCTAATGGTCCTATCACCATTGTGTCCAATTTATTGTGAATCCAAGGGTGATCGCAATAGCACTGGCAAATCATAAATTATTGAGTTTATGTGTTGAACTTAAGTATTCATTGTTGACACAGGTGATCATAATGATGTCAAAGTGCTGATCTTTGATCTCAAACTTCTAGCTGTTAGATAAGATGGCGCTTGGTCATTTTTCACATTTCAAGTTATATTCCACTGATTGTGATAATGCTCCATCCATGTAAATTTGTAGCAAAGAAGTAACTTTGAACTCGAGTATATATCAAAAGATGAAAAAGTGTCACATAGGATATCCATCAATGGACATATGCTTACTTACCTTTCCTTGATTCGTCAATCTTTATGTTTAAAATAAGTCAATATGATATTCTCCAATGCTAGTGATGTGCCAAGGGTCTTCCTTTGATTTTTTTGGAAGGTTCAATTACATTGCTATAGATTTTAAGTATGGCACATACTTGATTAGATTGCGAGAATTAAACATTATCGCATATGTGGCTCCATATTGCAACATCATCAGGGATGCCCATCTGTGAACTAACCCTGAAGAATATTTTCGTTCTGCTCCATCTCAATTTGCTCTATCTTTGGGTTTGTCTGATATGTGGTTTTGGAAGATGTGGAAGGTGTATGATGATCGGTCTATATTTTAGTGTTTGGTAGGCTGTCTTGTTACAGCTTTTCCTTTTTGGGTTTGTAGATGCAAAGATAAGCACGCGATCAGCCGTTGGAAAAATACACAATATTGCTATTCTCTAGATTTAAGAACGCAGCAAATTTGGGACTACGTTGGGGACACTTACATTCATCGACTTAATGAATCAAATTTTGACGGAAAACTTTGGGAGATGAATTCATACTGTGAATCACTTGAAGGAAATTGTGGTAGTTGCGGTTGCAGCGAGGATTCCGAAATTAGTGGGGTGCTCTTCAGCAGCAAAATTGAAGCAATAGCTTCATGCGCCCTCTTATTTGTATGCTGTGAACATTTTTGTTATCCAATTCTACTTTCCATGCAAAGATTTGGAGTTTGGACTCAGTTAAGTGAGATGTTTGAAGTTTGCAGGTGCGTCATGCTTTTACCGGTGCTGACAGGTGACAATGAAAGATTTTGTTTCTGGTTTTGTGCTTCATATGTTCATTTTGTTGGCCAAACGTCACATGTCCATCACTGGGCCTGCAAAATTTATATTACCTCCATTATAATTATCAGACTTACCTCGTTTACTCTGACACTGTAGATATACTTTTTCATAGATGCATGCCGACTATATACATCTAGCTTCAACTCAGCTGGAATCGCAAAGAAAATAAAGCACGCGGATACCTATCTTAGTTCTCCCTGCTTAACAGTCTTGTACATTGTCCAATGTGCTATTTGACTGATCAGCCACGGTTGTAAGCATTACTCCGGAAAGCTCTCTCTCTCAATGGTTCTAAGCACCACATATTTTAGGAGAAAACCATAATAGAACACTAGTTTAGTTGCTTCCGATTCAAAATGTTTCTCCATTTTCTGTTTTCTTATTTTTAAGTGACCTCATTGTACTCTTGGAACTTCTATGGGAATGGCAGAATTGTTGCGAAGAGAAGGAAAGTAATTACGTTTATACCTCTCCATTTCTTCAACGAGTGGGTCCAAGATCACGAGGGGTTGGCACCTTCAACACATATTCACTTCTCCAACATCACATATGATTTTTCCTAAAAACAAGTACATAGTGTGACACGAAGGAGCACTGTCATCACCAAAGTGCCAGTTTCAATGCATCTCTCACAACTGTCACGTGTCTTTATCAAAATCTTGTTAATTGAAAGTGATAAATCAAACGGTTCAGCAAACATAGATGAACAATAACCGCTAAACTACAGCATATGCAACAACAGGACACACCAATTCATATAACTTGTAAATTTCGGGTATCTCACTGCTTCATAAGCATTCCATCGATTTGTATGCAAGTTCAAAAAGAACAATAAACTCTTTCCATGATCAGAGACAAAGCGATGGCATTGACACTTCCAAGAAAGAAATAAATCCTCATTTACTAATTCTGAGCAAGCTACTAACTGGTTTCATTCCTTGATTGTCATACCCAAAAGCTTATCAACTAATGACAGAGTAAATACAACTTGCTCACTTCATATTGATTGTTGACCATGATCTCCCTCGACAGCACGTGTGAAGTAGAATATGTCATCCACAGAGAATAAAGCAGGAAGTAGACGACAGACATAAAATATCATTTTAGTGGGTGTTCTCAGATTTAGCACCTGCTTCTGGACAATGAAATTGACGAAGGTGGAGTAATCAATAACCAAAGGACAAGACAGGAATGGCAAAGCAGGTAATCTGCGATGATTTTGTGACGAAGTATTGACCCCATGACGACTGGACTTCGAATCGCTTAGCTTTCCCATGATTCGGTTTAAGAAGATGCGCAAAATCCTGAACATAAAAAACAATGGAGTGAAGGAAATCTGAATATACAGTCAACTCTAAAAATCAGTTGGACCAGAAACAAGCCGGTGGTATGAGGCAATCCAGTTTTTAACAAAACGCAGTGGATATAGCTCTATCGGTACGTCAATCCATATCGGTAACACATGGTGGTATGGCAAGGTAGGTTTACCACAGCAATTACAATGGCAACGATGGACTGCAAGGCATGGACAGAAGCAAAGCTCGGCGGTTGAGGAAATTGTGAGGCAACTCAGCAGCAACGATGAGGCTAGCAAGTAGCCATAACATTGCTCCAGTTAGTGACCGAAACATGTGTCGGCCAAAGTTAGTGATCTGAATTGGCGTGATCGCGATTCATGCTCAGCGACATCATCTGAATTCTGTTCAACAGGGTGTACTATGATCATCACCAAAGATCACGCGTGTGCCAGTGACTCCAAGCCTTCTCGTCTCGCCAACCACCACCAATCACCAAAAGATCACAGGAACCGCCGAGGAAACAAACGGAGAGTCAGTTTCATCCTTGGCAACTATTGGTGTATACTCGTAATCATGTCTAAAGATTAAAAAATCAAACAATATCAAGTGAACATCACTAATGTGCTTTCAAATCGGACGATTACTGGAATCAATTCACACCAAGGTCTCAGACACATTCATCGAACAGATTATGGTGAATCGGTTGTGGAACAGATCAAAGCCATTTCGAACCCAAATTTGTAACTAGACTCAACCTAAATCAGTACATGATGTTCGAAGTCAAAGACAAAAAAGTCAACTATGATAAATTTCATCATAATAAGAGAATCGGACTCTCGGCCTCTTACTTGTGACGACAGAACAGGAGATGCTACCCGGTTAATCAAGTGGACTGAAGCCGCGGTTTGGCGCACGAATCACTGAAAGAAGCTATGGAACGTGTCGATGATCGAAACCTGAACAGGTGGAGAAGCTTCGAGCGGAACGACAACATTTCGAAGCTCTCGGCCGCGGAAGGGAAACGAAGGAGATGAGTCGCGGCATTGAAGAGGCTGTTGACGCGGGCGACCGCCACTGGGATCAATTCAGAACGCTTGAAATCGCCAACTGAATCCCACGGAATCGCTTTTTTGAGATGAATTTTCCTTGCTCCATTTTTTTTTGGGGGTTCTAGAATGGTGCTCTCGATGAAATGAACAAACGTGATCCTCCTGAGATTGATGGTCGACGGCGCGACCAGCGAAGGAGTTGGAACATGTAATGATTGGGCGGTGGTAGAATAGCTTTTTTTTTTTTTTTTTTTTTTTTTTTTTTTTTTTTTTTTTTTTAACTAGAGTTTTGTGCTCCCACACAGTTATCACGAAAATTGATTAGACCATTGGGCGTCATATGTTCCATTGTAGACAGCGAGGATTTTAACTAATGGAAGCGTGCCATGTGGCATGTGAATTTCAGTTGAAGAGAGATTCGGGTTAGGGTCGGCCCGCCTGAGTTCTATCATGCTGGACCTAATGGCCCAAGTCAATGCCGGTCATAATTCATTTAAGTTAGGTTGGTCGGTCATGAGAGGGAAGGTCGGAATAACATTTGAGAAGATGAGAAAAAAGTGAGGATGGTAATGCGAAGAGGAAGAGTTCACATAGTTTGAACTTTTAGATGGTGTCACAAATTGAGGTAAAAAGGGTGAAAGTAGTTGGAAGAGGATAGAAAAACTACAACACCCGATGCAAATATCTGAATTGTGATTATAAATGACTTATGACACATCACTAAAGGCACAAGGAAAGTCATTTTATGTCGTGTGAGAATTTATCGAATAGATAATATGCCTGCTTTTCACCATACTTTGGAGGGAAATGGCCAAGTTTGAGTTAATATTGATTGGAGGACATGGCAAGAAGATGAAGTAGGTAGTTATTGGGAATTTATTTTGAAGAAGTTTCAAAGAAGTGGCGAGACGGACGACCTCTCTCTTATTTGGTTCCTTTGTTAATGTATGTTTCACCTGTGATTTTGTTTCCCTCTTGATGTTTTAGTGCTATTGCCTTAGAGGTTTAACTTTATCGGCAGAAAGTTAATGTTCAAAACTCCACGGTCATTGTTCGAGTTCAAAGTGCAATTTTGCACACTAGAAAAATTTGCAAATAATTATGTGCTGGTTTGGGACTAAAATTTAATTGCAACATTAAAAATTTACTAATTCCAATAACAGTTCATTGGTTGTTCATGATGCGTAGTGTTGAAATTTCCAACTTCGAGAACATAGAAAATAAAAGGAAAAGAATATGCTCTTGGTCGACATAACCCTTATTCGAGCTTCACGTATTAAGTGATGTGGGTTTAGATGCCTTTTGAGTTCCTTAATATGCATACAACGTAGAGAATAATTATGCAGCACTTTAAAGTATACTCATCTTGTTCATCTTCATTCGAGTCATGTGGGCTAATCTTCCTAGATAAGCATAGTTATGGATTGTACTTGATGCAACTTCTAGACGAGTTTAGTCAATTTAAAGCTGTATGGAGAACTTAGTCCTCCCATCTGATTTGACATGAATGAAGCACACATACGGTTTCTTCACATGTGCAGGATAATTTTGTCACTAAAGTCGAAGAATGAAAAAATACTAAATGTGGATAAACGGGTACATTTTCTGAACCTCAAAACTTTATTCCTTCATATGGTTTTCATAATATTGCCAACCGCGTGTATGTGTATGTAACGTGTGTTGACAGCAATATGTTCCTTGTCATCTTTAACGGATCAAAGAATTTAAGGTGTTTATTGGATACCAGAAAACATTCCGTAAGATGACTGATAAAGAAAGATGGCGTCCAAGGAGGACCCTATTACCCGTGCGTTTGGAGTAATCGTTTCCAACCAGAAAGAGCACGGAGCCCAGCCGAAGACGGAAATAAGCAGGTGTCACTTCGTGTGCATATGCTTGATAAGTAAACAAGAATGGCATGAATGTAGTTAATTGTTTTTTTATTTTATTGACATTCGTCGGAAGTAGGAAGGAAAAGTACTGTTAGCAGCATCTGCGGACGCAAGGGGGGCCCGAGGGTGGTATTTCACTGCCCAGCGTTCTGCAGGACCTCTATACTTGGAGGGGTTGTGGATGGTGCAACTCCCTGACTTTCCCCAGTCCTCCTCTTCAATTGAGTTTCGGTGTCCGGCACTTATTGACATTGTAGATGCATATACTCAGCCAGACGCTGAAAATTAAAGAAAGATCATTCTCAGTTTAGTTGTTATAGTTCCGCCAATCAAACTAAAGCATTCTTGAAAGCAGTACCTAAAAACTTATTGTAGAAACTTTTTTTCCCCAAAATTTAAAAAGTCTAGCTCTCAACTTCAATTCTTCTATATGTTGTTCTCCTATGGTAATATATTTATAATTTTTGTCTTTGGAATAAAATAACAAGTTTATATACCGACAGTAGTTTTTAATGAAATTTCGATTATACCAACTACCCTCAGTTTTGTGATTGTGGTATTTGCCATTTCTTTATTCGTGATTAAAGGCTTTGATCCATATAATGTTAAACTCCGACTTACTATACCTCACAAAAGTGCTCGCTTTGCCAAGTTGCCTCCCAATGGCATTGGCAATCTCCTTTTATTGTTCTTTTCTTGGAGGGTTTGAATTAACAAAGTGACTTTCGTAGAAATTGCTATATAACCGATTTGTTCAACGACTGTCTAAAAATATATCAACAATTTTTAAAAGGTCAAAATAATTAATGTTTGGCGTATTGAGAGTACTTTTTTGAGAGGTCGTTCGATACCATCTCCAAAACTCCAACAGCTTTTAAGTGGCTTTTACTCCCTTCTAAACTCCCAGGTCAAAAGCATCTTCTCATAAGGGGGAAAACCCTGTATCGTTCCTATTTGAAAGGGGAACTAATTCCAAATTTTGTGGAAATGTCCGGAGAAACGTGCCCACTAGGTTCACTCTCCCTGCTGTTGATTCTGCAAATTCAGCCATTTAGAAGAATGTGCCTTTTAAGATGCAACATCCAAACTTGCCGAGGGTTGAACCCGCTGTATACGAATCAAATCAGACACTCTTTGATTGTACATCCTACTTCTGCATTTGTTTGAAGTGCCAGCCCTTTGCAATGACAATATAGGCTCATGTGCTGAGAGAAAGTACTCTTTGGTGGCTGATAGCGTAGTAAGGGAAGGGTGATAGGAATATAGATAAGATCAAAAGAGGCTCGTTGTCATGCTCCTACCTACTCTGAGTCCATTTGCAAATGAAAAAATCAACTCTGTTAACTGTAAAAGCTGGAGAAATAACTGACTTGTGTCCCCGACGATACAGTGTTTAATCGATCGCAGTTAAAGACTATCATCCTCAAAAAGATGGAACTTGATTCTCAAAGATTGCAGTCCAATAAGCAAAATGTCGAGGTAGACCATGGTAAAGTATTTACTTTCATCCAAGGTTTGAGCGTTGTTGCACTCAAATTGCGTTCATAATAGGAACACAGGAAGAAGATGATTTTTCTTTTTTCGGTGGCGAAAGAACAAGAAAGGAGAACCTGCTAAGTGCTAACAAATGCTACTTCAGCAAATTCAAAAGAATAAATAAAATACATAAGAAAAGTACTTTCAGCATGACGTAGAAGGAACAAGAAAAGAAGCCACCTGCGAAAACTAAACCCTGTTCCTATGATCCTTTATCTTGCTAACTAAAATCATATAAACCTGTCTCCAACTCGCATAGACAACGCTTTCTACGCAACATTCTAATCTCATGTTCTTCTTTTTCACTTTTAGTCAACCTAAATAAATATAATAAAACAAATTATCGCTGCTAGACTTGAGTAGAAGTCGATTAGGATGCTAATTGTACCACTTAAAACGGACTGTGCCAAACTATGTCCAGAGGAAGACCCTGAGGCTGTAAAATTTACAAGTCGATAAGGATGCTAATTGTACCACTTTAAGACAAATTGTGCCAAACTATGTCAAGAGGAAGATCTCGAGACTATAAAATCTACCCTTTGCAACATCACAATGAGAGACAATGACCCCGAGACTATAAAATATCCTTACATTAAAAAATCCTAGCTTGCCTGACGTTCGCCTGAGCCGTGCCCCGACATTTCTATATATGATTCATTTTATGAGCGAGCTTGAGCAACATGTTAGTCTTGATGTTGGTCCAAACTAGGCTTGCATAATAATCACCAATAATAGCAATTTTTATGCCGAATAGACACTTGACTGCCCTTGCATTTCAGTTTTAGAATATCTAGGAGTATTCTAGCTTTTTTCTTCATGATTTGTTTGTCAGACGAAGCAAAAGAAATAGAATCCACAACTAGGTTAGTTTAGGCCTTTATCATTTCTTTGTTTTTTCAATGTCGGTAAAATTCATTACCAATATTAATTCGGATGCATCATCATTTTAATAATTAATGAGAATGAGCTGATTAAAAAATTATTTCATTCATAAGCAATCACATAATTCGGGATCTGCTCGATCAAAAAGTAATTTGATATCAATAAATCTATGTATTATCAATCTCAAATTTAGTGTTTTCAATTATTTCGATCACTCAAAATGAATAAAAAATGTCTATTATGTAAATCTCAACTCAACAAGCAATACCCAATTCTTTTTAAATCTCTCCTAAATAATTATTGAAATTAAGTTAGTTGTTTTAGACAATAAATGATTCATTTTGCACCAACTAGTTTTCTTTCTTTTGGGTGGAAAGTAGCAACCTTTATGGGCGTGCATAGAAACGCTCCAAAAAAGTGTTTCTGGAATACTTCTGTACGGATTTTGTTTCCTAACAAAAAAGAACAAACGTTTGGTTGTGTTTTGTTCTTTTTTTGTTTTTTTGTTCCCGGAACAAAATAAGAACAAAAAAAAGAAACAACAAATTGTTGTTTCTGGTCTTGAGAAACACTTCTTGGACGCCCGAAATGAACAAAAATGAAAAGAACAAAAAAACAAAAATTATTTTCTCCTTCGTTCGTCCTCCTTCTCTCCAGCGACTCCTCACTCGGCCAACTCTTCGGCGACTCCTCACTCCGCCGAAGCCTCGCCGGAGCGTCGCCGGCGCGGGCGAGGCTGCCGGCCCCGTCAGCCAGTCGCCGGAGGCCGGTGACCGGCCGAAAAAAAGAAAAAATAAAAAAGAAAGAAAAAATGAAAAATAAAATAAAAATATTTAAAAAATTAAAAAAATAAAAAAATAAAATTTAACAAACGCGTGTTTATTCATTTTTTATTTCCTAACAAACATTACCAAACGCGTTTTTTTGTTCAAAAATTATTTCCTAAATAAATACTTTTTTTTTGTTTATGTTCTTTAAAACAAAAAAAGAATACAAACGTTACCTTTCGCGACCTATAATTCCAGGAAGAAGGCGTACCCAATCCTACTCTGGGTTCCCGCGAATTTCTTCTCTCTGCTCCGCAATACTGCAATCTTCTCGAACTCGGGCGATTGGACTCAGCCCGGCGATCGCAGCAAGCCCGAATGGGAAAAAATGTTGTTCCTCCGGGTCCACTCGGTGGACTCCGACCACCCCCTCGCCACCGACTACGGCGGCTTCTCCTCCTCCTCGCCGCCGCCGCCGCCGCCGCCGAGGAGCCCTTGGTCCACCAGCGGAGGGGCATGGTCCACGTGTTCCGGACGCTCTCAGACGCGCCTCTCTCGAGCCCCGGCGCCCGCTCCACCACCCTCTTCGTCGTCGCCGTCCCCAATTACTTCTCCCCCGACGACTTCATCCGGTTCTCCGGCCCCCGGATCGACGACGTCTCCGAGCTCCGGTTCATCAGGGAAGGCTTCGATCGTTTCTGTTTTCTCTCCTCTTCTTTGGGACTTCTGACTGGTTTTTTTCAGTTGGTGAGATGAATTGGGTAAACGAAAGTGGGAATTCGAGGAATTAGAATTCGCTGAAGAAAATCTAAAAGCTGGATTCGATTACTGAAAATTTGCTCGTGATCATGCCTTAGGGGGTGTCCGATGATGAAAGTTCAATTTTTTGGAAGCATTCCGACGGTGGAACTGGGTTTTCCGATCTCGGTTCTTTTTTAAATGCTTTTTAATGGTTTCAGTGATCGTTGTGTTGCGAATTGTGCGTTTGATGTAGGAATGATGGGATGGAAGATAGGTACAGTGTGCTGATCGAGCTTACCGATCAAAAGGCTGCTGATGGTTTCTATTGCACCTTCAATGGCAAGAATTTCTCGCCTGCTGAGGTATTTGCAATTTTTGCACCTGTTGTTTGCTGTGAGATCACATAGTCAACTTCTGTTTCACTTTTAATACTCGTCTTCTGGACATTCAGGCTGAGGTATGCCATATTCTATTTCTGCACGAAGTGGACTATACAGAATCAGCTGATGTAGCTAGCACGCCCCCATCGGGCTTTACGGAGCTACCCTCTTGTCCAGTTTGTCTTGGTAAGCCATGCTAGTGCCCCCTTGCTGATTATATTTCCCTTGCAGTGCAATGAGTTTATAGAAAGTTGTTCACAGTTGCTAATTCTTTTTTTTTTTTCTTTTTTTTTAATGTCAGAGAGATTGGACCCAGACACCAGCGGAATTTTGTGTACACATTGTGACCATTCCTTTCATTGCTCGTGTGGTACAAAATGGACTTACTTGTCTTGTCAGGTTAGGCATTCTTCTGCTGATACAGATTAGATGAATTTAGACTGTAATTTTGCAGCTACTGCCACTATCTTTCTGTTGATCTGCTGACTGTGGATTAGTTGTTGCTTTTTGATAATTAATATTAGCTATAGCAATTGCGGCAGTATTTTTTTTATCCTGAACTTTCACATTTTTTTCTAATCAAGTCCCTTGTACTTTTAATTTGTTAAATAAAGTCCTTCTACTTTTACAGATTTTCTAATCAAATGTCTCTGATACCAAATCAGGCCAAATTCAGCTGGTGTGACTATCAGATGTCTCTGTTGTGGGACGTGGATGTCCATTATTTTATCCATGTTGCACTTCAAGGTCGTTTACTTTGGCTAAATTTTTCCAGACATGTCCATGTGGGCATCTGCATATTTTATCAGCATCATACGTTGTCATCGTCAAACAGCCACTTCAGTTGAATTTGGTCGTATTTAGTGTCGGAAAGACTTGATTGGAAAGTTTGTTAAAATAGAAGGACTTGATTAGGCAAATTAAAAGTATGGAGACATCGTTAGAAATAGCGTGAAAAGTATGTGAATGAACAGTAGAATTTTCCTTTACTTTATTGTGCTTCCTAAGTTCAGGATTTCTTTTAAATTATCATGACATTTATTTGGAGATTTGGAATAGGTGAATGGTGTGGCTTCTTGGAGTTATTTTTTGTTGATTGTCATATTCTGACACAAGAATCTTTTCAATGTCTCATCACGTGTATTTGATCCGATGGTCCTGTCACTCCTGTATCAAATTTCTTGTGAGTAAAAGAGTGACAGAAGTAATAGCAGTGGCCAAGCATACACAATAAGTTATGTGTGTACTCACAAGTACAGGGTGATCATACTGATGTCAAAATTCTGATCTTTGACCTCAAACCTATCCTGTCTTGAAACTAAGATGTTACATGGTCATATTTTACATTTCAAGTGATGTTCTAGTATGCTCTGTCCATGTGAGTTTGTAGCAAAAAAGTACCTTTGAACTCATTAATATCAAAAGGTGAAAAAGTGCCATGTAGGAGATATATCGATGGACATGTGCATATTGACTTTTGCTTGATTTGTCAATCTTTATGGTTAAAATAAGTCAACATGATGTTCCGCCATGCTGGTGATGTCCCAAGGGTCTTACTTTGATTTTATTGCAAGGTCCAATTACATTGCTAAAGATGTCAATTAGGACACATATCTTGTTTTGATTGCAAGAAATTACCTTTATCGGAAATGTAGTTTCATTTTGCAACATCATCAGGGATGCCCCTCTGTTAACTGATTGTGAAGAAGATCTGTTTCTGTCCTTTATCAGGTTTGCCGACTATGCCAACAGCAAGATGAGGTGCCATCCTGCTTTATTTGTGGAACAATGGAAAATCTTTGGGTTTGTCTGATATGTGGTTTTGTTGGATGTGGAAGGTGATAGATCCAGTCAGGATGTGCTGGAATTTTTGCTCACTCTATATTTTTAGTGATTGGATAGGCTGTCTTCATTATAGCTTTTCTTTTCTGGCTTTGTAGATACAAAGATAAGCACGCAATCAGCCATTGGAAAAATACGCAACATTGCTATTCTCTAGATTTAAGAACACAGCAAATTTGGGATTATGTTGGGGACACTTATGTTCACCGGCTTAATCAATCAAAAGCTGATGGCAAGCTTTTGGAGATGAATTCATATTGTGAATCACTTGAAGGAGATTGTGGTAGCTGTGGTTGTAGTGAGGATTCTGAAATTAGTGGGGTGCTCTTCAGCAGCAAAATTGAAGCAGTAAGTTCATGTGTCCTCTTATTTGTGTGCTGTGAATATCTTTGTTTTCTGGTTCTCTTTTCCCTGCAAAGATTTGGAGTTTGGACTCAGTTAAGTTTGGTGTTTGAAGTTTTGAGTGCATGATGCTTTTACTGTTATAGGCACTGACAGATGATAATGAAAGATTCTGTTTCCGGTTTCGTGTTTCACATGTTCATTTTGTTGGCCATGTCACATGTTCATTATTGGGCCTGCAAAATGTATATTACCTCCATTGTAACTATCAGATTTCCTTCATTTACTCTGACACTGTAGCTTTACTTTTTTGTAGATTCACGCCGACTATATTCATCTAGCTTCAACTCAGCTGGAAGCGCAAAGAAAAGTAAGCATGCTTATTTGTAGACCATTTCAATTCTCCCTGTTTAACATAGTCTTTTACATTTTATTTTTTTGACTGATCAGCCATGGTTATGAGCATTACTTGTGAAAGCTCCCCTCAATTATGTTTTTGCTTCAGGTAATGGTTTTTAAGTACACATATTTTAGGAGAAAACCATAACAGAACATTTGTTTAGTTATTTCAGATTAAAAAATGTTCCTCCATTTTGTTGTTCTTTTTTTTTTTTTTTTTTTTAAGTGAATTCATTTAACTCTTGGAACTTTATGGGAATGTCAGAATTGTTGTGAAGAGAAGGATAGTAATTACACTCATGTTGTATAATCTCAGCTTTATTTGCTTTTATATAGTATACAACATTTTATACCTGTCAATTTGCATACTGCATGTGTCTAATGAGCTTATATAGGAAGTATAAAAGAATTAGTGGGCTTGCATCAGCTTCAGAGAATCGCAAAACTTCTACTATTCTTCTTTTCTTTTCTTTTTTCTCGTTAATATGTCTGTAAAATGAATTGAGTTTCCCTAAGGTGCCAGGACTCTTTTTTTATTGACTTCTTGTGGTGGAGAGCCTTAGAAGGAACAGTATCAGAATTGAAAACTTGTTAATGTATCGGAAGTAGAACTACAAAAGCCATTAGTTTTTTTATCAACTGCCTATGCTACAGTTGGTGATAGTGTTTCATTTCTAACCCATGTTTGTCATTTTTTGTTACATAGACTGCCAATCATCCTTAGACTGACTTTAAAGAATACAATTTAAGTCCTTGAACGTGTCATCCCCTATTAATTCTTTTGTCTTTCTCTGTTAGCATTATGAGTCTCTCATGTTAGAAGCCAAAAGTAGAATAGAAAATTTCAAACTAGAAGCAATTGAGAAAGCTGTGACTTCAAAGATTGAAGACATCCATAGTAAGCTGGGGAAACTTGGTGACGAAAAGAAGGCTGTGGCAGAGGTAAGGGTTTAGTCTTCTCTGTTTTGCCTTGTGCGATTTTGGATGTTTAAAGCTTGAGAGGAGGGCTGCCTGAAGCCATGGCGATTGTTGTTTTGCTCGTTTTTCACATGCCTCATTTTAAATATTACAATCTTGGACATAACAGTAACAGATGTCCCTTCTTGTGGTTGCAGCTTAATCAAACTCTCATCAAGAACCAAGATATAATGCGGAGAAAGGTTAAGGAAATTGAAGAGAGGTATTTTTCCTTACTGATTTCTCTAGACATATAATCCCATAGCATCCATAGTCTTATAAAACCTAATCAGTAAAATGAAGCAGCATTGTAGTCATAGTTCATGTAAGGGAGGTTGGTCATGGGAGAGAAAGTGGAAACGGACATTCAACAAGATGAGAAAAAAGTGAGAATGGTATCATTAAGAGGTAGTGTTCACATTGCATGGCCTTCTCGATGTGAGGTGAAAAAGGTGATAGTTGGAAGAAGGAAGAGGAAATACAGCTTCTAATTCAACTATGTGAATAGGGACTATAAGTGAATTGTAACACGTAATTAATGGCAAAAGAACAAAAGTCATTTTATGCTGAGTAAGAATTTATCAAATAGTTAATATACTTTCCTTTCATCATACTTGGGAAGGATAATTAAGTTTAAGTTAATCATTAATTGGAGGATGTGGCTAGAAGATGAAGTAGCTTTTGGTATTTTTTATTGAAGTTCTTCTAAAAAAGTGGTGAGATCGAACAAACTCTAATAAGAGAAAGAGACAAAAAAGGGGAAAGGGGGAAAGGAGAGTATGCACCACGTATGGAGAAAGTTCCATTAGTCAGTGCTCTCCATAATTTTGGTCCTTTGTTTATATATGCTCCATCTCTAATTTTGTTTTCCTTTGAAGTTCTAGCGCTACTGCTTTAGAGGTTGAACTTTATCGACAGAAATCAATGTTAAAATCTTCATGGTGGTAGTTCAATTTCAAAGTACATTTTCACACTAAAGAAATTTGAACATTATTCTGTGATGGTTCGGGACTCAAATTTTAATTGATACAGTTCAACATTGAAATTTTACTAATTCAAATTGAAATTCAAATGGTTGTTTATACTGTGTTATGTTGACATTTCCAACTTCCACAAAATAGAAAATAAAAGGAAAAGAAGATACACTGGGCAGGCTTAAAGCTTATTTGAGCTTCACATGTCAAGCAATGTAGGTGTAGATGCTTTTTAAGTACTGTAATATGCCTACAACATTTTCTTTGTAGAGAGATTTATACAGCCTTATGAAGTATACTCGTCTTGTCCATCCTCATTGAAGTTATGTGGCTAGTTTCCTCAATAAGCATTATTATCGATTGTACGGAAACTTTTTCAGTAGATGAGTCCAGTCAGTTAAAGCTGTCGGGAATTTATTCTTCCCTTCTAATTTGACATGGATGAAGGACACATACACTTCTATGCATCTGCAAGAAAACTCTGTCACTGAAGTCGAAGGATGAACAAATACTTGACTTAGAAGAACAGGTATATTCTTTTAGCCTTAAATCTGTAATAATTTGTAGGGTTTTGATATGATATAGTGAAAACTCTGCTCGCGCATGGTGTGTTGACAGTAGTATGTCCCTTGTCATCCTTCACAGATTAGAGACCTTAAGGTGTATATTGGAGCCCAGAAAACTCTCGATAAGATGAATGATGAAGATGGCGTCAAGGGAGGAACCCTATTACCAGTGCCTTTGGAGCAGTCAACCCCAGCTAGAAAGAGTAAGAAGCCCAGTTGAAGACGGAAATAAGCAGGTTTCACTTTGTGTGCAGATGCTTGACAAGTAGATGAGAATGGCTTGAATGTGGTTAATTATTTTCACCGTATCGACATTCATTGTAAGGATGAGGGAAACTACTGTCAATAGCACTTCTCGATATCAGGTACTTAGGCTGCGCATGATAAAATTTTCGTTTTCGATTTCTTCTGTTTTTCTGTTCCCCTAATGCAGTTTGGAATGTAAATCCATTTGTAACGCACTTGATTTCTCTATTTCAAACAGATTTTTATTCAAGAAATAGATTTGAAGAAGAAATCGTTTCAAAATTTTTAACTTCTCGCTTATGAAATAGAAATTGAGAAATCAATTTCTGGCCGTAAATCAATTTTTATTTCGTAAATTTTGTCATGCGCACCCTTATTAACATTGTAAATATACACATGGCCAAACGATGAAAATAAAATAAAGACCTTTCCCAGTTTAGTTGTTATGGTTCCACCTATCAAAACAAGTTTTTACATGAAAAGGAAATTTTGATTCTGCTAACAGCTCTTTGGTTTTTGATATTGATATTGCTTCTTTTTCATGATTAAGCACTTCGATTGGCATTTTGTTGAATTCCGACTTGTTATAACTCTTATAAATACTTCTTTTACCAAATTGCCTCCTGATGCTATTGGTAATCTCCCTTTATAATTCTTTGCTTGAATGTTTTAAATTAACAATTCTACTCTTATAGAAATTGCTAAATAACTCAATTCATATTAAGACTATCTAAAAATGTATGAATTATTTTGAAAAGAGTAAAAATAGTTAATGTTAGGAGTTACTTGGACTAGGAAGAATGGGCATTGCAGGTTTTGTAGAGGGTTTGTCAAACATTTCTCAATTGTAGCGCCTTCAAGATTACAACTTTTAGGAAATTGCTTCAGCCAATTTTGAGGTCTTGGACCCGCTGTGGATACTTAATTTTTAATCAACAATTTAAGGAAAATCGGCAATCTAGACGATTAAGATATGAATAAATGAAACCAAAACGAAGAATACAAAAATAATAACTGAAGGGATTTCAATTCATCAACTAATTAGAAAGGATATGCATTCAATGCGATGGACTCGATCTAATTCGTCTAAGCCAAGCCCATGGGCCATGGCCCATCCACCTCTATTGAGCCCAACTTGTATTAGTCGGCATAAATGCCCAGAAGCCAGACCATTTCTAGCCCGTAGTTTGTTCATTAGTCCGTAGTTCTCAACCGAGAACTCCTGGATTTCATTCCCCTCTTTCCTGCCCTGTATTGGAAAGATGCATGACTGGACCACGTTCAAGTTACTCATGTGAAAATCACCGATGATCTAGGCTATAATTTGATGATTTGTAATGGCTTCATTGTTCTGGCACTGATTTAAGACGAAAACAAAACTTCAATTTATGACCAGATTCAATTCCTTTGGTGCACATAGACTGTTTGATGAAATGTCTCTAAGATACGTCAGTGAAATAATTCCCGATCTAAGTCAATTTGAAGAAATTTTAGCATACGTTACTTGCTACAAATCAGTCCATTAACATTCAGATTCAATTCTTATTAAAATTTGTTGTTATCGTGACCAAATCTGAACATAAATTTTTCTTGTGCTTTTGTTTTATAATTTCACATACGTTTCTGTGACGTCTTTATGGTCTTCATCGGTGAGGAAATGGCTGGTTAGATTCTCAATTTGCTTTGAAGAGGACGAAGGGCTGGAAGAAGGAAGAAGAAAATAACAATAAAAAAAATGACGAAAAGATGTAAGAAAAGAGGAGAGTTGATTTAAAATTAATGACAAGATGGGTTAGAGTGGGCTTTAATCTATCTATAATAGAAATCGGGCTTAAAGATGGACTTGCTGAAGTTGGAAGAGAAGATGGGCTGGAGCAGTTATCATGGCAATAGGTTGGGCTCAGTAGAGTTAGAATTGGAGGGGGCCGAATAGAAAGGCCGTGGCAGAGGTAAGGCTTTAGTCTTCTCTGTTTTACCTTGTGCGATTTTGGATGTTTAAAGCTTGAGAGGAGGGCTGCCTGAAGCCTGGCTGGTTGTTATTATGCTTGTTTTTTACATGCCTCATTTTAAATATTACAATCAGATATAGTTTTCACTCAGACATAACAGTAACATATGTCGCTCCTTGTGGTTGCAGCTTAATCAAACTCTCATCGAGAACCAAGATATAATGCGGAGAAAGGTTAAGGAAATTGAAGAGAGGTATTTTTCCTTGCTGATTTCTCTAGACAAATAATACCATAGCATCCATAGTCTCATAAAACCTAATCAGTAAAATGAAGCAGCATTGTAGTAATAGTTCATGTAAGGGAGGTTGGTCATGAGAGAAAAAGTGGAAACGGACATTTGACAAGCTGAGAAAAAAGCGAGAATGGTATCATTAGGAGGAAGTGTTCACATTGCATGGACTTTTAGATGTGAGGTAAAAAAGGTGAAAGTTGAAAGAAGAAAAAAAAATACAGCTTCTAATTCAGATGTGTGAATAGCGACTATAAGTGACTTGTAACACATAATTAATGGCAAAAGAACGAAAGTCATTTTATGCTGAGTAAAAATTTATCAAATATTCAAATATGCCTTCCTTTCACCATACTTGGGAAGGATAATTAAGTTTAAGTTAATCATTAATTGGAGGATGTGGCTAGAAGATGAAGTAGCTTTTGGTATTTTTTATTGAAGTTCTTCTAAAAGAGTGGCGGGATGGAACAAACTCTAATAAGGGAAATAAAGAGACAAAACAAGGAGAAAAGGGGCAAGCAGAGAATGCACCACGTATGGTAGAAGTTTCATTTGTCAGTGTTCTCCATAACTTTGTTCCTTTTTTTATATATGCTCCATCTGTAATTTTGTTTTCGTTTGAAGTTCGATTGCTCCTGCTTTAGAGGTTGAACTTTATCGACAGAAATCAATGTTAAAATCTTCATGGTGGTGGTTCAATTTCAAAGTACTTTTTTACACACTAGAGACATTTGAGCATTATTTGTGATGGTTTGGGACTCAAATTTTAATTGATACAGTTCAACATTGAAATTCTACTAATTCCAATTGAAATTCAATCGGTTGTTCATACGGCATTATGTTGACATTTCCAACTTTCACAAAATAGAAAATAAAAGGAAAAGAAGATACATTAGGTAGACTTAAAGCTTATTTGAGCTTCACATGTCAAGCTATGTAGGTGTAGATGCCTTTTAAGTACCATATTATGCCTACAACTTTTTCTTCGTAGAGAAATTCATACAGCCTTTTGAAGTATACTTGTCTTGTCCATCCCCATTGAAGTTATGTGGGCTAGTTTCCTCAATAAGCATTATTGTCGATTGTATGGACACTTTTTCAGTAGAAAAGCTGTCGGGAATTTATTCTTCCCTTCTAATTTGACATGAATGAAGGACACATACGCTTCTGTGCATCTGCAGGAAAACTGTGTCACTGAAGTTGAGGGATGAACAAATACTTGACTTAGAAGAACAGGTATATTCTTTTAGCATTAAGACTGTAATAATTTGTAGGGTTTTGAAATAATATGGTGAAAACTCTGCATGCGTGTATTGTGTGTCGACAGTAGTATGTCCCTCGTCATCCTTCACAGATTAGAGACCTTAAGGTGTATATTGGAGCCCAGAAAACTCTCGACAAGATGAACGATAAAGATGGCGTCAAAGGAGGAACCCTATTACCAGTGCCTTTGGAGCAGTCAACCCCAGCCAGAAAGAGTAAAAGGCCCATTCGAAGACGGAAATAAGCAGGTTTCACTTTGTGTGCAGATGCTTGACCAGTAAATGAGAATGGCTTGAATGTGGTTAATTATTTTCATTGTACTGACATTCATCGTAAGGATGAAGGAAAACTACTGTCAACAGCATTTCTCCATGTCAGGTACTTATTAACATTGTAAATATATACATGGCCAAACGATGAAAATTAAAGAAAGACCTTTCCCAGTTTAGTTGTTATGGTTCCACCTATCAAATCAAAGCATTCTTGAAGGTATACTTAAAACTATGTGACAAAATAAACATACATTTATATTTATTCTTTTCGGAACTAAATAACAAGTTTATCCACCAACAGAAGATGAAAAGGAAATTTTTGAGTCTGCCAACAGCGCTCTGGCTTTTGATATTGGTATTGCTTCTTTTTCATGATTAAGCACTTCAATGGACATTTTGTTGAATTTTGACTTATCATAATACATCTTTTACCAAATTGCCTCCCAATGCTATTGGCAATCTTCTTTTATAATTCTTTGCTAGAACGTTCCGAATTAACAATTAAACTCTTTTATGACTTGCTACAAATATATGAATTATATTGAAAAGAATATAAATAATTAATGTCTTTTTTTTTTTTGTAACTCAGGGAACCCGCACATCGTACCAACGGACAATCCAAAAGGCCTGGGGTAATGGAGTGTAAATCTTGGGGGCAACATGTGCTAGTCACCACGCATATGCCACCGGGTAAGTCACCCCGCGACGCCCGGGGATCAAACTCCTCCCCTTGCGTTAGGGGGAGAAGCTCGCCGCCAGCAGCGCCACCCAAGTGAGTGGTATAAATAATTAATATTGGAGTTTCTTTGACTATGAAAAATGGGCATTGTAGCTTTTGTAAAGGGTTTCTCAAACATTTCTCAATTGTAGCACCTTCAAGGTTACAAGGACTTTTAGGTAATTGCCTCAGCCAATTTTGAGGTCTGGGATCTGCTATAGATACTTGATTTTTAAGTCAACAATTTAAGGAAAGTCGGCAATTTAAGCTGTTTATATTAAAGATATGAATAAATGAAAGCAAAATGAAGAATATAAAAAGGGTTAATACCCTGAAAAACCTCAAACCGGTACACTTGTGATAAATTTACCCAAAAATATTTTTTTGATTATGAAAAATCCCAAACCGGTATACTTGTGACAAATTTACCCCGACCGATAATAAAAAATCATAAACTAATACATTTATGACAAATTTACCAAAAACTAATTTATTCTACCGCAAAAAACCTTAAACTAGTAAATTTGTGATAAATATACCCTTCACTAAATTATATTAATATGACAAAAAAATCACAAAAATTGTAAACTGTGACAAACGGAGGGTAAAATCCTAAATTGGTATACCAATCAACTGTCACGTGTCATTTAACTTAATAATTTGATACTAATATTTAACGAAAACTAACTGAGAATAAATTTGTCACAAGTGTACCGATTTTGGATAAATTTGTAAAGGCATACCAGTTTGGGGTTTTTTATGGTCAAAAAAATAGTTTTTGGTAAATTTGTCATAAGTGTACTAATTTGGGGGTTTTCAAGGTATTAACCCATATAAAAAAATAATAACTAATGGGAATTCGATTCATCGCCTAATTGGAAATGATATATGTCCAATGCGATGGGGTCGATCCAATTCGTCCAAGCCAAGCCCATGGCCCATCCACATCTTTGAAGTCCAACTTGCATTACTCGAACGCATAAATGCCCAGAAGCCATACCATGTCTAGTCCTTAGTCTGTTCATTAGCCCTTAGTTCTCAACCGAGAACTCCTCCTTGATAAGATCATTTCATTCTCCTCTTTCCTGCCCTATTTTGGAAAGATGCATGATTGGACCACGTTCAGGTTATTCATGTGAAGATCATTAATGATCTAGTCTGTAATTTGATGATTCGTCATGGCTTCATTGTTCTAACACTGATTTTAGACCAAAAAAAAAAAAAAACTTCAATTTATGACTAGATTTAATCCCTTCAATGCACATGGACCGTTTGATTAAATGTCTCTAAGATATGTTAGTGAAATAATTCCTGATATAGTTCAATCGGAAGAATATTTAGCATACATTACTTGCTACAAATTAGTCCATTAGCATTCAGATTCAATTCTTATTAAAATTCATTATTATTGAGACCAAATCAAAACAAAAATTTTCGTGTTTTCGTTCTATAATTTCACATACATTTTTGTGACGTCTATGGAGTTCATTGGTAAGAAAATGGCTGGTTAGATTCTCGGTTTGCTCGAGAGGACGAAGGGCAAGAAAAAGGAAGAAGAAAATAATCAATAAATAAAATGACGAAAAGACGTAAGAAAAGAGGAAAATTGATTTAAATATAACAATGAGATGGGTTTAGAGTAGGCTTAGGGTTTAATCTATCTATAATAGAAATCGGGCTTAAAGATGGACTTGGTGAGATTGGAAGAGAAAATGGGCTTGAGTAGTTATGATGGGTAATGGGCTTAAAATAGGTATAATCAGAATTGGGCTCGTAAAAGTTAAGAATTGGAGGGGGCTGAACATAAAAGCCCGAATTGTTCTTTTTAGTTATTATCCCAGATTCGTGAGACCAGCGTGCGGCTCATTTCCGGACCGGCTCGGGTCCCTGTTATCAGAAATTGATAAGAATTAATTTTAAAAAGAATTCAAAAAGAAAATGAAAAATTGAAAATTGCTAGAAACAAAGACCTTGATTAGGTCGTTAAGTTGTGATGCTAGATTTAGCTTAGTTTCTTTAGTTTAGTTTCTTTAGTTAGTATACATATAGTTTGGGGCGATTTTAATAAGTAACTTTAATTTAATTTAGGTTTAGGTGGAGCAGTCTTTTGATGAATTGGAATCAATTTGAATTCAGCACAAGTTGTTGCCCAGAGGCTTAATAACAAAGCCATGTGATTCTTCGCTTGACACTTCATTGGGTCTACTTTCTTCTAATTTACTTCTATCATATTGAATGTGATTGTTTACTTTTTAATTGATTGTGCACTCATGCAGACATTATTTAATAGTAAAGGTTAATAAAATGATCAAAGACTGCATGGACATTAGTTTACAAATTAATTAAGTTTAGGCATTGAAAGGATATTAGTTGACTAATTAGTGTAATCAAGTCCTTAGGTTTCTGATTGTGTAGAAAATTAAGTATCCTCTCTACCTCTAATTTGAATATAAAAGGCCTTCAAAACAACACTCTAAATCTCATGTTTTTCTTTTTTCACTTTCAGTCAGCCTAAATGAATACAACAAAACAAGTCATCACCACAAGACTTGAGCAGAAGTCGATTAGGACAAACTGTACTGAACCATGTCCCAAGGAAGTACTCCGAGGCAGTAAAATCTACCCTTTGCAACATCCCCTCAAAACTTGAATCAAGTGCGGCAGAGGAAAGCCGGCTTAGCATTTTAATGCTCAAAAGTTTCACAGGGAGAGACATGGCCTGCACTACCTTTGGGGTTGATCTTGAATCGGTTGTGCCAGAGGTTGTGCTAGGCCCAGCACCATTTTCAACAGGAGGAGAACCACCCCTCTCCTTTAGATTCCAATGGCTCAAGCACATAAACGCTGCCATCAGTAAGCCCTAGTGCAAACTGATTAGGTTCCGATGGATGTGCTGCAATGACTAGTGGATGGACTCTCAAGCTGCCAAATATATCAGTTAGGAATGAATAACTCACGAGACTATTGAAACTTCGCGAAGGAGACTTGCCATTTTCCATAAAGGAAAGAGGTTAACTAAGTAGCAATAACCAACTCACCTAGGTTTTGGAAGGATATAAGCGGCAGAACTAATACAACATATCAATCTCAGTGTAGAAGCAGAAAGAACATCGATGCTTCCGTCTTCAAAGCTCACATATATTGATTGGCCATTGCATGAATATGCAGCATCTGTGATCGGAGCGCTAGCTTCTCGAGTGTCCCACTAGTTGCGATGAACAACGAATAAAAAAAAGTACAGTTGGCACAAAGCAACTCATACTACCTAATATTTTGATAATTTTAATGCAATCACAATGAGATGAGAGATTGGTTCGTGCACAACAAAAATATCTTCAATACCTGCTTGAGAAGTTCTAGTTTAGGAGCTTCACATGTGGCGATCTGTGTTTGATGAGCCACCAGCAGATGTATTTGATCCACATGAAATTGAACACGAGTATCAGCAAAAGGAGCTGCTCCTCGCCCATTCGGCATCTGCAGAAACTTACTAGCCTGCTTCTCCCATCCATCAGTGCTCCAAACACATAGCTGCAGTGATGATAGTCAATCATCAAAAGGGATATCAACATTGATGCAGAAATGAATGAATAAAATTGTACATTGTGTTTCTATATCAGAATCACATCGATTGTCTGTTGTAAGCAACAACAGGGCATCATAGCTTCTTTTTTCATACTCAATGGGATGGGATTAATTTGTCAACACAAAAGATGAGGTTTTCTGGAAGGATTTATTCTGCGAGTAAGCAATTCCTTCATTTCCTGACGTATGCTGAGGACATAAGCATCAATATATCCAGAGAGTGAACAACAACCCTTTTTTGGGAGCACTATAAACTACATTGCTTTTGGCCCAAAACTTTGGCATGTTTACTTGGAAAGTAAAATGCAGCACTGGTCTGGTACCTGAGAGTCAGCAGCAGAAGACACGAGAACATTCAAGACATTAGAGAAGGCAAGGCCCGTAATCCTTCTCTGATGTCCTCTTAGTATTGCCTTAATCTGAGAAAGTGGAACAGTCAATATTCATAGCTTTATTGGGGATAACAAGGTTAACTTTCAACAACAATGAAAATAGGTCTCACCTCATTAACTCGCACATTGTAGATTTGAATAGAGGAGTCCTCCATTCCTATTGCAATGATGTTATTATCTTGAGGATGGAGCGCCAGATATGTTGTTGCTAGTGATGGAGGCACAAGTGTTGTCATCGTCTGGATATCGACAGGCAGCATTGTATTAGCAACTTTATAAGTAATTGCGGGACATATGTGCCAGGAGGCACTTGCCTCAATGGCATCTTCCTTCTTCGGAAAGAGGGAGAGAACATGTCCGACCATTAGAACTCTGGATGGATAAGAAAAGCTCGTGCTTTCTTTTATTTTATCATTACAAGCAAAATGATTCCATTGGAGACACAGAAAAGCCCTTGTCTCAGTTAGCAAGTTAAAAAGTAGTAGTCCAGTACCTGAGAGTCGGAGCCAAAAGACATGAGAACACTTAAGGAAGTTGGGAAGGCAAAGCCTTTGATTATTCTCCGGTGTCCTTTTAGTTTTGTCTTGACATGAGAAAGTGAAACAATCAATATCCATAACTCTGTTGCAAATAATAAGGTTAACTTTCAATGACGATGAAATCAGGTCTCACCTCATCCACTTGACCACTGTAAATTTGAATAGAGTCGTCGTCCATTCCTATTGCAATGATGTCACCGTATGGTGGTGGGTGCATAATCTTTGTCATCACCTGGATACCAGCAGGTAGGATGGTATTAAGCAATTGTACAAGTAACAATGGAACATATGTGCCAAGAGGCACTTGTCTCAATGGCATCTCCTTTACCAAGAAAGGGAGAGAGCAAGTTCGATCATTAGACCTTTGGATGGGTGAAAAATGCTCAGCTTTTTTCCTTTAATTAGTAAGAGCAAAAAGATTCCATTGAAAATAGAGTAAAGCCCTTGTCTACTTAGCAAGTAAAAAAGGACATACGCTGCACTTCTGACCAAATAATCCACATGAAAATCAGAGCAATTGCTTTCATGGACCTCCTAACTATAGAGATCAGTACTTTTGTACATAATAGAATCAGTTACTTTTAGGACCCATAAAAATGTGAAAAGGAAATAGCGAATGCATATCCAGCACAAAGGAGTAGTTCATCATCTCGTGCCTTGTGGATAGTGCTCCAAATATTCACCTTAAAAGTCATCAGATTGAACAAAGAGATGTCCCCCCCTGATGCTGAAAATAGATAACTATCGTTCTTTGACAGTGCAAAGCACGAAACTGTGTCTTCAGGATTTGTATCACTTATGTCATTAGTCATCACAATCCCACTACGAGGTTGACATAATTGTGGTACTACGCTAGTTGTAGCCTGGAAAGAACAATTAATGTAGTTTTTTTTGGAAGCCGAATTAATGTAGTTATCAATGCCCTAAACCATAAAATAGCTTGCCAATTTCAAGAAGAAAGAAAAGATTCCTTACCCTTCCCGTTATGTTCCGATCACTTCTTTGCCATTTCCAGAGCTTGTGTACAGCATTCGATGATAAAGCCAGAATAGCACGACCTGAATTTGTATAGATTAATCTCGAGACCTGCTTCATTTTATTAGCTTCAGTATTGACAGTTAAATGTAAGACCCAAAGTTAAAAGAAAACGCAAAAGAAAGAGCCCAAAGAACTGGGCACTAAATGATGGATGCAGAAATTTATGCAAAGAGACACTCGGTGACGCCGCCTGCATATTTATCAGCATAGGGGCGGGGGCACATACTGTATTTTTACATATGAACGGAGCATACAATACCCATGACATCAAAACCCAGTTGGGACAATCACCAAAGAAAATAAAGAAAAAAAGTAGAACCTCGACTCGAATCGTCTAGCTGTATCTATATAGAAATAAGAGAACAAAGTAAGGTCTGCTTGCAAAAATACAGTGCCTTCACCATGCTACTCTTTTCTGGGAGTATTTAACGTTTGGCCTCTTGTGTTCGTGAATTTAGATTCAGAAGGTGAATTTCCACTCAAAGTTTCCCGGAGTTGGACAAGCTCAAAATAGCTTAATTCACAAGCTTAGCATTCCGACAAGATCAAAGTGGTGCACAATGATATACTTTGCCTGCCATATATAAAGCCAAATTCATCTCGCGAAGAATCTGTGCCTTTTACCCAATGTAAAATGAGAGTCCACAGAACAATCCATCTCATTAGATTTCAACTAAAGGCTAAAAAAATGTGGTTATTCAATCATACCAATACATTCTAAATCAGGAATCATCCGTTACCATAAAATTCATGACCTCCACAGTCAACTAAACTCAAGCACAATTGGCACTCCATACTCACATATTCATTAATGTTGATCTTATCCTTCCCTATTTGTAAAGTTGAAAAAATCAGTTAACAAAAGAAGGCCAAATGAAGAGATGACAAAGTCCTTCAATTGTTGAGGTTTAATAGTTAAATAATTGGACCACATGTGAATGAAACTAATAAAACAAGTGCATTAAATGCGACCCCTGTTCAATTTTGTGCTTATCTAGTAGAAACATGACCGATTAATGTGGAAAAGAAGTGCAGCATAAGAACATGCTAATTTGGCAATCATCCGTACCCTCGTAGCCGTAGAGTTATCAGGTAGCCTTATGGACCGGCATTGTAATGGTTCATTGATTTCCGTCAACTTCCAGTTTCGTGATTTGTCTCCTGACTCATCAGCAATTCTAGGATTCACATTGACCGTGCTCTCACTGTCCTGTAGAGCTCAAAAGAGAGGATGTCATTGAAAGACACCCAATAAACATGCACATACAAATGCAATTATTGCACCATTTAACTAACAGCGTTAGCAACAAATAAAGCTCGTTAAAAACATTTAAGTACCTAATGCAGTAATAATACCACTTCCCATACCTACCATTGCTGCCTGATAGTTTTCTACTTTATATGCTAGTGCGTGTAGATGTAAGAGGAGGAAAGGAGAAAATATTTGGTAGTTTCAAAGCGCGGTGTTGACTGCTGATGTGGCGAGATTTTTTTCCTTGACATCCACTAAAAAATTTACACGTCTTTAAATTAAATTAAAAAAGATTGATGTGGAGTGTTTTTATCAGGGGAAGTGTTTCCTCAAGCTCCGTCTTCCTCGCTCGTCCAGAGCCAGCCACTTGACCCTGGACGAGCTGGTCTGACCGGTGATGCGTCAGTGACGCTGCTGGCTCTTCAGATCTGGCCAACCATGGCCGGCGTCAGTCGTCTAGGTGATGCCACTGGCTCTCCAAATTTGGACATCCATGGCCGTCGGCGTAATTCGCAAACCTTGATCCGCCATGGCCGGCGACACTGTTGGCTCTTCAGATCTGGCCGTCCATGGTCGGTGGCGTGGCTCATCCCGGTGATGCCATTGAGAAGTTATAAAAGACGTTCCTTTTTCTTTTTGTTACCCGCCATTCCTTGCTTCTTCTCTCTCTTTTTTTATTTTTTTATTTGTCTCCTTTTATTGTTAACGCTCTTGTAAGAGTTTTCCTAATGTGAACTAAATTAATTGATATTGTAATTTACTGTTTTTACGGTTATCGTAAAACAGGGTTGGTCTAAAGAGAGATAGAAGGTTTCTTAATTAGTCTTATATGGGCTGGCTAGTGTGGGCCGAGTTGAGCCTGGCCCGTAATGAGGGGGACTGGCTGGAAACTCTATAAATAGTGCTCAAGTCTCTCCTCTAACCCTAATTCTCACATGTATCCTCACCTAAGGAGCGTTTACCTAACGCTAAACGTGAGGGGGGCCGCCTCATTGAGCCAGTGATACGGAGGGCAATAGAGGAGAAGGACTTGATGCGTGAATCCCCTTTATATGTGGGTAATCCCTTTTTATGCTTCCGCTATATGTTCGATGGATCCAGGTGCGTTAATCTTTCTACTCAATTATGCATGTTCTTGTTCTGGTTATGGAGATCTTGGGGTTGCGCAATTTGCATCTAACATGTGGTATTAGAGCAACCATAACCCTAGAACTTGAACGCATAAAGGTTTTGCCCTAATTAGTACGGATTTTGCCATAATTTGTGATTTTCGAGATTTTTTGTTTAATAAAAATAAAATTAAATCACAAATTCGGATTGGGCTCGACGAGACAAGCAAGACGGTCGGCGGCGCGTCGCCGGGGGAGGCCGCATGCACCCCCACGCGCGGCCACGCGCCGCCTGGGCGTCGAACGCGCGCCGCGCGTGACCTCCACGCGCCGCGCACTCAGGCGGCGCGTGAGAGCGCGTGAAGTGTCGGATCGGCGCGTGGCTGGCTGCGTTGGACTCGTATGGTGATTTCCTATCTTGTGGTGTATTTATTTTATGTTTTTGATGATTTTATGGATGTGAAAATACATACAAAGCCCTAAATACGTGAATTTTTAATGTATTTTTGCGTATTTTTCTTGTATTTTCTGTGATTTTGGAAATACAGGTGATGGGTTACTAGTATGTTATCACATAATAAAAAGGTGTGATTCATCAATAAAAATCAAACTTTATTGTGAACTGAAGCTGGATTAATGAGATACAATTCGTATGAGATTGTATTTGAGCTATGTATTGAGCTGATGAGAAATAATAAAGATTATGAAACTTTTGTTACTCAAGTATACTCCTTTACACACTGGTAATCTTTGAATGATAGACGACTTAAGGATTCGTGACCAAACTGATGTACTGATTAACACATCTACATCTGCTGAATGTGGGTAATACATGTCGATTAAGTTACTGTATATTGTACATGAACTCATCTGATCACTTGTTAATGTCTATCAAGTTGAATATTTTTATGGTAAAGGAGTATGGCAATATTTATGCAGAGCAATCATATCTACTGTTAAATTTTAGATATTTGGTTCTCTGGTTTGACTCAATTAATAGGCCACTGGTTGATTACAATGACAATTTGTTGCTTAAAATTGGCTAATAAATCAGATGTTGGCCTTGGAGTCATGTTTTGCCGTATGAAACTCATGAGCAATAGTGCTTGTTGATTTGGTGTACCCTGTATTACTATTGATGTTAATTTGTGAAAGATATTATAAATCAGCATTCTTTTTATGTTGTTCTAGTAATATGTAATTGGGGTGCATAAGAGATGTTTTATTTTATGTTATGAGAAGTTTCTTGTGTTACTGTGATCAATATATATATATGATTAATTTTTTATTAATGAATAAAGCAATGTATTAGCATGATATGTGATTTTGGTGATATGATGCCCCTATCACTAAAGTTAAAATCACATATATATGGTGAATGTGAGGAGTAAAGCTTATATCCCCGGTATGAGAGAATTTCAATGATTCAATTGAGTAGTGACCGCCAAAGTGGCACGCTTGATTGGGTTTGAGAAATTTCGATCTCGTATGATGATTGGGATGTCTCCTAGTCTAATGCATAATCATACTCCCAAAGGAGGTGATTGTGTATTAGTTCATGGAGGGATACATGATAGTGTGGTGGAGGAGTGATTGATTCTAGTGATTCATATGCCCAAAGGTAATGAATTCATGAAGAATTGGAACATATTCTCATAACCCTTATCATGTGTGGAGTGTACAATTGCATGTCATGTATTCTGCCCAAAGGTGATTATGTGATTTTGCATGTAACTCTCTTGATGTGTACTTGTACGTCAAGTTACACAATGCTCACATGATGCTAATTATATACTGCTTGTTTTTCAGTCACATTTTCTGTAAATGGTAATTCCGTCATCATTGAGGTTTTTTACTGCTTCAAATTTTAAGTTGTGGACATATGATTTGTTGCTTGAGAAAAGAGCAATTGAATTTGCTTATTGTCCATGAAGCGTTCCATTCGGAACACTTGAAAAGAGGTTTGCTCGGACTGCACCGCTATAAGATGAAGAAAGCCTTAGTTGCTTGAAATTATGTCTTGTCCGATATTGAAATTAGGACACATCTGCAAAAATTGTGTTTAAATCCTAATGACATATACATCTCGTATATGATTAAAAAGGTTGTCAGGTTTAACAATGGCAATGAGTATTTTGGCAAGTATAACAATGCGAAATAGCTTAAATGGTCATTTGTCAAATACTTGGTAGATTCTGGGGTGTTAGTTTAATTACTATACCTGAAAATTCTGACAAAAAGATTTAGGCGAAAGGCATAAATGCACCATATTGAACATGATGATGAGTATGATTAGTAAGACTAATTTATCTGGTCTTTTGTGGGCTGATATTATGAAAGTAATTTTTTCATATACAAAAGGGGTATTGATTTTATGACCCTAAAGAAGGTACAAGAATTATGGAATCACATACTCTAAAGTTTCTAAATATTGATGTAATTGTAGAGGATAGCTGCTCTCAGATTATTAAAGATAATAGTATGATGGAGGTTACTGTGTTTTTGTCTTTACCTATACAGATAATTATGAAATCTCCTGTACCATAGACTAAACTTGTTGAGGTTCAAGGTACTATTCTTGATATAGTTTATAATGAAATTTCTTAAGCCTCTCAAGTGCAGAATGAAGTGGTTGCAATTTTATTAAGGAGATTTGTTAAGGAAAGACGATCAGTTATACCATCAGACTATATAGTCTATTTATGAGAGTATGATTACAATATCCACTATATGGTTGATGTAATGACATATTTATAAATGTCATTTCTTATTCTCAATTAAATATGTGATTAGATGCCATAAAAGGCAATATACAATCTATGAAACATGTCTGGAAACTTACTGACTTGTCTAAAGATCACAAGTTTATTAGTTGCAAATTATCGTACAAAACTAAAAGAATTTCAAACAAAGATTGTGGAATTTAAAGCCAAATTTGTAACTAACGTTTTAACTCTGAAAGAGGGGTGGATTGTTTATAGTGAAGAAATAATTATTTCTTTAAATGTTCTTTCGAGTGAACGTGGCATTAATAATTTATTTTGATATAAAGTTACGCCAAATAGATACAAAATCTATATTGTGCAACTGGATGATTTTGCAGCAGATTCAAGTAAACTTGTGTGTAGACTGAAAAGTTCTAATTCATGGTCTTAAGCAAGTTTCCAGACAATATTATTAAAGTTTCATAGTGTTGTTATTTTGTTCAATTGGGAACAAAGTAATTCAATATACTGCAAGGTTAGTGGGAGGAAATTTATTTTTTCTCATACTTTATGTACATTATATTTTGCTTACAAGTTTTGACCTTGAGACAATACTGAGGTCTGTAAGGATTGTTTTTGCCATATTATATTAGATTTTCTCGGAGGACATTTGCTAATTGTATATTGGAAATATTCAATATACATCATTGCAAGCCAGGAATTGCTCCTGTTGTTAAGGGTGATGGACTAAATCTATCACATTGTCCTTATTTAGATATTAAGAAAATCTAATTAAATGGTGTACCTTGTGTCAGTGCACTTAAAAGTATAATGTATGCTTGAATTTGCACTAGACTAAATGTTGTCTTTGTGACGGAACTTCTAGACAGATATCGGTCAAATCCAGGACATGATCACTGGGTTGCTGTCAAGAAGGTTTTAAAGTACTTAAAGAAGACAAGAGATTATATGCTAATTTATAGCCATGTTCAATTCTTGCAGTTAGTAGGGTATTTAGATGTAAACTTTGCTGGCTGTTCTGATGACATGCAATCAATAACAGAATACATATGTTAGCAGTAAGTGCAGTAAATAAAGTCTTATGTCATCTTCTGCTATGTAAGCAGTGTTAGTAACATTCTTTTAGACTGTTACTTGGGCTTTTAGGCTCCAAAACCTTATGAAGGAATTGATCGTTTTAACTTGATGAATAAACCCATACGGTTGTATTGAGATAACAAATTTGTGGTATTATTTATTTACTATAGAGATCTCAAGGGGTCTAAATATATGGTGGTAAGATATTTTTGTTGACCATAAAGAAACGGTACGTAAAAGGTGACTTATAATATAACATATTTTCACAAATGATGTGGTTGCAGCCCACTAACTAAAGGCCTACGCCCATGTGTATTTTAGTAACATATCGTTAACATGGGCTTAGGAGTATCTTCGGATATTGTTGTTTAGTGGGAGCTATTTTTGCTTTATCTAATAAAGTTCACATCTGTGATTCGTTACACTTAGTAACGGTTTGATATGTATCAACTTTTGCATTTAATAATTTTTTTTGAATGTATTGTTATTATGTTGAATACATATTGATAAAGTCTCAAGGGATTGTATAAACCTTGAGTGAAGGCTAGGGGCATCCGTGCATCTGGTTATTAGCCTTGTACATATGTCTTGTGATACATAAAGAAAAGGTTAACCATAAGGACAAGACATATGTGGGTTCATTGGAAACATAAAGCATTCTCTTGTGGCACAAGTTTTTGTGACACCTAAGGTAAGAGAATGGTGACTGACAAATGGGATCTCTCTATGAGAGACGTTATCCATTTGACACACTATCATATTGAATCCATATCAATAAAGTTGAGAACATTCGTGACCATGGAAGGCTCTGTGTGTATACACACAGTTACCGCCATGATTCGGTGTTTAAGACTTTATGGGATGTGATTGACTATTAAGAATTATCTCTGGACCAAATGTGCGCACATAAGGTACGATTTCAATTAATATAGTCCAAGTGGGAGAATGTAAGAGTTTTCCTAATGTGAACTAAATTAATTGATATTGTAATTTACTGTTTTTACGGTTATCGTAAAACAGGGTTGGTCTAAAGAGAGATAGAAGGTTTCTTAATTAGTCTTATATGGGCTGGCTAGTGTGGGCCGAGTTGAGCCTGGCCCGTAATGAGGGGGACTGGCTGGAAACTCTATAAATAGTGCTCAAGTCTCTCCTCTAACCCTAATTCTCACATGTATCCTCACCTAAGGGGCGTTTACCTAACGCTAAACGTGAGGGGGGCCGCCTCATTGAGCCAGTGATACGGAGGGCAATAGAGGAGAAGGACTTGATGCGTGGATCCCCTTTATATGTGGGTAATCCCTTTTTATGCTTCCGCTATATGTCCATGGCACTCTGCAACTTCTAACGCCTTCTCCCTCTCTTAAGGCGACCTCTAACGGCGGCCATCACGGCAACTCGAGGTCATGTCACGACCTTCGCCACGGCCAGATCTGGACGCTCGGCCTCCACCGTTTTTAAGGCAGACAATATCTGGCGTAGAGTCGAGGTCGACCAGATTTGGAGGCGGCCATGGACGAGCTTGAAGCAAGTGAAGGTGGACTAGATGTGGTGCGGTGCCGAGGCCACGATTCGGCTAGATTTGGAGCTCGGCCTCCGGAGCGGTGGTGTTCAAGGGTGGCAGCCGGCTAGTCGAGGTCCATGGCCGATGGATCATCCAGGAATTTTATTTTTAATTCAAAATCCACAGAGATATATTAAAATATAACTGGATGGATGTGAGGTAAAAAATGCTCCGCAAGTCAGCTGCTGTTGGTGTAAAAGAATTGGACAAAAATTTCCGGAAGTGGCAGCAAGGGAGCACAAGGCCGAAAGGAAAAGGCTTTTATTATTCAGTGGATGATACAAATTAAGGAGGATATGACTAACTTAGCTGGTGTACAAAGGGCACATGCAAACAATTTCTAAACACAAATAGATTTTTTTTATGATTAATACCTGAAAAAACCTCAAACTGATACAAATATGACAAATTTACCCTAAACTATTTATTTGACCACCAAAAACCCAAAACTGGTATATCCTTGATAAATTTAGCAAAAATTGGTACACTTGTGATAAATTTACCCTCTATTAGTTTTCGTTAAATTTTACTGTCAAATTATTAAGTTAAATGACACATGATAATTGACTCATATATTAATTTGAGATTTTACGCTCCGTTTATCACAGTTTAGTTTTTTGTGGTATTAATCCAATTTAGCGGAGGATATATTTATTACAAATTTATCAGTTTGGGATTTTTTGTCGTCTAATAAATTAGTTTAGGGTAAATTTATCATAAATATATCGTTTAAAGTTTTTTTATGATCAAATAAATTTGTCATAGGTGTACCAAATGGAGTTTTTCGAGTATTAACCCCTTTTTTTATTTATATTATTTCTAAGTAAAGATATGCATTTGATAACGATACAAAATTGCTTACGGAATATAAATTCATTCGGTTAAGTCTTAAAATTTTGGGTGGGACTAGCGAGCAAAATAGCCAACAATGATAAGAAATTTCTACTTTTCTAATTGCAGAATTAGAAAAGTAGTAAATTTTTATTTCTCATTTCTATCCAAAACTTATTTCTAAATTAAAAAATTTTCTTGAAAATAGAAAAATAAAGTTACATTTCTGTTTCAAACTTGTTATCGAGAATAAAAAAAAAAAGTCCTAAATATGTTTTTTTTTTTTGGATGACCCTAAGCTTTTTATAGGCTTGCATCATCAACTTAGATGTGCAAAAATTTCTGCTCGAGTTAGAGATTTTTTTTAAGGCAACTATCTCTCGCTAGGTTGCCGAGATAATTTTTACGGATTTTTCTACACAACTTTAGTGGACTTGAGACATTTCCACCAGATTTTTTTTTTTTGTAGGATTTTTCTAGAATTCTCTACCAAATGCCCATCTAGAAGATTCTAGAAATTGAATCAAACATTTAGATACCGCCACCGGAACCCCTCTATTACCCAGGCTAGTGCCAATAGTAGCATTACAAGAACCAAATATCACGATTGCTGGTGGCAGTACAAGATTCAAGACATTTAGCAAGCTCATCACTATGAAGTCAATGTACTCTTGAAAAGGCTTACCTTCATAAGACGTCCAAGAGTGATTCTAGAAGCATCAAAAGGCCGATTGTCCACTTTCCATAGCAACATAATCCCATCAGCATTTGCTAAAATTTTGATACTATTGTCACTTGTTGAGACAGCTAATAGATTTCCTTCCTTGTTAAATCTAATACAAGGTGAAGCCTGCAAATTTAAAGAGTGGGTTTAATGGAAAGGTTTAGCTAATTTAGTCAGATTAAATTAACAACAATGAATTACCGGCAATCCACCATCAGCATCAGCACTTATCAAAATATTATTATTGTCCATATCCCAAAATTTGACTGTGAACTCGTCACCAACAGCCAAAAAATTGTTTTTTGTGGTATCAAACTGCACCACCCCACCAGATCTCTTTCCAAGTCCATGATAGGTACGCTTGACAACTCCTTCACTTTCATTCCATTCAACCAAGTATGACTCTCCTTCTTTATTGGTCCCACACAAGAATAACCTACAGCCAAATAAAATCGTTAAAATAGGTTATTTTAGTCAAAAAGAAAGACACGGGATGAAATCAAGCTTGAAATGCAATGCTTATGATCTGAACCTTGTTCCATCAGTGTTGTATGCCATCACGGTAGAAGAGTGACCTAGTGCATCCCAATCAACTCTTGACACCATGTTGTCATAAAACCAACCCTTAATTTTCCCATATGTCGCTGTTGAGAAGATGTACTAGACGAGAAAACAATTGTATATTCAATTTCAATAACATGCCTAGATAGAGCACATCCACTTTAATTATTAAACATAGCATCCTAGAATGATGAGATTTCATAAAATATCTTTGTAATAAAGCGTACACAACCATAAATATTTAAAAATAAAAAATAAAAAGAAGAAGATAACATCGCCAATTGTTGCTCCACTCAAACACGTAAACAGTCTCCTATTTTAAATTCAATTAATCAAAACTGAAGGAGAAAACCAAGGAATAACAAATGATGGAAGCTAAGGAATTTTCCTTCTGAACACATAATTAAGCAAGAAGTTCATTATTATGAAGACCTTTACCCAATTGTTAATGCTTAATAGCATCGCCTGAAAGAATCAAATTTGCAAGTTGATCTCTTGGACCATGTCACCATGTTTAACAAACATATCTAATCAAGACAGGTCAAAAGTCAAAAGACTTGCAAAATCCTTTAAATGAACAAGGTCCATTAAAACCTAGATTCACACTTCTTATACAAATTAAACCAAATTTTTTTACCTAACCGAGTTTTGGAAAACAGAATTTCAATGTATAGTCAAGGGTTCGGCCGATTAGCCTTGCTTGCAATGTGTCCTTGTTAGTATGCGAAATAATCAGGTACCTGAATATTTTCTATGTTGTGTGGACAAATGGAATATACAGGTGCTTCATGACCCTCGAAAGCAAGTAGCTTGGTCCCTGTCACTACATCCCATACCTGCATAACTACTAGCTTGGTTAAAAGGATCAAACAGCAAAACAATGAAACACTGGGGAAAACAATTAGAATATACCTTGATCGTCTTGTCTTCTCCACAAGTAACAAAGCATAATTGTTTGCTTGGATTTGAAAAGGCAAGATCATTAACACTTCCAACATGAGCCTCAATCTGTATCAGACATTAGTTTAGAGTCAAAATCAAGTTATTGTCACTTTTAGGTGGTAATTATCAGCAAAACAAGAAGCTTAATTTTTTTTCTCCTTGTTTAGTGACAAACCTCAAGTTGATTCCTCATGTCATCACCACCATGATATAAGTATATGTGCACCATGTGTTTGGAATAAGCAACACCTAAAGTGAAAACCACAAATCATCAGTAATAGTAGCATGTGGACACTTCTTTATTGCAATGAAGTCCGGTTCTCGGTGCTTTAGTTTTTCCATCAATTTGCAAGTATGTATTGCCTAATTTCTTAAATTGATATACAAGTAGAAGTGACATTTATACATACCAAAAAGGATTCCATTAGGACTCCACATCACACGATTAATGGATGTTGTATAGTCATTGGCTAGAGAAGCCTACAAAGAATCAAAACCCATAATCACATGTCCAAAAACAAGATGCCATGATTTTATTTAGAATTGAACTTCCATACCTGCAGTGCCATTGAACATGTTCCCAGATCCCAAATTTTGAATTTTCTCAAAGCAATCCTCGCACCACTGCCTACTTCCCATACCATGACATCGCCCATATTTGTACCCACTAAAAATTATTGATGCAGAAAATTTGAAGAATTATACCCCATGGTTTAAAATAGCTTAAGCTAGCGTCAAAAGAACAACAAAAAGAATCTTCCAAGCACCAAAGCACAAACTTATGACCTCCAACAATAACAAGTATATCCAACTGAAGAAAAGCATGAAACATGTTATTCATAGAGTAAGAAAGAAGTGCTAACCAAGTAGTAGCATTTGTTTCACTTGATGGAAATCCATACTCTTAACAAGTGAACCTTGACTTAGGGCAATGACTACATTTTTGGGCAAGTCATTTGAAGAATAAGAACTCTGACCGAGGCTCAGGCAGTTGTATGAGACAGGCGGAATGTTTACCGGCAAATTATTCACCTAATAAAAGGTCATAAGGATTACAAAGCTAGTTATTCCAACTTAACTTTATAATTCCGGAAATTGAAAATCCCTACTTCCATGAACAGAAGACTTAAAATAGTGAGAAGTAAATGTAACAAGTCTGACAAATCTAGTTACGAATGTTGAGAAAAACGTTCCATAAATAACAGCTAATCGATCACCCAGTAAAATACTTCTCTTTGTAGATGGAACCATCCTATAATGACTAAAGAATGATAAAGAACAAGCAAGATGAAATAAGTACTTCATCAGAGATTCCAAAGGGTCTTGATATCTCCAAAACGTGTTCAAAATCTGTTGTTTGGTAGTCCATGGCTGAGTTGTCGGCTGCAGGAGTCTTGGGATGCTTTAAGAAAACTGTATCGCAAGACAAAAAGTAAATAGAATGCTCAACTAACAGGTTGAACTTTTGAAAATACAAAATCAAGATTCACAACTTTTCTACAACGTTTTATAGAAAGGTTTATGAAACATTCATGCCAATCAGAAAGAGTGAGTTTCTTAAGAAAGTTTAGTTGGGATAGATTCAGTAATTGTGGGATCTGGTAGGTGATACCTAGAGCTAGTACGCGAGAGTGCAATTCTGATAGTTTTTGAAGCTTGTCTAAACCAAGATTATTTGGTGAAACCAATTCACCATTATTATTAGGTGACCCTTCTAGATTTTTCCATCCTGAAGCTTTGAACTCTTGAAGTTTTGCCAATATTCCTGGGTCATCAAGTAATTCTATCATGGGAGTTCCACTAATGTCCAATATCCATAAGTTCTGCATATTCCCAACGCTTTCAGGTAATTCTTCAATGGCCGTAGAATTTAAATGCAACTCAGTCAATGATGTCAACTTTCCGATCGAGTTTGGGATTTGTCTTAACGAGTGACATCCCGACAATAACAACCACGATAGAGACACGAGGGAGCCTATAGAGTCTGGAAGTTGAGTAATTTTATGGCATCCTGTTAGGTCAAGGCAAGACAGAGATGTTGAATTGCCTATTGAGTTGGGTATGTGGGCTAACAATTCACAAAAAGAGACATCTAGAGTCTTGAGCTCCTTCAAAGAACCAATGGATTCAGGTAATTCTTCAATGGTCGTAGATTTCAAATGCAGCTCAATCAATGATGTCAACTTTCCGATCGAGTCTGGGATTTGTTTTAACGAGTGGCATCCCGACAATAACAACCGCTGTAGAGACACGAGGGAGCCTATAGAGTTTGGAAGTTGAGCAAGTTTATGGCATTTTGTTAGGTCAAGGCAAGAAAGAGATATTGAATTGCCTATTGAGTTGGGTATGCGAGCTAACGATTCACAAAAAGAGACATCTAGAATCTTGAGCTCCTTCAAAGAACTAATGGATTCAGGTAATTCTTCAATGGCCGTAGATTTCAAATGCAGCTCGGTCAATGATGTCAACTTTCCGATCGAGTCTGGGATTTGTCTTAATGAGTGGCATCCCGACAATAACAACCGCTGTAGAGACACGAGGGAGCCTATAGAGTCTGGAAGTTGAGCAAGTTTATGGCATTCTGTTAGGTCAAGGCGAGACAGAGATGTTGAATTGCCTATTGAGTTGGGTATGCAGACTAACAATTCACAATAAGAGGCATCTAGAGTCTTGAGCTCCTTCAAAGAACCAATGAATTTAGGTAATTCTTCAATTGCCGTAGATTTCAAATGCAGCTTAGTCAATAATGTCAACTTTCCGATCGAGTCTGGGATTTGTCTTAACGAGTGGCATCCCGACAATAACAACCGCTGTAGAAACACAAGGGAGCCTATAGAGTCTGGAAGTTGAGCAAGTTTATGGCATTTTGTTAGGTCAAGGCAAGAAAGAGATATTGAATTGCCTATTGAGTTGGGTATGCGAGCTAACGATTCACAAAAAGAGACATCTAGAATCTTGAGCTCATTCAAAGAACCAATGGATTCAGGTAATTCTCCAATAGCCGTAAATTTCAAATGCAGCTCCGTCAATGATGTCAACTTTCTGATCGAGTCTGGGATTTGTCTCAACGAGTAGCATCCAGACAATAACAACCGTTGTAGAGACACGAGGGAGCCTATAGAATTTGGAAGTTGAGCAAGTTTATGGCATTCTGTTAGGTCAAGGCGAGACAGAGATGTTGAATTGCCTATGGAGTTGGATATGCGGGCTAAAGATGCACAATAAGAGACATCTAGAGTCTCGAGCTTCTTCAAAGAACCAATAAATTTAGGTAATACTTCAATGGCCGTAGATTTCAAATGCAGTTTAGTCAATGATGTCAACTTTCCAATCGAGTCCGGGATTTGTCTTAACGAGTGGCATCCCGATAATAACAACCACGATAGAGACACGAGGGAGCCTATAGAGTCTGGAAGTTGAGTAATTTTATGGCATCCTGTTAGGTCAAGGCAAGACAGAGATGTTGAATTGCCTATTGAGTTGGGTATGCGAGCTAACGATTCACAAAAAGAGACATCTAGAGTCTTGAGCTCTTTCAAAGAACCGATGGATTCAGGTAATTCTTCAATTGCTGTAGATTTCAAATGCAGCTTAGTCAATGATGTCAACTTTCCAATCGAGTTTGGGATTTGTCTCAACGAGTGGCATCCCGACAATAACAACCACTGTAGAGACACGAGGGAGCCTATAGAGTCTGGAAGTTGAGCAAGTTTATGGCATTCCGTTAAGTCAATGCGAAATAGAGATGTTGAATTGCCTATTGAATTGGGTATGCGGGCTAACAATTCACAAAAAGAGACATCTAGAGTCTTGAGCTCCTTCAAAGAACCAATGGATTCAGGTAATTCTTCAATGGCCGTAGATTTCAAATGCAGCTCGGTCAATGATGTCAACTTTCCGATCGAGTCTAGGATTTGTCTCAACGAGTGGCATCCCGACAATAACAACCGCGGTAGAGACACGAGGGAGCCTATAGAGTCTGGAAGTTGAGCAAGTTTATGGCATTCTGTTAGGTCAATGCGAGATAGAGATGTTGAATTGCCAATTGAGTTGGGTATGCGGGCTAACGATTTACAATAAGAGGTATCTAGAGTCTTGAGCTCCTTCAAAGAACCAATGGATTCAGGTAATTCTTCAATGGCCGTAGATTTCAAATGCAGCTCGGTCAATGATGTCAACTTTCCGATCGAGTCTGGGATTTGTCGCAACGAATGGCATCCCGACAATAACAACCGCGATAGAGACACGAGGGAGCCTATAGAGTCTGGAAGTTGAGCAAGTTCATGGCATTCTGTTAGGTCAAGGCGAGATAGAGATGTTGAATTGCCTATTGTGTTGGGTATGCATGCTAACCATTCACAATAAGAGGCATCTAGAGTCTTGAGCTCCTTCAAAGAACCAATGGATTCAGGTAATTCTTCAATGGCCGTAGATTTCAAAAGCAGCTCGGTCAATGATGTCAACTTTCCGATCGAGTCTGGGATTTGTCTTAGCAAGTGGCATCCCGACAATAACAACCGCGGTAGAGACACAAGGGAGCCTATAGAGTCTGGAAGTTGAGCAAGTTTATGGCATTTTGTTAGGTCAAGGTAAGACAGAGATGTTAAATTGCCTATTGAGTTGGGTATGCGAGCTAACGATTCACAAAAAGAGACATCTAGAGTCTTGAGCTCCTTCAAATAACCAATGGATTCAGGTAATTCTTCAATGGCCGTAGATTTCAAACGCAGCTCGATCAATGATGTCAACTTTCCGATCGAGTCTGGGATTTGTCTCAACGAGTCGCATCCCGACAATAAAATTCGTTGTAGAGACACAACGGACCCTATAGAGTTTGGAAGTCGAGTAAGTTTACGGAATTCTGTTAGGGCAAGGCAAGATAGAAATGTTGAATTGCCTAATGAATTAGGTGTATAGGCTACCACTGGGTAATAACACATATCTTGAGTCTTGAGCACCTTAAAAAAGCTAACGGATTTAGGTAATTCTTCAAAGATCGTACATTTCAAATGCAGTTCGGTCAATGATGTCAACTTTCCGATCGAGTCTGGGATTTGTCTCAACGAGTGGCATCCCGACAATAACAACAGCTGTAGAGACACGAGGGAGCCTATAGAGTCTGGAAGTTGAGCAAGTTTATGGCATTCTGTTAGGTCAATGTGAGATAGAGATGTTGAATTGCCTATTGAGTTGGGTATACGGGCTAACAATTCACAACAAGAGGCATCTAGAGTCTTGAGCTTCTTCAAAGAACCAATGGATTCGGGTAATTCTTCAATAGCCGTAGATTTCAAACGCAGCTCGGTCAATGATGTCAACTTTCCGATCGAGTCTGGGATTTGTCTCAACGAGTGGCATCCCGACAATAACATTCGTTGTAGAGACACAAAGGACCCTATAAAGTTTGGAAGTCGAGTAAGTTCATGGAATTCTGTTAGGACAAGGCAAGATAGGGATGTTGAATTGCCTAATGAGTTGGGTGTATAGGCTAACGGTCGGTAATAAAAGGCATCTCGAGTCTTGAGCACCTTAAAAAAGCTAACGGATTTAGGTAATTCTTCAAAGACCGTACATTTCAAATGCAGCTCGGTCAATGATGTCAACTTTCCGATCGAGTCTGGGATTTGTCTCAACGAGTGGCATCCCGACAATAACAACAGCTGTAGAGACACGAGGGAGCCTATAGAGTCTGGAAGTTGAGCAAGTTTATGGCATTTTGTTAGGTCAAGGCAAGACAGAGATGTTGAATTGCCTATTGAGTTGGGTATGCGAGCTAACGATTCACAAAAAGAGACATCTAGAGTCTTGAGCTCTTTCAAAGAACCAATGGATTCAGGTAATTCTTCAATTGCCGTAGATTTCAAATGCAACTCGGTCAATGATGTCAACTTTCCGATCGAGTCTGGGATTTGTCTTAATGAGTGGCATCCCGACAATAACAACTGCGGTAGAGACACAAGGGAGCCTATAGAATCTGGAAGTTGAGCAAGTTTATGGCATTCTGTTAGGTCAAGGCAAGATAGAGATGTTGAATTGCCTATTGAGTTGGGTATGCGGGCTAACGATTCACAAAAAGAGACATCTAGAGTCTTGAGCTCCTTCAAAGAACCAATGGATTCAGGTAATTCTTTAATGGCCGTAGATTTCAAATGCAGCTCGGTTAATGATGTTAACTTTCCGATCGAGTCTGGGATTTGTCTCAAAGAGTGGCATCCCGACAATAACAATCGCGATAGAGACACGAGGGAGCCTATAGAGTCTGGAAGTTGAGCAAGTTCATGGCATTCTGTTAGGTCAAGGCGAGATAGAAATGTTGAATTGCCTATTGTGTTGGGTATGCATGCTAACCATTCACAATAAGAGGCATCTAGAGTCTTGAGCTCTTTCAAAAAACCAATGGATTCAGGTAATTCTTCAATGGCCGTAGATTTTAAATGCAACTCAGTCAATGATGTCAACTTTCCGATCGAGTCTGGGATTTGGCTCAATGAGTGGCATCCCGACAATAATAACCACTTTAGAGACACGAGGGAGCCTATAGAGTCTGGAAGTTGAGCAAGTTTATGGCAACCTGTTAAGTCAAGGTAAGACAGAGATGTTGAAGTGCCTATGGAGTTGGATATGCGGGCTAACGATGTACAATAAGAGGCATCTAGAGTCTCGAGCTTCTTCAAAGAACCAATAAATTCCGGTAATTCTTCAATTCCTGCGTTTGATAGGTTTAGTTGAGTTAATGACATAAGAGAGCCAAGGATGTTGGAAGTCAAGTAAGTAGTCTACAATATGAGGCATAGGAATCTCTCGTATACCAGTGTTTTGTATGAGAAGCTCCCTCAATTCTTCCATTGTACCTATTTCTCGCGGTAGCTCCTCCAAATTCCTACAATCATTGACATTCAAGGAGACAAGGGTCTTAATGTCCTTAATAGAGGGATCAATCTCTTCTAGACCATCACAAGATTCAAGCATCAAAATTTCTAAGCCCTTGAAAGCCGACAAGTCGGGAGTTGTTCTCAAAGCACAATACGAAAGGTTGAGAACTTTGAGCTCCGTTGCCATCTGAAAGAAAGAGAGGTTATCACTATGAGATTGGGCAAAAAATATACTCATGCTCCCTACTCCTTCACAACTATCTTATTTAATTTTAATTTTTTTTCCATTAGTGTTGGCTAATCCAACGTATAAATGTTTTTAAGCATATCATTGAAAAGAGAACATCAGGGATGTATACATGCTAACTACAATTATTTGTAAATAAAATTTCGTAGAAAATATCATATTTAGTTTTTCAAAGTTATGGCTATGCTATAAATTATTGATTAGAGAGACAAATTTTATTATCAAATTTTAGATGACAAAGATAAATGGAAGAAAAGAGATGCATTCATTTGGTGCTATGTTTTCCTTCAATAGTATGAAATTGAAGAGAAATGGTTACTTTAATTATGAAGAACGATTTTTAAATGCTATATGTTCAAGATGTAAAAAAGTGTCATATTAAAAATCTTTAAATGCCATTTCAAAGATAAATTTATTACTCATTTAACATTACTACTTTATAGATGTGTTGTACAGTGACTTCAACAATCAACAATTATAATGAATAAATATTGTGTGCCACCAGCCAACAATTATAATGAATAAATATTGTGTGCAGTAAGTCAGAGCAGTTCACATATTATTTGCATTACTCTAAAAATAACAATGAATTTAGAATTTTAGTATGTATGTAGAGCACAAGTTACTGTGAGGAAGTTTTTGTTTGTCCATGGAAGAAGATTGATATATACATATAACAAGAATTGCTAAAAAGACATGCATGGGGAAATTAACTAGAAACCATATACCATTTAGATTAAAAATAAGATAAGCTCAGTATTGTAATTATATTTTTGGTAGATGTTAATTAATACAGTAAAAAAAAATTTTATTAAGTAGGTCTACTGTTAAGCATGACTGGTTGTTAAAATATTAAGGGATTTAAGTGCCAATAAATTCCTCTTTCGCTTGGAGAAAAATTAGTTGAAGAACACCCAAGTGTCACAACTTGACATGGGGGGAACATGGGGGGAACGTAAGTGCCAAAACTTCTAAAAGGTATACTTAAATACCAAAATCATAGAAGAATAAAACATTTAAGTGTTAACGGCGATAATTTCTAACCAAACAGCTGACGTGGCTTTTTCCAACGAGAATTTTAAATTATGTGGCATTTAAAAAAAAAAAAAGAATTATCCATGTAGACTGGGTCAACAACATCGCACCATCCTTGTAGATTATGCGAGACAATGCTAAATGACGTTTTTTTGGCACTTAAGTTATCACTCTCTACAACTTGGAACTTAAATATTTACTTTTAACCACGAGTGATACTTAAGTAATCAATAACACCATAACTTGATACTTACGTAATTCTGGTCTTTTTTAACCACCACTGGCACTTAAGTGAGCATAGAGGACAACATCATTTTAGACAAGAATTATTGAGTGGACATTTCGGCGAGCCATGTAGATTGGTTTTATTAATAAAATAACACTACATCGAATTTCCAACAAGCTCGCCAAAATTAGCACTCAAGTATCCAATTTTAAAAAAATGTAACACTTAAATGTATCTTTTGGAAATTTTGGTACTTATGTGTTTCCCCGTGCCAAGTTGCGGCACTTGTGTTCTTTGTTCAAGGAAAATCCATGATATGAGAAAGGATTTTTAAAATAAATAAAGAAGATCTCGGTGTAATTGAACCTACTAACAACACATGATTATGCCTACTTTACATCTTACCTTTAGAGCACCAAATCCTGCCCAGTCATTCGAAATCTTATTACGCGACAAATTGAGCACGACTAATTTCTTTAGGTGAAAGTTGGTAAATTCAAAATCCAAGTGATAACCATCCCACGCAAGCCATCTTAATCGAGGAAGCAAGTTTTGAAAATCTCCGATGAGATTCACATTGTCCAATTGAAGAAACCTCAAGTTGGTTAATTCTTTAAATGTCTTGGTCGTACAACTTCCACTCCCATCATATAAGCCAATACGAAAGGCCTCAATCTTACTAGTGCCCTGCAATTAGGCAACATTGTAAATCATAGTTTTGAATAATGGGTTGAGACCAACTGTATATGAGAAAAGATGTATTGATTTCAAATTTGTTGTCATATCATGATGTGTCAGGTTGTGGTAATCTATGTAAAAATGTGAAGCTCTAGAGGGTCTTTCCAAACTTTTCCTCTTCCAATTATGCCCTTCACAATTTGCACTTTTTAAATTTCCAAAAGTTGCATCCTTTCAAAATTAATATAGAAGGCCTCTCTTCATGCACACACTACTTCAAATGTATCTTTCAAATCCCTTGCCCTTATATGGGAAATAACAAAACCCTTAACTCAAATCCTTAATATGTGAAATAACGTGTCTCTAAAAGTTCAAAACTTCAAATGCATCTAGCAAATTTACCATCAAAACATGTATCAATACTAAAGAATCCCAATTGTAATCCCCCTCTTTTTCTTTTGTACCTTGTTTACAATTCTCAATAGTAAAATGAAAACAATAAATTTCATCCCAAGAAGTACACACGTGTTTTACATTCCTTTGTCACAATGTGTTTCTTCAATGAATGTTTTTCATTATATGTGGAAGAAAACATATCAGATGTTATATAAATGATTTTCACTTCTCTTTTTATTACTTCATATGTATGATGCTAACTTTTCATTTCGTGTTGATTTTGTTACAAAGAAATAACAATTATCTAATTTTATGATCAATTTTCCCATATATTAATAAGATCTTGCTAATACACAGATTGGACATGAAGAATAATTATATTATGTTAATATTACTTATGTGCAAGCGTATTGGCGTGAAATGGTTTAGTTTTATTACTAATTATTATTATTTTATAAATTTCTAAAATGTTGTAACTGTAAATTCATATTATGACTCGAATGTAAACTTCAATGAATCTCTATATAAAAAAAATGAGATTACGTATGTGTCATTGAAATATTTTACTTCCAAGTTTAATATGTATCATGTTAAAAGTTTTAGTTTTGATAATACTTCAACAGTAAAAATTTTATTATTATGGTATTGAGGATATATGTTTGCATATATATGATTTGTTGAAAATACATAGCTCTCAAATAAAATTACAAAAGTATTGTTAAAAATATATCATTGCAAACATGTATTCTTATAGAAGTATCACATGTTGTTCTAAACAATTCTAGAATTTCACTTCTAAAAATTCTTGTATATACTTTTCATGGAAATTTTGACTTGGGAATTAATTTTCGGATACGTTTATGTATACAGAGGTGTCATGATAACTATTCTTACATGAAATTGTGGGGATCATGAATACTTGTTATCTTGATCACTTATTATACCATTGATATATAAAATATGAAATAATAGGTAAATAATCGATGGAATAGTGATTGTGCTATCTTGATAACTCATTATCACTTATTATGTTGAAAATTACTACACAATATACTAATTATTTATATTGTGTAGTAATTGAATGAACTTTTACAGTGTGTCCCCGTCGATACATTATTTAATTATCTATTAATATTCCTTAATTACTTCCATTTGCCTTTCCATTTCTTTATTTTTATTTCTTAATAGCACATTCTTCTTTATGCAACGTGTTTTGCTTTTTTGTTTGGCGATAACTTCTTTATATAATATCTTCTTAATAATGCAAGAAAAGAATGTTTAGTTTCTCTATTTTTCTAGTGTCATGGATTGAAATAGTAGCAGAAGTCCACCGTAACGTAAAAACTCGTATTTTCGAGGATTAAGTAGAATGTAAATATTGTGATTAACTCAATATGATTAGACTACCTTTTGTGGAGGAGCTTTAAAAAACGAGAAAAAAGAAAAAAATACACCTGGATCGGAAGAAGAATGTGGGATTGTGAGTTGCATGAGCACGTTGGAGGGCATTTTTGCTTGGTCACCCATTATTTCATCAACCATTTTATACATGTCCAGTACATTTCTCAAAACCAATCAGGAATACAAGTATGTTGGCTTGAGTAACCTTCATTGGTTGATTTTCAGCTTTCCTATGTTAGTGGTAAAAATCTCTTTTTTGATTTTGTAAAAATCATGTCTTGATAACAATAGAAAGATATATTATGAATTAAAGAGACATCATATTTTTTGATATTTTTTTGAAAATGAAAAGTGGTGTCTATGACATATTAAATGCATAAAATCGAATTGAGCATTTATTACTTATGAGTGGTACTTAATATATGTATGCAACTAAAATGGCATATGTTATGTGGTAAGATCTGTGGATTAGAATATAACGTTACAAGGAAAAAAGTTTGAATTTTTACAATTAATGGGACTAGTAGAGCAATAATTATCTTATTTAGACCATAAACATTTTAGAGCGATGTAAACAACTTTTAAATTTATCATTTATACTGTTCAATGAGCCCATATTTGATAAATAAATAATATTAAAGTCATATATGTCTAGATAATGATAGCAAAAGATCAATATCATATTGGACTCATATTTGACAAAAAAATAATATTCAAGGATCAGTAAAAAAAAAAGATATCCAAAATCACAAAAAAAAGTATATAGAAAATTCTTTGGAGATAATATAATAATATTACCCATCACAATCACAGAAGGAAAAAACGAACATATATTTAGAGGAATAAATTATCTGACTACATATATTTCAACAATAAGTATAATGAAGTGTATAACAAATGTCGACTATTATGATTGAAAAGGTGTATGGATACCTTGTGTGATTAAAAATTATCTATCATCACCAAAAATTATTTAACATGCATTATAAATAGATAAATATAACAAGATAGTCCATTATAGAAGGAAAAAGAATATGTCTAGAGGGTTCTATTACTTTGACTACATATATTTAGAACAAGTATAATGAAATGTACAGAACCATGAGTCATGTAGGATGACACTTGGAGACAGTGAGAGCAGACATAATTTGTAACTTGCGTCTTTTTTGTCTTATAAGTGAAAAGTGAGATAATTACAAAAAAAATTCATAAACATATTGAATTTGTGTCAATTCAATCATAAACTTTTTTTTAACCAATTCATTCCCCGAACCTTTTTACAATTGTGTCAATTTAGTCCATCCAATCATATTTGGCTAGTTGGCACAAATGTGGATGTCGATTGGCACTGGCCATTTAAAGAACGCTAACGTGAACAAATTTTAATAATATTTTAATATATTTAAAAAAATTAACATTTTCTCTTATTTCTTTTCTCTCCCCTTGCTTTCTTCCTCTAGCGAGTTGCCATAGTCGTCTGGCAACTAGCCGTGAGTTGCCGACCCTCGCTAGTGGTTGGGCAAGGTCAACCTCACCCCCCCCCCCAACTAGTGAGGGAGGGCAAGCCTCACCAGCCAATAGCAAGGTTGCCTTGCCGTCACTGGGCTAGGTCAACCTTGTCCTCATCAAATCTAGTAGGGGCTCATCGGCCAAAGGAAGAAAGAAAAGGAAAAATAAAAAATAAAGAGGAAGAAAAGAAAAAACATTAATTAAAATTTTTAATTATTAAAATTTTATTAAAATTTGTCTACATGAGCGTCGCTGGATGATCGACCAAATTTGGTTGGATGAACTGAATTAACGTAATGGCAAAAAGTTTGGAACTGAATTAACATAATTACAATAAGTTTATGACTTTTTTTGGTAATTCTCCAAGCGAAGAAGTTTAGATTTTCTCTAGGAAGCTTGAACGGTTGTGTTATTTTCGTCCTACATGTAAAAGATTGCGCTTCTTTTAAGGAATTCATAAGGCTGCGCCTTTTTTTATAAGCTTGAACAGTTGTTTTTGTTCCTTTTGTTCCTGGTTTAAAAGATAGTGCCTTTTTTTTTATTTGGCTGTATACTCACTAATATCAAATGAGTGAATAATTAATGTGTTTCAATTATGCTTTATAGATAGACATTAGCTTTGAAATTACTTTGTATAGTCTGATTAAATGTAGGATTATACTTAAAAGAAGATCTTGGATCAATTTTATCAAAACCACTTTAATTTCGACTTAACGGACCCAACAAAAATACTGAAATAATTTAATCAAATAATGTACCTTTTTAGTTGTGGAAGTTATACAATTTGTTTAGATATAACATATACATTTTTCTTTTGGTTAGTTTAGCTTATTTTATGATGTAATATAAAAGACATAATAAATAAACATTAGCCTTGACGTTGCTAAGACTATCAATTGGCTCTTTGCGATTATAAGTAGGTTGTGTGTTGAAAAACGCAAATAAGTGCTGGTCTTTTGAGCAACAATTTTGAATAAAATTGGATGATGAATTCAAAGTACTAAAGTCAAAACTATGATTAATTTCACTAATGCAATACAATCACATACTTAATTATATACAAAATAGATTAGGGTATTTATCTCTTGGACTTTTTATGCAGAAAAAAAAGAGATCGCTCTCTTTTTAATGGTCATTGCATGAATTACGCTCGACGTTATGTATGTCTACATATGTTTCTGTTCTATCATGTGAATTTTGGTAAATTAGTAATTCCTAACCTAACATAACATTAAAAAAAAAAAAACTTTACATTCTCGATTAAGGTATAATGATTGAAATTTCATGAAAAACGAGGGCACCTTTACTCCAATTGTATTAATTCTGGCACCTGGAGATTAGAAATTTATGTTTTATATATCCTAAGTAGTTATTGTTCACAATAGCATAGTCAAGTTATTTGTTGCACGTGTCAAGGACATAACCCAAACAATTTAATAAATTCAGATTTTTTTTTCAATGTAGAATACCCTATCAAGTATCTAATAAATTTGAAAGTACCTCATTCTTGGAAAAAACTTCGTAATGTACACTTGTGTAAGAAAAATCTTTGATAAACTGCTACAATTACTAAGAGAGCAATTTTGTGCTTTCTAAACATGTCGAAGAAACTACACGAGGACAATAATATTAGAAGGTTTTCTACTCACTAGAGCAAGCACCAAGTAGAGGACCAACGTCACCTTGACAGTAGAACATGGACTAAGGGAGCAAAGGAAAAGAAGCGATTACCGTATTTCCTTCGAGCACTTCCAAGACTGCCTTAGAGTCCCATAACCTACTACGATTCCAAGGCTCCAAATTGTTTTCTTTGCGGACGATTTCCCTACCAAGATCTCGCAATTGGTCATGCATTATGAGTTCATGATCATCTCCAACTTTTATTAGAGATAAAAATCTCAATACTTCGATTCCCTCCTCCGGGAAAAAGTCACATGCGTCCCACATGTAAGATGCGATTCTTTGGTCAGTGCCAATAAAAAAACAAGCGATATCCAAAAAAATTTGTTTTTGTTCATGTGTTAATTCTTCATAACTTATCCTCAACTTTTTTTGCACTTCCTCGTGAGGAAATTTTCGTAACTTCTTTATTGTGCCTACCCATACTTTTTCCCTTTTTCCACACAAAAAGGAACCTAAGACTTGAAGAGATAAGGGAAGCCCTCCAGTGGTGGAAACAACATCATGAGTGAGGTCCTTAAATTCACTTGGAGGAGAGTCCTTTCGAAAAGCATGTCTACAAAACAAAATCAAAGAACTATCCTTATTCAATTCCTCGTGTTCATACTGGTGGTCCACCCTAGCATTGTCAAGAATACTCTTGTTTCGGGTGGTAATGATGATCACACTTCCTGAAGAAAACCAATTATGATTTCCGGCTAAAGCCTTCAACTGATCATCATTGCCCACATCATCGAGAAGAATTATGACTTTCTTACCATTAGACTTGGATGAAATGAACCGAATCCCTTCATCCTTATTAGAAACTTGATTTTCTAGCTTCAATATGTCCTTGATTAATTGATTTTGCAAGAACACAAGTCCTTTATCATCACATTGTTCTCTCACATCAGCAATGAAGCTACGATGCTCAAATTGATTGGAGAGCTTGTTGTAGATGATTTTAGCAAGAGTGGTCTTACCAATCCCCCCCATTCCATGGATGCCAACAAATAGGGAAGCACGAGAAATATTATAGATAAATTCCATAACTTTTTTCACATGATCATCAATTCCGACCAAATTCTCCGGAATAACCAACTCAAACTTTTTTTTCAGCTCGAATAACACTTGTTGGACAACAGATTCTACCAATTTTCCTTCAAACCTGTCAAATGTGACGAGTTCAAATGCATGGCAATAGCGATTTTATATTGTTTAACTAATGATAACACAATAATAAACAAATTGGAGGATAAATTGGAAAACTTTAAGATTTGTTTTTGCCACACCTCCATTTATTACATTATACGCTAATATAAAGGCAGGAAATGGGAGTGGTTGCTTCACATGGCGTGCCCCATTCCATTATTACTATGACATAATTTATTGAACCAAATGAATCTTAAGGGTATCGTTAATGAATCTTGAATGTTACATGAATTATGATTTGAATGAAATTTAAACTTTTTGTTTGTTAAAGATATTAGGGATGATGTGCACATGACATTGAAAACTTTCTAGAGAGTTTGAATAGGCAAAAATCTAATAAATCAACCCGATATGAATTAATCTAATAAATCAACCCGATATGATAATTCAATCGTCAATCAATAACTAAGTCATAACTTTTGACGCAAGAGAAATTCACGTCTTGAAAGTCGTTTAGAGTGCTATATTATGACTACCTGAATTTGAGGGTGCTTCTCTTATCAGTGCAATTCTACACGCCCGCAAATTTCTACTCTTATTTTGAATTTAGTAAAACTCTAGATTCGTGTTCTTACCAATTTTTTTTTGCATTAAGGGGTAATAACGGGTTGTACTTCATTTTCCTCTCGAGTGTCTAATTTATATGATTTTAATTAATCAATTTATGCAGGCGTATGACATAGAAATTATGTGTTGAAGATAGTAAAATGCATTGAAAATTATCTAAAGAAACACATAATAAAGATAATTTTCTTCCTTTTAATATTTATCATCATCCTATATAACCAATGAAATATTTCTTTTGTAAAAATAATTTTACTAACGACAAATTAACGACATTAATGATTTAATTCATGTAAATTAGGGGGATAAAGAATTATGGTTTTAAAAATCTGATTTGATGAGCTTACTCTTAAAATAAATACGTAGTTAGTAAAGTTCATGATGAAGAGTGATGAAGCTTACACTATAAACATGAAGAAAAAAAGTCACAAACCTTAAAAATCTTTGGACATAAGAGTAACAAGTCAATTAAGAATTCTATATAATTCAAGCTAGCAGGATGATAACGATAAAATCTACAATTAGATTTGTTGATACCATTAAAGTCATTCTTGAAACAGAATCACTTATGGCACTCATGCATCGCAGGATCTTATTGCTTTTTTTCTTTATTAAAAAAAAAACTAAAAGAAAGAAATGAAGCAAGTAGGCATTAGGACTAGTAAACATCCAAACAAACTACAAGAAAGTAGAGAATGTTTTGGTGAAAAGTTTTACCCTTTAGCATCAAATCCTTTCAAGGAACTAACTTCATTGAGTGCTTGCTTCCATTTCTCCAAAGTCGTTGAGTTGAAATACTTCCTACGTGTGTGAAATGCATCTCCAAAACTCCCTTTTTGATATCGCACATGAGATGGTTCCACTTTGTAGAATATGGGCAACACGATATACCCTGTGTTACTTTTCTTGCATTCCATTATTTGAACCAGTTCATCCAAACACCATCTGCTTTGCCCATAATTAACGGAGAGAATGGGGATCAAGATCTTACTATTCCTGATGGCTGCCAAAAGATCTGGTTTTATCTTCTCGCCTTGGCGAAGCTCGCTATCATCTTTGAAAACACAAATTCCAGCATTGACCAGCCCATTGTAGAGATGATCGGTGAAGCCTTTTCGAGTATCTTGGCCACTAAAGTTCAAGAACACCTCATAATGGTTTCTAGTCGGCATGGTTGACGGACTAGATGCACCATTGTTAGTTTCTGTCGGGGAGGAAATAGATCCATCGGAATTAGTTCCCTTCGGCGTAGGCAGTAAACCAGATGTGGCAGTATCAGCATCTCTTGCATTTTTAAGCACGTTAGTTTTCTTCTTCTTGAGAAAATTGAACGCGAGGACGGAGAGGATGATGAGTGCCACGAGAACGGCGAAAGAATGCCCAAAATTGGGATGATGCATTTCGTCTTTGCTCTAACTCTGCCCTTACTTTTTGCTTTCAAGTCCGATGGAGGAAAAACTAGATGCCTCCCAGGAAACACGAAATGCCTTGTTGCCCACTACCCTTTATTGGTTTGAATTATATAATCGAACCAGTTGACAACCTGATTCGCACCAATGCTTCAAACTAGTTGAGCTATATGTAAATTCGTAATTAATTCACCGGGAACAGTAACCACGTGCCTGGAGTCGTCGTCTTCATGTGGCGAAAATCTCAATGCACAAGAAAATCCAATGCGATCCCTGTCCAAGAGGAAGATAATATGCGAGGAAATTTCAATGCAGAAGGAATGAAAATAAATATAACCAAAGATAAATAGACAAGTGATGTTAAAATTTAAATACTTTTTTTTTGTCGAAAAAATTTCAATGCATTAAAAATGGTGGATTTTTTGGGAGGATGAAAAGTGGAGAGAGAGAGAGAGAGAGAGAGAGAGAGACTTGGTATGAGAACGTGACATGGACTCGCCGGAAAAAACAAAAAGGGAGGAGAAAGGGCAGAAGTACACCACAAGTGCTAATCAAGACGCCGACACTTGCGCCATAACTTCAAAACGGTACACTTAAGTGCCACTTTTTTTTTCGAAATGGGACACTTAAGCCGCCACCTCCGGCGACCCTTGCGGAAATCCTACGCGGCAATATTTTATTATTATTTTTTGCCTACGTGGCTCGCCGAGCTCCAAATCAGCATAAAAATAAAAAAAATTAAAAAAATTTTAAAAAAATTAAAATTTTAAAATTTTAATTTAAAAAAATTAAAAAAATAAGAAAATTTTAAAAATTTTAATTTTAAAAAAAATTTAAAAAAATTTTATAAAAAAGAAAATTTTAAAAAATTAAAAAAAAATTTAGAAAATTTTAAAAATTTTAAAAAATTAAAAAAAATTAGAAAATTTAAAAATTTTAAAAATTTTAAAAATTTAAAAAAAATTTAAAAAAATTTAAAAAAAATTTAAAAAAAATTAATTTTAAAAAATTAAAAAAATTATAAAATAAGAAATTTTAAAAATTAAAAAAAATAAGAAAATTTAAAAAAATTTCAAAATTTCAAAAAATGGGGGGTGGGGGAGGCGGCGGCGGCGGAGGTGGCGGCGGTGAGGAGCCGGGCGGCGGCGGCAAGGGAGCCGCCCGCTCGGCCTCCCACCCCCCTTTTTTTATAATTTTTTTCTAATTTTAATTTTTTTTAAAATTTTAATTTTTAAAAAATTTTAAAATTTTCTTAATTTAAAAAAAATTTAAAATTTTCTTATTTTTTTTAAATTTTTAAAAATTTTTAAAATTTTCTTAATTTTTAAAATTTTTTTAAATTTTTAAAAATTTTTAAAATTTTCTTAATTTTTAAAATTTTTTAAAATTTTTTAAAATTTTTAAAATTTTCTTAATTTTTTAAATTTTTTAAAATTTTTTAAATTTTCTTAATTTTTTAAAATTTTTTAAATTTTCTTATTTTTAAAATTTTTAAATTTTTCTTAATTTTTTTAAATTTTTTGAATATTTTAAATCTAATTTAATTAATTTATATACTATTATTTACACGTAGATGCGAAACAGCGTTGTTTTTGCATTTTCTCCGCCACGTCAGCGTGCAAAACGACGTCGTTTTGGACCGAGCTCACCGGAAAGTCGCCACGTCAGCCATTTGGCCGGATTTTCGCCGGAGTGGCACTTAAGTGTCCCATTTTACTCCGATGATGGCACTTAAGTGTACCATTTTAAAGTTATGGCACTTAAGTGTCCTCTTGCGTCTTGATTATGGCACCTCCAGCGTGTCCCGCACTCGAGGAGAAAGAGAGCAATAATAATGGAGACACAACGTTGAACCAAAATTAAGAAATTGAAATGCTTTATTAAAGAAAAAAATTCAAGTACTCAATTACTCATCGAGCAAAACACAAACTGTCATCATCCCAAAAAAAGAAAATATTTTTCAATTTCACTAACATCGTAGAACAATCCTTTACATTCGACCCAATCTAATGATGCATGCAAAACTAACATAATAGAGAAGGGTCAAAGTTTAATATAAATGAATTCAATCATATTAGTCTCGCATATAAGGCCAACATGAGATCCACATAATTAAATTTTATAATGAATGCAGTCCATATCTAGGCAAGTATTCCCCCCCCCCCCCGGGTGGCATTGCAAGAGGGAAGGATGAAGTTCGGAATAAATGAGTTCTAGTAGTTCCGGACTTAATTGTAGATAAGTTTTCAAGGGCGTGTCAAGGGCGTGATGATGCTAGTGTTTAGGAAAAATAATTTAAGTTCCCAATTCAAAGAGGTTATTTGATATCACTTCCCTATAGCAAATTGCAACTTGTATAACATGGTGAATACTTCAAAGCTGCAGCAATTAAAAATTACAATAACTTCAAGTGTTACGACTGTAAAATATTTTATCACACACAAAGATTGCAACACTTCAAAATACAGTACGGTTACTTTTCAATTACAACAATACCAATGTAATCAGGATTGGAAAAAAAAATTTACTCATTGATATTGTCTAAAGGAGATATATACGTTCGCTCACAGCTGTGATCTTCACCAATCCTCAGCTTCGACATTGCATACATAGCACTTTCAAGGGTGCGTGCTTGAACAATGCTGAGCAACTTAGAATTATGCGGAAGGTGTTTTGATTCAAAGCGAGCACGACCTTGAATTGCCTTTTTTTATTAATAAGGATATAGAGAAGAAAACCAAAGGGCAATCATTGCATGAGCAATTTCCGCAACAGAGGAAGGTGCGTCGAACCATCCTATGTTGGTGCTTCTCGACTTGACTATGCTTTTTTCTACTAATAAAAGAAATATAAAAGACAACTAACTAGCAATGCTCCCACGCTCCCGGTGCTAATGGACATGAGTCAAGTACAAAAACATATTAGAAAATAAATGCTGAGTTGCCATTCAACTGTCCAAGACACATACTGCTCGCAAGGATGAGAATTCCCACGGCATTATGGGGACGGTGCTGTGTGCTTTTTGACTTGACTTTGCTTTTTCTATGAATGAAGAAACAGAAACGACAATCAACAATCAATTCTCATGCTTCAAGTCAGTAAGGACCGATTGATAATCGGTCAATTCTTAGTGAATTTTGTTCTTTGAATTTTCAAAAATAAAAATAAAGATCCATTTGATAACGTCAATTAATTTTTATACTCCTGAATATAAATTAATTTTAAAAAATAAATTTTAAATAAAATTAAGAAGTAGAAGAATTTTTTTTTTTTAATTCTTAGAAATAATTCTAGAATCAAGTAATTTTCTTTTTTTTTTTTCTATTTTCTTTTTTTTCTTCTTCCTCCTCTAGCCCAACAACCAGCCAAAGATAAGGTCGGCCTTGGCAAGGCGAGCTCGGCCTCGCCGTGTGGCTCGCCGTCACACGGGCAAGGCTCAGACCTCATCGGAGGCTAACGAGGCTCCCCAAAGCCGAGACCGACTAAAGAAGGAAGAAAGAAAAGAAAGAAAAGAAAAGTATCATAAAGTAATTAAAAGAAATTCTATAGCACAAAAAAAAAAAGGTTATATCAAACACATTTTTGTTCTTCTTCTATTTCACGAATAGAAATTCTATGAAATTATCATATGCTTTCAAATACTCAAAAACTCGTCAAGGAAACAAAATAAAAAAATTATTTCTAAATAGAAATTATTTTTAGAACAAAATACCCTAACTATATTCTCCATCACTTAATTTCCATGGGGCAATCCATGCATGTGTAATTTCCACAGCAGTTCGTAGAAGGTGCGTGGAACCACCCTATGCTGGCGCTTCTTGACTTGACTTTGTTTTTTTTTTTTTCCCAAGTTAATAAGACAAATAGAAAAGAAAACTAACCAGTGTAGCAATGCTCCCATGCTCCCAATGCAAATACACACAAGTTAATCACAACAACATACAAGATCATCCCGAGAGCTTGGTACAATATCGCCCATTAGTTTATGCAATTTCTCATACAAGATCATCTCAAAAATCCTAACAAATAGACTGAAGAATTGGCAGGGAATTCTCATCTTACTGGAACAGAGTGTCTTTATCAGTGGCTGACTTATCCAGGAAAATATTTTAATAGTCCAAGTGGTACTACACCAGCTCAAAATCAGAAATAGAAAGGGGAAGTTTCAGGCTATACTAAAATTGGACATGCGAAAGGCATACCTAGGTGATCCGCTTTTGCCATATCTTTTTATTATAGTGAAAAATATGCTCTCGTATTTATTGAAACAAGCTTTAGAGCAAGGCAATATTAAAGGCATTCTGAACAAGCATTGTCCTACACTAACCCACCTTCTCTCGCAGATGATTCAATCTTTTTTTCTTGGATGGGACTATAAAAGAATATCAAAACGCAACTAAGATTTTATATAGCTACTGTTTCGCTTCAGGCTAGGCTATAAACTTAAACAAATTAGAATTATTCTTCAGTAAAAACTGTCCTTTCACACTCAGCCAAAATATGCTAACTGGACTGTGGATCCCAAAAATTGCTAAAACCGGGAAGTATTTAGGAATTTCTTTTGATTGGGGTGAAACAAAAAAGCAAATGATCGCTTGGATATTGGCTAGAGTAAACATAAAATTAGAAGGGTGGAAGGAAAAACTTAAGTTCAAGGCTGGAAAAGAAGTTCTCATCAAAGCAGTAGTGCAAGCTCTACTACAATATGCAATGCCAGATTTTAAAGTTTCAGTTTCTATTTGTCAAAGTATTGAAAAGAAAGTCACAAGCTTATGATGGAATACTGATGAAACAAAATCTAGAATACACCGGAAGAAGTGGCACATTCTTAAGTATAGGAAAGACTATGGAGGTTTGAGATTTTGAGATTTAATCGCCTTCAACAAAGCCATGCTCGGTAAATAAGCACGACGTATGATGCAAAATCCTTCATTACTATGGTGCCAATTACTAAAAGGTCTATATTTCCCTCATTCTGAATTTTGGTAAGCTGGAAAGGGGTATCGACCTTCATGGGGTTAGCAAAGTCTTCTAATGGGCAGAGACGAGATTCTTCCTTCAGTAGGATGGATAGCAAGCAACGGCGAAAAGATTAATATCAAAGAGACAAAATGGCTTTGCAGAGGAGTTATAGGAAGACCCGCAAACGAGGATGAACCGAAAAAAGGTCTTTGAGCTTGTTCATAGAGATATCCCAGCTTAGAATGAACAACTTATTGGGACTCTGTTCGACGAGCACGCAGCTAATGAAATTCTAACAATCTCATTGCGTTCCCAAGCAAAGAAGGAAAAATTATGCTGGACAAACACAAACATAGGAGACTATACTGTTAAAAGTGGGGATAATAGAATCAAAGAGAAGGAAGAACGGAACAACAACACCACAGCCTCTACCTCTCACCAAATCCCTACATCCCTTTGGATAAAGATCTGAAAGGCTAAGACAAGCCCGAAAATTGAATTTTTCTTATGGGGATTATGTCAAAACGCCTTGCCGACAAAAGAAAATCTACAAAAGAGAGGTATAGTGGAAGAAAGTACCTGGGATTTCTGTAAACAGAACCCAGAAATGGTAGAGCATCTCTTCTTACGTTGCCCTTGGACACATCAAATTTTGATGGATCCTGCACTACAAATTCAGATTTCACCTTATGGACTTGATCGAATAGATGAATGGCTACTTAAATTCAATCATACCTCTGCAAGTTTCGACCTCCTTGCATCTATCCTCTAGTGTATTTGGAAAGAAAGAAATAACTCTATTTCCGCAAACTAAAGCCAGATCCGAAGCACCTTATAAGCTCACAGTCATGGCAGAAAATCAGTGCTTCAACAGTTGAGAAAAGGCAAAGAAGGAGGGGAAAGGTGTAAAGGAACCCTCACCTCATATTGGCCCAAGCGAAAACACCCTCAAAATCAATATAAATAGAACTTTCTTGCCCGGAACGACGATCGGAGCGATAAGCTGTATTTGCCGAAACAATTATGGAGATTTGATGGATGAATTTGCTGCATCGGTAAGAGTAAACTCTGCTATGCAAGCTGAGGCCTAAAGCAATGGCGGAAACCCTAAAGTAACTAAACGAAGACTTTTATCCACGAAAACTGAGTAGAAATTTGCCTCGTGGATCCTGCTTAGGTTGTCTCTTCACGCGGACCCACGCCGCTCCTCCTCTCCGCGTCGTTCGACCGCTACAACGGTCAGCTGCTCAGAAACCGAAGCCAACATGTGGTCCCCACCTCGCATCTCGGGAATATCTTCGGCCACTCGGAATGTACCGAATTGCCCCCTCGAGCTCACGTGGCGCGCGGTCCGAGCGAGTTCCCGTATTCTCCCTGACCGAGGCAACTGGGCGGGTTGTACGTTCGGGGCGATTTCTTTTGGCTTTTTGAAAAAGAAGGCGGGGAATATGCAACGCTCCCCGACAGCGCTAACCGAGGTGCTCCATCTCTAGGCCTTTTTCTCTGCCGACAAATGAGGAGCATTACCTCTTTCAAAATAAAAGAAAATTTTGGTATGCGGCCCTTTGATAAAAAATTTAGGTTGCACTTACAAATATAATTGATGTTTTACATTTGAAATTTTTTAAATATGTACATTCTTTAAGTTAAATTACAAACATAATTGTATAATTATCTTCCCGACAGATTCTACATATTTTGAATCTTTTAAATAATTTTTGTTAAGCAAAAGTTCGACTATAAGAGGTGCGAGAGAATAGAAAGTAAAAATTAGTATATGGAGCCTAAGTACGCGATTTGTGTTGGTTCCTCATATTTGTAAGCAAAACTCTTTCGTATTTGGAGACTTGTGTCTTGCCTGATATTTTGCATTAGTGGAGAATTTGTTGATATGTGGATTAACGTACTTAATCTATGCTTTGTTTCAAGAAAAAGCTAGAAATCAAACCAAATAAGTTGTTAAGATCTAAAATATATTTAATATTGTACTATGATGGTTTAAAGTAAATGATTGCATTGGTAATTTCAAGTCGAACCTTATGCGTTAGAACTCGATTTTGAACTTGACTCAACTTCTTCTTTTTTTCTTTTTTTGGCCAATGCTGAACTTAATTCATTTGTGAAAAATAAGCTGCAAGTACATGCCCATTTAGATAAAACTGGAAAATAATTACTGAAATTTTTTAGTACTGAATTTCAGACCATTTTAAGTACTTAAAATAAAAGAAAATGTTGTTTGATAATACCCCGGCATTATGCGGTAGGCACGGGAACCTAGAGGTGCGTGGGGCCATTCTATGTAAGTGTTTTTTTACTTGACTTGCTTTTTTTAACTATTAATAAATAAATAAATAAATAAAACTCACAAGCAAGACTCCCATGCTGCCAGTACTAATATACATGAGTTAATCACAAAAACATATTATAACATAAATGTCGGTAGGACACTTTGTTTAGATATTTGAATAAGGACAATTTATTATTTTCAATCCAAAATCTGCTCTTCTTTTTTTTCTTTCAAAGGATATTCGTCCAAAAGAGCACATAATGCTGAGTTGCCATCCAGCAACTCAAGTCACGTGCTGCGGACAGGATAATTATTGCACACCAGTATTCTGCGAAGGTACGTGTGCCTTTTGACTCGGCTCGCTTTTTTTTTTTTGAATAAAGAAATAGCATCGAAAAGCAACAATCAATTCTGATTGTGTAGATTGCGATAATGCTCTCCCTCGCGTGCTGCGGACAGAATAATTATTGCACACCAGCATCATGCGAACGTACGTGTGCCTTTTGACTTGACTCGCTTTTCTTTTTTTTGAATAAAGAAATAGCATTGAAAAGCAACAATCAATTCCGATTGTGTAGATTGCGATAATGCTCTCTCTCTCTCTCTCTATGATAAATGTGCCATCCAACGATCCAAGTCGCGTGCTGCAGACCGGAAGATTATTGCACACCAGCATCATGCAAAGGTACGTGTGCTTTTTGACTTGACTTACTTTTTTTTTTTTGTGAATAAAGAAATAGAACGGAAAAGCAACAATCAATTCGGATTGTGCAGATTGCAATAATGCGCTCTCTCTCTCCCTCTCCCTCTTTCTCTGTAGGATGGATCATGACATGCATATTGACGTATAGTTACGAAGAGGGGACCCATTTTATCAGAAAAGCAGAAGACGACCACCAAATTCATGTGTGTCGAGACGTTTCATCATTGTTTACGGTAAATTGAAGATTCAATGTAGACATTATACGAAATATTGGAACCGGATGAAACCCTATATCCCAATGAATATTAGATTATCGAGAAAAAAATTTAAAAAAATGATTTGATAGTATATATGGGTAGGTTTGTTTGTTATTGCTTGGGCAAGTTGGACAATCACAACGTTTGCATAATTAAGAACTAATTGAGTTGTTGCCTCATGTTAGATCTATCTCCGTGCAAATCTTAAATAATCCAAACCTTCCAATTGGCATATTACCATAACATGTGAACAATGAAATCTATAAATTTTGAAATTTCTACCAAATGTGTGACGTTTTGATCGAAATTTGAAACTCATCATGCCTGATTTGACTCCTAAGTAGAATTTGTTTTTGTTAACATTTTTAATTTATCACCTCAAAGTACAAATGGAAAAAGAAAAATGAAATATGGTAATATAGTGGACATTGTAGTTCTCGAGGATGACATTTTACCAATTACATGTATCCTTATGTAAGAAATAAATAAGTACATACACGAAACAAAGGTTAAATAGCAATGATAAAACAAATTAAAGTTTTGGCAAATAAAATAAAATGCAATTCCTTCTTCACATCGTAAAGCGTATATCTTTTTTCTGACGGTGCTTTTAGTAATTAGTGGGCGTGCTCGATGGATAATTCCCCCCTTACGCTTATGACTGCTCGCCTGCCGCTGTGGCTTCCATAATTGTCAGCATTTTACTTGACCTGCCTTGCCTTTACTATCAATAAGATAAATAGGAAAGAAAACCAAAGGGCAATCGTTACCCGCGTAATTTCCACTGCGTTTTGCAGATGGTGTCGGGGACCATCCTCTGGTTCTTGACTTGACTTGCTTTTTCTGCTAATAAAGGAAATAGAAATGAAAACCAACGATTAATTCTCCATGATCTAATTTCCACAAGGCAATCAATGCACGCGTGATTTCCACAGCAGTTATGCAGAAGGTGCGTGGAACCATGCAATACTGGTGCTTCTTCACTTGCTTTGCTTTTTTTTTTTCCAACTAATAAGAGAAATAGAAAAGAAAACTAACCAGCATAGGAATGCTCCCATGCCGCCGGTGCCACTATACATGAGTCAATCACAAAAACATCACTCATTGCATCATTATTTCCACGGCATCACGTGGAAGGTGCGTATTCTCCGCCAACTAATTTTAATAAAGAAAAAAAAAAAAGTAAATTGCTGTAGCGTTTAATGATGATGGTATGCATATTGGCATATAGTTTTGAAGAAGATACCTATGTTATCATAAAATCGTAATACGACCATCAAATTTGTGCATAGAACTACTTCGTTCCTACTGTTTAATGCCGATTGAATATTAGATGTGGAAATTTTACTAAAGAGAGGAATCGAGTGAAACTCTATGTTCGAGTTCGGATGGAGCTACAAGCATGTTAGCACATTTAATCTAGTAACAATTGTGAAGAATCTACAATTTATGGATATTTGATTATCGAGACAATTAAAAATGAAGTGATAGTAAATACAGGAAAATTTGTTTGTCCTTGCTTGGGCAAGTTGGACAATTATGACGATCTTGTTAGCACGATTAATAACTAATTATTTTACTACATTATGTTAAATCCATTTCATGACGTAAACAATATGATTTTGATCAAATGTTCTTTTTTCCTTTTCACAAACTCACAAGACATTGTAGTTGGCCCCACCCAAGTTCGTGAAATCTTGGGTTCATATTTGGGAATACATGTTAATGCCGAACCATCTCTTTAAAAACCTTAATTAATCCGAACTTTGCGATTGACATCCTAAAACAACACGCAAACAATTAAATCCATAGACTTGAAGCTTCAAGCAAGTGCAAGTGATGCTTCAATGGAAATCTGAGATCCAGCTCACTTGATTGGATTTGCATTTTCCATCAATAACAAAATATATAAAAGAAAATTAACGAGCACTACTCGTTACAGGTCTCTATCATTAGCATTTGAATAGTATGAACTAACTATACAATGATATCACGACCTTGACCAATCACACTATTAAAATATATCACCATAACTAAATGATGTTTAATACACTACCTCAATTTACAAACGAAAATAAAAATAAAAAAACAGAAAAACATAACAAGACCTTATGATATGATGGACATTGTAGTTTATGAGGACGACATCGTACCGGTTATGTGTTTAGTTATGAAAAAAAAAACAAACGATGGATTAATAATAATTATATTGTGAAAGATAAAACAAAATATATTTTAAGGAAGAATATGGAATGTAACTTTGTCACATAGTAGGGTGCATTTATTTATTTTCCTAACGATGCTTCTAATAATTGGTGGGCGTGGCCGATGGGTGAATCCCTCCCCGAGGAAAAGAAAAAAAGTTAGAAATCCTAGATATGTAGGAGGAGAAAAGTTTGTTAGTTATATAGTTGTCTAGACAAATGATAAATATTGGTCCAGACTCTTTTGAGGATCAAGAAGTTATCTAGGCAAATGATTAACATTGGTTCAGACTCTTTTGAGGATTGAGAAGTGTAGCAAGAATTTATGGAAATGTGAGCTCCTGGATTTTTACTTGCTTGGGAGGCAAAATATCTAAAGGAAATGAACTAAATATGAATAATGGAAATCGGAAGGGTTTCCTCATCATCTAAAAATATATATGAATGAGTTAGTAATTTATTTAGATAAAAGAAAGATTGACGAAAGAAAAAATGAAAAAATTTCTGACTTTCCTTTCCAGTGCACCCTATCATCATCATTAACTCGTTTAAATTACCGCCGGGAGCACGGGAGCATTGCTATGCTGGTTAGTTTTATTTTCTATCTTTCTTATTAACAGAAAAATGCATAGTCAAGTCAAGAAGCACCAGCACAGGATGGTTCCACGCACCTTCTGCAAACTGCTGTGAAAATTACGCGTGCATTTGATTGCCTTGTGGAAATTAGATGGTGGAGAATTGCTCGTTCGTTTTTATTTCTATTTCCTTTATTAGTAGAAAAAGTACGTCAATTCCAGAAGCAGAGGATGGTCCCCGTTACCTTCTGCAAAATGCAACGGAAATTACACGAGCAATAATTGCCCCTTGATTTTCTTTTCTATTTCTCTTGTTCATAGAAAAGGCACGACAAGTCAAGTCAAAGTCTTGCTCGCTTTTTAAAAAATACAAAATATATAAATACAAATTATCATTGATAATTAAAATATTTTTATTAACTAATTATTTTAAATGATATAAATAATTAATTTTAGGAAAATAATTCAAGTGATAGTGCAATTGGGTCCTTAATGTGAGTGCAAATATTTTAATTGCATAAGATTAAGGAATATTAAACTCAGAGTGCGGCAAAAACTAAAAAAGATGAATGAAAAAACAAAAGATAAATTCTTTCCAAACAGACCCGGGGTTGGTAGTATTTTCCTATTCTTTAATCATGATCGATCTTGGGCAAGGATTTCTAGGCTCAACTTGCCCATTAATCTTCTACCACTTGAAATTAGGTCATGCAAAATACTAGTGAGGTCAGTGATGGATTTCCACTCACATTAAGGTAAAGACAAATCAGCACCTTATTAGAAAAAAAAAATGTCTGCATAATTGGAGACCACAACCTTTGAAACGCACCTATATAATATATTAGGATATTGGATTCCTACGCATCCAATGAGAATGAAAGACGTGACCGGTCTATAGTCTAAACACACCACGAAACATATTATAAATGAATTTTGAGTCTTATCTTGTTATATCTGTATCTCTCGTTCTATTGGGTGTTCAAGATTCCATCCTTATCTTTGGTTCATCTTACATGGCTCTCTCTAGTCCACTAATTTGTCTTGTTCATATCAGTGTGGGTAGATTTTTTTGAGTTTCTTTGATAGGTACAAGCGGTATGGCAACTTCGAGGATTTCACGTTGGGGCCCTTGATAGGGCACCTTAATACTTCATCACATCAGTTTAACATTTGTTTGGAGCTTTTAGCGTGCATTTGTTCCAGAAAACATAAATACTTCAAAAAGTATTCTTTTAAAAATAATCATTTATATTACTCACTAAAATTAATAAATGAATTGTTCATGAAAATATTTAAATAGAAATTATCATTGATAATGAAAATATTTTTTGTTTTCAAATTTTTTAGAGAAATACAAGTGAATTCTTGAAACGATAAATCTTATGTTTACTTGTATTATTTGAAATAATTAGTTAATAAAAAATAATTTCATTATATCATTTAAAATATATTTTTAAAATGATTATTTATATTAATTAAAATAAAATTAATAAAAAATATTCCCAATGTTAATGATATTTTATTTCTAAACATTTTATTTATCTAAAGCGAGCAAGACCTTGACTTGACTTGCTTTGCCTATTTTTTTTTTTTTTTAGGGTTAATACCCTGAAAAACTCCAAACAAGATATCTTATGACAAATTTACTCCAAACTATTTTTTTGACCATAAAAAACCATAAATTGGTATACCTTTGACAAATTTACCCCGACTAACTATAAAAAACCATAAACTTGTATATTTATGACAAATTTACTCCAAACTAATTTATTCGACTGCAAAAAACCCAAAAATGGTAAATTTGTGACAAATATATCCTCTGCTAAATTGGATTAATACTACAAAAAAATTACAAAAATTGTAAACTGTGACAAACATAGTGTAAAATCATAAATTGGTATACCAATCAACTGTCATGTGTCATTTAACTTAATAATTTGAGAATAAAATTTAACGAAAATTAACAAAGGGTAAATTTGTTACAAGTGTCTTAGTTTGGGGTAAATTTGTCAAAGATACCACGTTTTTTGGTCAAAAAAAAATAGTTTAGGGAAATTTGTACAAAGTGTATCAGTTTGGGATTTTTCAGGATATTAACCCTTTTTTTTTTTGGTAAAGTTGACTTGCTTTGCCTTTTGTATCACTAAGAGAAATAGAAAACACAACCGTAGGGCAACTCTTGCCTGCGTAATTTCCACAACATTTTGCAGCAAGCGGAGGGACCATCCTACTAATTTCCACTACATTTTGCAGTAGGCGCGGGGACCATTGTACGCTTTTTGACTTGACTTACTTTTTCTACTAATAAAAAAATAGAAATGAAGATCAACCATCAATTCTCACCAAAACCAATTTCCACAGGTCAATCAATGCGCGCCTAATTTCCACAAGAAAATATTGGGTACGTCTTATGCTCTAGGCTGTCAAACAAGAAGGCGGTCGCAGCGCGACACGTGTCTCGTGGGACCCACGATTTCAGAGGTGCCCATTTTGAAAATTTTCCTGTACTGTAGCTCTGTCGCGGGTTCTTTTATTGCGCCTCTCTCTCTACACTCGCTCTCTCTCCCGACGAAGTCCCTCTCTGCGACCTCCCTCTCTCTCTGCCCTCTCTCTTTCCGACCAGCGAACGATTGCCTGCAACCGACGAACCACCGCACGGACCGGCGAGAGGACCGTGACTTCCCTCACTCTCTGCTGCCCTCCTTCTTTCCGACCGACGAACCACCGCATGGGACTGGCGGGAGGACCGCGACTTCCCTCTCTCTGCCCTCCTTCTTTCCGATCGACGAACCACCGCACGGGACCGACGAGAGGACCGCGAGCAATCGATGAACCACCACACGGGACTGGCGAGAGGACCGCGACCTCCCCCTCTCTCTCTGCCCTCCCTCTTTCTGACCGGCGAACCACCGCGAGCAAATAAGATGTTTTTGTAGAGATCTCCCATCGTCGCCTTCATCTTCTTTTTCCCCCCTTTTTTTTTGTTTTGTTGTTTTTTTTTTCTTGTGTTCTGATGGCGGAACTGGAGTTGCATATGGAGGACGACGTGATGTCTCACATCGACCTCAACGGCTTCTTCGGCGACCTCCTAAGGCCGGTGACGTCATTGGCGCTTGCTCCTCGAACGCGTCTCGTCGTCAATAAACTCAGGGTTCGACGAGATCGAGAACATCTTGATGAAGGACGACGAGGACGGCGGAGTTGTCGGTGGCGGGATTAGGGCTGATTCAAGCCAGGAGTTCTGCGATAGGTTCCTCGCTGACGTGCTCGTTGACTCCCTCGGAGATGGGTCCGCGGAGATAGCCGATGGGTCCGGCGACAAGGAGGAGCCTGGATCGTCTGATGACGGCGGGGTCGACACTGCGAAGGTTGATGGGGCTAGGGGTGGCGGTGAAGCCTATGATCCTGCTTCTAAGAAGCTCAGCAGGTACATTGATTGATCGGTGCTGCTTGATTATTCGATCAGTTGCTTTATGTTGAATTCTGTCGTAAGCCTTTGTAAAACTGAAATGAATGTCATTGGGGAGGGGTCCATACATCACCTATTTTACCTTTGTAACTTAGTTTCTTGGGAAAGGAAAAAATTATTTAGTGGTTTGCCTATCGACAATGTAGCATTTAGTCAGATGCATAATCTATTACAAATGTTTTGGTATATATAATGTAAAATTGTTTGATTATGTGGTTGATAGAGAGAATATGAGTTCAAGGTGCGAATCAATGCTTTGGTTGCAAAGGCATAAAAGATGCCAGGAGAAGGGTGGACAATGCAGGATGGCACTGCCTGGGCTGGAAATAACCCCAGGGATCACCCTGGAATGATATAGGTATACGACATTAACCAGTATTCCAGAAGCATTTAAATCAACCCTTTCCCCTCTTATGCATCTAGTTAGTGTTTTCTTTTTGTTGTCGAAAATAATAGGTTTTCTTAGGCCACAGTGGGGGACTTGATACTGATGGAAATGAGCTACCTCGACTTGTTTATGTTTCTCGTGAAAAGCGACCTGGTTTCCAACATCACAAGAAAGCTGGAGCCATGATTGCTTTGGTTTGTCATCTCTATACATCTTATGTAGCTTTTCTTGTCATGTGTCTCTTTTAGTGACAGGCTGGCATCTTTAATTGTAAAGAAATGAATGTATGTTGGTGTGATTTGGTTTTTCAGTTTAGATTCTTCATTTAGGTTCTTCATCGCTTGCTTGCATTGAAATTTATATCTATATGCATTAGGATCCTGATTAATGGATCTCTAGGTTCAAGAAATCGCATTCCAAGTTCACGCTACATTATTGAAGCTTATTCTTTTTGTGCTTTCAGTTTGAATGTACAGTTGGAATTATCTTTTTCAAGGATCAGTTACCTTTTATTTTTTCCCCCGTGGATTGTAATGTTGATAGTGGTGTCTCTAGCTTATAGTGAGGATTTGTTTATCATAAAGAGATTCATTGTTCTCAACCCTACTTTAACTTCATACTATTTCTCTTCATATTGAGAAACAAATATTACGGTTTGATTTTCCCACATTGCTGCTTGTCTGAATGTTGTTCTTATCCGCTGGAGAAATTGGTTAGATATGCTTATTACTTTTTGGCATTTCTGAATTTATAACTTACTGTTTTATTTTGTGTAGATCCGGGTCTCAGCTGTCCTAACCAACGGACCGTATCTTTTGAATCTGGTAAGATTGAGATTGAGGCTGTGCAGTTTGATCTAAGGGCCATATTGGATGATGTTGTCTCTCTTCTCGGGGAAATCTCAAGAAAAAGGAGTGGAGGTATTGACTGCCTTTGTTACATGGTGCTGCTAATTCACCTGAGTCATTATCTAATAATTTCCACCCGTTCAAATCTACAGCTAGCAGTTCACATTTCTGAAAATGTTCCGTAGAAGTTGATTGGTGATCTGGGGAGATTTCGGCAGATCATCACAAATCTTATGGGGAACTCAGTTATAGTAAGCTATTTAAGTGTGGTTCACACATTTTCTGAGAACTTTGTTTTTGAATCTCAAGTCGCCATTATAATTCTTGATCTTCCTTCATGGAAGGAAATTGTACTTGTTATCATCTTGATATATAAAAATATTGCCAATGACTTGATCATTCAGAGGTCACATGGATTGGCTCCTATGTTACAATATTTACAATCTATCCCGCATCCATGTAATCTAAATAGCTAATGTATCTATTATGGTTTTCCCTACCTGATGTTCCTGTCGATTGTCATTAAGGTTTTCCCTACCTGATGTTCATGTGCTATGAAGCGTGCAAGAGGATTATGGTTGAGGATGATGAAGAGGCGTAACCACATATTTGACAAGAAGAAATACAAGGTCTTTTGCTATGGATCATCTACAGAAAGAGTGGATAAAGATGACTATTTTGTATACTACGATTTTTTCTTTTGGTTAGATGTATACTGCAATTGAATGGTTTAGCTTATGTTTTTTCCTTTTGCTCATACGATTTCTTCAGAAGAATTCTTCAAGGAAGTTCTTGTTACCAAGGTTGGTTCTACATGCACTCACAAAGATATTCGAGGGGTTTACTTTTCTTTTGGAGTTCTATGTGTTTCTGAAGAAGGTACTGGCATGTTTTGATAATGTGAGTATTGCCTCTCATGAGAAGATGAGTCGGCAAGAGTCGAACCAAGAAAGATGGCCAATTTGTCCAATATAATGCTGATTGAGACGCAATGTTTTTCACAGGGGCTACTTTGCGTGTGCATAAATCTCTTGGAGTACCTAACATAAGGAAAGCTTTTTTGCTTATTGGATTGTCGGTTTGAATGAATAACAGTTTCATGTTTGGAGGATGATGTTTCAATTTCAGGTTCGAGTACCTTCAGCTTTCTTTGACAGAACAAAGCTTTGTATTAAATGATCTCGTCAGATGTTGATTTTATTTCTGATCCAAACTGTGGCTGGTTACCTTGCCAGGCAAAGCTCTCGCTGCCCTACCAATCTTGGCAAACCTGTGGCTCCAAGGGATTGCTACTTAGTATAAAATCGAAAAGTGGCAATAATTCAACCCCGTCGACTCTGAATTTGACGATATACAAAGAACACAACAACATCACGTTTCAATTATCAATAGTGTGAGAGAGAGAATTAATCAACGTGCGGGAAATGCTTTCTGTAGAGCCTTGCGTTGATGAGAGACCTGTTGACAATTTGCAAGAGAATTGTGGGAACAGTAATAAAGGCATCGACTTAAGCTTGACCAATGAGCTTGTTCTGTATTCAACCTTTAAGTGTTGAATTAAGTTCAAAAGTGCTACATTCTTGTGATCAAACAACAAAATACTGCACAATAAATAACAACAGACGAATCAAAGGTTCGAGATGCCTATTTACCAACACGGGCAACTGTGGAAAGGACATGACAAAAAATGACATTCTCTACTTTTTCTGTTTTACACCCACCTTCTTCCCGGACGAAAGTATTGCCTCAATGATGAAAAGTGACTTTGGGTGGCACTGAGAATCTTGTTATATACATAAAAGAACAATAAGCACTTGAAGATGGCTTCCCCCACAGGCGAGCATGATACAATTAGCAGTTGATGCCGCGTTGACCATTTGCAGCAGATTTTGTGAAGGCTGAGGTGAAATGGTCAATCCGTACCCAGAGCAATGAGAATATGGAAGCAAGAAGGATAGACCACACAATAACAATCGTATGAGTACGATTCTGCCGACCCAACAGACCCTTCAGGAATGGGTAAAGGTCAGCAATAACCCATATGGCGAAGAACAGCTTGCCAAACAGTGGACCCCATGACTGATACCCGCTGTTAATCGCATAAGACACACCTGCTACAATGCCAATGATGTTCGCGATAAGAACTGTGGTCGGAGGAATGAGAAGCGATGTCCATTTGAACACATAAAGCTCAGCAAAGTCTCCTTCCTCATTGGCTGCTTTCGAAGTGACTGAAGTTGGTATCAATGCCAGCAAGCACTTTAAGAAGCCCTTGGAACACAGCAAAAAGGTGAGCGGATGTACCACCAATGACCCAGAACTGCTCATTCCTCCACCAATCCTCAATGCTGACACCACTCCAACGGAGCTCAAGAATACCAATTGCGAAAATTGAGACGAAAAGGAGAATGAACCACATGCTAGCAAAGTTGCTTACCTGCAATTTTTTTTTTAACATCGGATCGGTCATCAAATGAAAGAAAAGAGGAAACAATCTCTAATTACGCTAAAATTACTTACATGTAGCTCTAGATAGTCTAGTGTAGAGAAAACTATATTTAGTTTATGAAATCGGTAGTATAGCATAATAAGGAGAATATCTAATAAAGATGGAAACTAGCATCATAATTGAGCCATCTTTTGTCAATGAAGATTACTTTAAATGTACAAACGATGCAGAAGAGCCAGGACTAACAGCTACATCATTTTTAAGGTTAAAAAAAAAAATGCAAATAAATGAAATTGAGGATCATGATCATACTCTAAAGAATACAAAGAAGAGTCCACTTGTGAAGAGGACTTTGGTGACCACACAGTAAGGGCACCTAGAATATGGTTGACTTAGGGCTTTCTATTTAACTATATCAAAAGGCCTATGTTTGCCAGCTATCAGCTGAATATTATTCAACCACCATAGCCATTGGAATGATCTTTAGGCATCTTCTTTTACCAATGTTTCCTAATGCTTTCTCATCCAAGCTTTATTAAAACAAGATGCAGAGCCACTCGAACACTAAATACAAAGAGAACATTAACTCCATTCCAAAGAGGCGGAGATGCTAGGATCAGATGACAGAAGTAAACAATGACCCTTCTTTTGTTCATCTCACTTAAATAGAGTTAATGTGGATCAACGTACAACAAACGGAATACATGAGATTGAATACTCTACAATGAAGAGAAAAGTATCACTTACCTCAGGTATAATAAATTTGTTAGTGAGAAGACAAATTTTAGGGAGAATACAATACACAATCAGCGGTATTGAGGTGAGGGGATAGACAATTGTATTGATGTACGCCAATCTCTCCAAGAGCTTCAATTTCCCATTATATCCATACCATATAGGACAATGCCTGCTTAGCAAAATCTCAATTGACCCCAAGGCCCACCTGAGAACCTGGTTTAAACGATCAGAAAGATTGATGGGAGCAGATCCCTTGAATGCTGGGTGAGGAGGCATACAATAGATTGAAATCTAGCGCCGAGCACGCATCTTAAATCCAGTCAAAATATCTTCTGTAACAAAATCACTGTATTCCCCTGTGACTTTTACCTGAACCAAAGCACTGGCGGGATCGTGATGCAAGCAGAACTGGAGATCAACAGGCCGGCGGGTGTGAGACGGTCGGGCACCAACGTTCCAGCGTACAAGACAAGCCGATGTCGGATTTGGAGCTGGAGGGAGAGGGGGGGCGCGGTAGTTCGCTGGTCACGCGGTGGTTCGCCGTGAAGAGAGGGAGGGCAGACAGAGAAGAGCGGGATCGTGATGTGAGCGGAACTGGAGATCAACAGGCCGGCGGGTGTGAGAGGGGGTCGGGCACCAACGTTCCAGCGTACAAGACAAGCAGGTGTCGGATCTGGAGCTGGAGGGGGGGCGTGGTGGTTCACCGGTCAAGTAGTGGTTCGCCGCGAAGAGAGGGAGGGCAGACAGAGAAGAGCAGGGGACGGACGAGTTGGGGCCAGATCCGGAGCCGGACGGGTCGCACGGTGGTTCGCCGGTTGGAAAAAGCGAGGGAGGGCAGAGAGAGGGAGGTTGCACGCCGGTCGGTTGCTCGCGGTCGTCTCGCCGGTATCCTCCTCGTTCGTCGGTTGCTCACAGTGGTTCGCCGGCCGGAAAGAGGGAGGGCAGAGAGGAAGGTTGCACGCCGGTCGGTCGCTCGCGGTCGTCTCGCCGGTATAGTCTCCTCGGGAGTTCGTTCGGGGAGAGAGAGCGAGTGTAGAGAGAGAGGCAAAGAAAGAACTAAAAACCCTAGCTACAGTACAGAAACATTTTCAAAATGGCGCCTGAAATCGTGGGTCCCATGAGACACGTGTCGCGCTGCGATCGCCTTCTTGTTTGACACGCTGGAGCATAAGACGTACCCAATATTTTCTCAATTTCCACAGCAGTTTGCAGGAGGTGCGTGGAAGAATCCTATGCTCGTGCTTGTTGACTTGACTTTGCTGTTCTGTTAATAAGAGAAATAGAAAAGAAAACTAACCAACATAGCAAATACTCAAAGAAAACTAACCAACATAGCAAATACTCCCATGATTCCGGTGCAAATATACACGAGTCAATCACAAAAACGTCACTCCTTAGATTATTATTTCCGCAGCATTATGCGGAAAGTGCGTATTCTCCACCAACTAATTTTAGTAAAAAAATTAATAAAGTAGATTATGATAACGTTTAATAATGACATACTTTGGCATATAATTTTGAAGAAGATACCTAATTTATTAGAAAACCAGAATACAAACCCTCTACGCAGAGCCACTTCTTTTCTGCTGTTTAATGGCCTTTGAAAATTAGACGTGAAAATTTTACTAAGATGGGAATCGGATTAGGCTCCATATCCCAGTTTGAATGGAGTTACAAGCATATTAGCACAATTAATATAGTAACAATTCTGAAGAATCTACTATATGGATATTAGATTATCAAGATAATTAAAAATCAATTGATGGTAAATATGAGAAGATTTGTTTGTCCTTGTTTGGGCAAATTGGATGATTATGACGATCTTGTTTACACAATCAACAACTAATTGAGTTATACATTACGTTAAATCTATCGCACGACCTGAACGAGATAATTTTGATCAACCTTCTTTTTCCTTTTCACAAACTCCTGGCCCTTCCCGAGTTGTTGGAATCTTGGGTTCATATATGGGAATATATGTTAGTGCCACATCATCTCGACACAAACCTTAAATAATCCAAACTTTGTAATTGACATCGTCCAACAACATGTGATGAATAAAATCCATAAATCTGAATCTTCGAGCAAGTGCACATGAAGCTTTTACTGAAATTCGAGATCGAGCACACCTGACTGGACTTGCATATTTAATTAATAACAAAATATAGAAAAGAAAATTAATGAGCAATACTCGTTATAGGTCGCTGTCATTAGTGATCAAATAGCATGAATTAACTATACAACAATGTCACCACCTTGATCAATTACATTTTCATATATATATATATATATATATATATATATATATATATATATATATTATCTTAACCAAATGGTTACTTTTTGTTTCCCAAATAAAATAAAATTTATTAAGATGTTTAATGCAATACCTCAATTTACAATAAAATAAAATAAAATAAGATAAGATAAGACATGTTAATGTGGTAGACAATGTAGTTCATGAGGACGATAGTGAATTGGTTATGCGTTGTGTTATAAGAAATAAACAAGAAGATGTATATAGTAATGATGATTATATAATGAAAAATAAAACGAAATATATTTTTGGGAAGAATATGAAATATGACCTTTTCATTTGGTCACCCATACAATTAAACCTTGGTTCTAAAAAATAGAACGCTTTTGTTATGGAAAGAAACTTGCCTTTGCAGATGATTGCCAATCAATCAAAATATCTTACGAGATTGAGTCTTCTGCTAAGACAATCTTTGAGATAGACAATCAATATTTCCTTAAGAGGCAATCCATACCAAATCACAAGTTGTTAAAAATGAGATACAATGTCTCAAAGAATAATCTTGTAAAACAATTTCATGCTTATACTTAGCTTTTGTGGGACTCTGCTGATATCCAGCCTTTGCCTTGCTGACATCAATGCAGTTCACTTGCTAATATCACACATATATAAACTCTCCATTCTTTGTTTAATAAGAATTATTAGACAAGAAGAATCCTTTCGACATGGATAGTACCTAAAACACAAATGCCTTTTTTGCGATTACCAAGATCAATACAAACATGGATAGTTTTGTTAATTTTAAAATATATATGGAGGTTTTATCAACACTTTAAATGATTATGACATTTTTTGATGATTTGGAATAGGTCCATGGTGTGGCTTCTTGGACTTATTTTTTGACGTTTCTTATACTCTGACACGAGAATGTTTGCAGTGTCTCATTATTGTTATTTGATCTAATGGTCCTATCACCCTTGTGTCCAATTTATTGTGAGTCCAAGGGTGATCGCAATAGCACTGGCCAATAATAAATTATCGAGTTTATGCGTTGAACTTTGATCTCAAACTTCTGGCTGTTAGATAAGATGGCGCTTGGTCATTTTTCACATTTTAAGCTATATTCCACTGATTGTGATAATGCTCCATCCATGTAAATTTGTAGCAAAGAAGTAACTTTGAGCTCAAGTATATATCAAAAGATGAAAAAGTGCCATGTAGGATATCCATTGATGGACACGTGCTTACTAACCTTTCCTTGATTCATCAATCTTTATGTTTAAAATAGGTCAATATGATATTCTCCAATGCTGGTGATGTGCCAAGGGTCTTCCTTTGATTTTATTGCAAGGTTCAATTGCATTGCTAAAGATTTCAAGTGTGGCACATTCTTGATCAGATTGCGAGAATTAAACATTATCGCATATGTGGCTTCATATTGTAACATTGTCAGGGATGCCCATCTGTGAACTGACTCTGAAAAATATTTTCGTTCTACTCTATCTCAATTTGCTCTATCTTTGGGTTTGTCTGATACGTGGTTTTGGAAGATGTGGTAGGTGTATGATGATATTCGGTCTGTATTTTAGTGTTTTGGTAGGCTGTCTTGTTACAGCTTTTCCTTTTTGGATTTGTAGATGCAAAGATAAGCACGCAATCAGCCATTGGAAAAATACACAATATTGCTATTCTCTAGATTTAAGAACGCAGCAAATTTGGGACTACGTTGGGGACACTTACATTCATCGACTTAATGAATCAAAAGTTGACGGAAAACTTTGGGATATGAATTGATACTGTGAATCACTTCAAGGAAATTGTGGTAGTTGCAGTTGCAGTGAGGATTCCGAAAATAGTGGGGCGCTCTTCAGCAGCAAATTGAAGCAATAGCTTCATGCGCCCTCTTATTTGTATGCCGTGAACATTTTTGTTATCCAATTCTACTTTCCATGCAAAGATTTGGAGTTTGGACTCAGTCAAGTGAGATGTTTGAAGTTTGCAGGTGCGTGATGCTTTTACCGGTGCTGACAGGTGACAATGAAAGATTTTGTTTCTGGTTTTGTGCTTCATATGTTCATTTTGCTGGCCAAATGTCACATGTCCATTATTGGGCCTGCAAAATGTATATTACCTCCATTACAATAATCAGACTTACCTCGTTTACTCTGACACTGTAGATATACTTTTTCATAGATACACGCCGACTATACACATCTAGCTTCAACTCAGCTGGAAGCGCAAAGAAAATAAAGCATGCGGACACCTATCTCAATTCTCCCTGCTTAACATAAAGTCTGGTACATTGTACTATTTGACAGATCAGCCACGGTTATAAGCAATTAAGCATTACTCCTGACAGCTCTCTCCCACTCGTGTTTTTTTTTTTTTTTAAGGTATTCAATGGTTCTAAGCACCGCATATTTTAGGAGAAAACCATAATAGAACATTTAGTTTAGTTACCTCTGATTCCAAATTGTTTCTCCATTTTCTGTTTTCTTATTTTTAAGTGACCTCATTGTACTCTTGGAACTTCTATGGGAATGGCAGAATCGTTGCAAAGAGAAGGAAAGTAATTACGTTTATACCTCTCCATTTCTTCAATGGGTGGGTCCAAGATCACGAGGGGTTTATTCTTTACGAATCCAGGGCACCTTCGACATATATTCACTTCTCCAACATCATAAATGATTTTTCCTAAAACAAGTACGTACTGTGACACGAAGGAGCACTGTCATCACCAAAGTGCCAGTTTCAATACATCGCTCACAATTGTCACGAGTCTTTATCAAAATCTTGTTGATTAAAAAGTGATAAATCAAACGTTTCAGCAAACATAGATGAATGCTAACCGCTAAACTATGAAGAAGTTTATGCGCAGAGAGAAAGGTAAGATGAAGAATCTGTAGAGAGATCTTTGAGATGAAGAACTTCCTTTCTATTCTGATTTCCTTGATGTTATACAATCGAGAGCTTAGCCTTTTTATATACAAGGACTAACTCTGAAATTCTGTTTTACAGGTATTGATTCAGTTGAAGAAAAAGTAACTAACTGAAGCAAACTTTGACTAACTACCAGTACGAACTATTCTAGATTAACTAGCCGAGACTAATCAAGACTAACAGCTTTATGCAGAATTTTCATAACCGGTTTTCTTCTCATTCTTCTTAGCAGCATGTACATATTCTTCTTCTTTTTCTACATATGTTTTCTCTTTATCACTCTTGTATGTCTTGCTTCCTCTGTTCTTCCTGGTATTGATGATAGCATTCGTAGAGAGTCCTCTTTTCCCTTGCTTTTGTTCTTCTGCTGGCTTTTCTTAACAAACTACAGCATATGCAACAACAGGAAATACCAATTCACATGACTTGTAAATTTCGGGTACTCACTGCTTCACGAGCATTCCGGCGATTTTTATGCAAGTTCAAAAAGAACAATAAACTCTTTCCACGATCAGAGACAAAGCGATGACATTGACACTTCCAAGAAAGAAGAAAATCCTCATTTACTAATTCTGAGCAAGCTATTGACTGTTTCATTCCTTGATTGTCATACCCAAAAGCTTATCAACTAATGACAGAGAGTAAATATAACTTGCTCACTTCATATTGATCGCCGACCATGATTTCCCTCGACAGCACGTGTGAAGTAGAATTGTCATGCACAGGGAATAAAGCAGGAAGTAGACGACACAAATAAAATATCATTTCAGTGGGTGTTCTCAGATTTATTACCGGCTTCTGGACAATGAAATTGACGAAGGTGGAGTAATCAATAACCAAAGGACAAGACAGGTATGGCGAAGCAGGTAAAGTGCGATTATTTTGTGACAAAGTATCGACCCCATGACAACTGGACTTCGAACCACTTAGCATTCCCATGATTCGATTTAAGAAGATGCGCAAAATCCTGAACATAAAAAACAAAGGAGTGAAGGAAATTTGAACATACAGTCAACTCTAAAAATCAGTTGGAAGAGAAACAAGCCAGTGGTATGAGGCGATCCGATTTTTATCAGCATGCAGTGGATATAGCTCTATTGGTACGTCAATCCATATCGGTAACGTAAGGCAGTAGCTTCTGCTGACAGTGCTGCTGCAAGTGGAGATCAATTGTATAGCCATTATGGCAAGGTAGGTTTACCACGGCAATTACAATGGCAACGATGGACTGCAAGGCATGGGCAGAAGCAAAGCTTAATGGTCCAGGACATTGTGGGGCAACACAGCAGCAAGGACACGGGTAGCAATCAGCCATATCATTGCTCCAGCTAGCGACCGAAACATGTGTCGCCCAAAGTTCGTGATCTGAATTGGCGTGATCGTGATTCACGCTCAGCAACGTCGTCTCAATTCTGTTCGACAGGGTGTACTATGATCATCACCAAAGATCATGCGTGTGCCAGCGACTCCAAGCCTCCTCATCTCGCCGACCACCACCAATCACCAAAGGATCACAGGAACCACTGAGAAAACAAACGGAGAGTCAGTTTCATGCTTGCCAAGTATGGCATATACTCGTAATCATGTCTAAAGATTGAAAAATCAAAAATATCAATTGAACATCACTAATTTGCTTTCAAATCGGACGATTACTGGAATCAATTCACAACAAGGTCTCAGACACATTTCATCGAACATATTATGGGCAATCAGTTGTGGAACAGATCATAGCCATTTCGAACTCGAATTTACAACTAGACTCAACCTAAATCAGTACATGATGTTCGAAGTCAAAGACAAAAAAATTCAACTATGATCAATTTCATCATAATAACAGAATCGGAATCTCGGCCTCTTACTTGCGACAACAGAAGAGGAGATGCTACCTGGTGAATCAAGCGGACTGAGGCCGAGGTTGGGCGCACGAATCACTGAAAGAAGCTCTCGAACGCGTCGATGATCGAAACTTGAACAGGCGGAGAAGCTTCGAGCGGAACGAGAACATTTCGAAGCTCTCTGCCGCGGAAGGGAAACAAAGGAGACGAGACGCGGCATTGAAGAGGCTGTTGATGCCGGCGACGGCCACTGAGATCGGTTCAGGACGCTTGAAATCGCCAACTGAATCGAACGGAATCGCTTTTTTTAGATGAATTTTCCTTGCTCGATGTTTTTATTTTTATTTTTTATGTTATGGAATGGTGCTCTCGATGAAATGAACAAACGTGATCCTCCTGAGATTGATGGTCGACGGCGCAACCAACGAAGGAGTTGGAACTCGTAATGATCGGCGATGGTAGCTAGCGGCTATTTGGGAACTTGAGACACCGCGACGAAAGGTTATCCAATGGTGACTGGAGACGATGGAAGATGGGAGCCATTTTCCCCTGCTTCCTCCCCTCTGCGTGCGCGAGTTATCCCTTAGTGAATGGCGTTTTGCTTCTTCTTCTTCTTCATGATCGAACACTTCCATTGACGTTTTTGTTGAGTTCTGACTTATTATACCTCTTAGAAATACTTCTTTTACCAAATTGCCTCCCAATGCCATTGCCCGTCTCCTTTTTATAATTCTTTGCTCGAAGGTTAATTCAACTCTCATAGCAATTGCTATACAATTGATTCATATTATGATTATCTAAAAAGGTATGAATGATTTGGGAAAGAGTAAAGATAAATAATGTTAGGTGCACGAAGAGCCTTTTTCTTATTTTTTATAAGAGACTATCCGGTAAGCTTTCCTGCAGTAACTTCAGCTATAGAGGATGGGTGATGTAGCTTTTGTAAGGCGTTTGACAAATATTTCGCACTTATAGCCCCTTCAAGATTATCACAGCTTTTTGGGAAATTGCTTTGCCCAATTTTGAGACGTTGGAGCTATTGTTCACACATGATTTTTAATTGATAACTTAAGCAAAATCGGCAATTTAGGTGGCTTTTATTAAAAAAATGAATAAATAAAACACAAAATGAAAAATACAAAAAAAAATAATAATAATGACATAAGAGGAACTTCAATTCATCAACTAATTGGAAAGGATATTCATTCAGTGTGCTAGGCGCGATCCAATTCGTCCAAGCCAAGCCCATGGCCCATCCACATTTGTTAAGTTTATCCAGCTTTCATTACTCGGACCCATAAAAGCCCAGAAACCGCACTTTCAGATATTCTTCGTGCAAGCTTGACCAGTAACCGCAACCAGGAACTCCCCCTTGACAAGGTGATTTCATTTCCTATCCTGTTTTGGAAAGATGCATGACTGAACCACGTTCATGTAATTCGTGAATGTCACTGATGATCTAGGCTGTAATTTGATGATTTGTAATGGTTTTGAGGTTCCGACACTGATTTTAGACAAAAACACTGCCTCAATTTAATGAATAGATTCAATCCATTCGGTGCACAGACTATCTGATGTAATGTCTCTATGGTATGTCAGTGAAATAATTCTGATCTAATTTAGTCTAACGAAATTTCAGCACAAATTACTACTACCAACTAGTCCGTTAGCATTCAAATTCGATTCTTCTTATACAAATAAATGAAGAGATATAATGCTCATGTCATGTGGATAACATATTGAACTTCGAATGAGCTGGTAGATTCTCGTTTGCTCTGAAGAGGACGATGGGCTGAAAGAAGAATAAATAATAATAAAAAATGACGAAAGATGTAAGAAAAGAGGAAAAAATGAATAAAAAATAATAATAAGATAGGGTTGGCGTGGGCTTAGGGTTTAATCTATTTGTAATAGAAATTGGGCTTAAAGATGGACTTGGTGCAGTTAGAGGAGAAAGTGAGCTAGAGTATCTTCCGTGGGTAAATGGGCTTAAAATAGGTATAATCTGAATTGGGCTCAGTAGAGTTGAAATTTGATGGATCTGGATGTAATAGCCCGAATTTTGCCCATTAACCCAGATTCGTGAGACTAGTATGTGGCTCATATCCGGACCAGGCCCAAGGGCCCGGCCCGAGTCCCTATTTTCAGAAAATAATTAAAATTAAATTTTAAAAAAATCGAAAATATGAAAAATTGAAAAATGGTTAGTAACAGAGACCTTGATTAGGCGTTAAGTTTTAGTGCTAGATTTAGCTTAGTTTCTTCTAGTTTTAGTTACTCTACATATAGTTTAGAGATTTTAATGAGTACCTTTGATTTAGGTGAGGTTACATAGAATAGTGTTTGAGAAAAGGAATTGGACTTAATTTGAATTTAGCTTATGGGTTGTTGTCTTGAGGCTTAAAAACAAAGCCATGTTCATTAGGTGTATTTTCTTATACATTACTTTTGTCGAATTAATCATGATTGTTTACTTTTCCTTTATTGCGCACTCATGAATGGACACCAATTAGTGGGCATAGGTTAATAAAAGGGTCCAAGACTGCATGGACACTTAGTTAAATCAAGTCTAGGTACTGAAAGAGCATTAATTAAATAACTAGTGTAATCAAGTCCTTGGGTGGACTAGTTGCGACTTCTTTACATAAAGTTAGTGTATTCTTAAAAAAGCTTACCTTCAAAAGACTCCTAGCAGTGACTCTAGAAGCATATGTTTTTCTGCGGTCCTTAGCAACTCAATCCCAAATGAATTTGCTAGAATTTTGATACTATTATCACTTGTTGAGACGGCTAACAGAACTCCTTCCTTGTTAAATCTAATACAAGGTGAAGCCTGCAAATTTAAAGAGTGAGGTAATCAATGGAAAGTTTCGGTTAATTCAATCAAAATAAATTAACAGCAATGAATTACCAGCAATCCACCATCAGCATTGGTACTTGTAAGTAGACTATCATTGTTCATATCCCAAAATTTGACCATGAACTCATCACCAACAGCCAAATTTATGTTTCTGATGGTATCAAACTGCACAATCCCACTAGAACTCTTTCCAAGTCCATGATATGTACGCTTGATAGCCCCCTCACTATCATTCCATTCAACCAAGTATGACTCTCCTTTTTTATTGGTCCCACACGAGAACAACCTATAGCAAATTAAAATCGCTAAAATAGATTATTTCAATGAAAAATAAAGACTGGAGATGAAATCAAGCTTGAAATGCAATGTTGATGGTTTGAACCTTTTTCCATCAGCGTTGTATGCCATCACGGTAGAATAGTGACCCGGTGCATCGTAGTCAAGTCTTGACCCGTTGTTGTCATAAAGCCAAGCCTTAATTTTCCCTCCTATTGCTGTTGAGAAGATGTACTACACGATAAAACAATTGTCTAACCAATTTTAGTAACATGCTCAAATAGAGCACATCCACTTAAACTCGAATTATTAAAACATAGCATCCTAAAAATAATGAGATTTCATAAGATATCTTTGTAAAAAAGTGTCCACTATGCACAACCATAAATGTTTAAAAAAAATAAAAAAGAAGAAAATAACATTGCCAAGTGTTGCTCCACTCAGACATAATAACGGACCTTCTATTATAAATTTAACCAATCATAACCGAAGGAGGAAACTGAGGGAAAACAAATAATGGAAGCAGAGGAATTTTCTTTCTGAATGTATAATTAAGTAGGAAGTCATTATTGCAAAGACCTTTACCCAGTTGTCGATGCTTAGTAGCATCACTTGAAAGAATCAGATTTGCATGTTGATCTTTGGACCATGTCACCGTGTTTAACAAGCACGTTTTAATCAAGACGAGTTAAAAGTCGAAAGACTTGCAAAACCCTTGAAATGAACAAGGTCCTTTAAAACACAGATTCATACTCCTCATACAAATTGAACCAATTTTTTTTACCTAACTGAGTTTTAGAGAATAGAAGTCTAGTGTATAGTCAAGGGTATAGTTGATTGGCCATACTTGCAATGTGTCTTCGTTAGTACGCGAAATAATCAAGTACCTGAATATTTTCTTTATGGTGTGGAAAAATAGAATACACAAGTGCTTCATGACCCTCGAAACAGTATTGCTTAGCCCCAATCACTACATCCCATACCTACAAAACTACTAGCTTAGTTAAAAGGGATCAAATAGTGGAACACTGCAACACTAAGGAAAATAATTAGGATATACCTTGATCGACCTGTCCTCTCCACAGGTCACAACGCATAAGCATTTGCTTGGATATGAAAAGGCAAGATCATTAACACTTCCAACATGAGCCTCGAGCTGTATCAAACATTAGTTTAGAGTCAAAATCAAGTTTTACTCACATTTAGGTGGCAATTGTCCGCAAAACAAAGAAGCTGAATTTTTTCACTCCTTGTTTAGCAACAAACCTCAAGGTGGTTCCTTAAGTCATCACCACCGTAATACGAGTATATGTGCACCATGTGTTTGGAATAAGCAACACCTAAAGTGAACACCACAAATCATCAGTAATAGCAGCATATGAACATTGATCCTGAAAATATTGCAATGAAGTCTCATTCTCAGTGCTTTAGTTGTTTCATCAATTTGCAATAAGATAAGTAGAAGTGGCATCTGTACATACCAAAAAGAAATCCATCAGGACTCCACGTTACATGGTTAATGGATGCTGTATGGTCATTGGCTAGAGAAGCCTACAAAGAATCAAAACCCACAATCACATGTCCAAAAACAAGATACCATGACTTTATTTAGAATGGAACTTCTATACTTGCAGCGCCATTGAACATGTTCCCAGATCCCAAACCTTGAATTTTCTCAGAGCAATCCTTGCACGGTTGCTTACATCCCATACCATAACATCACCCGTATTTGTTCCCACTAAAAATTATTGATGCAGAAATTGAAGAATCATATCCCTTGGTTTCAAATAGCTGAAGCTAGCATAAAAAACAACAAAAAGGAATCTTCCAAGCACCAAAACACAAACTTATGGCTAACAAGTATATCCAACTGAAGAAAATCAAGAAACATGTTCTTCATAAAGTAAGAAAGAAGTGCTAACCGAGTGGCAGAATTTGTTGCACTGGATGGAAATCCATACTTTTAACAAGTGAATCTTGACTTAGGGTAATGACTACATTTCTAGTCAAGTCATCTGAAGAATAAGAACTCTGATCAAAGCTTTGGTAGTTGTATGTAATGGGAAAAATGTTTCTTGGCAAATTATTCACCTATTAAAAAGTCATGAAGATTACAAAATCAATGAGTCATTTAGAAAATTGATCAAAACCATGGCACTCAATGAGTCAATGATGTTAACCTTTTGATCGAGTCTGGAAGTTGAGCAAATTTTTTGCATTCATTCAGGTAAAGGCAAGACAGAGATGCTAAATCGTCTATTGAGTTGGTATGTGGGCTAACGATGCACAATAAGAAGCATCTAAAATCTCGAGCATCTTCAAAGAACCAATGAATTCGGGTAATTCTTCAATGGCCGTAGATTTCAAATGTAGATCAGTCAATGATGTCAACCTTCTGGTCGAGTCTGGAAGTTGAGCAAGTTTTTTGCATTCATTCAAGTAAAGGCGAGACAGAGATGTTAATTCGAATCGGTCTCACTAGCAGTTTGGTAAATGGTGATAACACAAAGAATTTGTTCACATGGTTCTTCATTGGGTATGTGGGCTAACGATGCACAATAAGCATCTAAAATCTTGAGCTCCTTCAAAGAACCAATGAATTCGGGTAATTCTTCAATGGCCGTAGATTTCAAATGTAGCTCAGTTAATGATGTCAACCTTCTGGTCGAGTCTGGAAGTTGAGCAAGTTTTTTGCATTCATTCAAGTAAAGGCTAGACAAAGATGATAAATCGCCTATTGAGTTGGGTATGTGGGCTAACGATGCACAATAAGAAGCATCTAAAATCTCGAGCTTCTTCAAAGAACCAATGAATTCGGGTAATTCTTCAATGGCCGTAGATTTCAAATGTAGCTCAATCAATGATGTCAACCTTCCGGTCGAGTCTGGAAGTTGAGCAAGTTTTTTGCATTCATTCAGATAAAGGCGAGACAGAGATGATAAATCGCCTATTGAGTTGGGTATGTGGGCTAACGATGCACAAGAAGAAGCATTTAAAATCTTGAGCTTCTTCAAAGAACCAATGAATTCGGGTAATTCTTCAATGGCCATAAATTTCAAATGTAGCTCAGTCAATGATGTCAACCTTATGATTGAGTCTGGAAGTTGAGCAAGTTTTTTGCATCCATTTAGGTAAAGGCGAGACAGAGATGCTAAATCGCCTATTGAGTTGGGTATGTGGGCTAACGATGCACAATAAGAAGCATCTAAAATCTCGAGCTTCTTCAAAGAACCAATGAATTCGGGTAATTCTTCAATGGCTATAGATTTCAAATGTAGCTCAGTCAATGATGTCAACTTTTTGATCGAGTCTAGAAGTTCAGCAAGTTTTTCGCATCCATTCAAATAAAGGCGAGACAGAGATGCTAAATTACCTATTGAGTTGGGTATGTGGGCTAAAGATGCATAATAAGAAACATCTAAAATCTTGAGCTGCTTCAAAGAACCAATGAATTCAGGTAATTCTTCAATGGCCGTAGATTTCAAATGTAGCTCAGTCAATGATGTCAACCTTCTAGTCGAGTCTGGAAGTTGAGCAAGTTTTTTGCATCCATTCAAGTAAAGGTGAGATAGAGATGTTAAATCGCATATTGAGTTGGGTATGTGGGCTAACGATGCACAATAAGAAGCATCTAAAATCTCGAGCTTCTTCAAAGAACCAATGAATTCGGGTAATTCTTCAATGGCCGTAGATTTCAAATGTAGCTCAGTCAATGATGTCAACCTTCTGGTCGAGTCTGGAAGTTGAGCAAGTTTTTCGCATCCATTCAAGTAAAGGCGAGACAAAGATGCTAAATCGCCTATTGAGTTGGGAATGTGGGCTAACGATGCATAATAAGAAGCATCTAAAATCTTGAGCTGCTTCAAAGAACCAATGAATTCGGTAATTCTTCAATGGCCGTAGATTTCAAATGTAGCTCAGTTAATGATGTCAACCTTCTGGTCGAGTCTGGAAGTTGAGCAAGTTTTTTGCATTCATTCAGGTAAAGGTGAGACAGAGATGCTAAATCGCCTATTGAGTTGGGTATATGAGCTAACGATGCACAATAAGAAGCATCTAAAATCTTGAGCTCCTTCAAAGAACTAATGAATTCGGGTAATTCTTCAATGGCCGTAGATTTCAAATGTAGCTCAGTTAATGATGTCAATCTTCTAGTCGAGTCTGGAAGTTGAGCAAGTTTTTTGCATTCATTCAGGTAAAGCGAGACAGAGATGCTAAATCGCCTATTGAGTTGGGTATGTGGGCTAACGATGGACAATAAGAAGCATCTAAATACTTGAGCTCCTTCAAAGAACCAATGAATTCGGGTAATTCTTCAATGGCCGTAGATTTCAAATGTAGCCTAGTCAATGATGTCAACCTTCTGATCGAGTCTGGAAGTTGAGCAAGTTTTTTGCATTCATTTAGGTTAAGGCGAGATAGAGATGCTAAATCGCCTATTGAGTTGGGTATGTGGGCTAACAATGCACAATAAGAAGCATCTAAAATCTTGAGCTGCTTCAAAGAACCAATGAATTTGGGTAATTCTTCAATGGCCGTAGATTTCAAATGTAGCCTAGTCAATGATGTCAACCTTTTGGTCGAGTTTGGAAGTTGAGCAAGTTTTTTGCATTCATTCAGGTAAAGGTGAGACAGAGATTCTAAATCGCCTATTGAGTTGGGTATGTGGGCTAACAATGCACAATAAGAAGCATCTAAAATCTCGAGCTCCTTTAAAGAACCAATGAATTCGGGTAATTCTTCAATGGCCGTAGATTTCAAATGTAGCTCAGTCAATGATGTCAACCTTTTGATCGAGTCTGGAAGTTGAGCAAGTTTTTTGCATTCATTCAGGTAAAGGCAAGATAAAGATGATAAATCGCCTATTGAGTTGGGTATGTGGGCTAACGATGCACAATAAGAAGCATCTAAAATCTCGAGCTTCTTCAAAAAACCAATGGATTCTGGTAATTCTTCAATGGCCATATCTTTCAAATGCAATTCAGTCAATGATGTCAATTGTCCGATTGAGTCTGGGATTTGTCTCAATGATAGGCATTTTGACAATAATAATCGTTGTAGAGACATGAGAGAGCCTATAGAGTCTGGAAGTTGAGCAAGTTTTCGGCACCCTTCTAGGTCAAGGTGAGACAAAGATGCTAAATCACCTATTGAGTTAGGTATGCAAGCTAACGATGCACAATAAGAGGCATCTAGAGTCTTAAGCTGCTTCAAAGAACCAATAAATTTAGGTAATTCTTCAATTCCTGTTCTTGATAGGTTCAATTGAGTTAATGCCATAAGGAAGCCTAAGGATTCTGGAAGTTGAGCTAATAGTATACAGTTTGAGGCATCTAGAGTCTCTAGCTTCGTCAAACAACCTCTTGAAATAGGAACCTCTTCTATAGCAGTATAATTTATGAGAAGCTTCCTCAATTCTTTCATTCTACCTACTCCTAGTGGTAACTTCTTCAATTCCCGACATTCACTGACATTCAAGGAGACAAGGGTCTTGATGTCCGAGATAGAAGGATGAATCTCTTCTAGATACATGCAATCTTCAAGTATCAAAATCTCTAAGCTCTTGAAAGTGGACAAGTCGGGAGTTGTTCTCAAAGCACAATTCGAAAGGTTGAGAACTTTGAGCTCAATTGCCATCTGAATGAAAGAGAGGTTACCACTTTGAGATTGGAAAAAAAAAAAAAAAAAACCCATGCTCCCTACTCCTACACAGCTATCTTATTTAATTTTAAATGTTTCTTTTCAGTAGATATTCGCTAAGCTGGCACATAAATGTTTTTTAAATGTTTTTAAGCATATCATTGCATAGAGAATGTTAGGAATGTATGAGTGCAAACTACAATTATTTGCAAATAAAATTTCATAAACAATATCATATTTTGTTTTTCAAAGTCATGGCTATGTTGTAAATTATTGATTAGAGATACACAAATTTTATTATCAAATTACAGATGACTAAGACAAATGGAAGAAAAGAGATGCATTCATTTGGTGCTATGTTTTCCTTTAATAGTATGAAATTAAAGAGAAATGGCTCCTTTAATTATGAAAAACAATTTTTAAATGCTATATGTACAAGATGTTAAAAAGTGTCATATTAAAAATATTTAAATGACATTTCAAAGATAATTTTATTACTCATTTAACATTGCTACTTTATGAATGTGTTATACAGTGAATTCAACAATCAACAATTATAATGAATAAATATTGTGTGCAATCAAAGCAGTTCACATACTATTTCCATTACTCTAAAAGTAATAATTAATTTAGAATTTTAGTATGTACATAGAACACAAGTGAATGTGAGGGAGTTTTTGTTTGTCCATGGAAGAAGATTAATAAATACATATAACAAGAATTGCTAAAAAGACATACTTATGGATGTGGAGAAATTAACTAGATACCATATACCATTTAGATTGAATAAGATGCACGCAATATTGTGACTATATATATATATATATATTATAGATGTTAATTAATACAGTTAAAAAGTTTTTATTAGTAGGTCTAATGTTAAAAATGACTATTTGTTAAAATATTAAGGGGAAGAAGCTTTTGGCATTAAGTGCCTATAAATTCCTCTTATGCTTAGAGGAAAATCCATAATATGAGAAAGGATTTTCAAAAGAAATAAAGGAGAACTTGGTGTAATTGGGCCCGCCAACAACACACGATTATTTGTAAGTGATATGCCTTCTTTACATCTTACCTTTAGTGGACCAAATCCTCTCCAGTCCCTCGTAATGTCACCGCACAACAGCTTGAGCACGACTAATTTCTTCAGTGAAAGTTGGACAATGTAAAATCCGAGTGATGGCCATTCCACACAAGCCATCTTAATTGAGGAAGCAAGTTTCTAAAACCTCCGGTGAGATTCACCTTGTCCAGTTGAAGAAACCTCAAGTTGGTCAATGCTTTAAATGTTTCAGCTGTGTAACTTCCTTCATCATCATATAAATCATATGAGTCATGTAAGTCAAGATGAAGAGCCTCAATCTTACTAGTGCCCTGCAATCAGGCAACATTGTAAATCAAAGTTTTGAATAATAGGTTGAAACCAACTGTATATGAGAAAAGATACATTGATTTCAAATTTATTGTCATGCTACTATGATTAGGCTTCTCACTTTTGACTTCGTGGCAGACAAGTTGTGGTAATCTATGTAAAAATGTGAAGCTCTAGAGGGTATTCCTAAACTTTTTCTCTTCCAATTATGCCATTCACAATTTGGACCTTTTAAATTCCCAAAAGTCACATCCTTTCAAAAAATTTATAGAAGGCCTCTTCATCCACACACTACTTCAAATGTATCTAACTAATCTTTTGTATGGGAAATAACAAAACCCTAACTTATATCCATTATATGTGAAACAACATGTCTTTAACGGTTCAAAATTTCAAATGCATATGTCAAATTTACCATCAAAACATTTATCAATACTAAAGAATCACAATTGTAGAATCCCCCTGTTGACACCTAAATTTTGGCGATCTGGTCATTTATTTATTGCATAGAAAATTAGGAGTTAATTTTATCCCTAAAAAAATATTAATTGCATAGCATATAGATTTAGGTGCATTTATTTTTAATTTGCATTTTTTGCATTCATTTATTGGATCGGTGAAAAATGGGTTCGAGTTGATGGTTCAGCACTTTAATTTGATGAGTTAGGCTAAGCTCACGAAGTGAGCAAATTGGCCCAAGCTCATATACTCGGGAATATATTATGAATTTATCTTTATGAGAATTCAAAAGCAAATATTGCGTTTGGAAAAGCAAATATTTCGTTTGGAAAAGAAATCTCCTTGGATATGGATTTGGAAAAAATTAAAACCCTAATCCGTGGCCTAAAAATAGGTTAAACACGTAGGGTTGTCGGGGGGGGGCCACATATTGAATACACGGCCGCACAAGGGGACTTTTTCTCTCGGATTTCTAGGTTAAAAATTCAAAGAGAGAATTTTCTTCCTTTGTTTTTAGGATTTTTGGGAGGTTTTCCTGTCGTTCATTTGAAGAAATCAGCACAAAAAAGAAGAAAAAGTAGAAAATCATATCACAAAGCCTCGAGGCCAATCACTACAAATTCAGCGAGCAACCCCTGCAAGCTCCTCAGCAAAAGCCAACAAATTGTTCCTTCTTTGTTTCTCGGTGCACTTCAATTCATGAGGTTCATTGTGCTTTTCTTTTTGTTGGTTTTCCAGTGATCGCCCACACACCAAGAATCCCACCAATCACTACCGGTCACCGTTCGCAAGCCATCCATTGACCAATTCAAATTTGGAAGTATATTTGACAATTAGGTAGAAAAATCCCATCTTAATTTGATTTAAACATCATATTGCCTAGGTTGATGAGATTGATATCTAATTTAAACCTTTTGGGTAAGAGGTAATATTCATTGGGATATATTTCTTAATTCGCAACCGCATATAATCTTTGATTCCATCTTTAAGGCTTTAGATGGAATTATTGATTCCGCAGGAATCTTTAAAATTAATGTTTTGATCTTTAAGGCTTAAGATCAACCCATCGGTTTTATTTACGAAATTTCAAGAATGTTGGATATTATTTCGTTATTCACATTGATTGGATGACATATGATCTTGAGTGATTTGGTGCTTATCTTAATTTAATTGCTTTATTTATCCCAAAAATACAAAAAAATATTGCATTTGCATATCAGGTAGATTAGAATTGATTTCTTAGATAGAATTGCATAATAGAATAGTTAGATTGTTTTTCTAATTATAGTAGAATTCATATTTAGATAGTATCTAGGTTAGATGGTATTTTGGGATTAAATTGCATGTCGAGATAAATGTCTAGGATAAGATAAGATTCAGATTAGTCTCTTTCCTAACTTAAAATAGATAATATCTCACTTTAGTTAGATTTTTTTTTAGCAATTTTTAATTACGAATTTTAATAAAAAAATACAAAAAAAAAATCATGTGCACGTCATATAGAATTAGGTTCATGAAGTGCACGTCATTTAATGATTATTTCTAGGTTCATTTAATTCGAAATTGACCGTAATTAAGATTAGGTCATTTTGGTTAATTTAGATTGCATATTTAATTATTGCATGTTCATTTAGAAAACACAAAAAAAATATATATATTTTACTCATTCATATAGTTTAGGCTATACCACTATGTCATATCATTTCATGTTAGATTAGTAACATGCATTGCATAAATGATGATCTTCATTAAAAAAAGTGAAAACAAAACTTGAGTGATTGCGTGTTAATTATAAATCATATCTAGAATTGTCGATGTGAATTTTGATCTAACATTGTAGATGATTTCATTGCTATGAGGTAAGTCTTGTAATTTATTCACTACTTTTATTTGGATATTAAATTGGTGGTTTGTACACTTACATGATCACCTCACATGTTAAGGAAATGAATTAAAATTAATTCAAGCTGCCTGCAAAACCTTTTTTTCAAAATAAAAGAGAAAGGTATCAAAAGGGCGTTAGAGAAATCTAGCGTAATCAAATCCCCGAACTCATAAATTTCTGGTTTATATGAGTAAAATAAACATCCCATTACTTTACTTGGGTTTCAAATCGATCCACCGAAAAATAGATTAGTGACTTCTGATTGAAAAATCATTTACATGTTAAGAATTTGAACCTAAGTCGCGAATTGGTATGGGCTTGGAGAGCTCGAGCTAAGTTTAGGTTTAGTAATCCATTAGCCAAATCCTAGGTGGTTCACCCGAAAATTTGATTGCGACACCCCCTCTTTTTCTTTTGTACCTTGTTTACAATTCTCAACAGCAAAATGAAAATGAGAACTCCATTCCAAGAAGTACACAAGTGTTATACATTCCTTTCTTATCATGTGTTTTTTCAATGAGTGTTTTTTAGTGTATGTAGAAGAAAACATATTAAATGCTATATAAATTATTTTCACTTCTCTTTTTATTATACATATTTTTTATGCTAACTTTTCATTTCATGTTGATTTTGTTACAAAGAAATAACAATCATCTAATTTTGTGATCAATTTTCCCATGTATTATAAGATCTTGGTAATAGATAGATTGGACATGAAGAATAATTATATTATGTTAATATTACTTCCATGCAAGCATATGGTTATGAATTGTTTAGTTTTATTACTAATTATCATTCTTTCATTGTTTTTTAAAAATGTTGAACCGTAAAGTTATTTTATCACTCAAATGTAAACTTTGATGATTCTCTCTCTCTCTCTCTCTCTCTCTCTCTCTCTCTCTCTCTCTCTCTCTCTCTCTCTCTCTATATATATATATATATATAATAATAAAAAACAATGTCATTATGTATCACTGAAATATTTAACTTCCAAGTTTAATAAGTATCATGTTAAAAATTTTAGTTTTGATAATAATTCAACATTAAAATTTTTATAATTATGGTATTAGGATACATGTTTGTTAATATATGTTTTGTTGAAAATACATAGCTCTCGATTAAAATTAGAAAAGTATTGTTAAAAACATATCATTGCAAATATGTATACTTATAGAAGTATCATGTGATGTTGTAAGACCTCTAAAAATTATTGTATGCACTTTCACGGAAATTGTGACTTGGGAACTAATTTTCAAATATGTTTATGTATACAGAGATGTTGTAATAACTATTCTTCCATAAAATTGTCGAGATCATGAATATTTGTTATCTTGAGCACTTATTATATTATTGATATATAAAATATGAAATAATAGGTAAATAGTCAATGAAATAGTGATTGTGTTATCTTGATAACTCATTATCACTTATTATGTTGAAAATTACTTACAATATACTAATTATTTATAATATAATAATTGAATGAACTTCCAGAGTGTGTCCCCTTCGATACATTATTTAATTATCTATTAATATTCCTTTGTCAATTCCATTTGTCTTCCCACTTCTTTATTTTTATTTCTTAATAGCACATTCTTCATTATGCAACATGTTTTGATTTTTTTCTTTGGTGATAACTTCTTTATATAATATCTTCTTAATAATGCAAGAAAAGAACGTTTAGATTCTCTATTTTTCTAGTGTTGTAGATTGTAATAGTAGCAAAAGTCTACTGTAAGGTAATAGCTCGTATTTTCAAGGTTTAAGTAGAATGTAAATATTGTGATTAATTCAATGATTAGACTACCTTTCGTGGAGGAGCTTTAACAAAAGGAGAAAAAAGAAAATATACACATGGATCAAAAGAAGAATGTGAGATGATGAGTTGCATGAGCATGTTGGTTGGCATTTTTGCTTGGTCACAAATTATTTCATCAACCATTTAACATGTGTCCAGTCCATTCCTCAAACCAATCAAGAGATATAAAAGGGTAAGAGCTAGATGTGGATAAGAGTGATAGAGCATTCCATTCATATTGGATGCAGTTCCCAAGAAGTTGAGCCTGTATATTTTTAGTGTTGCTGTTTAGATCATGAGCGTAAGTCGTTGACCACCTCTAATTTTTGCAATTTGGTCAAATCTGAGATTGATAGAGAAGATCGAGCTATTAAAATTAGAGTGCATGGCAAAAGATCAAGTATTTTGAGTGTTAAAAATCTATGTTAAATATTTATGGCTCTATTAGTCCTGTTTATTGGAAAATTTCTACTTTGTTCTTTTATCGTCTTCTTTTGAACCAAAGATCTTACCACATAATAAGCTTTAGTCACATATACATTATGCATCAATTATTATTAAACACATCTAGATTATTAGAGTATGTCTCATGATAGTAATGTCTACTATACAATATTTACTTGCAGTAATAGCTATTCCCAAAATTCATGTCTTTTTTTTCCCAATCACTCTATCAATGATAGATTTGTAATTATAACTAAGATTTACATTAATTATAACCATATTTATTTATAGTATATGAAGCCACATTAGCAAATTGATGATGTTCACTAATGGTTGTACTACAAAGGACTCAATTGCACGAACTGTGAAAGATAGAAGATGATATTGAGCAAAAGACAAAAATAGAAAGAGAATAAAATCTTACAAATAGTATTACTTGAGGGACTAAATCTATACGTAACCCAACTTGAAAAATTCAAGAATCGGGATAGCTAATCATCTCTCATTCATCATAGTAAACAACTCATAAGAAGTCAGTACTCATTAAAAGAAAAAGGAAAGAAAAGACCTCAAAATAAGAATCCAAAAATCAAATATGTGCATCAACAAATATGTGGGAAGAGCATGGCCCCAACAATTTATAAATATTGGATTTTCTCTAAAAGTGCTATGTCAAACATTAATTTGTAGTTTTGTTTTTGCTTTGAAGTTAGCAAAAGGAGAGTATCCTCGTGTGTGTGTGTGTCTATATATATATATATATATATATTATCATTAATTACCAAGAAATTGCTCCTCAATTATGTCCTAAAGTCAAGCAAGAAGAGCAATTAATTGAAAGAGCTCTTTACCCAATAGACCTAGCGAGTTTTGGGGACTCATGATTGACTATAATTATTATCTTACACAGGAAAGAGAAGATGGGCTCACATTCAATGATTAAGACAAGTAGAGAAAAACTCTTACCTTGTTGTTGAGAAACACATCTTTGGCATCCTCATATTCCCACAATCTGCTACGCTTTTGAGGCTTCTTTAGATTTTCTAGACGAACAATTTCCCTTCCAAGATCTCTCAGTTGATCATGCATCATTAGCATGCCATCCTTGGTAATTTTAATTAGGGACATAACACCCAACACTTCAATCCCCTTCCCCGGAAAAAAACCACAGGCATCCCACATGTAAGTCGGATTTTGTATAGATGATCCGATAAAAAAACATGCAATATCCAAAAAAATTTGTTGGTCCTCAAAATCTAATGCGTCATAACTTATTCTCAACTTCTCTTGCACTTTCTTATCAGGCACTTTCTCTAATTTCTTTGATGTAGCTTTCCATGCTTCTTTAGGCTTTCCACATAAGAACGAACCAATAACTTCAAGAGCTAAAGGAAGCCCCCCAGTAGTAGAGACGATATTACGAGAAATAACCTTATAATCACTCGGAGGAAAATCCTTTCGAAATGCATGTCTACTAAATAAAACCAATGACTGATCCGAAAGCAACCCGTTGAGTTGATACTTGTGGCTTACCCTAGCCTTGTCAAGAATACTCCTATCTCTAGTGGTGATGATGACTATACTTCCAGTTTCAAACCAACTACCATCTTCAACCAAAGCATTCAAGTGAGCATTGTCATCCACATCATCAAGAAGAATAAGTACTTTCTTACTTGTAAATCGAGATTTAAGGATCCTGATTCCATGATCAACATTGGACACAGTACACACTCTCCACTTAAGTTAAAAATGAGCTGCTTTTGTATGCATTCAAGACCTTTGACCTTAGATGTTTCTCGAATATCTGCCACAAAGCTACAAGACTCATAGAGAGACTCATACCGATTACAAAGCTTGTTGTATAACGCTTTTGCAAGAGTTGTCTTACCGATACCGCCCATTCCATAAATTCCGATCATACTTGTATCACTGAAATCAACATCTATGAATCTCATAATATGTTCCATATGATCATCAATTCCCACCAATTGTTTAGGAACATTTAGCAAAAATAGTTCTTTTAACTCACTCATAACTTTTCGGACAACCATTTCAACTAATGTTCCTTCATGCCTGTAAAATAACAATAAAAATTTCAGTATATGATGGAAATATTTATATTCTTTTTCAAGTAAGATCTAGGTATTAGAAAGTGAACAATATCATGATGGAGAATAATGTACCCGTTATCAATTTTCTCATATTCCCATCCTTTCAAGGAAGCGACTTCTTTGAGCGCTTCTTCCCATTCCTTTACAATCTTTTCTTCCAAATTTCTTTTATGTGTTCTGATGGCATCTCCAAATCTCCCAGTGAGATGCTTCACTTGCTGAGGTTCCACTTTGTAAAATATGGGCAACACCATTTGCCCTTTGTTTCTCCTGCAATTCAACATAAGAGCCAACTCACGAAGGCACCATTTACTGGAAGCGTAATCCTCTAAGATAATTGGGATGGAGATCTTAGACTGCTCAATACTATGGAGAAGTTCCCCTCCAATCTCGTCACCAACAGGAAGCTCATTGTCATCTCTGAAAACGTGAATTCCTACTTTGACAAGGCCTTTATAGAGATGATCAGTGAAGCCCTTGCGAGTGTCTTCCCCTCTAAAGCTCAAGAACACTTCATAATCATTTCCTTCCACCCTTTTGGTTCCGCCTTCATAATCACTTACAAGTGGAGAAGTCAATGAGGAAGAAGTCCCTGAATTCGGATCTTCTGAATGAGTGGGTTCATTTCTTTCTATCTCGAGAGAATTGGAGGAGCATAGCCTACAAAGGCAGTAAAAGAGGTTGAGGAAGATGCCCCACATATCAAATCGTTTAGGCTCCGCCTCCGTAATCACCTACAAAGGCAGCGAAAGAGATCGATGGAGCAGAGCATCAAAGGAGAGCAACGAACACCAGATCCAGGAATTGCAGAAATGTTCGTCAGAGCTCATTACCTAGCTACATTCAAACAGAAATGAAGTCTGATTGACCAAATAGGAGATCAATCGAGCAGAGCCTTGAAAAAAAAAAGGCTAGATTTCACGGTCCAGATCTCGGAACGCAGAAATGTCTCTAAGAACTGAAATCGAAACTCATCAAAAGAAAATGGAGCGGTGGATTACCTGAGAAGTGCTCAAACAACACAATCCACCTACTGCTGCGATCTCCGCCGGTTCTCACCCTTCGACCTCGGATTAACTACACTCTCTCCCGTGCTTACTTAAACGATGCTGAGTTATTGCCGTCCAACTGTCCCAGAACCTTTAATCCTCGAAAACAGAGTAGAAATTTATTTTTTTGAACAAAAAACAGAGTAGAAATTTGCCTCGTCGATTCTGCTTAATCGTCTCTTCAAGCGGACCCACGTCTCTGAAACCGGAGCCCACGTGTGGCCCCCGCCTCGCATCTCGAGGATGTCTTCGGCCACTCGGAATGTACCGAATTGCCCCTTCGAGCTCACGTGGCGCGTGGTCCGAGCGAGTTCCCGGGTTGGACTTTCGGAGCGATTTCTTTGACGGGAAATACGCACCGCTCCTCGGCAACGTCAATTGAGGTGGCTCCATTTTTTGGCCTTTTTCTCTAATGACTAATGAGGTGTATTACCTCTTTCGAAAAAAAAAAAAATTGGTATGCAGCCCTTTGATAAAAATTTAGGTTGCACTTGAAAAAATAATTAATGTTTTACATTTAAAAAATTTAGAATATGTACATTTTTTAAGTTAAATTACAAAAATAATTATATAATTACCTACGTGACGGTCCGCATATTTTAAATCTTTTAAGTCATTTTGTTAAACAAAAGTTCAACTATGAGAGTTTTGAGGAAATAGAAAGTAAAAATTAGTATATGGAGACTAAGCATGCAATGTGTGTTCGGTTCATCATATATATATTTTTTTTTTGGACCTAGGAAACCCCGAAAGCTGACAATTGACGGGTAGAACTTGGGGGCAACATGGGGAAACCATTACCCCATGCCATCGGGTAAGTCACCAAATAACTTCACCAGCCCCTTTGCGTTGCAAGGGCTTCGAACCTCTCACCTCTCTCGCAAAGGATTATTGAAGCCTACCTAGCGAAGCCACCACGGCCGGTGGTGTGTTCGGTTCATCATATTTGTAAGCATAAACTCTTCCGTATTTTGGGACTTGTGTCTTGCCCCATACTTTGCATTAGTGAAGAATTTGTTGGCATGCGATTTATGTATACTTGATTTGTGCTTCGTTGTTAAGAAAAAGCTAGAAATCAAACTAAATAAATTGTAAAGATCTAAATATATATTCAACATTGTACTCTAATGGCATAAAGTAAACAACTGCACCGGTACTTTCAAGTCAAACCTTATGTGCTATAACTCGATTTTCAACTTGACTCAACTTGTTTTTTTTTTTTTTTTTTTTTTTTTTCCAATGATGAACTTAAAAAAAATAAGTTTTATAAATAAAACTGAAAAATAATTACTGAAAATTTTTTAGTAAATTTCAAATATGGATAATTTTAAGGTTCCGTTTGTTTCGCGAAAAATAATTTCCAGGAAAATGTTTTCTATATTTTCCAGCGTTCGTTTCACGAAAAATGAATTCCTTAAAGGAAAATATTTTCCATGAAAGGAAGAAAGTCTTTTAAATTAAGGGAAAATGTTTCCACTTTTAAAAAGTGAAAACATTTTTCTCACTTGATCTCTCTTATCTCACACCTCTACAAATTCTCACTTCCTCCTCCCCTTTCTTTTTCTTCTTTTCTTTTTTTGTTCGAATTATTTTTTAATTTTCTTTTTCTTTTTCAATTCGAATTGTTTTTAATTTCCCTTTTCCTTTTCTATTTCTTTTATTTGTTTCCCATCTTCTTCTTTCTTGGCTAGTCGTCGGCCGTTGCCAAGCGAACCTCGAGCTTGTCGATCTTAAGCTCACGTTCTTCACTCATACTTATCATTTTCTTTATTTATTTCACTATGCAGTTGTACACTGCTCAAGCAAAGGACTCTACATGCTTTGCTTCTTTTTTTTCTTTTGTTTATTAGAACACAAGACACCGGGGGGGGGGGGGGGAAACAGGCCACTCAACTGGAAGATTCTCATGAGAGCTGTACATGCTTTGCTTCTTTTCTCTTTTCCTTCTTTTTAAAATCTACACGAACATTTTTTAGAGTAGATGAGCGTTTGGCGACAATGAAGGAATAAAGATATGAAATAAGTTTGCCTGGATTTAAAGGCAAGTTCATATTTGATGGATTCATAGATTGATAAGTGATGCATGCCTAAGTGGTGAAATCTTACCGAATACCGAAAAATATTTTCCGAAACATTTTTAGGTTTTAACCGAACATCCGAAAATATTGTCATTTTCCTGGAAAATGACTTCTAGAAAAATATTTTCCGGAAATGGTCAATTTTCCGCGAAACAAACAAAGCTTAAGTACTCAAAATGAAAGAAAATATTGTTTGATGATATCCACGGCATTATGCGGAAGGTGCGGGAACCTATGCAGTTGCAAGCACGACTTGATTATAAAATCGGGGTGTGAAAACTATTTTTTACTGATAGTGGAGCACACACGGGGCTTTCGTTTTCCTACGTCTCTTTTGGCGATGGCTTCATGGATTGATATTTTTGCAATGATGTTCCAACAACACTCGAGCGCTCATTGGCTTTTGTCAGTTTTTATCGGTCATTTATTCATTGGATAGGGTATTTGTCACTGTCATTGTTATCACAATCACTTTAACAAGGTTATATTTGAGTGTTACACTTAATATCTTAGCCATTAGTATGTGTTTATATCTTTAATAAAGAAGGTACTGCAAATGAAGCAATCTTATGGTATTGTACAATTTTTTACCCATTTTGCTTTGTTGGAATGTAAGAGCTGTTCTCTCTTAATATTCATGATCCAATAAATATAAGTCCTCCTCATATTAATGAAAAAAATGGAGAAGAATGACTCGTACTCGTTATAGTTATTTATCATTAGAGATTGGATATTATGAATCAACTATACTACAATATCATGACCTAGACCAATTATATTGCTATATAATATTACATCATTATAAGAGTTTTCCTAGTGTGGGTTACATTAATTAATTATAATTTATTGTTTTATGAGGTTGGTCTAAGGTGAGATAGAATGTTTCTTAATTAATCTAATATGGGGTTGGCTAATATGAGCCAAGTTGAACCTGGCCTGTAATGAGAGACTTGATTAGAAACTCTATAAATAGTGCTCAAATCTCTCCTCTAACCTTAATTCTCACAATTATCCTCATAAATGAGGGTGAGGAGGCCGTCCATTGAGACAATGATACAAAGAACAGTAGAGGAGAAGTTCTTGAGTTTAGATCGTCGCTATTCTACATTAAGAACGGTGGCCCAAATCAAGGTGTGTAAATCTGTCTACATAATTATATATATGTTCTTGTTTCTAGTTATGGAGATATTGGGTTGGACTTTCGCATCTTACAATCATAACCAATTATTTTATTTTATTTTCTATGTAGAATCAATTTTGTTAATATTTTTAATGTACAAACTTAAATTACAAGTGGAACAAAAATGAGACGTGATATAAAAGTGGATATTGTAGTTCACAAGGATAGCAATTTACAGGTTACATGTTTCGTTATGGAAGGAATAAACAAGTATATGCATATAATAAAGATTAAATATCAAAGAGAAAACAAAATAAAGTTTAGGAAAGATTATGACATGCAATTTTTTCACATCATAAAGTTTATTTTCTCTCCTAATGATGCTTTTACAAATTAGTGCGCGTGCTTCATGGATAATTCCCTCCTTCAAAAAGAAGAAGAAGTTGGAATCCAAGAGGTTGTTGGGGCAAAAGAAATTTTATAAGTCATATATATTGCCCAGTGAAAAGATAAACTTTCATTCAAAATTTCTTGAGGATCAAGAACTATAACAACAAAGGATGAAATTAATGAGGTCCTAGACTTTTACTCGCATGGAAGGCAAAATATTCAGAGTGAATGAAGCAAACTTCCATTATTAGAATGATAAAGTGAAAATTTGTTTATGTAGATAGTGTTTCCTATATATATATATATATGTGTGTGCGCGCGCGTGTGAATTGGTTAGTCAAATTATTTAGATTAAAATTGTTGAAGCATATAAGGATCGACCGGGGCTATTTGTGCAAAGCACATAATGCTGAGTTCTTGCCATCGAACGGTCCAAGACTCTTCATGCTAATCGAACTGCTGTGAGGCATGCCGCCAAAAGAACAATCTTTGCATGCGCAGTTTCCGCGGCATCTAGCGGAAGGCGTGCGGAACCGAAAGAGCAAAAATGCTCACGTGCGCACATGCAAGCACGTGCAACACTCACTCGCTCCTGTTGCTTCGATCAGAACTTGCGATCCAGCACGACTTCCCATTTATATTAATGAAAGTAAATTGACGTTTATATTTACAAAAAAAAAAAAATAGAAAAGAAAACTAAGGAGCAATACTCGCGGGCTCCAGCTGTGATTTCCAGCGATTCTCAGCAGTATACGAGGAAGGAAGGTGCATGCAGGTGCTTTCATTGAGATTTGGGATCCTCCAGCTTTGTCTTGACTTGGCTTGCCTTTTCTATTATAAACAGAATAGAAAAAGGAAACTAACGACCGACACTCACGTTGCTCCTGCTGCTAATGGACATGAGTCAATGACAAAAGCATGTCAATCGTGGGATTATATAGGATTTTGTTATTAAAGCCCATAGGACGCATTACTTTATCGTTGGGAAAGTAACTCCGAAAATTAATCTCTTTTGAAATAATTTTCTCAAACAAGATTTCCCCACGCTACGTCATTTTTAAACATTATCCAATCTTTACCCTCCACTCAAATCACTTTTATCTCTCCCCTTAAGTTAATGGTTTTTAAGGCTTCATGTTGAATTGCTAACTTCCCCCATTTTTCATTTATTTTCCGAAATATTTTTAAAGGTGTGGAAGTTTGAAAAAAAGTGGAATATGCAACCCTAAAAAATGTGTCAGTGATCATTTACGTCCATCTATAGTTCTTGAATTGTAAGTGAACGCAATTGAAGCTTCTCCTCAAGATCCAACTAATTGATTAACGAAATGCATCAATATGACAAAACTTATGCTATAAATATCTAAAATATTTTGGTCCGTTCAATCCAATTTTTTTCATGAGTGCCCTATATATCATCTCTACCTTGTTGATTCTTACAAGTATACCTTTCGAATATCTTCACATGCATTTTACAGTCCACTTTTAATTCCAACTAATGACTTTGAGACATGTAAATCAATCTCCAATGTCGTTGAACCCACATGTTTTCTCCCAATCCTAACATCAAAACATAGACACACTTACTGTGTAGGGGCTTGCTTTTCGAGGCACAGAAAGAACTTGAGTTCTCTTTTATGTATTGCCCACACCCACACTTCTCATTAATTGTGAACGTGAATTTATCGAACATTTTGTCTTCCTCCTTTGCCTTCTCTTCTACATGTTGCAGTGTCATATCTTTATACGTGGCGAGAACTCCTTTCGGGCTGACCAAATTCCACTTTCCTCTTGTGAGTGCGTATATTACTCTTTGGTCTATCATGCTCAGGCCGTGAATTTCTTTCTTTCTTCACCGTTTTCTTCCTTTTTCTTTTTTCTATTTTTGTTTTTTTTCCTTTCAAATAGTGTTCAATTACTTCCAGTTTTGACTAAGAAAATCAACTTGCATACTTTCAGCATGATGTGCATCTTTAATAATGAAAAGAATTGGCCAGTTAATTCTCCCAAAAAATTGTTCAGAATATATTTCTCAGTAACGAATATTTGCTCCTTCATTCTTGCTGAAGTCATTGTGCTGCATATTTGATGTCTGGTCGAGCAAAGGAAATAAATGGATTAGGCTGAATTTCTCATTCCTGCAGGCTTAGTCTAATTAACTTGATTAAGTTCAAATCTCCTTGCACCAGTCCAATCAAAATGTAATTATATGTGGACTTACTATTAATCAATGAAGAATGCTCCTAACATCAACATCCAATTTAACTAATTTTTTTAGGGGCCGGGGTTGATTTTAATTTTTCTATGCAATAAATAACTAATTGGGTGATCAAAATTTAGGTGTCAAATCCACTGCTGATTATATTTTCCTCACAGCTATTGGTTTGGCTTGAAGATTTTGTTCCCTCTTGACGCATATGATGAGACAAGTTCATAGAGAGATGTTCATAGTTGTGACCTTTTCTCGGCATTTGATGTCGTTGAGATTGGACCCAGACACCACTGAAATTGTGAGTATGCAGTGTGACCATTCCATTCATTGCTCATGTAATACAAAGTAGACGTACTTGTCTTGTCAGGTTAGGCATTCTTCTGCTGATGCAAATTATATTAATTTAGACCATAATTTCTCAGCTGCTGCCACCATTGTGCTGATATTTGCTGTGGATTAGCTGTTGGTTTTTGGAAATCAGTTTCCTTCTTACCCTCTACTTTCGCATTTTATCTACCGTACTTTTACTTTGTTGAATCAAGTTCTTCGAATTTCATAAATTTTCTAATCAAATCCTCAAACACAAAACCTGACCAATTCCAACTGGCATAACACATCAAATGATGTCGTTGTGTGACATGAACAAAAATTTTCCAATGTAGATATCTACTTTGGCATACACCTTAGCTAATTTTTATCCATGTCACATTCTAACATTGTCTATATTGGATAAATTTTTCCATACATGTCTACGTGGGCATTCACATATCTGCATCATACTAGGGTGTTGTTCAACGGTTACATCAGCTGAATTTGGTTGGATCTTGATTAGGAAATTTGTGAAAGTAAAAAAAAAAAAAAAAGACTAGACAAGTTTAAGGTATGGGGACGTAATAAGAAGGAAAGGTGGATGAAAAACTACCCAAAAAAAAAAAAAAAATGCTGGATCTTCTTTTTACAAAGTTTCGTCTTTTTGAAGACATTATGCTGGATCTTTACTCCATTGTGCTTACAAAGTTCCAGATTTCTTTTAATTGATTATGACATTTCTTTGGTGATTTGCAATAGATCGACAGTGTGGCTTCTTGGACTTATTTTTATGTTGTCTGTCCAAGTCCCATTTCTCCACGGGAGGTTGCACCGGCCGCCCAAAAGTAAGCCATGCTAGCTGTGATGCAACAATCAAAGAAGAGGTGATTGATAGAGTCTGGAGTGAGCTTGCAAAAAGCACAAACTTCATTCCCAATTCTCCCATAAGACATAAGAAAAGCTTGTGTAGGAAGTCGATTTTTAGTAATCAACCAGAGATTAAATTGGTATCTCGGAGAGATGGCCTTGTTCCATATGAAGGATGACCATAGAACCCTGTCCTTCTTTCTTCTTAAGATATGCCAAGCTGAGGCGATCAAGAATACACCAGAAGGATTATCCTTCCACAGAAATTTATCCGGGACCTCTGAGAGAACCGGAAGGGGCTGGTTCCAGGAATCTATCAATGATCTGAAGGCCTGACCAGCCGGAGAAAATAGGTCTGCAACCACTGCATACCCAGGTAACCCCGAATTAGAGATAGTCTGCTTTGAACAAATAAGATCCAGTGGACCTCTCTGATGCCAATGGTCATACCAAAGGGATGTCCCCTGGCCATCTCCAATTTTCCAGAGGAAGTTGAGGCGGAATTCGGATCTCAGGTGGAGGATCCTCTTCCAAGCCCACGAGCAGCATCTTGGCGTCTTAGCCACCCAGAAGTTGGCCTTTTTCAGAAAAGTGGAATGAATCCATTTGCACCAAAGAGACTCCTTGTCCGTGAAGAGGATCCAAATATGCTTTAGCATCGACGCTTTGTTGCACTCTCGCAAACTCCGAATCCCGAGACCCCCTTCTTCCTTTGGGAGACAAACATCCTCCCAGGAAACCTTAGCTCCTCCCCTACCAAGGCTGGGCCCCTTCCATAAGAATTGCCTAAGAATCTGCTCAATACGATCCAGGACTGCTATCGGAATAATGAAAACACTAGCCCAATAAGCTTGGATTGCATGGAGCACTGACCTTATGAGCTGAACTCTCCCTGCAAATGAGAGAAATCGATGGGTCCAGGATTGCACTCTAGCCAGTATGCGATCGACTAGATCTACACAATCCGCCTTGCCAAGCCTTGAGGAAATAATAGGCGCTCCTAGATAGCGTACCGGCAGTTTTCCTTCCACAAAACCGAAGGTATCCTTGATCTGACTCCTCAATGCATCTAATCCCCCTGAAAGGAATACCTCGCTTTTCCCATTGTTCGGCTTAAGTCCGCTCCATTCCGAGAATGTATCTAAACCATCCTTCAAAAGGAGGATGGAGGCCATATCCGCACGGCAAAAGAGGAAAACATCATCCGCAAAGAAGAGATGGGATAAACGAGTGGCCTTGCGCCTCCAAGAGAAGTTAAAACTCGGTTGCTCCGCACGAGACGTGATGATCCCTGAGAACACTTCCATAACCAAGGTGAAAAGATAAGGAGACATGGGGTCACCCTGTCGAAGGCCTCGGCTACTAGGGAAAAATCCATGGAGATCCCCATTCAAAGAGATAGAAAATATAGGAGTACGAACGCATATCATGATAAGACAAATAAAGTGGCTGGGAACCGAAAGGTATGAAGAACCAATTCAAGGAAATCCCAATCCACCGTATCATACGCTTTCTGGAAGTCACCTTTAGTGCACACTTGGGGAGATATGGCTGCAGGTGAAAACCGGCGAAGAGTTCCTGGGCCAGGAGAATATTATCACTGATCCGTCGACCCTTAAGGAACGCATTTTGAGAAGGGCTTATGACATCCTGAAGCACTGCGGCGATGCGATTAGCCAGAACCTTGGTAATACATTTGTAGATCGTATTACAACAAGCAATGGGCCTATTATTTTTATGTTGTTTTTCATACTCTGACATAAAAATATTTGCAATGTCACATCATGGTTATTCAGTCTAATAGTTCTATCACTCATGTGTCAAATTTCTCGTGAGTCAAATGGTGACAAATGTAATAGCACCATCCAAGCATAAAATATCGAGTTTATGTATTAAACTCAAATGCTTACTGCTTACAAGTATAAGATGATCATAATAATATCAAAATGCTGATCTTTGACCTCAAACTTCTCCTAGCTCTTGGATAAGATGGTACATGGTCATATTTTACATTTCAAGTGATATTCTATCGGTTGTGATTTGCTCTGTCAATGTAAATTTGTAGTAAAAAATTACCTTTGAACTAGCGTACGTATCAAAATGTGCATAGTAACTTTTGCTTGATTCGTCAATCTTTCTTTTTTAAATTAAGTCAATATGATGTTCTCTTATGCTAGTGATGTGCCAGGGGTCTTCCTTTGATTTTATTGCATGGTTCAATGAGGTTGCTAAAGATTTCAAGTACGGCACGTACTTGCTTCACCGCTACAACGGTCAGCTGCTCTGAAACCGAAGCCTAAGCGGGGTTTTCGCCTCGGATCTCGAGGATATCTTCTGCCACTCCGAATTGCCCCTCGCCCTCACGTGGCGCTCGGACCGAGCGAGTTCCCCTGTTCTCCCCAACCGAGGCAACATGGGGGTTGGACTTTCGGAGTGATTACTTTCGGCTTTTGAAAAAGGAGATAGGAAAAACCAACGCTCCTCGGACCTCGGCGACAGCGCTGCATGGCCACACAGACGTGGACTCGACGGTAACTGAGGTGGCTCCATATTTTGGCCTGGTGTATTAACTCTTCCAATATATAAGATAATTTTGATAGCATAATAGATGTTTAATATTTAGAAAATTAATATATATACCTTAAGTTAAATTGCAAAAAGAATTGTATGATTATCTATGTGACGGTATTTACATATTTTGAATCTTTTAAGTGATTTATGTTCAACAAAAGTTTGACTATGTGAATTGCGAGAAAAAGGAAAGTAAAAATTAGTATATGAAGACTAGGTACACGACATGTGTTTGGTTCCTCACATTTGTAAGCATAAAATTGTTTCGTATTTGAGGACTTGTGTCTTGCTAATCCTTTGCGTTAGTGGGGGATTTGTTGCCTTGCGGATTTACGTTTGTGCTTCATCGTTAAGAAAAAGTTAGAAACTAAATTAAATGAATTGTTAAGATCTAAAATATATTCAACACTATAATCCAATGACTTAAAAGTAAACGATTGCACAGGTAATTTCAAGTCGAACCTTATGTGCTATGGCTGGACTTTCAACTTGACTCAACTTGTTCTTTTTTTTTTCCAAGGCTAAACTTAATTCATTTATGAAAATATAAGCTGCGAGTACATGCCCGTTTAGATAAATCTGTAAAATAATTACTGGAAATTTCAAGTACTGAATTTCAAATTTGGGCCATTTTAAGTATATGTTTTGACCAAAAAAAGAAAGTACTTAAAATTAAAGAAAATATTGTTTGATAATGAGAAGTGATTGGATTATAGTGTTTAATTTATTATGAGAATAACAATTTATTCTAGACTACAAAAAATCAAATCACAAATAATTATAAATTATTATGAGACCTATTTCTTCAATAATTTGTGGCTCATAACAAATGTTATTCTCACACAGTACTCAATGACTTTTATGCTAACAAAGTTCATTGATAATAACTAATTTTCAGGGCATTGGCGGAAGGTGCGGGGAACCTATGCATGTGCTTTCATTGAAATGTGAGATCCAGCATGACTTGATTATAAAATCGAGATGTGGAAACTATTTTTTTAACTGGTAGTGGAGCACACATGGAGCTTTCGTTTTCCTTCGTCTCTTGTGACGAAGGCTCATGGATATTACATGCAAGAATATTCCAACAACACTCGAGGGCAAGCTGGGTTTTGCATTGGCCATTTATTTATTGGATAGAGTATAGTCGTCACTGTCTTTGTCGTCATAATCACTTAAACAAGAAGGTTATATTTGAGTATTATACGTAATATCTTAGCCATTAGTACGTGTACATTTCTTTAATAAAGAAGGTCCTCCAAATGAAGCAATCTTAAGGTATTGTGCAACTTTTTAGCCATGTTGCTTTGTTGGCAATGCAAGAGCTGTTCTCTCTCTTAATATTCTTGATCCAATAAACATATTTCCTCCTCGTATTAATGAAATAAATGGAAAAAGAAAGACTCATGATCATTATAGTTATTTATAATTAGTGATTGGATAGAATGAACCAACTATACTGCAATATCATGACCTCGGCCAATTATTTTGCTATATAATATTGCATCATAACCAATTGTTTTAATTTTTGTTTTTTTGTTTCCTATTCAGAATCTATTTTGTTAGCATCTTTAATGTACTACCTCAAATTACAAATGGAAATAAATAAGTGATAAAATAGTGGATATTGTAGTTCACAAGTATGACAATTTACCTATTAACTGTTTCGTTATGGAAGAAATAAGCAAGTATATGTATATAATAAATATCAAATAGCAAAAAGAAAGCAAAATAAAGTTTAGGGAAGAATATGAAATGCAATTTCTTTCACATTATAATTTTTTTTTCTCCTAATGGTGCTTTTACTAATTAGTGCGTGTGATCAATATATAAAACCGTCCTTGAAAAAAAAAATTGGAACCTAGGATGTAAGCAAGGAAAAATAAACTTTCTAAATTGTTTATGTCGTCGAGAGAAAAGATATATGCATGCTCAAAGTTTATCGAGGATCAAGAAGTGTAACTGCAAACGATGAAATTAGTGAGGTCCTAAACTTTTACTGGTTTGAAAGGCAAAATCTTTAGAGTGAATGAACCAACATTCCAAATAATTGAAATTCGTCTACCTTGCTAAGGTTTCCTCTTCATCCTAAGATATAATATAATTATCAGTGACTATTTGTGCAAAGTCCATAACGATGAAAACGTGTCTTGCAACTTTTAGAATGTGTTTTAGTGAATTTCACAGTCACAATACCTCTAAAGTTACAAAAGTTTCAAGTGTTACAACTGTAAATATATTTTATCACACACAAAGATTGCAATACTTCATAATACCGATGTAATCAGGATGGGAAAAAGAAATTTATTAGTCATTCATGTTGTGTAGAGGAAATATATATATGTTGGCCCACCTCTGTGATCTCCACCAATTCTCAGCCTACGACGTTCGATACGCAATGCTCTTTTCTGTGCGTGCTTGAACAATGCCGGGCAACTTAGAACAGTGCAGAAGGTTTTTTTATTTAAAGCAAGCACGATCTTGACTTGACTCACCTTTTCTTTTCTCAATAAAGATATAGAAAAGAAAACCAAAGGGCAATCATGGTACTCGGCAGCATTTTGTGGAAGGTGCGCAGAACCATCCTATGCAAGCGCTTCTTGACTTGACTTGCTTTTTTGTCTATTAATAAAAGAAAATGAAAAGAAAACTAACCAGCAAGACTCCCATGCTCCTAATGCTAATAGACATGAGTCAATCTCAAAAACATATCATGACACAAATGTCGGTAGGACACTTTTTTAAAATATTCGGATAAGGAAAGTTTATTATTTTCAATCCAATGCCTACTCTTTTTTCTCTCTTTCAAAAGAGATTCCTCCAAAAAAGCATACAATGCTGAGTTGCCATCCAACTATCCAAGACGCATGCTACGCAGAAAGAGTAATTATTGTACGCGTGATTTCCGCACCATATACAAAAGATGCGTGTGCTTTTTTACTTGACTTGCTTTTTTAATTAAATAGAAGCAAAAACGAACATCAATTCCGATGCTTCGAGTTGGTAAGGATATTCCCCACCAACTAATTCAATCAAAAAGCAAATTGCGAGAACCACTTTTCTCTCTCTTTGCAGGATTGATGTGCAGGATCGATGTCAAATTCGACTTAATATCACAAGGGTCCCTTTCTCGCCCATGTTAGCTCCTAACAATCATTGCATGCATGTTGGTATATAGTTTTGAAGAGGTGCCCTATTTTTATAAGAAAATCAGAGGCGGACCACCAAAGTCATGTCTAGAGTCACATTGTTACACGTCATTTAAGGTCAATTAAATATTCGATATAGATAATTTACCAGACACTAGAATCGGGTGAGACTCTATATCCCGAGTATATTAGCAAATGTACTATATTAACAAGTATGGAGAATTTACAATAAATGGATATTAGATTATCATATGGGAAGGTTTGTTAGTCCTTGTTTGGCCAAGTTGGACAATTATGACGATTGTATTTGCACAATCAATAATTGATTTAATTGAAGCATTATACTAAATCCATCTCATTACGTAAACGAGATGATTATATTCAAACATTTTTTTTTCCTCCATATACTTCCCCTCCTCTGTAGGTGGAACTGCAAGTTCATATCTAGGAATACATCTTAAGACCATACTATTTCTGAACAAACCTTAAATAAACCAGACTTCCTAATCGGTATCCTCCAATAACATGTGAACAGTGAAATCCATAGATGTGAAACTTCTAACAGTGAAGCGTTGATTGAAATTTGAGATTCAAACTGCCTAACTTGACTTTACATGCTCTTCGGTAGTCCATGACTGAGTTGTTAGTAGGAGGAGTCTTGGGACGCTTTAAGATAGTTGTATCACAAAGCAAAAAGTAAATAGAATGTCAAATTAACAAATTGAACTTGTGGAAACTCCAAGATGAAATTTCACTAGTCTGCATATAATAAAGCCTCATATTATCCTAAATAATATTTTACATGTTCCGACAAAATACCATCCATTTGCAACTTCTCATAAACCTAGATATGTGGCCATGGTTGCCGTGAACTTGAAATTGACATTGTAGAGCAGCTTCATGTACCTGAATTATTTTGCGCGGTCAAACTTATTGGTCCAGCAGATGCTGAGGGTGAGCTACCAAGGACGGATTTGCCATCCATCCAGCAAGAGATGTTGAAAGAGCAGCCGGAGGAGGCTGGAAGGGCTGTGATAAAGGATGTGGAAGGCACCCAAAAAAAATTTAAATTAACTAACAAGAGTTGCCAACATCTAAATGGAAAAACTACCGAGGAAACACACTAACTTTTCTCCTCCAGACTCACAGCATGAGCAGTCAAAGGTGGGAAGGGCCCTGGTTTGGGGACAGCACCCATTAAAGGATTAGCAACAGGGGATGACGCACGAGCACCATTTGGTTGTCCACAAGTGTGGTCTACAAATAGAGTCTTTATGTCAGGGTTAGACCTAGGATTCTTGCATAGTTGATGCTGCCAATTCAAACTACCAGAAGCCATGAAAAAGTCAGTATGACGATACTTCAGTCAAGAAAATACATAAGGCAATATGACAGCAAGGACCTTTGATTTATTAATGTGCGTAATCTTGAGTTCTTCAATATGGGAAACTGAAGCTTATCACGAAACAGGGGGTTAGCCTCTATCAACTTTTTAAGTTCAGCCAACATTATACTCCGAGCTGACTTGGTATCACCATACTTTGATAGTTGCTCATTCTCTCTGCAAGCAGGATATAAGTTTAATGCCAACGTGATGATAGCAACAGACGAGAGGTCAACTAGAGAAAAACTGTCAGTTACAAATTAAAAGATTCTTCAACGCAAGACCTCGTACCTAAAGTTTTCCAGCATAAGTAAGTGCGTAATTTCCTTGAACAAATCCTCATTGAATGCAGCAAATACTTTCAAGTCCTTGACTTAAATTTCCACAGCTTTAGCACGATCCCTCCTGCAATCATCAATAATGCAAGACCAACAACCACGAAAATCAAAATGCTTGTCGCCCAGTAAGGTAACAGATACTCGAGCAATAAGAGGAACTGAGTCCTAAACGAGTCGAACCCATCAATTGTCCAAAAACTTTCGACCTTCTTGTCCAGAGCTTCAAGATACTTCTGCTTCCGAATCTCGAAGAAAATCTTCATGGAGTATCTGTTATCGTCTACTTTTGTGAACCCAGATAAATACTTTTCCACATCGTCCCACTCTCCGTTCGTGGCCAAATCCTTTTAAGTACCTCATGTTGAAGTTGAACCCCGACTCCCGCTCCAATCTTTCGACAGCACAAAGGGGAAAACAACAAACATCAATTCAACAGATATCCTCACTATGCAATGCGACTTTTTTGCATAGTAGAGTGCATTTTCATTTTATTTTTTAACTAACGGTGCTTTTAATAATTGGTGGGCGTGCTTGATGGATCATTCCCTCCTAGAGAGAAAAATAGAAAATTGAAATCCTCGATGTAGTCTATGCATACAAAATTTCTATTAATCATTTATATTATTGAGACAAATGATAAACATTAGTTCTGAGTCTTTTTGAGGATTAAGAAGTGTAACAAAAAAAGATCAAATTAATGAGGACCTGAACTTTCACTGGCCTGCAAGGCAGAGTAAATCAACCAAAGTCCCATTATTTGAATGGAAAAATGAAAACCGGTAGGTTTCCTCGCTATCCGAAAATATATACAAATGAGTTAGTAATTTATTTTGATTAAAGAAAGATAAACGAGGGCCTATATGTGCAAAGCCCATAATGACCTCCGAATCTTGGGGAGGGAGGCCGGTCACTCTCACCTATAATTGCAATTTGCATCGTGGCAAGCAATTTGAGGCTTCTTTGACTTGCCTTCCGGTCAAAGATACACTTGATTTCCGTTTTCTTTCAACTGGAATGGACTATTTTCTTCCCATTCCCACCCAAGACTAATCGATTATTGATTTCCGAAATAATAATACATCACTTTAACCGTTGAAATCACATGCGTCGTTCTGAAAACAAAATAAATGATTAAAACTATTTACAGTCGTAAACACTTTTATAGTCAAATGGAGAACTATTATTCACTTTTCCAATAATGTGATCGTTTCATGAAAAATTGCTTTTGTCATGTCTTTTGCTTTTCTTTTTATTTTTTTGTCGGAAAAGCACATTCATTTGTTCAATCATAAAGGCTTTACTAGAGAAAGACAAATAAATTTTTATACACAAAATATTCCAAATGGGCTAAGAGGGTAAGGATGATCAGTTGGTAGAGAGATTTCTATTCCAATGAGCACTAGTGACCCAATCCGTAACTTGATTAGCCTCGCAGGGGCTATAGACAACTTCCACCATATCCAATTGAGCTGGCAAGGCTTGGCAGTCATGTCCCTAGTATCTCATGGAGGATACGTAGTACATAAGGTAAGGGTGATCAAAATACAGACGAGAGCGAAAAAAGGCTCGTTCTCACACTCCTACCTGCTAGTGTTCATGCGGTTAAACACACCATAGAAGCTCAAAGGGATAACCGACTTCGGTCCCTGGAACCGTCCAAGAATAATCCGAACAGGACCAGTCATTCTGTCCGAAACCACAGTTTTACACATTCTCATCCTTAATAAGATGGAACTTAATTTTGAAAGGTCGTAATTTAATAAGCAAAACAGCGAGATTGACCGTGGGGAAGTTTATACTGTCATCCAAGGTCTTTAAGTGCTGTTGCACTGAAATCCCCTTCGAAGTAGGAGTGCAAGAGGAAGATGAAGTTATGCTTTTGTGGCGAAATAACAAGAAAGGGGAACCTGCTAACAAATGATCTTTACGCAAATTGAAAAGAATAAATAAAATAAATAAAAGAAGTACTTTCAGCATAACAGATGAGGAACAAGAAAAGAAGCCACCTAAAAAAACTAAACCCTGTTCCTCTGGTCCTTTAGCTTGCTAACTAAAATCAGATACCTGCATCCATCTCAAATATACAAGCCTTCTACGTGACACCTTAATCTCATGTTCTTCTTTTTTCGCTTTCAGTCAGCCTAAATGAATATGATGAAAAGAAACTATTGCCACAAGACTTGAGCAGAAGTCACTTAGGATGCTAATTCTACCACTTTAAGACAAACTGTACTGAACTACGTCCAGAGGAAGTACCCCGAGGCTGTAAAATCTACCCTCTGCAGCATCCTCAAAACTTGAATCAAGTGCGGAGAAGGAAAGCCGATGGTCAGTTTAAATAGCCGAGAGTCAATACTTTAAACGGAAAAGCCTGTAATTCCATTGGCTTCCAAAGGGGGGACCATTCAAGAAGCAGGTATAGTCTGCGAATTCATCATACATGTCAGCTTGATTCTCATTATATCATGCGGGACTCACCTCTTTAGTGATGCACTACTGGGCGACAACTTTAATATGCTTAGATGACAAAACTTAATCAGCTCAAACATGCTGCTAATTGTTGGCATTGACTTAGATAATCTAACATCAAATTCTTCAATTTCTCTCGGTTTTGAAATTCCAGCAATACTCAAATGCTAGCCTCAACCCATTATGCAAATCAAATTCAATAAACATGCAAGAAGCTCAGCAGTGACCTATTCACATCGTCCATGTAGAAATTATATCCCTCCATTTCTTCAATGAATGGATTCAAGATCAGTAGGGTTTTATTATTGCAAATCCAACACACCTTCAACACATATTCACTTCTCCAATATCATAAATGTTTTTTTTCCTAAAACAAGTACATTCAGTTAACAGGAAGTAGCACTATCATCACCAAGTGCCAATTTCAAGATATCTCTCGCAATTCTCACGGGTCTTTATCAGAATTCTGTTGATTGAAGCGATAAATCAAATGGTTCAGCAGACATAGATGAACAATAAGCGCTAAACTCCAACATATGCAGCAACAGGACACACCAATTCATATAACTTGTAAATTTCGGATACTCACTGCTCCATGAGCATTCCATTGATTCTTATGCAAGTTCAAAAAGAACAATAAACTCTTCCCACCATTGGAGACAAAGCGACGACATCGATGCTTCCAAGAAAAGAAGTAGATCCTCATTTACTAATTCTGAGCAAGCTATTAACTAGTTCATTCATTGATTGCCATACGCAAAAGCTTATCAACTAAAGACACAGAATAAGTACAACTTGCTCACTTCATATTGATTGTCGACCATGATTTCCCTCAACAGCACGCAGTGAAGTAGAATATATCATGCACAATATATCATGCACAGAGAATGAAGCAGGAAGTGGATGACGCAATTAGAATGTGATTTTAGCGGGTGCTCTTAGATTGATTACCTGCTTCTGGACAATGAAATTGACGAAGGTGGAGTAATCAATAACCAAAGGACAAGACAGGTATTGCGAAGGAGGTAATGCTCATTGATTTTGTAACAAAGTATCAACACATCACGTGGTTGAGGACATTGCGGGGCGACTCAGCGGCAAGGAGGCGGCTAGCAACCAGCCATAACATTGCTCCAGTTAGTGAGCGTAACATGTGTCGGCCAAAGTTCGTGATCTGAATTGGCATGATTGTGATTCACGCTCAGCGACTTCGTCTTGATTCTGTTCGACGGGGCGTACTATGATCATCACCAAAGATCATGAGTGTGCCAGCGACTCCAAGCCTTCTCGTGTCACCGACCACCACCAATCACCAAAGGATCACAGGAACCACTGAGAAAACAAACGGAGAGTCAGTTTCATTATTGGCAACTATGGCGTATACTCGTAATCACGTCTAAAGATTGCAAAATCAAACAATATCAAGTGAACATCACTAATGTGCTTTCAAATCGGACGATTACTGGAATCAATTCACAACAAGATCGAAGACTCCTTTCATCGAACAGATTATGGCGAATTGGTTGTGGAACAGATCAAAGCCATTTCGAACTCAAATTTATAACTAGACTCGACCTAAATCAGTACATAATGTTCGAAGTCAAAAAATAAAAATAAAAAATCAAACCATGATATTAATCATAATAAGAGAATCGGACACTCGGCCTCTTACTTGTGACAACAGAACGTGCTCCTCCCGAGACTGATGGTCTACGGCGGCGACCGGCGAAGGAGTTGAAACTTGTAATGATTGGGCGGTGGTAGGCAAGTGGCTATATCGGAACTTGAGATATTATGGTGACCGGAGATGATGGAAGATGGCGCCATTTTCCCCTGCTTCCTCCCTTCTGGGCGCATGAGTTTTCCCTTAGTGAACGTAAAAGACCTTGAGAAAAACAGAGGGACCTTTCCTTCTTGTGCCGCCCCTTTTCTCAAGAAGGGAAAGAATAGATTGTTTTTTTCTCTTTACTAGAGTTTTGTGCTTCCGCGCCAGTTAACAGTTACCACGAAAATTAATTAAACCATTGGGCGCCATATGTCCTATTGTGGATAGCGAGGATTTTAACTAATGAGAGCGTGCCATGTGGCATGGGAATTTCGGCCAAAGACAGAGACACAAAATAGGGATGCACCTACCTGAGTTCTATCCTATGTAGCACGGACACTCTCCAGAAGCCTTTATGTCGTGTTAGACACTCCGACACGTATCTGACACGCTCCGACACGTCCCGACACGCTCCGACACGCTCCGACACGCAGTCAACGAGTGTCGAAAAATCCGACATGTGGTCAACTCTCTCCGACACGCTCCGACACGCGAGTCCAGAATTCCGACACGTAATTCCGACACGGATGTGGTCAATTTTAAAAATTTCTAATACTTGAGGGGTCAAAATATAAATATACACAAAAGAAGTTATAAAATTGCTATAAATATACACGCACAGGGTCAAATTTTTTTTTTCATTTTTTTTAAGAATTGTTTTATTTTTTAAAAAAGTCTTTTACTATAAAAGAAGTAATAAAAAATGCTATCTATGATAAATAAATAAATTTAAAAATATCATTTCAGCATTTTTCTTTAAACAATGTTTTTTTTTCCTTTAAGTTTTGTGTATTATTGTAACAAATTAAAATAATGAATGATATTATTTAATATTTTTCATGTAAATTAATTCTAGTCTATTATTATTATTATTATTATTATTATTATTATTATTATTATTATTATTATTATTATTATTATTATTATTATTATTTATGTATTTATATATAAAAATATATTTAATGTATAACGTGTCGGCGTGTCGTGTCACGTGTCGCGTGTCCGTGTCGGTGCTACATAGGTTCTATCGTGCCAGGCCTAGTGGCCCCTGTTGGTGCCGGTCATAATTCATTTAAGTTAGGCTGGTCATGAGAGAGAAGGTTGGAAAAACATTTGAGAATATGAGAAAAAAGTGAGGATGGTAACGTAAAGAGGAAGAGTTTACATAGCAATGGACTTTTAAACCACGTCATAATTTGAGGTAAAAAGGTGAAAGTTGGAAGAGGGTATAGGAAATACAGCACTTGATGTGTGAATAGTAACTTGCACATCATTAAAGGTAAAAGGAAAAGTCATTCATGCCGAGTGAAAACTTATCAAATAGTTAATATCCCTGCCTTTTGCCATACTTTAGAGGGGAAAAACCCAGTTCAAGTTAATATTGGTTAGAGAACATGGCAAGAAGATGATGTTGCTATTGGTAATTCTTTTTTTGGAAATAAAAAAAAAAAATGTGACGAGACAGGACAACCTCTAATATGGAAAAGAAAGAGACAAGATAAGGGAAAAAGGATAAAGGATAGAATGCACCAAGCGTGGAAAAAGTTCCATGGGTCAACTCTCTTATTTGGTTCCTCCATTAATATTTGTCTCATCTGTAATTTTCTTCCCCTTAACCTTTCAGCGCTCCTGCTTTAGAGATTGTTCGAGTTTAAAGTACTTTTTTATACACTAGTAAAATTTGCATGTTATTCTAGGGTGTTTCGAGACTAAAATTTAATTGATACTATTGCAACATTGAAATTTTATTAATTTCACTAATAGTTCAATTGGTTGTTCATAATGTGTTTTGTTGAAATTTCCAACTTCCATAAAATAGAAAATAAAAAGAAAAGAATACGCATTTGGCTGACATAATGCTTATTTGAGGTTCACATGTCAAGCAATGTATATCTCAATATCCATATATCATTTGCTTTGTAGAGAATAATTATACAGCATTTTGAAGTAAACTCGTCTTGTTCATTTTCATTCAAGTTATGGGGGCTAATCTCCCTCTATAAGCATCATTGCGACTTATAGACGAATTCAGTCAATTAAAAGCCATTTGAAAACTTAGTCCTCCCTTCTGATTTGACATGAATGAAGCACGCATATGCTTTCTTTGCATATGCAGGATAACACTATGCTAAAGTCGAAGGATGACTTAACTAAAAAAAAAAAGTTGAAAGATGAAAAGATACTTGACGTGGAAGAACAGATATATAATGTTACCCGTGACTTTGGAGCAGTCAACCCTAGCCAAGAAGAGTAACAAGCCCAGTCAAAGATGGAAATAAGTATGTGTGCATATGCTTGACCGGTAATTGAGAATTATGTGGCAAGTTAAACACACAGTTAAATTGACTCTTTTCGGAACAAAATAACAAGTTTATATGGCAACATGAGATGAAAATGAAATTTTGATTCTGTCAATAAGTCTTGGTTTATTTATATTAGTACCGCTTTTTCATTTACATGATTAAGCACCACCAATCGATTTGCATTTTGTTAAATTTTAACTTATTATACCTCTTAGAAATACTTCTTTTAGCAAATTGCCTCCCAATGGCATTGGCAATCTCCTTCCATAATTATTTGCTTGAAGATTTCGAATCAATCTGTCTAGCTGCGAAAGCATTTTTTATATAACTTATTCATATTACAACTATCTGAAAATATATGAATGATTTTGGAAAGAGTAGAAATACTTTATCTTAGATGTACGAAGCATTTTCTTTATAAGACTATTTGGTACACCTTTCATGCAGCAATTTCGGCCATGAAAAATGGGTGGCGTTTGATAAACATTTCACAATTATAGCACATTCAAGATTACAGTAGCTTACAGTCGACACCCTCATTTTTGGCTGGAAATTTAAGCAAAATTGACAATTTAGGCAGTTTTTGTTATGACTGAATAAAACCAAAATGAAAAACGCAAAAAAAAACAAAAACATAAAAGGGACTTCAATTCATCAAGTAAGTGGAGAGGATATTCAGTAAATGCGCTGGGCTCGATCCAATTCGACCAAGCCAAGCCCGTGGGCCATGCACATTTGTTAAGCCCAACTTGCATAACTCAGACCCATTAAAGCCCAGAAACAATACCATGTCGAGCCCTCAGCTTGTTCAATATCCTTGTACCAAGCCTCCATTATTTCATTTTTTCACTAGAGCCCATTAGATTGGCTTGCAAAAACACAACAAACCCAGCCCTAATTTGTCTCCTTCTTGACCCTGCGACTTGACGGAACAAGGCGGGGAGCGCGTGAGGATGAGACCAAGAGAGAGGGGGCGAAGCAGCAGCCGTGAGGATATCTTGAATCCTGAGTCAGATGGGTTTTCTGAAATAAAAAAAAGGCAGATAGGGGAGAGCATGAACTGTGTCCCGAGGAAGTACTCCAAGGCGGTAAAATCTACCCTCTTCAGCATCCTCTCAAAACTTGAATCAAGTGCAGCGGACGAAACCGACTCAGCATTTTAATACTCAAAAAGTTTCATAGGAAGAGACATGGCCTACACTACCTTTGCGGTCGATCTAGACCGGTTGCGCCAAAGGTCGTGCTAGGCCCAGCACCATTTTCAACAGGAGGAAAAGTACCTGACTCTCCATTAGATTCCAATAGCTCAAGCACATGGACGTTGCCATTAGTAAGCCCTATTGCAAACTGGTTAGGTTTGAAGGGTTGTGATGCAATGACTAGCTGGTTGATTCTCAAGCTACCAAATGCATTGGTAAGGAATGAAATTACTTGCGAGACTATTGAAACTTCACGAAGGAGAAGCTTTGAAATTCTAGCACTACTCATCGCTCCATGAGCATTCCATCGATTATTATGCAAGTTCAAAACAAACAATGAACTCTTTCCACTATCAGAGACAAAGCAACGACATCAACATTTCCAAGAAAGAAATAAATTCTAAATTTATTAAATCTGAGCAGGCTATTAACTAGTTTAATTTGTTGATTGTCATATGCAGAAACTATCAACTAAAGACAGGGAATAAGTATAACTTGCTCACTTCATATTGATCGTTGACCATCGATTTCCCTTGACAACACGCGTGAAGTAGAATATGTCATGCACCAAGAATGGAGTAGGATGTATATGACACAAATATAATGTAGTGGGTGCTCTTAAATTGATTACATGCTTCCGGACAATGAAATTGATGACGGTGTAGCAATCAATAACCGAAGGACAAGACAAGAATTGTGAGGCAGGTAACGCACACTGTTTTTGCAACAAAGTATAGAGACATTGTGCAATTGAGGACATTGCAGGGCGACTCAACAGCAAGGACGCAGCTGGCAACCAGCCATAACATTGCTTCAGTTAGTGACCATAACATGTGTTGGCCGAATTTCATGATCTGAATTGGCATGATTGTGATTCACGCTCAGCGACGTCGTCTCGATTCTGTTCGACAAGGCATACTATGCTCATCACCAAAGGTCAATACATGTGCCAGCGACTCTTAAGCCTTATCCTCTTGCCTGCGACCACCATTAATCACCAAGGGATCTCAAGAAGCACAGAGAAAACCAAGGAAGAGTCGGTTTCATTCTTGGCAACCATGGAATATACTCGTAATCATGTCTGAAGATTGAAAAATCAAACAATATCATGCGAACACCACTAATGTGCTTTCAAATCGGACGATTACTGGAATCAATTCAGAACGAGGTCTGAGACGCATTTCATCGAACAGAGTATGGTCAATCGGTTGAGGAACAGATTATAGCCATTTCGAACTAAAATTTACAACTAGACTCAAGCTAAATCAGTACATGAGGTTTAAAATCAAAGAAAGAGATTCAAATATGATCAATTTCATCATAATCAGAGAATCGGACTCTCGGCCTCTTACTTGCGAGAAAAGAGCAGGAGATGCTACCTGGTTAACAAGCGGATTGAGGCCACCATTGGCCGCACGAATCACTGAAAGAAGCTCTAGAACGTGTCGATGATGGAAACCTGAACAGGTGGAGAAGCTCCGAGCGAACTGGAACATTTCGAGGCTCTCAGCCGCGGAACAGAGGGGAACAAAGGAGATGAGTCGCGGCATTGAAGAGGCTGTTGATGCTGGCGACTGCCACTGGAATCAATTCAGAACGCTTGAAATCGCCAACTGAATCGAAAGGAATCACTTTTTTGAGATGAATTTTCCTTGCTCGACGTTCCTTTTTTTATTTTTATTTTGGTTTTGGAATGGTGCTCTCGATGAAATGAGCAAATGCGTTCCTCATGAGACCGATGGTTGACCGCGCGACCAGCGAAGGAGTTGGAACTTGCAATAATCGGGCCATGGTAGCTAAGTGGCTTTATCGGAACTTGAGATACCGCGGCGAAAAGGTTATGGTAATGGTGACCGGAGATGATGGAAGATGGGAGCCATTTTCCCCTGCTTCCTCCCCCCCTTCTGCGTACGTGAGTTCTCCCTAAGCGAATGGTATTGCTTCTTTTGACGTTTTTGTTGAGTTCTGACTTACCATACCTATTAAAAATACTTCTTTTGCCAAATTGCCTCCCAATGCCATTGGCAATCTTCTTTTATAATTCTTTGCTTGAAGGTTTCGAATTAATAATTTGACTCTCATAGAAATTGCTATTTAACTTATTCATATTATGACTATCTAAAAATATGTGAATGATTTTGGAAAGAGTAAAAATAATTCATGTTAGATGTACGAAGAGTTTTTTTTTTTTTTTTTGAGAGATTGTTTGGTAAGCTTTCCTGCGGTGACTTGGACCGTAAAAGATGGGTGATGCAGGTTTTGTAAGGTCTTCGCCCCTTCAAGATTACAATAGCTTTTAATGAAATGACTTCATTGGATGTGGTTCAGTAACAATTTTTGAGATGTAAGGTGTTTGAAGCTTCATTGCCGGCGCGTACTCTCATGGGCAACACTTTTCAGACCTTCTTCGTGCAAGCTTGACCCAGTAATCGAAATCGAGAACTCCTTCTTGACAAGGTGATTTCATTCCCCTTTTCTGCCCTATTTTGGAAAGATGCGTGACTGAACCACGTTCATGTAAACTCATGTGAAAATCACTTGATAATTTGGGTTGTAATTTGATTATTCATGATGGCTTTTTGGTTCTAACACTGATTTTAGACAAAAACACAGCATCGATTTCATGACCAAATTCAATCCCTTTGATGTGCATAAACTATTGATGAAATGTCTTCAAAATACGTCAGTGAAATAATTCCCGATCCGCTTCTATCCGAAGAGATTTTAGCATAGATTACTTGCTACCAGTTAGTCCTAGCATTTAGATTCAATTCTTATAATACAATTGGACAATGAAATATAATGCTCATGTTATGTGGATTTAATGTATTTAACTACGAATGAGCTGGCAGATTATTGGTTTGCTCTAAAGAGGATAACGGGCTGAAAGAAGAAAGAAGAATAATAATAAAGAAAATGACTAAAGATGTAAGAAAAGAGGAACAATGGGGAACAAATAATAATAAGATGGGGTTAGCGTGGGATTAGAGTTTGATCTATTTATAACAGAAATTGAGCTTAAAGATGGACTTGGTGTAGTTAGGAGAGACAATGTCCATAGAATTCATTACCAATGTTAATCCGGATGCATCATCATTTTAATAATAAATGAGAATGAGATAATTACAAAATTATTTCCTTTATAAGCAATCACATAACATGATTCTCAACTCAAAATGAATAAAAATGTCTATTTTGTAAATCTCAACTCAACAAGCAATACCCAATTCTTTTTAAATTTCTCCTATATAATTATTGAAATTAAGTCAGTTGCATTAGACAATCAATTATTCATTTTGCCCCAATTTTTTTTGGGTGGAAAGTAGGAACCTTTATAATTCCAGGAAGAAGGCATGCCCAATCCTCCTCTCAGTTTCCCGCGAGTCACTTCTCTTTGCTCCGCAATGCTGCAATCTTCTCCAACTCGGGCGATTCGACTCAGCCGGGCGATTCGACCCTCAGCCGGGCGATCGCAGCAAGCCCGGAGGGGAAAAGATGTTGTTCCTCCGGGTCCACTCGGTGGACACCGACCACCCCCTCGCCACCGACTACGGCGGCTTCTCCTCCTCCTCGCCGCCGCCGCCGCGGAGGAGCCCTAGGTTCACCGAGCGGAGGGGCATGGTCCACCTGTTCCGAACGCTGTCGCACGCGCCCCTCTCGAGCCCCGGCGCCCGGTCCACTACCCTTTTCGTCGTCGCTGTCCCCAATTACTTCTCCCCCGACGACTTCATCCGGTTCTCCGGCCCCCGGATCGACGACGTCTCCGAGCTGCGGTTCATCAGGTAAGGCTTCCATCGTTTCTGTCTTCTCTCCTCCTCTTCTTCGGGACTTCGGACCGGTTTTTTCAGTTAGTGAGATGAATTGGGTAAGCGAAAGAGAGAATTCGAGGAATTAGAATTCGCTGACGAAAATCTAAGAGATGGACTCGATTACTGAAAATTTGCTCGTGATCATGCCTTAGGGGGTCTCCGATGATGAAAGTTCAATTTTTTGGAAGCATTCCGACGGTGGAACTGGGTTTTCCGGTCTGGTTTCTTTTGTAAATGCTGTTTAGTAGTTTTAGTGATCATTGTGTTGCGAATTGTGCGTTTGATGTAGGAAGGTTGGTAGGAAGATAGGTACAGCGTGCTGATCGAGCTTACCGATCAAAAGGCCGCTGATGGTTTCTATTGCACCTTCAATGGCAAGAATTTCTCGCCTGTTGAGGTATTTGCTATTTTTGCACCTGTTGTTTGCTGTGAGATCACATAGTCAATTTCTGTTTCACTTTTAATACTCGTCTTCTGGACATTCAGGCTGAGGTATGCCATATTATATTTCTACGGAATCAGCTGATGTAGCTAGCATGCCCCCGTCGGGGTTTACGGAGCCTACCCTCTTGTCCAGTTTGTCTTGGTAAGCCATGCCAGGGCCCCCTTGCTGATTATATTTCCCCCGCAGTTAGATGAGTTTATCAAAAGTTGTTCACAGTTGCAACTTTTTTTTTTTTTAAATGTCAGAGAGATTGGACCCAGATACCAGTGGAATTTTGAGTACGCAGTGTGACCATTCCTTTCATTGTTCATGTGGTACAAAATGGACTTACTTGTCTTGTCAGGTTAGGCATTCTTCTGCTGATACAGATTAGATGAATTTATAAAGTAATTTCCAAGCTACTGCCACTATCTCTCTGTTAATCTTCTGACTGTGGATTAATTGTTGGTTTTTGATAATTAATAATGGCTGTAGCAGTTGTGGCAGTATTGTTTTTATCCTGTACTTTCACATTTTTTTCTAATCAAGTCCCTTGTACTGTTCATTTGTTAAATAAAGTTCTTCTACTTTTACCAATTTTCTAATCAAGTCTCTCTGACACCAAATCAGGCCAAATTTAGCTGATGTGACTGCCGGATGTCTTCATTGTGTGACATTGATAAAAATTTTCTAATGTGGACGACCATTATTTTGTCCATATCACACTTCAAGGTCGTTTACATTGGCTAAATTTTTCCATACATGTCCACATGGGCATCCACAAAATTTATCGGCATCATACATTGTCGTCGTCAAAGGGCCACTTCAATTGAATTTGGTTGTATTTAGTGTTGGAAAGACTTGATTAGAAAGATTGTTAAAGTAGATGGACTTGGTTAGGCAAATTAAAAGTATGGAGACATGATTAGAAGTTGTGTGAAAGTACATGAATGAAAAGTAGAATTTTCCTTTACTCTATTGTGCTTACTAAGTTCAGGATTTCTTTTAAATTATCATGACGTTTATTTGGAGATTTGGAATAGGTCAATGGCGTGGCTCCTTGGAGTTACTTTTTGTTGATTATCATATTCTGACACAAGAATCTTTGCAATGTCTCATCACATGTATTTGATCCGATGGTCCTGTCACTCCTATGTCAAATTTCTCGTGAGTCAAAGAGTGACAGAAGTAATAGCAGTGGCCAAGCATACACGATAAGTTATGTGTGTGTTCACAGGTACAGGATGATCATACTGATGTCAAAATTCTGATCTTTGACCTCAAACATTACCGTCTTGAAGCTAAGATGTTTCATGGTCGTATTTTACATTTCAAGTGATGCTCTAATATGCTCTTTCCATGTGAATTTGTATCGAAAAAGTACCTTCGAACTCATGTAATATCAAAAGTTGAAAAAGTGCCATGTAGGAGATATATCGACAGACATGTGCATACTAACTTTTGCTTGATTTGTCAATCTTTATGGTTAAAATAAGTCAACATGATGTTCTGCCATGCTGGTGATGTCCCAAGGGTCTTCCTTTGATTTTATTGCAAGTTCCAATTACATTGCTAAAGATGTCAATTACAGCACATATCTTGATTTGGTTGCAAGAAATTACCTTGATCAGAAATGTAGTTTCATTTTGCAACATCATCAGGGATGCCCCTCTGTTAACAGATTGTGAAGAAGATTCTGTTTCTGTTCTTTACCAGGTTTGCCGTCTATGCCAACAGCAAGATGAGGTGCCATCCTGCTTTATTTGTGGAACAAAGGAAAATCTTTGGGTTTGTCTCATATGTGGTTTTGTCGGATGTGGAAGGTGATGGATCCAGTCATGATGTGTTGGGATTTTCACTCATTCTATAATTTTAGTGATTGGATAGGCTGTCTTCATTATAGCTTTTCTTTTCTGGCTTTGTAGATACAATGATAAGCACGCAATCAGCCATTGGAAAAATACGCAACACTGCTATTCTCTGGATTTAAGAACACAGCAAATTTGGGATTATGTTGGGGACACTTATGTTCACCGGCTTAATCAATCAAAAGCTGACGGCAAGCTTTTGGAGATGAATTCATACTATGAATCACTTGAAGGAGACTGTAGTAGCTGTGGTTGTAGCGGGGATTTTGAAATTAGTGGGGCGCTCTTCAGCAGCAAAATCGAAGCAGTAGGTTCATGTGTCCTCTTATTTGTATGCTTTGAAAATTTTTGTTTTCTGGTTCCCCTTTCCCTGCAAAGATTTGGAGTTTGGACTCAGTTAAGTGAGATGTTTAAATTTTTAAGGTGCATGATGCTTTTACTGTCTTAGGTGCTGAGAAATGACAATGAAAGATTCTGTTTCTGTTTTTGTACTTCGCATGTTCATTTTGTTGGCCAAATGTCACAAGTTCATTATTGGGCCTGCAAAATGGATATTACCTCCATTATAATTGTCATTCTTCGTTTACTCTGACACTGTAGCTTTACTTTTTTGTAGATTCACACTGACTATATTCATCTAGCTTCAACTCAGCTGGAAGCGCAAACAAAAGTAAGCATGTGTATACCAACACCATTTCAATTCTCCCTGTTTAGTCTTTTACATTTTATGTTTTTGACTGATCAGCCATGGTTATAAGCATTACTTGTGAAAGCTTCCCCTCGATTGTGCTTTTGCTTTAGGTAATGGTTTTTAAGTACACATATTTTAGGAGGAAACCATAATAGAACATTAGCTTAGTTATTTCAGATTAAAAAATGTTTCTCCATTTTATTTTATTTTTTAAGTGAACTCATTTTACTCTTGGAACACGATGGGATTGTCAGAATTGTTGTGAAGAGAAATAAAGTAATTACACTCGTGTTGTATAATCTCAGCTTCATTTGCTTTTATATAGTGTACAACATTTTATACCTGTCAATTTGCATACTGCCTTTGTCTAATGAGCTTATATAGGAAGTTTAAAAGAATTAGTGGGTTTGCATCAGCGTCAGAGAATTGCAGAATTTCTGCTATTCTTCTTTTCTTTTCCTTTTTTCTTACTAATATGTCTGGTAGAAAATGAATTGAGTTTCCCTAAAGGTGCCAGGACTCTTCTGTTATTGACTTGTTGTGATGGATGGCCTTAGAAGGAGCAGTATCTGAATTGAAAACCTGTTGTATCGGAAGTACAAAGCCAGTAGATTTTATATCAACCGCCCATGCTACTGTTTGTGATAGTGTTTCGTTTCTAACCCATGTTTGTCATTTTTGTTACATAGACTGCCATGATCCTTAGACTGACTTTAAAGAATACATTTTAAGTCCGTGAACATATCATCCCCTATTAATTCCTTTGTTTTTCTCTGTTAGCATAATGAGTCTCTCATGTTAGAAGCCAAAAGTAGAAAAGAAAATTCCAGACTAGAAGCAATCAAGAAAGCTGTGACTTCAAAGATTGAAGACATCCATAGTAAGTTGGGGAAACTTGGTGACGAAAAGAAGGCCGTGGCAGAGGTAAGGCTTTAGTCTTCCCTGTTTTACCTTTTGTGATTTTGGATGTTTAAAGTTTGAGAGGAGGGCTGCCTGAAGCCATGGCTGATTGTTGTTTTGCTTGTTTTTCACATGCCTCATTTTCATATTACAATCAGATGCAATAGTTTTCACTCGGACATAACTGTAACAGATGTCGTTCCTTGTGGTTGCAGCTTAATCAAACTCTTATCAAGAACCAAGATATGACACGGAGAAAGGTTAAGGAAATTGAAGAGAGGTATTTTTCTTGCTGATTTCTCTAGACAAATAATCCCATAGCATCCATACTCATAAAACCTAATCAGTAAAAATGAAGCAGCATTGTAGTAATAGTTCATGTAAGTGAGGTTGGTCATGAGAGAGGAAGTGGAAACAGACATTTGAGAAGATAAAGTGAGAATGGTATCATGAAGAGGAAGTGTTCACATGGCGTGGACTTTTAGATGTGAGGTAAAAAAGGTTAAAGTTCGACGAAGAAAGAGGAAATATGGTTTCTAATTCAAGTATGTGAATAGCAACTGTAAGTGACTTGTAACACGACAAATGGCAAAAGAACGGAAGTCATTCTATGATGAGTAAAGAGTTCATCAAATAGTTAATATGCCTTTCACCATACTTGGGAAGGATATTTAAGTTCAAGTTAATTATTAGTTGGAGGATGTGGCAAGAAGATGAAGAAACTTTTGGTGTTTTTTATTGAATTCTTTTTAAAAAGTGGCAAGACGGGACAAACTCTAATGAGGGAAAGAAAGAAGACAAAAAAAGGGGAAAAGGGGAAAGGAGAGAATGCAGCACTTATGGAGAAAGTTCCATGTGTCAGTGCTCTCCATAATTTTGTTTTTTTGTTTATATATGGTCCATCTGTAATTTTGCTTTTCCTTTGGAGAAATAGTGCTACTGCTTTAGAGGTTGAACTTTATCGACAGAAATCAATGTTAAAATCTTCATGGTGGTCCAATTTCAAAGTACTTTTTTACACACTAGAGATATTTGAACATTATTCTGTGATGGTTCAGGACTCAAATTTTAATTGATACAGTTCAATATTGAAATTTTACTAATTCTAATTAAAATTCAATTGGTTGTTCATGCTGGGTTATGTTGACATTTTCAACTTTCACAAAATAGAAAATAAAAGGAAAAGAAGATACGCTGGGTAGACTTAAAAGCTTATTTGAGCTTCACATGTCAAGCAATGTAGGTGAAGATGCCTTTTAAGTATCTTAATATGGTTACAACATTTTCTTTATAGAGAAATTCATGCAGCCTTTTGAAGTATACTCGTCTTGTCCATCTTGATTGAAGTTACGTGGACTAGTTTCCTTGATAAGCATTATTATCAATTGCACCGACACTTTTTCGGTAGATGAGTCCAGTCAATTAAAGCTGTCAGGAATTTAGTCTTCCCTTTTAATTTGACATGAATGAAGGACACATGCGCTTCCGTGTATCCACAAGGAAACTCTATCACTGAAGTCGAATGATGAACAAGTACTTGACTTAGAAGAACAGGTATATTTTTGGGAAAAAACCACCAAAAACTAACATTTGCCCAAAGTGATAAATTTACTCCAATTTTTTTTTTGACATGAAATACTCTAAACTTTGTCAACCGTGACACATTTACCCCAAACTTTTTTTCGTGACACACAAAATCCTGAACTTGTATTCGTGTGACACATTTACCCTAAACTATAAGGCATTTTTGTCTTTTATTTTTTAATTTTTTTCCTTCTTCTCTCTTCCCTTTCCTAGCCATAGCGGAGGGAAGCCAAAGTCAAGCAAGGGCCGCCCTCGCCTGGGCTGGCTAGGGCGGCCCTCGCTTGACTCCAATGAGGTGCTTGGCGAGACCGTCCTCGCCCGACCTAGCCAAGGGCCACCCTCACCCGACACCGGCGAGGGCTGCCCTTCCCGACTCCGGCGAGGGCTGCCCTTCCCGACTTCGGCTTCCGTTGCCATTGCCAGTAGAGGAAAGAGAGAAGAAGAAAAAAGGGAAAAAAGAAGAAGAAGGAAAAATAGAAAAAATAAGACAAAAATTCCCTTGATGGGTGAATGTATCACATCTAGTAAAGTTTGGGATTTTTTCATATTACAAAAAAAAAAAAAAAAAAAGTTTGGGGTAAATTTGTCACTTTGGGCAAAGTTTGGGTTTCCTGTGGTCTTTTCCTATATTTTTTACCCTTAAAACTATAATAATTTGTAGTGTTTTAATATAATATTGCGAAAAACTCTGCGTGCGAGCGTATTGTGGGTTGAGAGTAGTATGTCACTTGTCATCCTTCGCAGATTAGAGATCTCAAGGTGTGTCTTGGAGCCAGAAAACCCTGAATAAGATGAATGATAAAGATGGCGTCAAGGAGGAACCCTATTACCAATGCCTTTGGAGCAGTCAACCCCAGCTAGAAAGAGTAAGAAGCCCAATCGAAGACGGAAATAAGCTGGCGTCATGTCGTGTGCAGATGCTTGACTAGTAAACGAGAATGGCGCGAATGTGGTTAATTTTTTTAGTTGTATTGACATTCGTCGTCAGGAAGGAGGAAAATTACAGGCAGCAGCATTTCTCAATGTCACATACTTATTAACATTGTAAATATAAACACACCAAAATTAAAATTGAAGACCTTTCTCAGTTTAGTTGTTATGGTTACACCTATCAAATCAAAAGCATTCTTGAAAGTAATACTTAAACTATGTGAAAAATTAAACATACATTTATATTTATTCTTTTTGGAACAAAATCACAATTTTATAGACCAACAGCAGATGAAAAGGAAATTTTGATTTTGCCAACAGCTCTTTGTTTTTGGATATTGGTTTTTTTCATGATTAAGCACTTCGATTGACATTTTGTTGAATTCTGACTTGTTATGTTTCTTGGAAATACTTCTTTAACCAAATTGCCTCCCCCATGCTATTGGCAATCTCCTTTTATAAATATTTTCTTGAAGGTTTCAAATCAACAATTGACTCTCATAGAAATTGCTAAATAATTGACTATCTAAAAATATATGAATGGTTTTGGAAAGAGTAAAGATAATTAATGTTAGGTGTATGTACAAATTTTTTAAGAGACTATTTAGTATAGCAACTTTGACTATGAAAAGTGGGTGGAGCAATTTTCGTAAGGGTTTGGCAAACATATCTCAATTGGAGCACCTTCAAAATTACAACAACTTTTAGGAAATTGCTTCACCTAATTTTGAGGTGTTGGGACCTGCTGTGGACACCTTCTCTTTAGTCGACAATCGAAGGAAAATCCACAATTTAGGCCTTTTTGTTTTATAGATATAAATAAGTAAAACGAAAATGAAAAATACAAAAAAAATAATAACATAAGTGACTTCAATTCATCAACTAATTGGAAAGGATGTTCATTCAATGCACTGGGTTCAATCCAATTCGTCCAAGCCAAGCCCATGGCCCATCCACATCTACAAGTCCAACTTGCAGTAATCGGGCCCATAAATGCCCAGAAACCAGACCGTGTCTAGCCCTTAGTTTGTTCATTAGCCCATAGTTCTCAACCGAGAACTCCTTTTGATAAGATAATTTCATTCCCCTCTTTCCTGCTCTGTTGTGGAAAGATGCGTGACTGGACCATGTTCATATTACTCATGTGAAAATCACTGATGATTTAGGCTGTAATTTGATGATTTGTGACAGCTTCGTGGTTCTGACACTGATTTTAGACAAAAACAAAATTTCGATTTATGATCAAATTCAATCCCTTCGGTGCATATAGATTGTTTGATGAATGTCTCCAAGATATGTCGATGAAATAATTTCTGTTTTCAGTTTAATCTGAAGAAATTTGAACACACATTACTTGCTACAGTTCAGTCCATTAGCATTTGGATTCGATTCTTATTAAAATTATTGTCATCGAGATCAAATTTGAACGTAATTTTTTTTTTTTGTTGTGTTTTTGCTCTATAATTTCACATACGTTTTTGTGATGTCTCTGTGGAGTTCATCGGTGAGGATTCTTCGGTTTGCCCAAGAGGACGAAGGACTGGAAGAAGGAAGAAAAAAATAATAATAATAAAAAATGACGAACAGAGGAAAAATTATTTAAAAACTATCTATAACAGAAGTCGGGCTTAAAGATAAACTTGGTGAAGTTGGAAGAGAGAATGGGCTAGAGTAGCTACCATGGGTAATGGGCTTAAAATAGGTAAAATCTGAATTAGGCTCAGTAAAGTTGGACATAAAAGCCCCAATAGTGCATTAGCCCAGATTCGTTAGACCAGCGTGCGGCTCATATGCTGACCCGGCCCAAAGGCCCGCCCCGAGTCCCTATTTTTCAGAAAATGATAAGATTTTTTTTTTTAATTCGAAAAAATGAAAATTTTGAATAGATCATTAAATTTAAGTGCTAGATTGAGCTTAGTTTCTTTTATTTAGTATACATATAGTTTAGGGGGAGAACAATCTTTGAGAAAATGAATTGGACTCAATTCAAATTTAGCTGGGGTTGTTGCCCTAAGGATTAATAACAAATCCATGTTTATTGTTCGCTTGACACTCCGTTGAGTTTACTTTCTTATACTTTACTCTTACCATATTGATTGTCATTGTTTACTTTTTATTAATTGTGCACTCATGCATAGACATTATTCAATGACATAGGTTAACAAAATGGTCAAAGACCACGTAGACACCTAGTTAACAAATTAATCAAATTTGTTGTAAACTAATGAGCAATATTCGAGATATTCGAAATCAACTCCCAAACATAATGGGTTGCTCTCAACAAAATTTTGGTACCGAGAGGATATTACTTGACTAACTAGTATAATCAAGTCCTAGGTTTCTAGTTGTGTAGAAAGTGAAATATTCAACCATGTCCCTGAAAGTGCCCCAAGGTAGTAAAATCTACCCTTGCAACATCCCTCAAAACTCAGGCTTAGCATTTTGACTCTCACAAGTTTCACTGGGGTTGATTTGAATCGGTTGTGCCAGAGGTGGTGCTTGGCCCAGCACCATTTTCAACAAGAGAAGAATCACCCCACTCTCCTTTAGATTCCAATGGCTCGAGCACATAGACGCTACCGTCTGTAAGCCCTAGAGCAAACTGGTTAGGCTCAGATGGATGTGCTGCAATGACTAGTGGGTAGACTCTCAAGCTGTACATCAAGGAATGAATAACTTGTGAGACTATTGGAACTTTGGAATGAGATTTGTCATTTTCATAAAGGAATGAGGTTAACTGGAATAACCAACTTACTTGGGATTTGGATATAAGCAGAGGATTTATACGACATCTCAATCTGAGTGTAGAAGTAGTAAGAACACCAATGCTTCCATCTTCAAAGCTCACATATATTGATTGGCCATTGCATGAATATGTAGCATCTGTGATTGGAGCGCTAGCTTCTGAGTAACCCACTAGTTGTGATGAACAATGAATCAAAAAAAGTACATTTGGCAAGAAATACTACCTAATATTTCACTAATTTTTGTGCAATCAGGATGAGATAAGAGATTGGTTTGTGCACACACCAATAATAAATATCTTCAATACCTGCTTGAGCATTCTAGTTCAGGAGCTTTACATGTGGCAATCTGTGTTTCATGAACCACCAGCAGATGTATCTGATCCACATGAAATTGAACACGAGTATCAGCAAAAGGAGCTGCACCTTGCCCAGTCGGCATCTGCAGAAACTTACTAGCCTGCTTCTCCCATGTATCAGTGCTCCAAACACACAGCTGCAGTGACGATCAATAATTATCAAAGAGTACATCAAAATTGATTCACAAATGAAGCAACAAAATTTTACTGTGTTTTTATATCAGATTTACGCCAAGCATCAATTGTTAGCAACAACAGGATAGCATAGCTTCTTTCTCCCCACTTAATGGGATGGGATTAATATGTAACCACTAAAGAAGAAGTTTTCTGGAAGGATTTATTCTGCCTATTTAAGGATGCCTTCATGAACTAACGTATGATGAGGCCGTAAGCATCAATACATCCAGAGTGAACATCAACCCCCTTTTTTTTTCTTTTTTTTGGAGCAGGTTAACCTACATTGCTCTCTCTGCCCAAAACATAGGCATATCTACATAGAAAGGAAGATGCAGTAGTGGTCTTGTACCTGAGAGTCAGCACCAGAAGACACGAGAACATTTAAGACATTGGAGAACGCGAGGCCTGTAATTCTTTTCTGATGTCCTTTTAGGTTTGCCTTGAACTGAGAATGTGAAATAGTCAATATCCGTAACTTTGTTGCGGATATTAGCAAGGTTAACTTTCAATGACAATGAAATCAGGTCTCACCTCGTCAAATCGAACATTGTAAATATGAATAGAGGAGTCCTCCATTCCTATAGCAATAATGTTATTATCTTGAGGATAGAACGCCAGAAATGTTGTTGGAGGTGGTGGGGGCTCAAATGTTGTCATCGTCTGGATATCAGCAGGTAGGATAGTATTAACAACTTTATAAGTAACAGTGGGACATGCGTGTGCTGAGAGGCACTTGCCTCAATGGCATCTCCCTTACTGGGAAAGGGAGAGAGCAACTTTGAATATTAGATTTTTAGAATGTTGAATAAAGCTTTTGCCTTGTTTTGTGTAATCAGTAGGAGAAAAAAGATTCCATTGAAGACAGAGAAAAGCCCTTGTCTCACTTAGAAAGTAAAAAAGCTGTGGTCTGATACCTGAGAATCAGCACCAGAAGACACGAGAACATGTAAGGAAGTTGAGAAGGCAAAGCCTTTTATTATTCTCTGATGTCCTTTTAGTTTCGTCTGGATCTGAAAAAGTGAAATAGTCAATATCCATAACTTTGTTGTCAGTAATGACAGCGTTAATTATCAACGACAATGAAAATAGGTCTCACCTCATCAACTTGACCACTGTAAATTTGAATAGTGGAGTCCTCCATTCCTATTGCAATACAACATCATTGTTTGGCGGCAGTGGTGGTGATGGTGAGAATGTTGTCATTATCTGGATATCAGTATGCAGTATGCATAATACTATTAAAAACTTTTAACAGAGGGACGTGCCAAGAGGCACTTGCCTCAATGGCATCTCCCTTCTTGGGAAAGGGAAGAGCAAGTTCGACCACTAGATATCTGGATGGGTGTAAAAAGGATTTGCCTTCTTTTCTTTAATCAGTAAGAGCAAAAATTGAAGACAGAGAAAAGTCCTTGTCTCACTTAGCAAGTAAAAAATGACATATGCTGACTTCTAACTAAATAATCCCCATGAAAATCGGAGCAATTGCTTTCAAAGGACCTCCTAACAATTAGAGTTCAATACGTTTTTTTACATGATAGAACCAATTAATTTTAGCCCCCATAAAAATGTGAAAAGGAAATAGTGCACGCATATTCAGCACAAAGGGGTAGTTCATCATCTCGTGCCTTGTGGATAGTGTTACAAAAAACTGACAAGAGGATGTAAACATTACTTTGGGAAAATATTCACCTTAAAAGTCTTCATATTGAACAAAGAGATCTCCCCCCCTGATGCTGATATTAGATAAGAATCGTTCTTTGACACTGCAAAGCACGGAACTGCATCTTCAGGATTTCTACATCTATAATTGATCATCAACGTCCCACAAGGAGGTCGCCATAACTGTGGTACCACACTAGTTGTAGCCTGCGAAAAGAAGAATCGATGGAATTAATAATGCGCTAAACAATAAAACGGTTTGCCAATTTTAAGGGGAAAAAAAGATTCCTTACCCTGCCTGTTAAGTTTTGATCACTTTCTTGCGATTTCCAGAGCTTGTGTGCAGCATTCGATGATAATGCCAGAATGGCACGACCTGAGTTTGTATAGATTAATCTCTGAACCTGCTTCATTTTATCAACTTCAGTAGCGACAATCAAATGTAATAATGAGAGTTAAAATAAAATGGAAAAGAAAGAACCCAGAGAACTGGGCACTAAATGAAAGATGCAGAAATTCATGCCAAGAGACACTCGATGATACCGCCTACATATTTATCAGCATAGGCATATATATGCGGGCAACTGTATGTTTACATATGAACAGAGCATACGATACGCATGACATCAAAACCCAGTCGAGACAATTACCAAAAAAAAAGTAGAACCTAGACTTAAACCGTCTAGCTGTATCCCTATAGAACTAAGAGAACTTTGTGCGGTCTCCGTGCAAAAATACAGTGCCTTCACCCATGCTACTCTTTTCTGGGAATACCTATTCTTTTGCCTCTCGTGTTTGTGTATTTAGATTCAGCAGGTCAATTTCCACTCAAAGTTTCCGGGAATTGACAAGCTCAAAATAGCTCAATTCACAAGCTTAGCATTCCTGACAAGCATCAAAGTGGTACACAATAATATATTTTGCCTGCCATGTATAAAGCTAAATTCATCTCGTGAATAATCTGTGCCTTTTATCTCACGTAACTGCATGAGAGTCCACGTACCAATCCAGCTCATTGGATTCCAAACAAAGGCTTAAAAAGTCTTATTATGCAAATATACTGCTACATTCTAATCAGGAATTATCCATCTCGCTATTCATCGTTATACAAAATTCATGACCTCCAAAGTCCAAAGCCAACAAAACTCAAGCACAACTGCCACACCATACTCACAGATTTATTAATGCTGGTCTTATTCTTTTCCTATTTGTATAGTTGAAACAATCAGTTAACAATAAAAGGCCAAATGAAGAGATGACAAAGTCTTCCAAGTGTTGAGGTTTAAGAGATAAAAAATTGGACCACATGTGAATGAAACTAATAAAACAAGTGCATTAAATGCATCAATTCAAATTTGTGCTTATCTAGTAGAAACATGACAGATTAATGTGGAAAAGAAATGCTGCATAAGAACATGCTAATTTGGCAATCATTTGTACCCTCGTAGCTGTAGAGTTATCAGGCAGTTTTATGGACCGGCATTGTGATGGTTCATTGATTTCCGTCGGCTTCCAAAATCGTGATTTGTCTCCTGACTCATCAGCAATTCCCGGGCTTCACATCGGCCATGCTCTCACCAAACAAAGTCCTATAGAGCTCAAAATAGAGGATGTCATTGAAAGATGCCCAATAAACATGCACACACAATGCAATGCATCATTTAATAACAGCGTCAGCAACAAATAAAGCTCGTTAAAAAAATTGTATTTAACGACCTAATGCATTAAAGATACCACTTCCCATCCCTACCATTGCTGCCTGATGGTTTTCTAGTTTATCTGCTAGTTTGTGTAGATGTGCGAGAAGCAAAGGGAAAATATTTTGTAGTTTCAAAGCGCCGCATTAACTGCTGATGGGTGCGAGCATTTTTTTCCTTGATATCCACTTAAAAAATTTACATGTCTTGAATTAAATTAAAAAATATTGGTGTGGAATTTCTTTGAGTGGTGGAATTGTTTCCTCTAGCTTCATCTTCCTCGTTCGTCCAAAGCCAGCCACTTGACCTCGGACGAGCTGGCATGGCCGATGATGCGTCGGTGACGCTGCTGGCTCTTCAGATCTGGCCGACCATGGCCGTGGCCGTCACCTAGACGAGTGACGCCACTGGCTCTCCAAATTTGGCCGTCCATGGCCATCGGCGTCACTCGCGAACCTTGCTCCGCCATGGCCGGCGACACTGTTGGCTCTCGAGATCTGGCCATCCATGGTCGTCGGCGTGGCTCATCCCGGTGATGCTGTTGAAAAGTTGGAAAAGATGTTTCTTTTTCTTATTGTTCCCCACCATTCTTTGCTTCTTCTCTTTTCTATTTTTTTGTCTCCTTTCTTGTTACACGCTCTGTCCATGGCCCTCTGCAACTTTTAACGCCGTCTCTTAAGGCGACCTCTAACGGCGGTCATCGCTGCAGCTCGAGGTCATGTCACGACCTTCGCCACGGCCAGATCTGGACGCTCGGCCTCCATTGCCATTGAGCCTCTACATCCGGAGGTGATGGCCTTCCATGGCTGCCAAGCTCGACATTGTGACCAAAATCTCGGCGGCTTCTCGTGGGTCATGGAGGAGCCGCCGAGCTCGAACCGTTTTTAAGGCAGACGATATCTGGCGTCGAGTCGAGGTCGACCAGATTCGGAGGCGGCCATGGATCAGCTTGAAGCAAGTGAAGGTGGACTAGATGTGGTGCGGCGCCGAGGCCATGACTCGGCTAGATTTGGAGCTCGGCCTCCGGAGCGGTGGTGTTCAAGGGTGGCAGCCGGCTAGTCCGAGGTCGGTGGCCGATGGATCATCCGGGAATTTTATTTTTAATTCAAAGTCCACAGAGATGTGTTAAAATATAACTGGATGGATGTGAGGAAAAAAATGCTCCGCAAGTCAGCTGCGGCTGATGTAAAAGAATTGGACAAAATTATCGGAAGTGGCAGCAAGGAGCACAAGGCCGAAAGGAAAAGGCTTTTATTATTCAATGGATGATACAAATTAAGGAGGATATGATTAACTTAGTTGGTGTACAAAGGGCACATGCTAACAATTTCTAATCATAAATAGATTTTATTTATTTATTTATATTCCTTCTAAGTAAAGATATGCACATGATAACGACACAAAATTACTTTCAGAATAGAAATTCATTCGATTAGGTCTTAAAATTTTGGGTGGGGCTGGCTAGCGCTAGTCAACAATGATAAAAGTTTTTATTTTTATTTCTGCAATAGAATTAAAAAAGTAAAAAAAAAATTATTTCTCATTTCTATTCAAAACTTATTTCTAAATTAAAAATTTGTCCCAAAAATAGAAAAGTAAAGTTACATTTCAAATCTGTTATCGGGAATAGAAAAAAAAAACAGAGTCCTAAATATGTTTTTTTTGGACAACCCTAAGCCTTTTATAGGCTTGCATCATCAACTTAGACGTGCAAAAATCTCTACTCAAGTCACAGATGTTTTTGAAGGCAACTATCTCTGCCAGGTTGCAGAGATAATTTTTATGGATTTTTCTACACAACTTTAGTGGACTTGAGACATTTCCACTGGAATTTTTTTTTTTAGTAGGATTTTCTCGAATTCTCTACCAAATGCCCATCTAGAAGATTCTAGAAATTGAATCAAACATTTTAATATTGCCATTGGAACCCCTCTATTACCTAGGCTTGTGCCAACAATAGCATTACAAGAACCAAATATCGAGATTGCTGGTGGCAGTACAAGATTCAAGACATTTAGCAAGCTCATCTCTATGAAGTCAGTGTACTCTTGAAAAGGCTTACCTTCATAAGAGGTCCAAGAGTGATTCTAGAAGTATCAAAAGGTCGATTGTCCACTATCTTTAGCAGCCTAATCCCATCAGCATTTGCTAAAATTTTGATACTTTTGTCACTTGTTGAGACGGCTAATAGATTTCCTTCCTGGTTAAATCTAATACAAGGTGAAGCCTGCAAATTTAAAGAGCAGGTTTAATGGAAAGGTTCAGCTAATTCAATCAAATTAAATTAACAACAATGAATTACCGGCAATCCACCATCAGCATTAACACTTATCAAAATATTATTATTGTCCATATCCCAAAATTTGACTGTGAACTCATCACCAACAGCCAAAAATCTGTTTTTTGTGGTATCAAACTGCACCACCCCACCAGATCTCTTTCCGAGTCCATGATAGGTACGCTTGACGACCCCTTCACTTTCATTCCATTCAACCAAATACGACTCTCCTTCTTTATTGGTCCCACACAAGAATAACCTACAGCCAAATAAAATCACTAAAATAGGTTATTTCAGTCAGAAAGAAAGATACGGGATGAAATCAAGCTTGAAATGCAATGCTTATGGTCTGAACCTTGTTCCATCAACGTTGTATGCCATCACGGTAGAAGAGTGACCTGGTGCATCCCAGTCAACTCTTGACACCATGTTGTCATAAAGCCAACCCTTAATTTTCCCGTCGGTCGCTATTGAGAAGACGTACTAGACGAGAAAACAATTGTATATTCAATTTCAATAACATGCCCAAATAGAGCACATCCAGTTTTAATAATTAAACATAACATCCTAGAATGATGAGATTTGATCAAATATCTTTGTAATAAAGCGTACACAACCATAAATATTTTTTTTTAAAAAGAAGAAAATAACATCACCAATTGCTGCTCCACTTAGACGCGTAAACAGTCTCCAATTGTAAATTCAATTAATCAAAACCGAAGGAGAAAACCAAGGAAGAACAAATGATGGAAGCTAAGGAATTTTTCTTCTGAACACGTAATTAAGTAGGAAGTTCATTATTGTGAAGACCTTTACCCAGTTGTTAATGCTTAATAGCATCGCCTGAAAGAATCAAATTTGCAAGTTGATATTTGGACCATGTCACCATGTTTAACAAGCACATTCTAATCAAGATAGGTTAAAAGTCAGAAGACTTGCAAAATCCTTAAAATGAACAAGGTCCATTAAAACCCAGATTCACACTTCTTATACAAATTAAAACAAATTTTTTTACCTAACCAACTTTTGGAAAACAGAACTCCAATGTATAGTCAAGGGTATAGCCGATTAGCCCTGCTTGCAATGTGATCATGTTAGTATGCAAAATAACCAAGTACCTGAATATTTTCTCTGTTGTGTGGACAAATGGAATATACAGGTGCTTCATGACCCTTGAAAGCAAGTAGCTTGGCCCCAGTCATTGCATCCCATACCTACATAACTACTAGCTTGGTTAAAAATGATCAAATAGCAAAACAATGTAACACTAGGGAAAGCAATTAGAATATACCTTGATCGTCTTGTCTTCTCCACAAGTAACAAAGCATAATTGTTTGCTTGGATTTGAAAAGGCAAGATCATTAACACTTCCAACATGAGCCTCAATCTGTATCGGACATTAGTTTAGAGTCAAAATCAAGTTGTTGTCACTTTTAGGTGGTAATTGTCAGCAGAACAAAGAAGCTTAATTTTTTTTCTCCTTGTTTAGTGACAAACCTCAAGGTGATTCCTCATGTCATCACCACCATGATATGAGTATATGTGCACCATGTGTTTGGAATAAGCAACACCTAAAGTGAAAACCACAAATCATCAGTAATAGCAGCATGTGGACACTTCTTCCTAAAAATATTGCAATGAAGTCCGGTTCTCGGTGCTTTAGTTTTTCCATCAATTTGCAAGTATGTATTGCCTAATTTCTTAAATTGATATACACGTAGAAGTGACATTTGTACATACCAAAAAGGATTCCGTCAGGACTCCACATCACACGGTTAACGGATGCTGTATAGTCATTGGCCAGAGAAGCCTACAAAGAATCAAAACCCATAATCACATGTCCAAAAACAAGATGCCATGATTTTATTTAGAATTGAACTTCTATACCTGCAGCGCCATTGAACATGTTCCCAAATCCCAAATCTTGAATTTTCTCAAGGCAATCCTCGCACCATTGCCTACTTCCCATACCATGACATCGCCCGTATTTGTTCCCACTAAAAATTATTAATGCAAAAAATTTGAAGAATCATACCCCATGGTTTAAAATAGTTGAAGCTAGCGTCAAAAGAACAACAAAAAGCAATCTTCCAAGCATAAAAGCACAAATTTATGGCCTCCAACGAGAACAAGTATATCCAACTGAAGAAAAGCACGGAACGTGTTATTCATAGAGTAAGAAAGAAGTACTAACCGAGTAGCAGAATTTGTTTCACTTGATGGAAATCCATACTCTTAACAAGTGAACCTTGACTTAGGGTAATGACTACATTTCTGGGCAAGTCATTTGAAGAATAAGAACTTTGACCGAGGCTCGGGCAATTGTATGAGACAGGCAGAATGTTTACCGGCAAATTATTCACCTAATAGAAGGTCATAAAGATTACAAAGCTAGTTAGTCCTTTAGAAAATCGATCAAAACCATGGCGCTCGAAAGATGCAAAACTCATATGAGAGCGCCTCTTTTACTAGCATATGCAAGCACAATGCATGATGCGAGAAGATGCAATCAACACCTTCCCAGTCCACACTCCTCATTAATGCTGCCAATATTGACATCGACTGTTTACATGACAATACCAAACACAAAAAACACAGACTTTAACTAGTTGGTTGAGACATATTTACATGCTTTTGTCTAATTCAATGGTTTGACATGTCTAATAGAAGTCATGATGAATTGACACAGTAACAAACACAACTAAGACAAGTAGACACAAATTGACAACCTTAGCCCTTTTGCTCCTTTTTCTCTCCATCGACTTTCTTGTTATCCTTCCAATCCTCAATTATTTCTTTAAGTTAACATCATGAAAGTTAAGGGTATCTAGAAACCTCAAAACTAAAAGTTTATCATTGTTGGGTGGTCTTGGGCTTATCTCACCCCAAAAGCTAGCTTAAAGGGAAATGTTTTCCTTCACACTTATAAACTAACCATATTCTCCTTCCACAACCGATGTGAGATAACCCCTACACTCCTGAAGATTCTCAATGCATGATCATATGCTACAATGGCACCAAAGTGAGAGTGCTTTCAAAAGGTTTTCATTCAATGGCATGCAAAGAAAGATAATTAAGAAAGAGAATTGTAAAAGAACAGGCAATATATTCCAACTTAACCTTATAATTCAGGATATTGAAAATCCCTACTTCCATGAACAGAAGACTTAAAATAGCGAGAAGTAAATGTAACAAGCCGACAAATCTAGTTACAAATGTTGAGAAAAACGTTCCATACATAATAGCTAATCGATCACCTAGTAAAATACTTCTTTTGTAGATGGAACCATCCTATAATGACTAAAGAATGATAAAGAAAAAGCAAGATGAAATAAGTACTTCATTAGATATTCCAAAAGGTCTTGATCTCTCGAAAACGTGTTCAAAATCTGCTGTTTGATAGTCCATGGCTGAGTTGTCGGTTGTAGGAGTCTTGGGATGCTTTAAGAGAACTGTATTGAAAGATAAAAAGTAAATAGAATGCCCAACTAACAGGTTGAACTTTTGAAAATACAAAATCAAGATTCACGGCTTTTCTACAACGTTTTATAGAAAGGTTTGGGAGACATTCAAGCCAATCAGAAAGAGTGAGTTTCTTGAGAAAGTTTAGTTAGAATAGATTAAATGATTGCAGGATCTGGCAAGTGATACCTAGAGCTAGTATGCGAGAGCGCAATTCTGATAGTTTTTGAAGCTTCTCTAAACCAAGATTGTTTGGTGAAACCAATTGGCCATTATTACTAGGTGACCCTTCTGAATTTTTCCATCCCAAAGCTCTGAATTCTTGGAGTTTTGCCAATATTCTTGGGTCATCAAGCAATTCTATTATGGGAGTTCCACTAATGTCCAACATCGATAAGTTTTGAATATTCCCAATGCTTTCGGGTAATTCTTTAATGGCCGTAGATTTCAAATGCAGCTCGGTCAATGATGTCAACTTTCCGATAGAGTCTGGGATTTGTCTCAACGAGTAGCATCCCGACAATAACAACTGTTGTAGAGACACGAGGAAGCCTATAGAGTTTGGAAGTTGAGCAAGTTTATGGCATTCTGTTAAGTCAAGGCGAGACAGAGATGTTGAATTGCCTATTGAGTTGGGTATGCGGACTAACGATGTGCAATAAGAGGCATCTAGAGTCTCGAGCTCCTTCAAAGAACCAATGGATGCAGGTAATTCTTCAATGGCCGTAGATTTCAAATGCAGCTCGATCAATGATGTCAACTTTCCGATCGAGTCCGGGATTTGTCTCAACGAGTGGCATCCCGACAATAACAACTGCAATAGAGACACGAGGAAGCCTATAGAGTCTGGAAGTTGAGCAAGTTTATGGCATTCTGTTAGGTCAAGGCGAGACAAAGATGTCGAATTGCCTATTGAGTTGGGTATGTGGGCTAACGATGCGCAATATGAGGCATCTAGAGTCTCGAGCTCCTTCAAAGAACCAATGGATTCAGGTAATTCTTCAATGGCCGTAGATTTCAAATGTAGCTCGATCAATGATGTCAACTTTCCAATCGAGTCTGGGATTTGTCTCAACAAGAGTGGCATCCCGACAATAACAACCGCTGTAGAGACACGAGGAAGCCTATAGAGTCTGGAAGTTGAGCAAGTTTATGGCATTCTGTTAGGTCAAGGCAAGATAGAGATGTTGAATTGCCTATTGAGTTGGGTATGAAGGCTAACGATGCGCAATATGAGGCATCTAGAGTCTTGAGCTCCTTCAAAGAACCAATGGATTCGGGTAATTCTTCAATGGCTGTAGATTTCAAATGCAGCTCGATCAATGATGTCAACTTTCCGATCGAGTCTGGGATTTGTCTCAACGAGTGGCATCCCGACAATAACAATTGCGATAGAGACACGAGGAAGCCTATAGAGTGTGGAAGTTGAGCAAGTTTATGGCATTCTGTTAGGTCAAGGCGAGACAGAGATGTTGAATTGCCTATTGAGTTGGGTATGCGGACTAACGATGCGCAATATGAGGCATCTAGAGTCTTGAGCTCCTTCAAAGAACCAATGGATTTGGGTAATTCTTCAATGGTCGTAGATGTCAAATACAGCTCGGTCAATGATGTCAACTTTCCGATCGAGTCTGGGATTTGTCTCAACGAGTGGCATCCCCACATTAACAATTGCGATAGAGACACGAGGAAGCCTATAGAGTTTGGAAGTTGAGCAAGTTTATGGCATGCTGTTAGGTCAAGGCGAGACAGAGATGTTGAATTGCCTATTGAGTTGGGTATGCGGACTAACGATGCGCAATAAGAGGCATCTAGAGTCTTGAGCTCCTTCAAAGAACCAATGGATTCGGGTAATTCTTCAATGGCCGTAGATTTCAAATGCAGCTCGATCAATGATGTCAACTTTCCGATCGAGTCTGGGATTTGTCTCAACGAGTGGCATCCCCACAATAACAATTGCGATAGAGACACGAGGAAGCCTATAGAGTCTGGAAGTTGAGCAAGTTTATGGCATGCTATTAGGTCAAGGCGAGACAAAGATGTCGAATTGCCTATTGAGTTGGGTATGCGGACTAACGATGCGCAATATGAGGCATCTAGAGTCTTGAGCTCCTTCAAAGAACCAATGGATTCGGGTAATTCTTCAATGGTCGTAGATTTCAAATGCAGCTTGATCAATGATGTTAACTTTCCGATCGAGTCTTGGATTTGTCTCAACGAGTGGCATCCCGACAATAACAATTGCGATAGAGACACAAGGAAGCCTAAGTAGAAGTTTATGGCATGGAAGTCAAGGAGCAAGTTTATGAGCATTGCGGACTAACGATGCGCAATATGAGGCATCTAGAGTCTTGAGCTCCTTCAAAGAACCAATGGATCAATTCTTCAATGGCAAGAATGATGTCAACTTTCCGATCGAGATGTCCCCAAATTGCCTATTGAGTTTGGGTATTTATGGCATTCTGTTAGGTCAAGGCAAGATAGAGATGTTGAATTGCCTATTGAGTTGGGTATGCGAGGCAATATGAGGCATCTAGAGTCTTGAGCTCCATCAAAGAACCAATGGATTCAGGTAATTCTTCAATGGCTGTAGATTTCAAATGCAGCTTGATCAATGATGTCAACTTTCCGATCGAGTCTGGGATTTGTCTCAACGAGTGGCATCCCGACAATAACAATTGCGATAGAGACACGAGGAAGCCTATAGAGTTTGGAAGTTGAGCAAGTTTATGGCATGCTGTTAGGTCAAGGCGAGACAGAGATGTTGAATTGCCTATTGAGTTGGATATGCGGACTAACGATGCGCAATATGAGGCATCTAGAGTCTTGAGCTCCTTCAAAGAACCAATGGTTTCGGGTAATTCTTCAATGGCCGTAGATGTCAAATACAGCTCGGTCAATGATGTCAACTTTCCGATCGAGTCTGGGATTTGTCTCAACGAGTGGCATCCCGACAATAACAATTGCGATAGAGACACGAGGAAGCCTATAGAGTTTGGAAGTTGAGCAAGTTTATGGCATGCTGTTAGGTCAAGGCGAGACAAAGATGTTGAATTGCCTATTGAGTTGGGTATGCGGACTAATGATGCGCAATATGAGGCATCTAGAGTCTTGAGCTCCTTCAAAGAACCAATGGATTCGGGTAATTCTTCAATGGCCGTAGATGTCAAATACAGCTCGGTCAATGATGTCAACTTTCCGATCGAGTCTGGGATTTGTCTCAACGAGTGGCATCCCCACAATAACAATTGCGATAGAGACACGAGGAAGCCTATAGAGTTTGGAAGTTGAGCAAGTTTATGGCATGCTGTTAGGTCAAGGTGAGACAGAGATGTTGAATTGCCTATTGAGTTGGGTATGCGGACTAACGATGCGCAATAAGAGGGATCTAGAGTCTTGAGCTCCTTCAAAGAACCAATGGATTCGAGTAATTCTTCAATGGCCGTAGATTTCAAATGCAGCTCGATCAATGATGTCAACTTTCCGATCGAGTCCGGGATTTGTCTCAACAAGTGGCATCCCGATAATAACAATCGCGATAGAGACACGAGGAAGCCTATAGAGTCTGGAAGTTGAGCAAGTTTATGGCATTCTGTTAGGTTAAGGCAAGATAGAGATGTTGAATTGCCTATTGAGTTGGGTATGTAGGCTAACGATGCGCAATAAGAGGCATCTAGAGTCTCGAGCTCCTTCAAAGAACCAATGGATTCAGGTAATTCTTTAATGGCCGTAGATTTCAAATGCAGCTCGATCAATGATGTCAACTTTCCAATCGAGTCCGGGATTTGTCTCAATGAGTGACATCTCGACAATAACAACTGCAATAGAGACATGAGGAAGCCTATAGAGTCTGGAAGTTGAGCAAGTTTATGGCATCCTGTTAGGTCAAGGCGAGACGGAGATGTTGAATTGCCTATTGAGTTGGGTATGCGGGCTAACGATCTGCAGTAAGAGGCATCTAGAGTCTCGAGCTCCTTCAAAGAACCAATGGATTCAGGTAATTCTTCAATGGCCGTTAATTTCAAATACAGCCCGGTCAATGATGTCAACTTTCCGATTGAGTCAGGGATTTGTCTCAACGAGTAGCATCCCGACAATAACAACCACGGTAGAGACACAAGGAAGCCTATAGAGTTTGGAAGTTGAACAAGTTTATGGCAATTTGTTAGGTCAAGGTAAGACAAAGATGCCAAATCACCTATTGAGTTGGGTATGAGGGCTAACGATTCACAATTAGAGGCATCTAGAATCTTGAGCTCCTTCAAATAACCAATGGATTCAGGTAATTCTTCAATGGCTGTAAAGTTCAAATCTAGGCTAGTCAATGATGTCAACTTTCCGATCGAGTCCGGGATTTGTCTCAACGAGTAGCATTTCAACAAAAACAACTGCTGCAGAGACATGAGGGAGCCTATAGAGTTTGGAAGTTGAACAAGCTTATGGCAATTTGCTAGTTCAAGGCGAGACAGAGATATTAAATTGCCTATTGAGTTGAAATTGCAGGCTAACGATTCACAACCATAGGCATCTAGAGTCTCAAGCTTCTTCAAAGAACCAATGGATTCCGGTAATTCTTCAATTCCTGCATTTGATAGGTTTAGCTGAGTTAACAACATAAGGGAGCCAAGGATGTTGGAAGTTGAGTAAGTAGTCTACAATAAGAGGCATAGGAATCTCTCGTATACCGGTGTTTGGTATGAGAAGCTCCCTCAATTCTTCCATTCTACCTACTTCTCGTGGTAGCTCCTTTAAATTCCAACAATAATTGACATTCAAGGAGACAAGGGTCTTAATGTCCATAATATTGGGATGAATCTCTTTCAGGTCATGGCAATGTTCAAGGATCAAAATCTCCAAACCCTTGAAAGCCGACAAGTCAGGAGTTGTTCTCAAAGAACAATATGAAAGGTTGAGAACTTTGAGCCCCGTTGCCATCTGAAAGAAAGAGAGGTTATCACTATGAGATTGGGCAATAAAAATACTCATGCTCCCCGTCCTTCACAACTGTCTTATTTAATTTTAATTTTTTTTTCCATTAGTGTTGGCTAAGCCAACATATAAATGTTTTTAAGTATATCATTGAAAAGAGAACATTAGGGATGTATAAGTGCTAACTACAATTATTTGCAAATAAAATTTCGTAGATAATATCATATTTAGTTTTTCAAAGTTATTACTATGTTGTAAATTATTGATTAGAGAGATACAAATTTTATTATCAAATTATAGATGACAAAGATAATTGGAAGTAAAGAGATGCATTCATTTGGTGCTATGTTTTTCTTCAATAGTATGAAATCAAAGAGAAATGGCTACTTTAATTATGAAAAACGATTTTTAAATGCTATATGCTCAAGATGTAAAAAAGTGTCATATTAAAAATATTTAAATGCCATTTCAAAGATAAATTTATTACTCATATAACATTACTACTTTATAAATGTGTTGTACGGTGACTTCAACAAACAACAATTATAATGAATAAATATTGTGTATAGTAAGTCAGAGCAGTTCACATATTATTTCCATTACTCTAAAAATAACAGTGAATTTAGAATTTTAGTATGTATGTAGAGCACAAGTCACTGTGAGGAAGTTTTTGTTTGTCCATGGAAGAAGATTGATATATACATATAACAAGAATTGCTAAAAAGACATGCATGGGGAGAAATTAACTAGAAACCATATACCATTTAGATTAAAAATAAGATAAGTGCGGTATTGTAATTATATTTTTGGTAGATGTTAATTAATACAGTAAAAAAGTTTTTATTAGTAGGTCAAATGTTAAGCATGATTGGTTGTTATAATATTAAGGGGAAAAAGCTTCTAACATATTTAAGTGCCAATAAATTCCTCTTATGCTTAGAGGAAAATTAGTTGAAGAACACCCCAAGTGTCACAACTTGACACGGGGGGAAATGTAAGTGCCAAAACTTCTTAAAGGTATACTTAAATACCAAAATCATAGAAGAATAAAACATTTAAGTGTTAACGGTGGTAATTTCCAATCAAACAGCTGACGTGGCTTTTTCCGACGAGAATTTTAAATTATGTGGCATTTCTTTAAAAAGAATTATCCACATAGATTGGGTGGACGACATCGCACCGTCCTTGTAGATTATGCGAGACGATGCTAAATGACATTGTTTTGGCACTTAAGTTATCACTTTCTAAAACTTAGCACTTAAATATTTACTTTTAACCACGAGTGGCACTTAAGTAATCACTAACACCATAACTTGATACTTAAGTAATTCTTTTTTAACCACGACTGTCACTTAAGTGAGCATAGAGGACAACATCGTTTTAGACAATAATTATTGAGTGGACATTTCAGCGAGCCATGTAGACTAGTTTTATTGATAAAATAACGCTACATCAAATTTCCAACAAGCTCGCCAAAATTAGCACTCAAGTGTCCAATTTTCAAAAAATGTGACACTTAAATGTATCTTTTGAAAATTTTGGTACTTAGTGTTTCCCTGTGCCAAGTTGTGGCACTTGTGTTCTTTGCTCGAGGAAAATCCATGATATGAGAAAGGGTTTTCAAAAGAAATAAAGAAGAACTTGGTGTAATTGAGCCTACTAACAACACATGATTATGCCTACTTTACATCTTACCTTTAGAGGACCAAATCCTGCCCAGTCATTCAAAATCTCACTGTGCGACAAATTGAGCACGACTAATTTCTTCAGGTGAAAGTTGGTCAATTCAAAATGCAAGGGATAACCATCCCACGCAAGCCATCTTAATCGAGGAAGCAAGTTTTGAAAATCTCCAATGAGATTCACATTGTCCAATTGAAGAAACCTCAAGTTGGTTAATTCTTTAAATGTCTCAGTCATGCAACTTCCACTCTCATCATAAAAGCCAAGATGAATGGCCTCAATCTTACTAGTGCCCTGCAATTAGCAACATTGTAAATCATAGTTTTGAAAAACGGGTTGAGACCAACCAACTGTATATGAGAAAAGACATTGATTTCAAATCTGTTGTCATACTACTATGATTTAGGCTTCTCACTTTTGACTTCATGACATGACAGGTTGTGATAATCTATGTAAAAATGTGAAGCTCTAGAGGATCTTTCCATACTTTTCCTCTTCCAATTATGCCTTTCACAATTTGCAATTTTTAAATTTCCAAAAGTTGCATCCTTTCAAAATTAATATAGAAGGCCTCTCTTCATGCACTTACTACTTCAAATGTATCTATCAAGTCCCTTGCCCTTTCTATGGGAAATAACAAAACCCTTCACTCAAATCCTTAATATGTGAAACAACGTGTCTTTGGCAGTTCAAAACTTCAAATGCATCTGGCAAATTTACCATCAAAACATGTATCAATACTAAAGAATCTCAATTGTAGAACCCCCCCCCCTTTTTCTTTTGTACCTTGTTTACAATTCTCAATAGCAAAATGAAAATGAGAATTCTATCCCAAGAAGTATACACACGTGTTTTACATTCCTTTGTCACAATGTGTTTCTTCAATGAATGTTTTTCATTATATGTGGAAGAAAACATACCAAATGTTATATAAATGATTTTCACTTCTCTTTTTATTACTTCATATGTATGATGCTAACTTTTCATTTCATGTTGATTTTGTTACAAAGAAATAACAGTCAGCTAATTTTATGATCAATTTTCCCATAGGTTAATAAGATCTTGCTAATAGACAGATTGGACATGAAGAATAATTATATTATGCTAATATTACTTCTGTGCAAGCGTACGGTTGTGAAATTGTTTAGTTTTATTACTAATTATTATTATTTTATAAATTTCTAAAATGTTGCAACTATAAATTTATTTTATGACTCAAATGTATTTCAATGATTTTCTATATAAAAAAACAAGGTTACGTATGTATCATTGAAATATTTTACTTCCAAGTTTAATACGTATCACATTAAAAATTTTAGTTTTGATAATACTTCAACAATAAATTTTTTATAATTATGGTATTGAGGATATATGTTTGTATATATATGATTTGTTGAAAATACATAGCTCTCAAATAAAATTACAAAAGTATTGTTAAAAATATATCATTGCAAAAATGTATTCTTATAGAAGTATCACATGTTGTTCTAAACAATTCTACAATTTCACCTCTAAAAATTCTTGTATATACTTTTCATGGAAATTTTGATGTGGGAATTAATTTTCAGATACGTTTATGTATACAGAGATGTCATAATAACTATTCTTCCATGAAATTGCAGGGATCATGAATATTTGTTATCTTGATCACTTATTATACCATTGATATATAAAATATGAAATAATAGGTAAATAGTCAATGAAATAGTGATTGTGCTATCTTGATAACTCATTATCACTTATTATGTTGAAAATTACTACACAATATACTAATTATTTATTATAGACTAATTGAATGAACTTCCAGAGTGTACCCCCTTCGATACATTATTTAATTATCTATTAATATTCCTTAGTAACTTCCATTTGCCTTTCCATTTCTTTATCATATTCTTCTTTATGCAACATGTTTTGCTTTTATTCTTTGGCGATAACTTCTTTATATAATATCTTCTTAATAATGCAAGAAAAGAATGTTTAGATTCTCTATTTTTCTAGTGTCATAAATTGTAATAGTAGCATAAGTCCACTATAAGGTAAAAACTCGTATTTTCAAGGATTAAGTAGAATGTAAATATTGTGATTAACTCAATATGATTAGACTACCTTTTGTGGAGGAGATTTAGAAAAACGAGAAAAAAGAAAAAATACGCATGATCGGAAGAAGAATGTGAGATGGTGAGTTGCATGAGCACATTGCAGGGCATTTTTGCTTGGTCACCCATTATTTCATCAACCATTTTATATGTGTCCAGTAAATTTCTCAAAACCAATCAAGAATCCAAGTATGTTGGCTCGGGTAACCTTCATTGGTTGATTTTCAGCTTTCCTATATTAGTGGTATATATCTCTTTTTTGATTTTGTAAAAATCATGTCTTGATAATAATAGGAAGATATATTATGAATTAAAGAGACATCACATTTTTTGATATTTTTTAAAAATGAAAAGTGGTGTCTATGACATATTAAATGCATAAAATCGAATCAAGCATTTATTACTTACGAGTGGTATTTAATATAGGTATGCAACTAAAATGGCATATGTTATGTGGTAAGATCTGTGGATTAGAATACGACATTAGAAGGAAAAGTTTGAACTTTTACAATTAATGGGACTAGTAGAGCAATAATTATCTTATTTAAACCATAAACATTTTAAAGCGATGTAAACAACTTTTAAATTTATCATTTATACTGTTCAATGAGCCCATATTTGATAAATAAATAATATTAAAGTCATATATGTCTAGATAATGATAGCAAAAGATCAATATCATATTGTACTCATATTTGACAAATAAATAATATTAAAGGATAGTGAAGAAAAAAAGATATCCAAAATCACAATATATATAGAAGATGCTTTAGAAATAAATTAATATAATAATATTACCCATCACAGAAGGAAAAAAACGAACATATATTTAGAGGGATAAATTATCTGACTACGTATATTTCAACAATAAGTATAATGAAGTGTATAATAAATGTCGATTATTATGAGTGAAAAGGTGTATGGATACAGGCTGTATTAAAAATTATCTATCATCACCAAAAATTATTTAACATGCATTATGAATAGATAAATATAACAAGATAGTCCATTATAGAAGGAAAAAGAATATATGTCTAGAGGGTTCTATTACTTGACTATATATATTTAGATAACAAGTATTATGAAATGTACAGAACCATGAGCCATGTAGGATGACACTTGGAGACTTAAAGTGAGAGCAGACATAATTTGTAACTTGCGTCTTTTTTGTCCTATAAGTGAAAAGTGAGATAATTACAAAAAAAATCATAAACCTATTGTAATTGTGTCGATTCAATCATAAACCTTTTTTTAACCAATTCAATCCTAAACCTTTTACAATTGTGTCAATTCAGTCCATCCGATCATATTTGGCTAGTTGGCACAAAAGTGGATGTTGATTGGCGCTAGCCGTCTAGGGAACACTAATGTGAACAAATTTTAAAATATTTTAACATTTTTTAAAAGTTTTAGCATTTTTCACTTATTTCTTTTCTTTCTCTTTATTTTTTTTTCCCTTTTTGTTCTTCCTCTAGCTAGCTACCAAACTAAGGCGAATAGCCAGAGGTGAGGGTTGGCAAGGTCGACTCTCACCAATGGTTAGGTAGGGTCAACCTCACCCCCCTAGTGAGGGAGGGCAAGCCTCACCGGCCAATAGGAAGGCTTGCCTTGCCATCACTGGGCTGGGTCAACCTCGTCCTTGTCAAATTTGGCAGGGGCTCACTAGCCGAGGAAGAAAGAAAAGGAAAAAAAAATAAAGAGAAAAAAAAGAAAAAACATTAATTAAAAAATATTAAAATTTTATTAAAATTTGTCCACATTAGTGTTCACCGAACGGTCGGCCAAATTTGGTTGGATGGACTGAATTGACGTAATGGCAAAAGGTTTGGAACTGAATTGACATAATTACAATAAGTTTATGATTTTTTTTTGGTAATTCTCCTAATGAAAAGTTTAGATTTTCTCTAGGAAGCTTGAACAGTTGTGTTATTTTCGTCCTACATGTAAAAGATTGCGCTTCTTTTTAGGATTTCATAAGGCTGCGCCTTTTTTTATAAGCTTGAACAGTTGTTTTTGTTCCTGGTTTAAAAGATAGTGCCTTTTTTTTTTTATTTGGCTGTATACTCACAAATATCAAATGAGTGAATAATTAATGCGTTTCAATTATGCTTTATAGAAAGACATTAGCTTTAAAATTACTTTGTATATTCTGATTAAATGTAGGATTATACTTAAAAGAAGATCTTGGATCAGTTTTATCAAAACCACTTTAATTTCGACTTAATGGACCCAACAAAAATACTGAAATAATTGAATCAAATAATGTACCTTTTTAGTTGGGAAGTTATACAATTTGTTTAGATATAACATATACATTTCTCTTTTGGTTAGTTTAGCTTATTTTATGATGTAATATAAAAGACGTAATAAATAAACATTAGCCTTGACGTTGCTAAGACTATCAATTGGCTCTTTGCGATTATAAGTAGGTTGCGCTTTGAAAAACGCAAATAAGTGCTGGTCTTTTGAGCAACAATTTTGAATCAAACTGGATGATGAATTCAAAGTCTTAAAGTCAAAACTATGATTAACTTCACAAATGCAAAACAATCACATACTTAATTATATACAAAATAGAATAGGGTATTTATCTCTTGGACTTTTTATGCGGAAAAAAGAGATCTCTCTTTTTTAATGGTCATTGCATGAAGTACGCTCGACATTATGTATGTCTACATAAGTTTCTGTTCTATCATGTGAATTTTGGTAAATTAGTAATTCCTAACCTAACATAACATTAAAAAAAAAAAAAATTACATTCTCGATGAAGGTATAATGATTGAAATTTCATGAAAAATGCCGGCACATTTACTTCAATTGTATTAATTCTGGCACCTGGAGATTAGAATTCTATGTTTTATATATCCTAAGCAGTTATTGTTCACAATAGCATAGTCAAGCCATTTGTTGCACGTGTCAAGGACGTAACCCAAACAATTTAATAAATTCAGATTTTTTTCAATGTAGAATACCCTATCAAGTATCTAATAAATTTGAAAGTACCTCATTCTTGGAAAAAAACTTCGTAATGTACACTTGCGTAAGAAAAATCTTTGATAAACTACTACACTTACTAAGAGAGAGCAATTTTGTGCTTTCTAAACATGTCAACGAAACTACACAAGGACAATAATATTAGAAGGTTTTCTACTCACTAGAGCAAGCACCAAGTGGAGGACCAACGTCACCTTGACAGTAGAACATGGACTAAGAGAGCAAAAGAAAAGAAACGATTACCTTATTTCCTTCTAGCACTTCCAACACTGCCTCAGAGTCCCATAACCTACTACGGTTCCAAGGCTCCAAATTGTTTTCTTTGCGGACGATTTCCCTACCAAGATCTCTCAATTGGTCATGCATTATGAGCTCATGATCATCTCCAACTTTTATTAGAGACAGAAATCTCAATACTTCAATTCCCTCCTTCGGGAAAAACTCACATGCGTCCCACATGTAGGATGCGATTCTCTGGTCAACGCCAATGAAAAAACAAGCGATATCCAAAAAAATTTGTTTTTGTTCATTTGTTAATTCTTCATAACTTATCCTTAACTTCTTTTGCACTTCCTCATGAGGAAATTTTCTTAACTTCTTTATTGTGTCTCCCCATACATTTTCCTTTTTTCCACACAAAAATGAGCCTAAGACCTGAAGAGATAAGGGAAGCCCTCCAGTGGTAGAAACAATAACATGAGCGAGGTCCTTAAATTCACTTGGAGGAGAGTCCCTTCGAAAAGCATGTCTACTAAACAAAATCAAAGAGTTATCCTTATCCAATTCCTCAAGTTCATATTGGTTGTCCACCCCAGCATTGTCAAGAATACTTTTGTTTCGGGTGGTAATGATGATCACACTTCCCGAAGAAAACCAATTATGATTTCCGGCCAAAGCCTTCAATTGATCGTCATTGCTCACATCATCGAGAAGAATAAGGACTTTCTTACCATTAAACTTGGATGAAATGACCTGAATCCCTTCATCCTTATTAGAAACTTGATTTTTTAGCTTCAATATATCCTTGATTAACTGATTTTGCAAGTACACAAGTCTCCTATCATCACATGTTTCCCTTACATCAGCAATGAAGCTACGAAGCTCAAATTGATTGGAGAGCTTATTGTAGATGCTTTTAGCAAGAGTAGTCTTACCAATGCCTCCCATTCCGTGGATGCCAATAAATAGGGAGGCACGAGAAATATTATCTACAAATTCCATAACATTTTTCACATGACTATCAATTCCGACCAAATTCTCTAGAATAACCAACTCAAACTTTTTCTTCAGCTCGAATAACACTTGTTGGACAACCAATTTTACCAATTCTCCTTCGTACCTGTCAAATGTGATAGGTTTTCAAATGCATGGCAATAGCGATTTTATATTGCTTAACAATGATAACACAATAATAAACAAACTAGAGGATAAATTGGAAAACTTAAAGATTTGTTTTTGCCACACCTCCATATATTATCTTATACGCTAAGATAAAGGCAGAAAATGGTGGTGGTTGCTTTGCATGGCGTGCCCCATTCCATTATTACTCTGACATAATTTATTGAACCAGAAGAAACTTAAGGGTATCACTAATGGATCTTGAATATTACATGAATCATAGATTTGAATTAAATTAAAAACTTGTTGTCTGTTAAAGATAACGGGGATGATGTTTACATGACATTGAAAACTTTCTAGAGTGGTTGAATAGGCAAAAATCCAATAAATCAACCCAATATGAGAGTTCAACCATCAATCTATAACTAAGTCATAACTTTTGATGCAAGAGAAATTCACGTCATGAAAGTCGTTAAGAGTGCTATATTATGACTGCCTGAATTTGAGGGTGTTTCTCTTATCTATACAACTACAAGCTCGTAAGTTTCTACTCTTATTCTGAATTTAATAACACTCTAGATTCGTGTTCTTATCAATTTTCTTTGCATCATGGGATGATAACATATTGTACTTTATTTTTCTCTTGAGTGTCTATTTTATATGAATTTAATTAATCTATGCAGGCGTATGACATAGAAATTATGTGTTGAAGATAGGAAAATTCATTGAAAATTATCTAAAAAAATATTTAATAAAGATAATTTTTTTTCCTTTTTATATTTACTGTCATACTACATAACCAATGAAATATTTCTTTTGTAAAAATAATTTTAGTAGCAACAAATTAACGACATTAATGATTTAATTCAACATACGCGGTAAATGATTTAATGAGCTTAATCTTAATATAAATATGTAATTAGGAAAGTTTGTGATGAAGAGTAATGAAGCTTACGCTGTAAACGTGAAAAAAAGGCACGATCCTAAAAAATGGTTGGACATAATAGTAATAAGTCAATTAAAAATTCTATATTATTCAAGCTAGTGGGATCATAACAATAAATTCTACGACAAGATTTGTTGATACCATTAAAGTAATTCTTGAAAAAGAATGACTTATGGAACTCATGCATCGCAAGATCTTACTGTTTTTTCTTTATTTTTATTTTTTAATAAAAAACCTAAAAGAAAGAAATGAAGCAAGTATGAATTAGAACAACTAGTAAACATCCACGCAAACTACAAGAAAGTAGAAAATGTTTTGGTGAAAAATATTTACCCATTGGCATCAAATCCTTTCAAGGAACTGACTTTGTTGAGTGCTTGCTTCCATTTCTCCAAAGTTGTCGAGTTGAAATGCTTACTACGTGTGCGAAATGCATCTCCAAAACTCCCACTTTGAAATCGTACATGAGATGGTTCCACTTTGTAGAATATGGGCAACACAGTGTAACCCAAGTTACTCTTCTTGCACTCCATTATTTGAACTAGTTCATCCAAGCACCACCTGCTCTGCCCATAATTAACGGAGATAATGGGGATCAGGATCTTACTGTTCTTGATGGCTGTCAAAAGGTTTGGTCCTATCTTCTCGCCTTGGCGGAGCTCGGTTATCATCTTTGAAAACAGAAATTCCAGCATCAACAAGCCCATTGTAGAGGTGATCAGTGAAGCCTCTTCGAGTATCTTGGCCTCTAAAGTTCAAGAACACCTCATAGTAATTTCCATTCGACGTGGTCGACGAATAGGATGCACCAGTGTTAGTTTTTGTCGGAAACAAACTAGATCCATCGGAATCAGTTTCCTTCGGTGCAGTCAACGAACCAGATGTGGCAGCATCAGCATCTTTTACATTTTTACGCACGCTGGTTTTCTTCTTGTTTAGAAATTTAAACGCAAGGACGGAGAGAAGGATGGGTGCCACGAGCAAGGCGAAAGAACGCCCAAAAATGGGACGATGCATTTCGTCTTTGCTCTGACTCTGCCCTTACTGTTTGCTTTCAACTCTGACGGAGGAAAAACCAGAATGCTTCTCAGGAAACACGAAATGCCTTGTTGCCCACTACTCTTTGTTGGTTTGAGTTATATAATCGAACCAGTCGGCAATCAGAATCGCACCAATACGTCAAAATGGTTGAGGTATATGTAAATTAGTAAGTAATGCACCGGGAACAGTAACCACGTGCTTAGAGTCGTTGTCTTCACATGGCGGAAATCTCAACGCCCAAGAAAATCCAACGCGATACCTGTCCAAGAAGAAGAAAATATGCGAGGAAATTTCAATGCAGAAGAAATGAAAAGAAACAAAACCAAAGATAAATAGACAAGTGATGTTAAAATTTCAATGCACCTTTTTCTGGTCGAAAAAATTTCAATATATTAAAAATGGTGGATTTTTTGGGGAGATGAAAAGTGGAGAGAGAGAGAGAGAGAGAGAGAGAGAGTTGGGATGAGAACGTGACACGGACTTGCCGGAAAAGATAAAAAGTGGAGAGAAATAGAGCAATGATAATGGAGACACTACGTTGAACCAAAATTAAGAAATTGAAATGCTTGATCAAAGAAGAAAAATTCAAGTACTCAATTACTCATCGATCAAAACACAAACCGTCATCATCCCAAGAAAAGAAAATTTCTTTCAATTTCACTAATAATGTAGAATAATCATTTATATTCGATCTAACTTGACGATGCATGCAAATCTAACATTGTTGCGGAGGGTTATAGTTTTAAAATAAATTAATTCAATCATATTAGTCTCGTATATAGTGCCCACATGAGATTCACATAATTAACTGTTATAAGGAATGCAGTCCATTAGATACAGATCTAGGCAAGTATTCCTTTTCTCCTCCCTGTGGCATTGCAAGAGGGAAGGGATGAAGTTCAAAATAAATGAGTTCTAGTAGTTCTGGACTTAATTTTAGATAAGTTTTCAAGGGCGCCACGATGCTAGTGTTTAGGAACAATAATTTAAGTCCCCAATTCAAGAGATTGTTTGGTATCGCTTCCCCATAGCAAATTGCAACTTTTATAATGTGGCAAATACTTCACAGCTGCATCAATTATGAAGTTAGTGCAGCAATTATAAATTTACAACAATTTCAGGTGTTACGACTATAAAATATGTTTATCACACACAAATATTGCACTTCACAATATAGTATGGTTACTTTTCAATTGTAACTATACCAATGTAATCAAGATTGGAAAAAAAAAATTATTAGTCATTTATGTTGTCTAGAGGACATATATATGTTCGCTCACAGCTGTGATCTCCACCAGTGCTTAGCTTTCGACGTTGCATACGTAACACTCTTTATAGAGCTTGCTTGAACAATGCTGAGCAACTCAAAACTATGCGGAAAATGTTTTGATTCAAAGCGAGCACGACCTTGAATGGCCTTTTTATTAATAAAGATATAGAGAAGAAAATCAAAGGGCAATCATTGCACGCGTAATTTTCGCATCATTTTGTGGAAGGTGCGTGAAATCATCCTGTGTTGGTGTTTCTTGACTTGACTTTGCCTTTTTCTACTACTAGAAGAAATAGAAGAGAAAACTAACTAGCAATACTCCCAAGCTCCCGGTGCTAATGGACATGAGTCAAGCACAAAAACATATTATGACATAAATGTTAGTAGGACACTTCCTGAAGACATTAGGATAAGGAAAGTTTCTTATTTCTATCAAAATCTACTCTCTCTCTCTCTCTCTCTCTCTCTCTCTCTCTCTCTTTTGCTCTTCCAAAAGAGATTCCTCCAAAAAAGTACATAATGAGTTGCCATCCAACTGTCCAAGACACATGCTGCTCGTAAGGATAATTATTGGACGCGTAAATCCCACGGTATTATGGGGACGGTACGTGTGCTTTTTGACTTGACATGTTTTTTCTATGAATGAAGAAACAGAAACGACAATCAACAATCAATTCTCATGCTTCAAGTCAATGAGGACCGATTGATAATCGGTAAATTCTTAAGTGAATTTTGTTCTTTGATTTTTTTTTTAAAAAAAAAAATAAATAAAGATCCATTTGATAACGTTAATTAATTTTTACACCCCGAAAATAAATTTATTTTCAGAAATCAATTTTGAATAAAATCAAGAAGTAGAAAAAAATTACTTTATTATTTTTAGGAATAATTCTAGAATCAAACAATTCTCTTTTTTTTTTCTCTTTTCTTTTCTTCTTCTTCCTCCTCCAACCTAGCGACCAGCCAAAGATAAGGTTAGCCTCGCCGAGGTGAGCTCAGCCTCGCCATAGCTGGGCGAGGCTTAGACCTCATCGAGGGCTAACAAGGCTCCCCGAAGCAGGGACCGACTAGAGAAGGAAGAAGAAAAAAAGAAGGAAAAAAGAAAAGAAAAATCTCATTAAGTTATTAAAAAATTAAAGGAAATTCTATGGCACAAAAAAAAAATTAAGGGTTATATCAAACGCATTTTTGTTTTTTTTCTATTTCAGGAATAAAAATTATAGACAATTACCATATGCTTTTGAATGCTTGGAAACTTGTCAAAGAAATAGAATAAAAAAATTATTTATGAATATAAATTATTTTTAGAACATAATACCCTAACTGTAATCTCCATCACTTAATTTCCAAGGGCAATCAATGCATGTGTAATTTCCACAACAGTTCGTAGAAGGTGCATGGAACCACCCTATGCCGGCGCTTCTTGACTTAACTTCACTTTCTTTTTTCCCCGTCAATAAGAGAAATTGAAAAGAAAACTAACCAGTGTAGCAATGCTCCCATGCTCCCAGTGCAAATATACACGAGTCAATCACAAGAACATACAAGATCATCCCGAGAGCTTCGTACAATATCGCCCCATTAGTTTATGCAACTTCTCATACAAGATCATCTAAAAAATCCTAGTAAATAGACTGAAGAAGTGGCTTGGAGTTTTCATCTTACCGGAAAAAAGTGCCTTTATCAAAGGCCGACTTATGCAAGAAAATATTTTAATAGTCCAAGAGGTACTACACTAGCTCAGAATCAGAAATAGAAAGGGGAAGTTTCAGGCTGTACTAAAACTGGACATCCGAAAGGCATACAATAGAATTGAATGGGACTTCTTGGAAACTTGTATGTTAAAAATGGTTATTCATGCTAAATAGGTGACCTAGGCAATGCAATGTGTTACCATCATTTCTTTCGGTATAAATTTCAATGGAGAAGCACTTCCTTACTTTCAACCTTCAAGAGGTCTATGACAAGGTGATCCACTTTCGCCATATCTTTTTTTATTATAGTGACAAATATGCTCTCAGTATTGTTGAAACAAGCTTTAGAGCAAGGCACTATTAAAGGCATTCAACTGAACAAGAATTGTTCTACACTAACCCACCTTCTCTTTGCAGATGATTCAATCTATTTTCTTGGATGGGACTATAAAAGATTATCAAAATGTGGCTGAGATTTTGAATAGCTACTATTTCACTTCAGGCCAAGCTATAAACTTAAACAAATCAAGGTTATTCTTTAGCAAAAACTGTCCTTTTACACTCCACCAAAATAGGCTAACTGAATTGCGGGTCCCAAAAATTGCTAAAACCAAGAAGTAATTAGGAATTCCTTTTGATTGTGGTGAAACAAAAAAGCAAATAATCGCTTGGATATTGGCTAGAGTAAACATGAAACTAGAAGGGTGGAAGGAAAAACTTACGTCCAAGGCTGGAAGAGAAGTTCTCATCAAAACAATAGTGCAAACTCTCCCACAATATGCAATGTCAGTTTTTAAAGTTCCAGTTTCTATTTGTCAAAGTATTGAAAAGAAAGTCGCAAGCTTCTGGTGGAATACTAATGAAACAAAATCTAGAATACACTAGAAGTGGCACATTCTTAAGAATAAGAAAGACTATGGAGGTTTGAGATTTCAAGATTTAATCGCCTTCAACAAAGACATGCTTGGCAAACAAGCATGGGGTATGATGCAAAATCCTTCATCACTATGGTGCCAATTACTAAAAGGTCTATATTTTCCTCATTCTGAATTTTGGTCAGCTGGAAAGGGGTATCAACCTTCATGGGGCTGGCAAAGTCTTCTAATGGACAAAGACGAGATTCTTCCTTTAGTATGATGGATAGTAGGGAACGGCGAAAAGATTAATATCACAGAGACAAAATGATTTCCCAGAGGAGTTATAGGAGGACCCGTAAACAAAAATAAACCAAAAAAGGTCTATGAGCTTATTCACAGAGATTTCTTAGCTAGGAATGAACAACTTATTGGGACTTTGTTTGATGAGCACATAGCTAATGAAATTCTAACAATCCCATTGGGTTCCCAAGCAAAGGAGGATAAATTATGCTGGACAAACACAAACATGGGAGACTATATTGTTAAAAGTGGGTATAATAGAATCAAAGAGAAGGAAGACCAGATTAACAACACCATAGCCTCTACCTCTCACCAAATCCCTAAATCTCTTTGGATAAAGATCTGGAAGGCTAAGACAAGCTCAAAAATCGAATTTTTCTTATGGGGATTATGTCAAAAAGCATTTCAAACAAAAGAAAATCTACAAAAGAGAGGTATAGTAGAAGGAAATACCTGCGATTTCTGTAAACAGAATCCATAAATGGTAGAGCATCTCTTCTTACTTTGCCCTTGGATGCATCAAATTTGGATGGATCCTGCACTACAAATTCAAATCTCGCCTTATGGACTTGGTCGAAGAGATGAATGGCTAGTTAAATTCAATCATACGTCTGCAAGTTTCTTCCTCCTTGCATCTATCCTCTAGCATATTTGGAAAGAAAGAAACAACTCTGTTTTCCGCAAACTAAAACCGAATCCGAAGCACCTTATAAACTCAGCCATGGTAGAAAATCACCTCAGATCTAGTTTGGCCCAAGCAAAGACACCCTCAAAATCAATATAAATAGAACTTTTTTGTCCGGAACAACGATCAGAGCAATAAGCTGTGTTTGCGGAAACAATTATGGAGATTTGATTGATGAATTTGCTAGACCGGTGAGAGTAAACTTTGCTATGGAAGCTGAGGCCTTAAGCAATGTAACTAAACCAAGACTTGTATCCACGAAAACTGAGTAGAAATTTGCCTCGCGGATTCTGCTTAGGTTGTCTCTTCACGCGGACCCACGCCGCTCCTCCTCTCCACGTTGCTTGACCGCTACGACGGTCAGCTGCTCAGAAACCGAAGCCAACGCGTGGTCCCCACCTCGCGTCTCGAGGATATCTTCGGCCACTTAGAATGTACCGAATGGCCCCCGAGCTCACGTGGCGCGCGGCCCGAGCGAGTTCCCGTGCTCTCCCTGACCGAGGCGAGTGGGCGGGTTTGATGTTCGGGGCGATTTCTTTTGGCTTTTGAAGAAGGAGACGGGAATATGCAATGCTTCCCGACAGCGCTAACTGAGGTGGCTTCATGCTTTGGACATACCGGGCGATTTCTTTTGGCTTTTGAAAAGGGGACGGCAAATATACAACGCTTCCCGACAGCGCTAACTGAGGTGGCTTCATGCTTTGGACATTCGGGGCGATTTCTTTTGGCTTTTGAAAAAGGAGACGGCGAATATGCAATGCTTCCCGACAGCGCTAACTGAGGTGGCTCCATGCTTTGGACGTTCAGGGCGATTCCTTTTGGCTTTTGAAAAGGGGACGAAATATACAACGGCGCTAACTGAGGTGGCTTCATGCTTTGGACATTCGGGGCGATTTCTTTTGGCTTTTGAAAAAGGAGACGGCGAATATGCAACGCTTCCCGACAGCGCTAACTAAGGTGGCTCCTTGCTTTGGCCTTTTTCTCTAATGACTAATGAGGTGCTTTACCTCTTTCAAAATAAAAGAGAATTTTGGTATGCAACCCTTTGATAAAAATTTAGGCTGCACTTAAAAATATAATTGATTTTTTTATTTAAAAAATTTAAAATATGTATATTCTTTAAGTTAAATTACAAATATAATTATATAATTGTCTACATGATAGTATTTGCATATTTTGAATCTTTTAAGTGATTTTTGTTATAAAAAAAAGTTTGATTGTGAGAGTCGCAAGGGAATAGAAAGTAAAAATTAGTAGATGGAGACTAGGTACACAATGTGTGTTTGGCCCATCATATTTGCAAGTATAAACTGTTTCATATATGGTGACTTGTGTCTCGCTTGATACTCTGCATTAGTGGAGAATTTGTTGATCTGTGGATTACGTGTCTAATTTGCGCTTCGTCGTTAAGAAAAAGCTAGAAGTCAAACCAAATAAATTGCTAAGATGTAAATTATATTCAAACTGTACTCTAACGGCTTAAAGTAAATGATTACATAGGTAATTTCAAGTCAAACCTTAGGTGCTATAACTCGACTTTCAACTTGACTCAACTTGTCTTTTTGCCGATGCTGAACTTAAATTTATTTGTGAGAAATAAGCTGTGAGTATGAGCCCGTTTAGATAAAACTGAAAAATAATTACTGAAATTTCGAGTACTGTATTTCAAATATGGACCATTTTAAGGACTTAAAATGAAAGAAAATGTTGTTTGATAATAATTAATTTCTGCAGCATTATGCGGAAGGTGTGTGGATCCTACTTATGCCCTGTGCTTTGATTGAAAATTGGGGTGCAGCACGTCTTGATTGTAAAATCGGGGCGTGGAAACTATATTCTACCGATAGTGGATTACACATGGGCCTTTCGTTTTCCTTCGTCTCTTAAAAATGTACTACCTCAAATTACAGATGAAAAAAAAAATGAGAAGTGATAAAATAGTGGGCATTGTGTCTCACAGGGTTGATAGATTAGCAGCTATGTGTTTCGTTATGGAAGAAATAAACAAGTATATACATATAATAAAGATTAAATAGCAAAGAGAAAACAAATTAAAATTTAGGGAAGAATATGAAATGCAATTTTTTCACATCATAAAGTTTATTCTTTTCTCCCAATGGTGCCTCTACAAATTAGTGTGCGTCCTCCATGGATAATTCCCTCCTTAAAAAAAAGAAAAAAAATAGTTGGAATCCAGGATATAATCGAGGAAGGTGCATGCAGGTGCGTTCATTCAGATTTGAGATCCTCCAGCATTGTCTTGATTTGGCTTGCCTTTTCTATTAGTAAACAGAATAGAAAAAGAAAACTAACGACCGACAGTCACATGCTCCCGCTGCCAATGTACATGAGTCAATGACAAAATCATATCAAGCGTGGTATTGTCTAGGATTTCGTTATTCAAATGCCTGCAGGACGCAATACTTTTATCAAAAGAGATTCGTCTGGGAAAGTAACTTTGAAAATTAATCTCTTCCGACATAATTTTCTCAAACCAGATTTCTCTATGCTATATCATGTTTTATCCAGTCTTTACCCTCCGCTTAAGTCACTTTTATCTCTCTCCTTAAGTTAATAGTTTTTAACGCTTCATGTTGAATTCCTAACTTCCCTCCTATTTTTCATTCATTTTCCAAAATATTTTTAAAGGTGTGGAAATTTGAAAATATGTGGAAGATGCAACCCTAGAAAATGTGCCGGTGATCATTTACATCCATCTACAGTTCTTAAACTATAAGTGAATGCAATTGAAGCTTCTCCTCAAGATCGAAAAAATTGATTAACGAAATGCATCAATATGACGAAACTTATGCTATAAACATCTAAAATATTTTGGTCCGTTCAATCCATTTTTTTTCATGAGTGCCCCAGATATCGTCTCCACCTATTACAAGTGTACTTTTCGAATATCTTCACATGCATTAGCAAAAAAAAAAAAAAAATCAATGGGCTTTAGGTATATTTTTTTTATCAACTTGGTTTATTAAAAGATGACCCAAACCCTTCGTCAAAGCTAGCAAAAGGCTACAGTTGCCAATGAGCCAGATTTGGCGCCACCGGCCATCAACCGAGGTTCTCCGACCTCGGGCTAGGGTCATCGGAAGTCGCAAGACCCAAGCAGTAGTCACCCAAGTTTGTGCGACCTCTAGCAAAGGTCGCCTGGGTAACGCAACCCTCGCCATCCCTTCACCGATCACTCACGTGAAGAAGATAAATAGTTACAAAGAGAGGCAAAATTAGTGAGGATGGTTGTGGAATGAAAAAATATTTTATCCTTAGTGTTCCATAAATGTTACTTCGCCAGAGTGGGAGTAGCATTAGGCTTCCAGCATTTCCAATGCTAGCATTTTGTCAAAAGCTGTTTCAAAATGGTTGTCAAACACTCCAGTATTTTCCAAGGGACTTTGAAAGCTGAAAGCCCATCGGGATAGTTGAACCAAATACACTTTAAATTGGCCAAATTAAAAGGTTAAAGACTGAGTTGATTTACAGTCCACTTTCAACTCCAACTAATGACTTTGAGACATATAAATCAATCTCCAATGTCATTGAACCCACCCCAATCCTAACGTCAAAACATAGACACACTTACTGCGTAGGGGCTAGCTTTTCGAGGCAAAGAAAAAACTTTGAGTTCTCTTTTATGTACTGCTCACACTTCTCGTTAATTGCAAACGTGAATTTATCGAACATTTTGTCTCCCTCCTTTGCCTCCTCTTTTATGTGTTGCAGTGTCATATCTTTATACTTGGCGAGAACTCCTTTTGGGCTGACCGAATTCCACTTTCCTCTTGTGAGTGCGTATATTATTCTCTGTTCTATCATGCTCGGGCCGTGAATTTCTTTCTTTCTTCACCGTTTTCTTCCTTTTTCTTTTTCTATTTTTGTTTCTTTCCTTCCAAATAGTGTTCAATTACTTCCAGTTTTGACTAAGAAAAATGAACTTACCCACTTTAAGCTTGATGCGCATCTTTAATAATGGAAAGGATTGGCCAGTTAATTCTCCAAAAAATTATTCAGAATATATTCCTTAATAATGAATATTTGCTCCTTCAGTCGTGCTAAATTCCTTATACTGCATATTTGATGTCTGGTCGAGCAAAGGAAATAGACGGTTAGGCCGAATTTCTCATTCTCATGGGCTTAGTCTAATAAACTCAATTAAGCTCATAATCTCCTTACACCAGTCCAATCAAAATGTAATCATATGTGGAATTACTATTTAATGAATGAAAAATGCTTCTAATATGTATATTCAATTTAGCTAATATCTTTTTAGGGACCAGGATTGATCCTCAATTTTTATTTTTATTTTGCACTAAATAATTAACTAGATCATCAAAATTTAGGTGTCAGCATCCTTGCTGAATATATTTCCCTTACAGCTGCTAGTTTGGCTTAGAAATTTTGTTCCCTGTTGAAGCATATGATAAAATGAGACAAGTTTATAGACAGATGTTCACAGTCGCGACCTTTAACTTGGCTTTTGATGTCGTTGAGATCGGACCCAGATACCAGCGGAATTTTGAGTACTCAGGGTAACAGGGTGACCATTCCATTCATTGCTCATGTGGTACAAAATAGACTTAGTCTTCTTGTCAGGTGAGGCATTCTTTTGCGGATGCAGGTTAGATTAATTTAGACCATAATTGCTCAGCTGCTGCTGCTATCTTTTGCTGATATTTGCTGACTGGATTTGCTGTTGGTTTTTGGAAATATCCTCTACTTTAATGTTTTCTCCATCGTACTTTTATTTTGTCGAATCAAGTTCTTCAAATTTAACAAAATTTCCTAATCAAATCTCTCTAACACAAAATCCGGTGTAATCGTCAGATGATGTCATTGTGTAACATAGATAAAAAGATCCAATATGGACGCCTACTTTGACAAACGCCTTAGCTAAATTTTATCAGTCACGTTTTAACATTGTCTGCATTGACTAAATTTTTCCACATATGTCTACGTGAGCATCTGCATCATATTGGGCGTCGTTCAAGGGTTACATCAATTAAATTTGGTTGGATCTTGATTAGTAAATTCGTAAAAGTAGAAAGACTTGATTAGACAAGTTTAAGGTATATGGACATAATTAATAAAAAGGTGATAGTACAGGGATGAAAAGTATAAAAAAAAAATTTTTTCTCATTCAGGCTTATGCTAGATCTTTATGCTATCGTGCTTACAAATTTTAGATTTCTTTTAAATGATTATAACATTTCTTTGGTGATTTGGAATAGCTCAATGGTGTGGCTTCTTGGACTTGTTTTTTGTTGTCTCTCATACTCTCATACGAGAATATTTGCAGTGTCTCATCATGGTTATTAGATCTGATCATCCTGTCACTTTTGGGTCATATTTCTTGTAAGTCAAATAGTGACGAAAGTAATAGCACTGTCCAAGCGTAAAATATCAAGTTTGTGTTAAACTTATATACTCACCTTAAACTTCTCTTGGCTCCTAATTAAGATGGTGCATGGTTATATTTTACATTTCAAGTGATATTCTACTTATTGTGATTCCACTCTATCCGCTCTATCCATGTGAATTTGTAGCAAAAATGTACCTTTGAACTCGAGTATATATGTGAAGATGAAAAAAAATGCCCTGTAAGACATACATTGATGGACATGTGCATATTTGCTTGATTCGTCAATCTTTATGTTTAAAATAAGTCAATATGACACTACCCCAGGCTAGTGCCGTGCCAAGGGTCTTCCTTTGATTTTCTCGGAAGGTTCAATTACATCGCTAAAGATTTCAAGTATGGCACATACTTGATTGATTGCAAGAATTAACTTTATCCAAAATGTGGTTACGTACTGCAATCATCAGGGGTGCCCATCTTTGAACTGATTGTGAATAAGATTTTGGTTCTTTATCAGGTTTGCCGACTATGCCAGCAGCAAGATGAGGTGCCAGCCTGCTTAATTTGTGGAACAACGGAAAATCTTTGGGTTCGTCTGATATGTGGTTTTGTATGATGTGGAAGGTTATACATCCAGTCATAATGAGCTGGAATTCTCGAGCTAAGCCCGGGACAGCAATCCCGAGACAGTAACCCACATGAGCTAAGTACTAATCTAAACATGCTCGAATTTCTAACTAAATGATGCATTTACTCTAAAAAGGACTAAGTGATGCACTACTTGGCGACAATTATAATATACTCAGATGACAAACTTGATTAGCTCAGAACATGTTACTAATTTTGGGCATTGCTTAGATACTCCAACGTCAAATTCTTCAGTTCCTCTCAGTTTTGGAATTCCAGCACTACCCAAATGCTAGCTTCAACCCATTATGCAAATCAAATTCAACAAACAGGCGAGAAGCTTAGCAATGACCCATTCACATCGTCCATGTAGAAATTCTATCTCTCCATTTCTTCAATGAGTGGATCCAGGATCACGAGGGGTTTTATTCTTGCGAATCCAAGGAACCTTCCATACATATTCACTTCTCCAATATCATAAAATATCATAAATGATTCTTCCTCAAACAAGTAAATACAGTCGACACGAAGGAGCACCATCATCACCAAAGTGCCAGTTCAAAGACGTCTCTCGCAATTGTCTTGTCTGTTTATCAGATTTTTGTCGATTGAAGTGATAAATCAAACGGTTCAGCGAACATAGATGAACACTAACCGCTTAACTCCAGCATATGCAACAAAAGGACACCACCACTTCATATAACTTGTAAATTTTCGGTACTCAATGCTCCATGAGCATTCCATTGATTCTTATACAAGTTCAAAAAGTTCAAAAAGAACGATAAACTCTTCCACTACCAGAGACAAAGCGATGACATTGATAATTCCAAGAAAGAAGTAAATCCTCATTTACTATTTCCGTGCAAGCTATTGACTGGTTTAATTAATCGATTGTCATACGCAAAAAGTTATCAACTAAAGACAGGAAACAAGTATGACATGCTCACTTCATATCGATTGTCAACCATCGATTTCCCTCAAGAAGTAGAATGTCATTCACAGAGAATGAGGCAGGAAGCAGATGACACAACTAAAATGCAATTTTAGCAGGTGCTCTTGGATTGATTACCTACTTCCGGACAATGAAATCAATGAAGGTGAAGTAACCAATAACCAAAGGACAAGACAAGAATCAGGAAGCAGGTAATGCACAATGATTTTACAACAAAGTATCGACCCCATGATGACTGGACTTCGAACCATTTAGTTTTCCCATGATTCGGTTTAAGAAGACTCGCAAAATCCTGAACATTAAAACAAAGCAGCGAAGGAAATCTGAACACACAATGGACTCTAAAACTCAGTTGGAACGGAAACAACCGATTGTAAAGACACGTGATGGATATAGCTCTATTGGCACATCGATCCATAATGGTAATGTATGGCGGTTTATTCTAATGGCAGTGCTGTCGCAAGCGGAGTTCACTTGAATAGCCATTATGGTAAGGTGTGGCACAGCAATTGCAATGGCAAGGATGGTCTGCAAGGCATGGACTGAAGCAAAGCTTGGCAGTCAAGGAGATTGCACGGCGACTCAGTGGCAAGGATGCGGATAGTGACTAGGCATAACATTGCTCCCATTAGTGACCGTAACATGTGTCGGCCACAGTTCATCATCTGAATTGGCGATTAATGCTCAGCGACATCGTCTCGATTCTGTTCAACAGGGCATGCTACGATCATCACCAAAGACTAATGCATGTGCCAGCGACTCCAAGCCATCTCCTCTTGCCAGACCACCACCTATCACCAAAGGATCACAAGAAGCACTGAGAAAACAAGCGGAGAGTCAGTTTCATTCTTGGCAACTACGGCATATACTCGTAATCATGTCTAAAGATTGAAAAATCAAACAATATCAAGTGAACATCACTAATGTGCTTTCAGATCGGACGATTACCGGAATCAATTCACACCAAGGTCTCAGACACATTTCATCGAACAGATTATGGTCAATCTGTTGTGGAACAGATCAAAGCCATTTCGAACTCGAATTTACAACTAGACTCAACCTAAATCAGTACATGATGTTCGAAGTCAAAGAAAAAAATTCAACTATGATAAATTTCATCATAATAAGAGAATCGGACTCTCGGCCTCTTACTTGTGACAACGGAACAGGAGATGCTACCTGGTCAATCAAGCGGACTGAGGCCGTGGGTTGGCGCACGAATCACTGAAAGAAGCTCTAGAACATTTCGATGATCGAAACCTGAACAGGTGAAGAAGCTTCGAGCGGAACGACAACATTTCGAAGCTCTCGGCCGCGGAACATAGGGAAACAAAGGAGATGAGTCGCGGCATCGAAGAGGCTGTTGAGGCCGGCGACCGCCACTGGAACCAATTCAGGACGCTTGGAATCGCCAACTGAATCGGACGGAATCGCTTTTTTGAGATGAATTTTCCTTGCTCGATTTTTTGTTTGTTTTTGTTTTGGTTCTGGAATGGTGCTCTCGATGAAATGAACAAACGTGATCCTCCTGAGATTGATGGTCACCGTCGTCCTCTCTGGCACCGACAGCCGCTGCGAGTGTCTCCACCTACGAGCGGGTGACGGAGCTAGGTCGCGATCGCTGGGTGGCGGCGGCGGCGGCGGCTGCGGTGTGGGGCTCGGCCGTGGGGTCTCGAGCAGCGGACATCTAGGAGCGGAGCGGCGAGGACAGCCGGTCGAGTTGTGGGCCGACGCGGGGTCAACGATCGAGCGGATCTCAAAGTCATGGGTCACGACGCAATGAGATCTGATGCGGCGGTGGCGAACGGAGGCTCGAGACCTGCAGATGCGTCGATCGGGCGTGAGGCGGAGGGGCGGTCGCCGATGAGGTGGCAGCGAGGAGGCGTCGAGCGCGGTCGCCGATGTGGTGGAGGGAGACGACGGTGTGGCTCTGGGTCACCGTCGGCCTGGCGCGGCGAGGCCGACCTCACGCCTGGCCGGGCGAGCTTGATCTCGCCCAGATCCGGCAAGGCCGAGCTCGCCCAGCGGCCGGCGAGCCTCGCCGTGGCTGGGCGAGGCCGCCGGCCCTCGTCGGCCGGTCGCCGGCCATGGCCGAGGCCGGCGACCGGCCAAAAGTAGAAAAAAGGAAAAAGGAAAAAGAAAAAAAAAAAGGAAAAAGGAAAAATAAGAAAGAAAATAGAAAATAAAAATAAAAATATTAAAAAATTAAAAAGAAATAAAAAAATTATACAAACTTACCAAACGTGTTTCTATTCTTTTTATGTTTTATGGAACAGTTTTACCAAACGCGTTTTTTGTTCAAAAATTGTTCCTGGAACAAATACTTTTTTTTTTTTTTTTTATTTCGTTCCTAAAACAATTTTTAAACGAAACGTTACCAAACGCACCCTAAGTGGCTATATCGGAAGTTAAGATACATGGTGACTGGAGATGATGGAAGATGGAGCCATTTTCCCCTGCTTCCTCCCTTCTGGGTGCGTGAGTTCTCCCTTAGCCAACGTTAAAAAACCTTGAAAAAATCAAAGAGGGACTTTTTCCTTCTTGTGCCGCCCCTTTTCTCAAAAAGGGAAAGAAAGGTTTTTTTTTTTTTTTTTTTTTTTTTTTTTTTTTTTTTTTTTTTTTTTTTAATACTAGAGTTTTGTGCTCCCGCGCCAGGTAATATGACCTATTGTGGATAGCGAGGATTTCAACTAATGGGAGCATGCTACACTGCATGGGAATTTCGATCGAAGAGAGAGACACGGTTTAAGGCCAAGCCTGCTCGAGTTCTAGAATGCTAGACCTAATGGCCCGGGTCGGTGCCGGTCATAATTCATTTGAGTTAGGTTGATCATGAGAGAGAAGGTTGGGACGACATTTGAGAAGATGAGAAGATGAGAAAAAAGTGAGGATAGTAATATGAAGAGGAAGAGTTCACATAGCATGAACTTTTAGGCGACATCATAAATTAAGGTAAAAAGGTGAAATTTGAAGAGGATAGAGGAAAGACAACACCTAATATTTGAACTACGATTATAAGTGACTTGCAACGCATCACCAAAGACAAAAGGAAAAGTCATTTTACGCCAAGTGAGAACTTATGAATAGTTAATAACTTAATATGCCTGCCTTTCACCGTACTTCGGAGGGGAAAAACCAATTTCGAGTTAATATTGGTTAAAGGACGTGGTAAGAAGATGATGTTGCTATTGGTAATTTTTTTTGAAGAAGTTTTAAAAAAGTGGCGAGATTGGACATCCTCTAATAGGGAAAAGAAAGAGACAAGATAGGGGAAAAAGGATAAAGGATGGAATGCACCGAGTGTGGAGAAAGTTCCATGGGTCAGCTCTCTCTTATTTGGTTCCTTCATTAATATTTGTTTCATCTGTAATTTTCTCTCCCTTTAATGTTTCAGTGGTACTGCTTTAGAGGTTGTTTGAGTTTAAAGAACTTTTTTACACACTAGTAAAATTTGCACATTATTCTATGATGGTTCGGGATTAAAATTTAATTGATACGATTGCAACTTTGAAATTTTACTAATTCCACTAATAGTTCAATTGGTTGTTCATAATGTGTTTTGTTGAAATTTCAAAATTCCAGAAATTGAAAATAAAAGGAAAAGAATATGCACTTAGTAGACATAACGCTTATTTGAGCTTTATATGTCCAGCAATGTAGGTTTAGATGCCTTTTAAGTACCTCAATATGCATACATCATTTGCTTTGTAGAGAATAATTATTAGGCATTTTGAAGTAAACTCTTCTTGTTCATCTTCATTCAAGTTATGGGGCTAATCTCCCTAGATAAGCATCATTGCGACTTATAGATTAATTCAGTCAATTAAAAGCTATTTGGGAACTTATGCAGGAAAACACTTGGCTAAAGTCGAAGGATGGCTTAACAAGAAAAAAAGTTGAAAGATGAAAAGATACTTGACTTGGAAGAACAGATATATAATGTTACCCATGACTTTGGAGAAATCAACCCTAGCCAAAAAAAGTACCAAGCCTAGTCAAAGATGGAAATAAGTATGTGTCACTTTGTGTGCATATGCTTGATCGGTGAATCAGAATTATGTGGCAAATTAAATGTACATTTAAATTTACTCTTTTCGGAACAAAATACAAGTTTATACAGCAACATGAGATGAAAATGAAATTTTGATTCTACCAATGACTCTCGGTTTTTTTATATTAGTATTGCTTTTTTCATTTGCATGATTAAGCACCACCAATCGATTTGCATTTTGTTGAGTTCTAACTTATTATGCCTCTTATAAATACTTCTTTTACCAAATTGCCTCCCAATGGCATTGGCAATCTCCTTTTATAATTATTTGCTTGAAGATTTTGAATTAACAATTTAACTCCTATAGCATTTGCTATATAACTTATTCATATTACGACTATCTGAAAATATATGAATGATTTTGGAAATGTTATAAATATTTTATGTTAGATGTACGAAGTATTTTTTTTTTTCTAAAGAGTATTTGGTACACCTTTCATGCAGCAACTTCGGCCATGAAAAATTGGTGTTGTTCGACAAATATTTCACAATTGCAGCACATTCAAGATTATAGTAGCTTATAGTTAGTTGCTTCACCTAATTTTGAGGTGTCGAAGCTGCTGTCGACACTTTGATTTTTGGTAGAAAATTTAAGCAAAATTGACAATTTAGGCAGTTTCTTTTATAACTGAATGAAACCAAAATGAAAAACGCAAAAAACAAAAACATAAAAGGGACTTCAATTCATCAAGTAAGTGGAGAGGATATTCAGTATATGCGCTGGGCTCCATCCAATTCGTCCAAGCCAAGCCAAGCCTGTGGGCCATGCACATTGGTTAAGCCCAACTTGCATTACTCAGACCTATAAAAGCCCAGAAACAAGACCATGTCGAGCCCTCAGTTTGTTCAATATCCTTGTACCAGGCCTCCATTATTTCATTTCCTCACTAGAGCCCATTAGATTGCCCTGAAAAAAACACAACAAACCCAGCCCTAATTTGTCTCCTTCTTGACCCTGCGACTTGACGGAACGAGGCGGGGAGCGCGTGAGGATGAGACCAAGAGAGAGGGAGCGAAGCAGCAGCCGTGAGGATATCTAGAATCCTGAGTCAGATGGGTTTTCTGAAAAAAGAAAAAGAAAGATAGGGGAGAGAGCATGAACTGTGTCCCGAGGAAGTACTTCGAGGCAGTAAAATCTACCCTCTGCAGCATCTCCCTCAAAACTTGAACCAAGTGCAGCGGAGGAAAGCCGGCTCAGCATTTTAATGATCGAAAGTTTCAGAGAGAGAGAGAGACATGGCCTGCACTACATTTGGGGTTGATCTTGTTGGGAATAACGGATCCCCTAAAATCGGATTCGACACTAAATTGAACCCCTAAAAGCAATGTAGAAGACAAGCCCGGGAAATTCACGTATCGTCGATCCTAAAGCACACCACGGATTCGAGCATACCTTGTTAGCCACAGATTAGACACCAACGCTGATTAGAGGAAGATAATTTGGCCCTGTTCGATCCGATGACGCCTTGAAGGGAAGAAGAAACGTGCCGTTTGCTTACTGTTTCTTTTTGGAAGAGAAAGGGAGAGGGAAAGAGACGTACGTACGTTATGCGCCAAAGAAAATGTGTCTTCTCTCTCTCTCTCTCCTCCCTTTTATACGTCCCTCCATCCACGGGCCCTATTCCCGTGGCCGGGCTTTTTGGGCCCAACTTGGGCGAACGGGCCTTAAGCCCATCGTTAATAAAACCTTCATCTCCCACTCGCACATGGTGGGCTGAACAGGATTCTCTTTACCTCTCTTCAACATTCATACCGGTGAATAATCCGTGCGACCAGCATACTTTGAGAGCTCGTTGCTATACATCTGTTAGAAATATATAGCAGCTCATAATGGGCGTCACACTCTGAGTAGATTTAGTATGCAGTACCCTAGATCGATCGATCACATTTATATCTCTCTTGATCTCTTTTAAACAATGATATATATATATATATATATATATATATATATATATATATATATATATATATATATATATATATATATTGTATTCACAATTATAATTATCACAAAGACAGTCATAATTGGTCGACCAGTGAATACAAAACCACAATGTGATTCTCCAAATTCGATCTTCCTCTTTCCTTCAAACTCTCAATTTCAGTTCAGCTTGTTTTTCTAGAAATGCCCCATTAGATAAAATCAACTCATGACCATTGACAATACCCTAAGATAGCAAACACTAAATAGAAATATTGAGAATAAGTAAGAGTCATGAGGGAACAAAAAATTGAGGAACTCTTTTCCTCAAGAGTCACACACGTCATAAAAGTTGAGATCAAACTTTTTGCCACTCTTATTGGTCGTCTCATGCATACGTAGTATGAAATACGTATTACGGTATTTACTCTTTTCCCATGGAGCGTATGTCTACACCTTTCAATACCGTACAGATGATAGTTCAGATATACCCAATATCTAACTTGAGTTCACGTATCTACTCATTCACAAAATTCATCAGAACTCACATCTGGCATCATAGACAGATAAAGTAAAATATGTGGGGTATTTTACTTTCAGACATTGTAAGTATTATGTCCTTATCTTAACACTTAGTTAAGGCGACATACGTATTTTAAGCTTGAGCTCTCGATTATCACCTAGATAATAAGCTTAAAAACAATTTCATCTCTATTTATCACACAGTAAATAGAGGCGATTACCCGTGTGAGTGGACTAATATTTTATCTGTCCGACATACTTTCTCAACTTAAAATAATGCACTGAGCATTAAAATGCATAAAGATTATACAAAGATTCATAGGCATTAATAATGAAACAACACTAGTTCATAAATGTGAACAACTTAGGGAAATTACAATTCAGTACATCAGACTCTACGCAATCCTAGAGATTTTACATGACCACAAAACACATCTCTAGGTATTGGCTTTGTCATAAGATCTGCTACCATTCTATGCGTAGATATGTACTGCAAGCTCACATCCTTTCATGCAACCATATCCTTGATAAAGTTATACTTGGTATCTATATGTTTGATCTTGCCATGATATTTTGGATCTTTGGTGTACGTTATAGCTGCTTGGCTATCACAGTTAACCAACAATGAATTTGCAGCACTTCCAATAACACCTAAATGATCCAAAAATCTCTAAAGCCAAACATCTTCTTATACTACTGCTGATAATGCCACGAACTCAACTTCCATCGTGGACTAGGCTATACGCGTTTGTTTTTTACTGTTCCAACATATTGCGCCATTATTCGGTAAGAAAACAAACCTAGAGGTAGATTTTCTTTCATCTAAATCTCCTCCCCAAACAACATCAGAATAGCCTTAGAGTCGCAGATCCTTTCCTTAATAACTCAACGTATAATCAGCAGTCCCTTTTAGATATCTTAGTATTCTCTTAACAGCTTTCCAACGTGCTTGACCTGGATTGGATTGATAACTACTCACCATTCCAACTGCAAAACATATGCTAGGTCTTGTACACATCATAGCGTACATCAAACTCCCAACAGCACTAGCATAAGGAACATGTTTCATTTGTTCATTCTCTTGTGGAGTTCTTGGACACAGTCTATGGCTCAATCCTTCACCCTTTGCAATATGAGTATCTATGGGTTTACAATCTTGCATACGAAATCGTTCAAGAACTTTATTTATATATGTTTCTTGCGAAAGAGACAACGATCTCTTCGAACGATCTCTTGAAATCTTAACTCCAAGAATGTATGTAGCCTCACCCATATCCTTCATCTCAAAGTTGGAAGACAACCAACTCTTGACAGTATTAATAAACTCCATATTGTTTCCAGCAATCAGTATATCATCAACATATAATGATATGATTACAAATTGATCCTTGGATCTTTTGATATATACACAATGATCCTCATCAATCATGGTAAAATCATATCCCATTATGGCATTATGAAAACGTATATACCATTGTCTCGAAGACTACTTAAGGTCATATATCGACCTCAAAAGTCGACATACATTTTCTTCTTGGCCTTTCACTATGAAACCAGCAGGTTGTTTCATGTATATTTCTTCATCTAATTTTCCATTGAGGAAAGCAGTCTTTACATCCATCTGATGTAACTCAAGATCCATACTAGCTACTATTGTCAGAATAATGCGAATCGAGGTAAATCTCACTACAGGAGAAAATGTATCTTCATAATCAATTCCTTCCTGTTGATTATGCCCCTTCACCACAAGGCGAGCCTTATGCCTTTCTATCGAGCCATCAGTCTTTCGCTTTATTTTGAGAACCCATTTGTTCCCAATAGCTCTGCGTCTTTTTGGAAGATCAACCAGTTCCTAGAGTTGGTTTGATTCCATTGATTCCATTTCCTCTTCCATTGCATGAATCCATTTTTCCTTACTAGGGCAATTCAGAGCCTCATTAATATTTCTTGGCTCATCCTCATCTTGTGGAGCAACCATAAAAGTTTCCCCTTCAATGTCAAAACGTCGACGGGGAATACTTTGGCGACTTATTCGTCGTATGGGAGATTGTACACTTTGCATATCATTTCCCATTATGCTCCCACTAGGATTAGGTAATGATGATGTCATCTCATCATATGGTTGTAATTGAGAATGATTTGAATTCAATTCATCACTTCTCATATTACTAACACTTAGAAGAACTCCACTAAGATCATTATCTTGATCCAAGGTTTCAAATAGGGAGTAATCTTCCCCTATTTCGCCCTTCTTAGGAAACTCATCCTCTAAGAATGTGACATCCCGTGATTCAAATTCAGTTATACTCTCACTTTCCTGCTCACCTGTGAACACATACCCCTTTGAGTGTTTTGAGTATCTTATGAAAATACTCTTCTTTCCTCTGGGACCCAATTTCCCAAACTTGTGAGAGGACTCATGTGTGTAGGTAGCACAACCCCATGGCTTAAGAAAACTTAAGTCCGGTTTTCTACCAGTCCATAACTCATATAGAGTGGAAGTAAATGATTTGGAAGGCACCCGGTTAAGTATATAGGCAGCAGTTAACAACGCATCACTCCAAAAAGTGATAAGTAAGTTAGCATGCGCCATCATGGACCTAACCATTTCCAGTAGGGTTCTGTTTCTTCTCTCTATGAAGTCTCTCTTAGTGATGAAACCAAGATTTCCGAAACCCAGCTTCCTCTTATGAACCCTTACTCTGCTTTTGCTAAACCCACCTCATCATTCTCACCTATCCGCTCCATTCGCCAACTTATTCACCAAACTCCAAAGCAAGTAAAGGAGTACGTCCAGTCCTCCAAGTTCGACCAGCATCCAATTCCTGCTACTGAAAAGGAGTATTTTGTTACTCTCCAGATCCCCCCAGAATTTCCCAGACAATGGGTACAGCAGGGATATTCTCATGTCCACTATGGAGCTGTTCGTCTTGCTCTCACCTTCCATGGTCGCAAAGGTTTGCCAGTAGTGGCAAGAATAGCGTTGTTAGACACTAGGTTTTTACAATACCAGCATGCTTGCATCGGTACTGTTCAAACCACTTTAAATGCAGGAACAATCTTTGTGACTTTGTATCCAAATTTTAACATCGCTTTATCAGACCCCCAACTACTTTCTTTTCTGAAAGTTCAAGTCCAGCTCACTGGAGCCCCTCAAACTGCTGAATCTGTAGCTGCAACTCTACATTACCAGATGGTTTACCGAGTGCAGAATCATGCCCTCGACCTCAATTTCAACAATGGGAATGAAGATGCGTTGTTCATCTCCATGCAGAATGACCAGGCATCCTGCATCCATGTTCCCAGACAGATCCCGAAGGATACACTGGCCAAGCTCCTCCCGGAGACTTGGATCACCAATTATGAAAAGCTACATCAGCACAACAAACCCTTCCAGTCTACGGACTCAGAGTTTGTTAGGAAAAAGGATGGAACTGTTTCCATCAAATTTGGCAAAGAAAAGGAAGAAAGTCCTTCTATCTTCCAAACCCTCTTCATGATTGAACCATGTGTTCCAGAATCCATTTCTGAACCAGACCCAAAAAGGCATGTCAGACATTTTGATAGTAATGGACATCCTGTTCATTACTACAAAGACAATTATGGCCATTGTTTTTGGGATCCTTTTTGCCAATGTTCCTATTGTACAAACTCTCCAGACGAGGTAGATCCTTTTGCAAGATCTCCTCCTCGACGGAAAAAGCTAAAGGATAAGATGTACCAAAGGTACTTAGACGGAGATTCTTCCGTAGATACTCTTGGTGAGTGTGATAAATATCAGTTTATGGTGTCTTATGCACCACCTCCACCACCAGAGTCCGGTACCAAATCCCAAACTCTACCAGACCCACCAAAATCACCTCCACCTTCTCCTCCTCAGAAAAAGCAAGCTCTCTCCCCATTTTACAAGCCAATCCTCAAATGGGCTAAGAAACATTCTTACCCGCTTGAAATTCCAGCAGAAACACCACCCACTTCTTCTATTGCCATGTTCCATGATACTGACTTTCCTCCTCTCGCCAAGGAAAGTTCTAAACTCTCATTCCCTGCTACAGAAGAGTTTATTGATTCGCATGGCAGATACCGCCATCTTCCTAAAATTCCTACCCCCACAGATGTGGATGAACATGGAAGACAGAAGAAAACCCCTGCTGCTGAAGCTGTTCTAAATTGGCAATCAGAGACTCTGTTAGCATAAAACAATGCCTTTAAGGCTATTGATTCCAAGATCGGAACCGTGCAACAAGATCTCTGAAGATATGATGAAAGTACCAAGAAGATACTTTCTGAATTCTAGAAAAGGCTTCACGCCCTGGAATCAGGACAACATCTTGGGTACCACTTCCTTGAAAGTCCAAAGCCAGAAATAGATAAACTCAAGAAGCAGATCCAACTTCTTGAAGAAGGAAGGTTCAGACCTTTTGATCCACTCGCACCCTCTGTTCGAACCGGGTATGTACCCCCAGCACCACAAACATCTATTTTTGCCAATATCCCAGAAGATACTTCCAGAAGAGAATCGGATATACGAGATCGTCTCAAAGCCCTGAAAAAAGAAAAAGGCAAGGAGAAAACACCTCCTACAGAATCAAGCTCAATTGTTATAAGAGAAAAACCAGACCAGATGATGTTATCAAATCCATTAGAATCCTTTTTGAAGGATTTGGGTAAGCAAGAAATTGATCTTAGCACCCAACAGCCCGAGCCTGATCCTGTTGTTCCAGAAAAACCCATTCTGCTTGCTGAACAAACCTCCTCTACCACATCAGACTCAGCATCCCTTTCCTCTTTCTCATCCTTCTCAGACCATACAGTTGATTCTACCCCTATCGTTCCACCAGCTTCACAAATATTCATGGCTGACACTCCTCCAGACTATGACTATGAGATGGAATCAAACTATGCTGATCCAGAATTTGGACAAACAAGTAATCCCGCCAGAAACAATTCTGCTAGGCATGTGTCCATGGCATCAAAACAATTCTTCTCCATTGACGATATTCCTTATCCAAAATGGCCAGAAAGACTAGAAGAGTTTCATACTTGGTTGTGTACACAGTCCATCACCAATCATGATATGAATGATGTCCTTTACAATTTTGTTACAAGATTCACCGGGAGCCTTAAATTTTGGTGGCAAGGACTCACAGAACAAGATCAGCTTACGTTTCTATTGTCACCCAATTTCAGCCATGCCCTTACTTACCTATATCATACTTTTGTGAGAGCCCCCGGAGATCTCAAAGAGCTAAAAAGAAGAGAATTCTTCGAAAGAAGATGCTGCTCCCTCCAGAAGAAGCATCTTGATAAGCATTATCGACTAATGCTTCAGCTCTTTTACCAAATTGGCGCAGATCCAAATCTAAAGCATGTCTTTCTCACTTCTATCCCTACAGAGCTAACACAGATGGTTGAAAGATCTTTCTTTGGAAAGCTAAGAAGGATACAAGACATTCCCTTGGGAGAAATCCAACAAGAAATCCATCTTTGTCTTGAAGATTTATGCTTAAAGCGCCAAATGGTCCGAACATACATCACAGATGACAAACGTCTTGAAGCAGCTTGTTCTCATCAAAAGTTAAAGATCAAGTGCTCCAAACGAGATTGTGATGGTACTTGTGGCCAGTATTCCCGGAAGAAAAAGCACTACAAAAAGTATTCCATAAAGAAATCCAGACATGGCTCTAAGCATTTCCGGAGAAAGAAGAAATGGCGATACCTACGCAAAAGGAAAGATCGCACAGGCCATAAGAAGTCAAGCCGTTGCTACATCTGCAACAAGAAAGGACATTTTGCCAAAAATTGTCCCCAGGCGAAAAAAGGTCAGAATCATCTCATAGAGAATGAAACAGGTTTTTCCCTTGAAAATGATGATATTGAATCATTATTCTCTGCTGATGATGAACCAACTGAACAAACTCTTTGTGTCATTCCTTTTTACCAAACTTCCAGTGAAACTGAGTCTGACTCAGAATCTGAAGATATTTTTCATATATCTCCCACATCTTCAGAGATAAATCTTGACATATTCTCAAGTCAAACTCACTGTCCTCATTTTCCTGTTAAAATCCTCACTTCGAAGTTTGCCAAACCTATCAATGTCATTGCCCTTATTGATACAGGAGCAAGTTGTTCCATTTTAGATACAAAAGTTCTACCTGAAGAATTCTGGACCCCTTACACCCGATATTTCAATTCTGCTTCAGGAGATACTTTCTCCACGAATGTCAGAACCACACCAGTTACTGTCCAGTTTTTTCCTCAATGTTCCATAACGACAAAGATTTTCGGATCAAGCATTCCCAATAAAGATTTGATAATTGGGTGGGATATCATGACTCAAATATCTCAACTCCGAATCATTCCTGGAAAAGGTCTTAGATTCAAAGACCAATTCTCTGAGTTCGTTAACATCCAGAGACTCTTTTCCATTGAGATGAGTTTGCTAGATCCAATCATGCAAAAGTTGCTTGAATCCTGTTCAGAATCCCATTCAGAATTTGCCCAGAACTGTTCTCATCCTTTGTGGAAAAACCCAGAGTTCTTTGTCCGCCTTCCTTTAAAAAAGAACCAAGATATTAATCCAACCAAGGCAAGTCATATGGGAATGAATCCAGAACATTTGGCTCTAGCTCAAAGGGAATGCTCAGAATTATTACAACAAGGCCTTATTGAAATTTCGGATTCTCAATGGGCTTGTGAAGCTTTTTATGTCAATAAGCGGGCTGAGCAAAACAGAGGAAAAATGAGATTGGTAATCAATTATCAACCTCTCAACCTCTTTCTCCAAGATGACAAATTCCCTTTACCATCCAGAGATTCTCTCTTTGCTTTGGTTTAACTAAGGCCCACATTTATTCCAAATTCGACCTTAAAGCCGGATTTTGGCAATTGGGTATTCATCCTAAGACAGATCCAAGACGGGATTACGTATCCCGAACCAAAGCACTTCCAATGTGGAAAGTTCTTCCTTTTGGATTAAAGGTAGCACCATCTCTTTTCCAAAAGGCCATGTGTCGTATTTTCCAACCAATATTGTCAAGTGCAGCTATATATATCGACGACGTTCTACTCTACAGTCCTGATGAAAAGTCACACTGTCAACTCCTTAAGCAGTTCGCAGAAATAGTGAGAAAGCATGGCATTATGCTCTCTCAAAGAAAAATGAATATTGCCCAGACAGAAATTGAATTTCTTGGTATGCACCTCAACAAGGGTACATATTATCCAGGGCCACATATTGCTCAAGAGCTATTGAAGTTTCCTGAAGATAACTTCACAACAAAGCAAGTTCAGCAATTTTTGGGGATAATCAACTATCTCAGAGATTTTGTCCCCAATATTGCAAAGCTTTTGAGTCCTTTGCAATCCATGCTAAAGAAGAACTCCCCACCTTGGGGAAATACTCAGACCAAAGCAGTTGCTGAGCTTAAGGAGATTATGCAGAATCTCCCACCACTCCAAATACCATCAACAGGTAAAAGAATTCTTCAAACTGACGCCAGTGATGAATACTAGGCAGCCGTTCTATTCGAAGAGATTGATGGTAAGAAACATCTCTGTGCCTACAAAAGTGGAAAGTTTTCTCAATCCGAAATGCATTACCATTCCACTTTTAAAGAAATCCTAGCAGTTAAAAATGGAATCAAGAAGTTTGAATTTCATCTCATCGGCCATCACTTTCTGGTAGAATTAGACATGGCATCTTTTCCTCAGATGACCAAGTTCAAACAAAAGCAGATTCCAAACCCCCAACTGCTTCGATGGGCTGAATGGTTTTCAAAATACTCTTTTGAAACCAAGCATATTCCTGGAAAAAAGAATGTACTTGCTGACTTTTTGTCAAGACCCAAAGCACCAGCTGAAATCAACATGTACATCAAGAGACCCAGCGTTCCATATGCTCAATCATGGTGTCAAGTACAAGATTGAGAAGATTAAAGATTTGCCGAGCTGGAAATATCCCGAAGAAATTATACAGCAAATCCGAACGATAGTCTTACGAAAACTTGGAGAACCTCATGTGGCAATCCCACACGGACTTATTCGATTCAATGGAGGTTCGATTCTTTATCCTTTTGGGTTAAATTTGAATTATCCTTTCATTCATCCTCTTATCTGGAAGGAAGATGATTTCCCTGATCAGCTCAAAACGCTGTTATGGTACTTAACCAATAAGTACTTAATAGCCATTGAAATTCCTACCAGAAGATTCATTGCTAACCTCACAAGGATATTCATGCTTGGAAGAAACATTGAAAAAGAATGTGATAGAAATCTTTTAGATTTTCTAAATTGGTTCTATCATCCTACATGTTGGCGACAAGACCTGGAAAGAGAGCTAAGAACCATGACACCAAATCCTGAGGTTCACACCATCCTGTTTTTCAGACGTCCATGGAATTTTTCTAGAAATAATGGATGTATTATTGATGCACCACTTGAAATAGGGACCACAACCTATAAACCTCACTTGAACAACCGAGAAGCCCGGATTCACAAATCTTATCCAAGATCCGTTAGATTTTGTGAACATGAATGCCGAGAACTCCAAAGAATCCTATGTCAGGAAAACAAGACCATTCCCGAAGATGTCTGGAATAATGTACCCACTACGTGGGATCATTATGATCTAGCACCAGAAGCTAAGGAAGCACTCAGACAGTACAGGCAAGCTGCATCGTCTCAAGAGCATGAAATGACAAGTGAAGATGACATTGTCCAGTCCACTCAAGACCCCTACGCACGCTTTGGAGGTCCTTTGTCCCAGAATCCCTACGAACAGGAACCTTCGTCCTCACTCCAGAACATGGACACATCCTACTATGCACAGCCATCCAACTGGCCTCAACCAAGCTTTCCTGACAACGCTACTGACGAAAACACAGACTGGGCAGCAGAAGAAGCATCCCATTGGGCTCATGAAGCATCTTCATCAAGACTGAACCAGATCCTTTCACCTCAAGATCTTGAAGCCCTTCGGCAAAAGTACGAAGCTCATCTCCTAGAAGGCAGTTCGGATGACTCAGACTCAGTCTGTAGCTACAATGCCCGCGACGAACGAGACCGTTGAGTCCGTACAATTTCACTGTAGCAGAGTCACTGTTCACTTTTACTGTAGCACTAGGCTAGGGAAAGTATTGTTCACAATACAGTTACTGTTCATAGTGTGCGAATAATTCCCTCCCGGAAATTTCCGGAGCCCCTGTTTGTACCCGGACCCATATGCTTGGTCCTTGTTTGTTGCCTTGTTACCTCATTCTGCCTATATAAGGCCATGAGGGTGTATTGTGTTGGGCAGAGTCCCTTGAAATAAAAGTGTGTGCTTTGTGAAAAACTCTCTATGGCTTTCTAAATTCCTCTTCTTCTCTAGCCTGGTAAGATCCTTCGAGAAATGCAGCTTGGATAGATTAGAAACGTCTCCATCCTGGCATCCTCTGAGTGTTTCTAGGCTCTGAACTAAAGGGCTGAGTGGTTTTCTGCTAAGAGGCTGTCCCTGGAGGGCTTGAACGGGAGTTGTTCGCCCAATGTGGGATGCATACCTGCAGGAAATTTACTCTCCTTCCCTGGTTCTAAGTCTAGGCCCATTCATTCTATTCCTTTTTCATCACATAATTTTCTGAACTCATCGGATAAATATTCTCGACCTCGATCGGATCTCAATGTTTTTATTTTCTTGTCTAATTGATTTTCTACCAGGTTCATAAACCTTTTGAAACAACTCATTGCTTCGACTTATGAGAAATCAAATAGACATATCCGAATCGAGTATAATCATCAATAAAAGTGATGAAATAAATAGCCCCATGCCTTCCTCTCACATTCATTGAACCACAGATGTCAGAATGGATTAAAAGCAGAGAAAATTCAGCTCTTTTATTTTTTTTTCTAAATGGTTTCCTTGTTGTTTTCCCTACTAGGCAATGCTCACATATGGGCAAATCGACTTTTTCAATGTTGCCCAACAAGCCCTCTTTGGCTAGTCTATTCATATGTTGTTGGCCAATATGACCAAGTCTAGCATACCACATAATCACATCATTATCATATTAAATAGAAGACGTGAAACAAGGGAATAACAAATATTGACATCACCACAATCAACATTTAGTACAATAAAACCATCCAGAAAGTGACCACAACCATAGTAGTTTGTATCCAAATACAAATCTACACTTCTATTATGGAAGTTCACACTAAAACCAAGCTTAACCAACACCAAAACAGACACAAAATTTCGACGAATCTCCGGAGCATATAGAACATCATGTAGGAGCAAAGTGCGTCCACCACGCATGTTCAGTTGGCAGGTGCCAATTCCTTTCACTTCAGCTCTGCAGTTGTTTCCCACATGGATCCACTTAGTTCCAGTTGGTACTCGTCGAAATTCCACGAAGGATCATCTATCCTTTGCTACATGGTCTGTCGCTCTTGAATCTACAGTCCATAAAGGATTAGACTCAGTCAAGAATACAGAACTTGACACATAAACAAAGTTCTTAAATGTATAAGAAGTGTTTACCTTTTTCGGCTCACAACAATTGCGAGCATAGTGACCCTTCTTGTCACAATTGTAACACCTCACCCTTGACATTTTCTTCACTTGAGGACGTTTTCCTCTCTTGTGTTGGTTAACTCTTGATTTCTTGCAACAAGGACTTGATCCTTTACAATCCCACATATTGAACGAATCAATACGCTTGCGCTTAGAGCTCAAAACCCTTTCTGAGCTAGAACCAGCATTGCAAATGTCTATTTTCGACTCAAATGCCGTTAGACGGTCCTCTACTAGCTCAAGGTGGCGCACGTCATCCTTAAGATCTTCCATAATATGGTCACGAGCTTCTAGTGCTTCTTGCTTTTCCAGCACATATTGGATTTTCATTTGCCAAATTTCATAGTTGTCACCATTGAGCTTTTCACCTTTGTTCAGCTCGGCAACTATGCTCTTTATGGCTGAAGCCATTGATCTGAACACATTAGAAAAATATGCACGAATTATTAATGCCTATCATTTATGCATCCCTATTTACATAGACCCATCATATTAATGAATAATTTCAAGTAAGGCTTCAGAATCAAAAGGTCACTATGTTTCCAATCATCCTCCAAAAATCCTAACTTAAAACTATCATTAATATGATTGTCATATGCAAAATCAATTCTATGAAGTTACAAAAACTTCTAAAACTACCCACAACTAATTACCCACAGCAACCGGCAATAACAGAAAGCAACAGATAATTGACATACAATAAAAAAATAATGCTTTCAACTATTACTAATAACATATCAGTTGCTACATCAACAACAATCAGGTAGTAAACATCATATTAAGATGTCCACAAAGCACACTTAATTAAGTTCAGCCAATACAACTAACACCAAGTCAGCACACGAACTGGGAAAGATTCTCTTTTGTTCAATTTCTTGATCTTTTCCCTTGTAACAATCCAGTAAGATTCATTTACAAAATCCATCACAATTTTCTTATATGAAGCAGCTCCGTTGACATCCCATATGCGATTCAACAAATATTGCCATTCAGGTAGAAGAGTGTTTATGAAAAATCGCACCATCTCTGACTGTGGCATGGAACGACCATTCCATATGACCTTTTGAATTTTATCGTTGACTTCAAGGACATGATCAATTAAGTCACCACTCTCCCATCGATGATCAGTCAACTCAGCTATCAACTTAGACAGCCTTTCCTTTTGTTCATCGCTAATTGCGCGAATAGGTGTGCGCAACCTCAGGGGAGGCATTGTTCCTACAACAAATGCAGAACAAATAAGCGATCACATATAATCCACATAGACTTAATTGAAAAAGAAACACATTCTTTTCCTCCTTTTTTTTTGGTCAACGGTCAACGGTGGTCGGTCAACGATCAACGGTGGTCAATGGTCAACGGTCGTCGGTCGAGTCGCCGGACCGGTCGGATCGGTCGGGCCGGACGGGCCGGTCGGCCGGTCGGGCCGGTCAGGCCGATCGGTCCAGTCGGGTCGGTCGGGCCGGTCGGGCCGGTCGGACCAGTCGGGCCTGTCGGACGAACCGACCGCACGTGCCGCGCGCGTGCGCGGGCTGACGTCACGCAGACGTCAGCCGGCACGCACCGCGCGCATGCCAGGCGTCCACGGGTCAGGTCGGGTCCCGGCCAACCGTCGTCAGCGCTGACGTCATCGATGACATCATCCCAGCGGTTACCGACCGTTGGGTGACGTCAGCACACGTCGGTCCGTTGACCAGCCGGCGGCGCGCACGTGCCGGTTCGCCGATCGGCGCGTGTGCCGCACGCGCTGGGCGAGCCAGCGCTTCCGGGCGCGTCGCGCCCACGCGCAGCATCTTCTGGCCGCGCGTGTGGGCGCGTGCGGCGTCGCCCGGCGGCGCACGACATGTCGTCGGACTCGTCTCGATGACCTCTTTCACCTAGTTTATTCAAAAATTGATTTCGACTTACGAAAACTCGGAAAAATGGACGAACAGCGCTTGGGTGTCGGGATTTCTTGCCCCGATCCGTACGGCCGAATTACTTTCACGAAAAATCAATCAAAAAACATCGAACAGGTTAGGAAAACGTGAACTAGGGCTCTGTTACCAATGTTGGGAATAACGGATCCCCTAAAACCGGATTCAACACTAAATTGAACCCTTAAAAGCAATGCGGAAGACAAGCCCGGGAAATTCATGTATCACCGATCCTAAAGCACACCACAGATTCAAGCGTACCTTGTTAGCCACAGATTAGACACCAACGCCGATTAAAGGAAGAGAATTTGGACTTGTTCGATCCGATGACGCCTTGAAGGGAAGAAGAAACGTGCCGTTTGCTTACTTTTTCTTTTTGGAAGAGAGAGGGAGAGGGAAAGAGACGTACGTACGTTATGCGCCAAAGAAAATGTGTCTTCTCTCTCTCTCTCCTCCCTTTTATACGTCCCTCCATCCACGGGCCCTATTCCCGTGGGCCGGGCTTTTTGGGCCTAACTTGGGCGGACGGGCCTTAAGCCCATCGCTAATAAAACCTTCAGATCTGAACCGATTGCGCCAGTGGTCGTGCTAGGCCCAACACCATTTTCAACAGGAGGAAAAGTACCCCACTCTCCTTCAAATTTCAATGACTCCAACACATAGACGCTGCCCTTAGTAAGCACTAGTGCAAACTGGTTAGCTTTGGATGGATGTGATGCAATGACTAGTGGGTAGACTCTCAAGCTTCCAAATGCATTAGGCGATGAATGAATTACTTTTGAGACTATCAAAACTTCAATTGCGGGGCAACTCAGCAACAAGGACGAGGCTAGCAACCAGCCATAACATTGCTCTAGTTAGTGACCATAACATGTGTTGGCCGAATTTTGCCATCTAATCGGCATGATTGCAATTAACACTTAGCAACGTTGTCTCAATTCTGTTCGACAGGGCGCACTACGATCATCACCAAAGGTCAATGCATATGCCAGTGACTCTAAGCCTTCTAGTCTTGCCTGCGACCACCACCAATCACCAAGGGATTACAAGAAGCACAGAGAAAACCAAGGAAGAGTCAATTTCATTCTTGGCAACCATGGCATATACTCATAATCATGTCTAAAGAATAACAAATCAAACAATATCATGTGAACATTAGTAATGTGCTTTCAAATCGGACGATCATTGGAATCAATTCAGAACGAGGTCTCAAACACATTTCATCGAACAGATTATGGTCAATCGGTTGAGGAACAGATCAAAGCCATTTCGAACTCAAATTTACAACTACACTCAAGCTAAATCAGAGCAAGATGTTCGAAATCAAATAAGCAGATTCAAACACGATCAATTTCATCATAATCAGAGAATCGGACTCTTAGGCCTCTTAGTTGTGACAACAGAGAAGGAAATGCTACCTGGTTAATGAAGTGGATTGAGGCCGTGGTTGGTGCACGAATCACTAAAGGAAGCTCTAGAATGTCAATCGTTGATCGAAACCTGAACATGTGGAGAAGCTTGAGTGGAACCGGATCATTTCGAAGCTCTTGGTTGCAAAACAGATTGAAACAAAGGAGGTGAGTTGCAGCAGTGAAGAGGCTGTCAACGTTGGCAACGACCATTGGATCAATTTGGAATGCTTGAACTTGCGAATCGAGTCGAAGGGAATCGCTTTTCGACAAGAGAGAGACGCGGTTTAGGACTAGATTGGGCCAAATTCTATCAGGCCCTCGGGCCGAGCCCAACCGTCTCAGTCAAATTAAGTTGACCCAAGTCCTTGCAATCTTTCATTATTAACAAAATTTTCTCAAGTGGTAGTTGGGAAAATTTAGCTGTCAACAATCCTTAGGCTGGCTTTAGAGTATACATTTAAGTCATTGCAAATACCAAAATTTGATATAGGTGGACACTTAAATGTCAAAAATGCCAAAATGTACACTTAAGTGCCACTTTTTTGGAAAATCGAAACACTTAGATGCCAATTTCGATGAGAGCAACTGAAAACTTGACATGAACTATTTCAAGAATAAATGTGGTCTAAGTGGCTTGCCAAAGTTGTCTACTCAACAATCAATGTGCAAAACAACATTGTTTTGGGATAAGCTAGTCATGTTGGCATCACATGAATATTTTTTTTAAATAATTGCCACCTTAGCAAAAAAATTTATGAAGAAATTTCTCCCTGTTAGCACTAAAGTATTCATTTCTTTTGACACTTGTGTACCTTTTGGAAGTTTTGGCATTTAAGTATCCATCTGTGTCAAGTTTTGGTACTTGGGTGTCCGGGACTTTATTTAAGTCTTTGGAATGTATCATCTCATTATGAGTCTCTCATGTTAGAAGTCAATATAAAAGAGAAAATTCCAAACTAGAAGCAGTCGAGAAAGCTGTGACTCCAAAGATTCAAGACATCCATCGTAATTTGGAGAAACTTGGTGAAGAAAACAAGGCCATGGCAGAGGTAAGGGCTTAGTCTTCTCTGTTTTATGTTTTGCAGTTTTGGATGTTTCAAACTTGAGGAGAGGGCTGCCTGAAGCCATGGCTGATTGGTTTTTTTTTTTTTTTGCTTGTCTTCACATGCTTTCTCGTTTTCCACATCACAATAAGATGCAATACTTTTCACTAGGCTAGGACAGAACAGTAACAGATGTTGCTCCTTGTCATCCCCAGCTTAATCAAACTCTCATCAAGAACCAAGATATGATACGAGAAAAAGGTTCAAGAAATCAAAGAGAGGTATGTTTCCTCGCTGATTTCTGTAGATAAATCTAAATGACGATATTGTCAACTCCGAAACACACCAAACATCTTGTGTCTACACCTTCATGTGCATTCTACATAACTATGTACAGATAGTAGTTAATAAACAAAAGAATCCCATGCCATCCATAGTCTTGAACAACAACGCAGCATAAGGCTAGAGGCGAAGAGCACCCAACCTTGAGTAGTACATAATAGAGACCTCAAAGAACTTTTTTACATGATAATAAAATCTGCACGTTATTCTGTGATGGTTCGGGACTAAAATTTAATTTATATTGTTCAACATTAAATTTTATTAATTCCAATAGTAGTTCATACTGCCTTGTGTTGAAATTTCCAACTTCCAGGAAAAAGAATATAAAAGGAAGAGAAAATGCACTTGGTAGACATTACGCTTATTTGAGCTTCATATATCAAGCAAAGTCGGTCGATTGAAATTGCTTTTAGGAAATTGTTTCACCCAATTTCGAGGTGTTGGGAGCTGATGTCCTCACTTGATTTTCAGTTGAAAATTTAAGCAAAATCGGCAATTTAGGCAGTTTTTATGAAAAATATAAATAAATAAAATCAAAATGAAAAATACAAAAAAAAATAACTTAAAAGGGGACTTCATTCATCAAGGATATCCATTCATGCGCTGGGCTCGATCCATTCGTCCAAGCTAAAGCCCATGGCCCATCCACATTTGTTAGGTCCAACTTGCATTACTCGGACCCATAAAAGCCCAGAAACCAGACCCTGTCGAGCAATCATCTCCGGTCTACCGTCACCGGCCACCGACGAGCTTACCCATTGAAAGAGAGCAAGAACAGAGAATATTGCCTGAATAGACTTGAGAGCTTTGGGGGTGTCCAGAAGTCGCTCCCTCGGGGATTCCCGCCGAATCATTTCTTTTCGTTTTGTTTCTGATCATTGCCGCCGTCGCGGGGTTGCAGGATCGCCGCTTCATTGTCATCGGTTCAGCTATCAGTGGAACCCCTGTTGGCCCCTGTTTTTCGGGTGTGAAGATTCGAAGCAACTCGTTCGTGTTTGAACTACATCGCCGGCGTGCACTCTCACCGAGCGACGCTTTTCAGATCCTCCTCGTAAAAAGCCTGACCAGTAACCGCAACCGAGAACTCCTCCTTGACAATGTAGTTTCTCGTACCCCTCCTTCCTGCCCTGTTTTGGAAAGATGCGCGTCTGAACCACGTTCTTGACCAATAGCAGCACCAATTGAGTAGCGCTAGTCCTTCTTTCTCCTTACCTCTTAACTCGTTCTTCCCCGCCTGGTTGGGAGGGTAGCGATAGCTCTAAAACATGTGTTACCAAACATAGAAATTACAACACCTCACAGTACAATACAACTCCAATTCAGTTACAGTGACGCTAAACAGACTCCAATTCCCTTCGAAACTCCCACGTCGACAACTTCTCAAAATGGGGGAAACCCGGTGTGCTTCCGATTTACAGGTGAAACTAATTCCAAATTAAGTGGAAATGTCTGAAGAAAATGTGTGAGCTAGTTTCACTTTGCTATTAGTTCTGCGAATTCAGCGTTTAGATGAATTTGCCTTTTAAATGCGACACCTAAAATTGTCAAGAATCAAACCGGATGCTCTCAGATTGCACTTCCGGCTCCATTCGTTTGAAGTGCAAGCACTTTGCTATGACAATATAGGGTCATGTGCTGAGATATAACACTCTTCTGAGGCAGATAGCATAGTACCATAAGGAAAGGGTGATCGGAATGTAGATGAGAAAAAAAAAAAAAAAGGCTCGTTCTCATACTCCCACCTGATCGTGTTCATTTGCAAATAAAAATATCAAGTGGTCAAACAAACTATAGAAGCTGGATAAATAACTCACTTCTATCCCCTAACTGAGGTTAAACACTGTATCCTCCTCAAAATGATGGAACTTGATTCTTAATTATTGCAATTCGATAAGCAAACGTTGAGATCGACCATGGTGATGTTTTTACTGTCATCCAAGGTCTTGAGTGCTGTTGCACTCAAACCGCCTTCATAACAGGAGTGTAAAAGGAAGATGAAGTTTTCTTTTGCGGCGAAAGAGCAAGAAAGGAGAACCTGCTAATAAATGGAAGATGAAGTTCTCCTTTCCACAGGGAGAGACGTGGCCGCACTACTTTGGGGTTGATCTGACTTGGTTGCGCTTGCGCCTGACAAATGGATAAGTTCCCCACTTTCCTTCGGATTCCAATGGCTCAAGCACATGGACGTTGCCATCCGTAAGCCCTAGTGCAAACTGGTTAGGTTCAGACAGATGTGCCGCAATGACTATCGGGTAGACTTTCAAGCTGCCAAATACGACATTGAGGAATGAAAAACTCGTGAGACAATTGGAACTTCGCAAATGAGACTTGCCATTTTCATATTAACCGAGCTGCAATAACCAGCTTACCTGGGGTTTGGAGGGATATATGCAGCAGGATTTATGAGACATCTCAATCTGAGTGTAGGAGCAATAAGAACACCAATGCTTCCGTCCTCAAAGCTCACATAAATTGATTGGCCATTGCATGAATATGTAGCATCTGTGATTGGAGCAGTAGCTTCTCGAGTATCCCACTAGTTGCGATGAACAATGAATCAAAAAATGTACATTTGGCACGAATTAACATCCTACCATCTCAATCAGGATGAGAAAAGAGATTGGTTTGTGCACAGCGTAAAATATTTTCATTACCTGCTGGAGGCATTCTAGTTTAGGAGCTTCATAAGTGGCGATCTGTGTTTCATGAACCACCAGCAAATGTGTCCGATTCATGTGAAATTGAACACGAGTATTAGCAAGAGGAGCTGCACCTCGCCCAAGTGGCATCTGTAGAAACTTACTGGCCTGCTTCTCCCATCCGTTAGTGCTCCAAACACATAGCTGCAGTGACAATCGACAATTATCAAAGGGGACATCAACATTGATTCACAAACGAAACAATAAAATTTTACATTGTGTTTTTTATATCAAAATAACACCAATCATCAGTTGTAAGTAAGAACAGGACAACATAGCCTTTTTTTTTTTTTTTTTTTACCACTTAATTGGATGGGATTTGTCACCACAAAAGAAGAAGTTTTTCAAAAGGAATTATTCCACCTATTTAAGGATGCCTTCCATGAACTGACGTATGATGAGGGCGTAAGCATCTATATATTTATAGTGAACATCAACCCATTTTTGGAGTAGGTTAAACTACATTACTCTCTTTGCCAAAACATAGACATGTCTACATGGAAAGGAAGATGCAACAGTGGTCTTGTACCTGAGAGTCAGCACCAGAAGAGACGAGAACATTTAAGGCATTAGAGAAGGCAAGGCCTGTAATTCTTTTCTGATGTCCTTTTAGATTTGCCTTACACTGAGAAAGTGAAACAGTCAATATCCATAAATCCGTTGCGGATAATAACAAGGTTAACTTTCAACAACAATAAAATTAGGTCTCACCTCGCGAAGTGGAATACAATAAATTTGAATAGAGGAGTCCTCCATTCCTATTGCAATAGTACAATTATCTTGAGGATCAATCGCCAGAAATGTTGCGGATGGTGGATGGGGCAAAAATGTTATCATCATCTGTATATTGGCAGGCAGAATAGTATTAATAACTTTGTAAGTAACAGTGGGACATATGTGCCAAGAGGCACTTGCCTCAATGGCATCACCCTTCTAGAGAAAGGAAGAGAGCAACTTCGAATATTAGATTTCTGGTATGTTGAATAAAGCTCTTGCCTTGTTTTATTTAATCAGTAAGAGCAAAAAGATTACATTGAAGACAAAGAAAAGCCCTTGTCTCACTTAGTAAGTAAAAAGGCAATGGTCTGGTAGCTGAGAATCAGCACTAGAAGACATGAGAACATTTAAGGAAGTTGAGAAAGTAAAGCCTCTAATTATTCTCCAATGTCCTTTTAGTTTTTTCTCGATCTGAGAAAGTGAGATAGTCAATAGTCAATATCCATAACTTTGTTGTGGATAATCATGAGTGTTAACTTTCAACGACAATGAAAACAGGTCACACCTCATCAACTTGACCATCGTAAAGTTGAATAGCGGCGTCCTCCATGCCTATTTCAATAATGTCATTGTTTGGTGGTAGCGGGGGCTAAGTTTTGAGAACCTCTGTGTATCAACAGGCAGGATAATATTAACAACTTTATAATTAATAGTGGGACCCATGTGCCAAGAGGCACTTAACTTAGTGGCATCTTCCTTCTTAGGAAAGGGAGAGAGCAAGTTGGACCAGTAGATCTCTGGATGGGTTAAAAAAGCACTGCTTGTTTTCTTTAATCAATAAGAGCCAAAAAGATTCCATTGAAGACACAGAAAAGCCCTTATCTCGCTTAGCAAATAAAAAGGGACATGCTGCATTTTTGACCAGATAATCCCCATGAAAATCGGAGCAATTGCTTTCACGGACCTCCTAACAATTAGAGCCCAATACGTTTTTATACATGATCGAACCAATTAATTTTAGCTCCCATAAAATTGTGAAGAGAAAATATTGCACGCATATTCAGCACAAAGGGGTAGTTCATCCTCTTGTGCCTTGTGGATAGTGCTAACAAGAGGATGCAGACATTACTTTGGGAATATATTCACCTGAAAAGTCATCATATTGATCGAAGAGATCTCCCCCCCTGATGCCGATATTAGCAAAGAATCGTTCTTTGACAGTGCAAAGCACGGAACTGCATCTTCAGGATTTGCACATGTATCATTGGTCATCAAATTCCCACCAGGTGGTTGCCATAACTGTAGTACTACACTAGTTGTAGCCTGCGAAAAGAAGAATCAATGTAGTTAACAATACGCTAAACAACAAAAGAATTTGCCTCTGTTTAGGGGCTTGGGGGGGGGGGGGGCGGGGTGCGGCGCGGCGCGGCGCGGGTTGATTGGGAGATTCCTTACCCTGCCCGTTAAGTTTTGATCACTTTCTTCCCATTTCCAGAGCTTGTGTACAGCGTTAAATGATAATGCCAGAATGGCACGACCCGAGTTTGTATAGCTTAATCTCGGGACCTGTTTCATTTTACCAGCTTCAGTGGCGGCAATCAAATGTAATACCAAAAGTTAAAAATAGAATGCAGAAGAAAGATGCCAGAGAATTGGGCACTAATTGATATATGCAGAAATCCATGCAAAGAGACACTTGGTGACGCCGCCTCCATATTTATCAGCATAGGCACGCGCGTGCACACATATTTATATATACATACTGTATGCTTACATATGAATGGAGCATATGATGCACATGACATCTAAATCCAGTTGAAACAGTTACCAAAAGAAAAGTAGAACCTTGACTTAAACCGTCTAGCTGTCTATCTATTCTTTTGCCTCTAGTGTTTTGTATATTTAGATTCAGCAGGTAAATTTCCACTCAAAGTTTCTGGGAACTGACAAGCTCAAAATAGCTTTCACAAGCTTAGCATTCCCTACAAGCATCAAAGTGGTGCAAAATGATATACTTTGCATGCCATGTATAAAGCCAAATTCATCCTGTGAAGAATCTGTGTCTTTTACCACATGTAACTGCATGAAGGTCCACAGAACAATCCATATTCCAAGCAAAGTATAAAAAAGTCTCGTTATGCAAATATAGCATTACATTCTTGTTAAAAAAATTTTGATGTGTGCGTGCGGAAGCATGGTTTTGGTATTAGTTATAGTTTTTGGTTAGTGACATGTGTGCAAGTGTATGATATAGTTTGTAGAGGATGGACAAGGAATGAGATAAGATAGTTCAAGGGATAAACACAAACTTTTATGGGATATTTTGAGAAGGTTTATGGGACAAAGATAGTTTCACTAGCTTATAAAGATGGTTATACAATAGTTGAAGGAGGTGTTGGTGAGGGAGCTACATAATGTGGTTTTTATGGTCAGCTCCCCACAAAACATGGAGCACTTGCTCCTTTATATAAGCTGCCAAAGTCGGTGGAGGAAGTCTCCACAGTTCTCTACTACAAATAGCTACTATTATTTTATAGTAACATAAGATGGAATGCTCTAGAACACATAAGAGATGACGTGGATGTCTTCATACAAGTTGGCAGCTTGTTGGTTGTCTTTCATTGTTTATTTCTCACATCCACTAGAGTTGTCTAGATTGGACTGGAGAATTCCATGTCAAAAATTGGATCACAAATTCCAACAATTCTAAATCAGGAAGTGTCCATCTTGCTATTCAACGTTATCGTAAAATTCATGACCTCCACAGCCAACATAACTCAAGCACAGTTGCCACGCCATAATCACAGATTTATTAATGTTGATCTTATCCTTTCCTATTTGTATAGTTGAAACAAATAGTCAACTATAAAATGCCAAATGAAAATATGACAAAGTCCTTTGAGTGCCAAGGTTTAAGAGATAAATCATTGGACTGTGAATAAAACTAATAAAGCAAGTGCATTAAATGCGATCCCTATTCAAATTTGTGCTTATCTAATAGAAACATGACATATTAATGTGGAAAAGAAATGCTGCATAAGAACATCCTAATCTGGCAATCATTTACCTTCATAGCCGTAGAGTTATCAGGCAGCCTTATGGACTGGCATTCTGATGGTTCATTGATTTCTCTCGGTTTCCAATTTCGTGATTTGTCTCCTGAGTCATTAGCAATTTTGGGCTTCACATCGGCCATGCTCTCACTGCCCTGTAGAGCTCAAAAGAGAGGATGTCATTGAAAGACGTCCAATAAACATGCTTATACAGATGCAATTATTGGGTCATTTAAGTAATAGAGTAAGCAACAAATAAAGCTCCTTAAAAAAATTTAACGACCTAATGCCGTAATGATGGTTTTGCTAGTTTATCTGCTAGTGTGTGTAGATGTGTGAGGAAAGGGGAAAATATTAGGTGGTTTCAAAGCCCCGCGTCAGCTGAAGGGGCGAGCATTTTTTCCTTGATATCCACTTAAAAATTTACAAGTCTTGAATCAAATTAAAAGATATTGATGTGGGGTTTCTTTGTGTGGTGGAATTGTTTCCTCGAGCTTCATCTTCCTCGTTCGTCCAAAGCCAGCCACTTGACCTTGGACGAGCTGGCATAGCCGGTGATGCGTCAGTGACGCTGCTGTCTCTTCAGATCTGGCCGACCATGGCCATCGACATCACTCGTCTAGGTGATGCCGCTGGCTCTCCCAATTTGGCCGTCCATGGTCGTCGGCGTCATTCACGAACCCGGCTCTGCCATGGCCGACGACGCTGTTGGCTCTCCAGATCTAGCCGTCCATGGTCGTCGGCGTGGCTCATCCCCGTGATGCTTCTGAGAAGTTTGTAAAAAGATGTTTCTTTTTCTTTTTGTTAACCGCCATTCTTTGCTTCTTCTCTTTTCTATATTTTTTTTTTTGCCTCCTTTCTTGTCACACGCTCTGTCCATGGCCGTCTGCAACTTTGAACGCCCTCTCTTAAAGCGACCTCTAACGGTGGTCATTGCTGCAACTCCAGGTCATATCATGACCTTCGCCACGGCCAGATCTGGACGCTCGGCCTCCATTGCCACTGAGCCGCTAGATCTGGAGGTGATGGCCTTCTATGGCTGCCAAGCTTGACGTTGTGACTGAGATCTCAGCGGCTTCTCGGTGGTCATGGAGGAGTCGCCGAGCTCGAACCGTTTTCAAGGCGGACAATATCTGGCGCGAAGTCGAGCTCGACCAGATTTGGAGGCGGCCATGGACGAGCTTGAAGCAAGTGAAGGTGGACTAGATCTGGTGCGGGGTCGAGGCCACGACTTGGCTAGATTTGGAGCTCGGCCTCCGGAGCGGTGGGGTTCAACGGTGTCGGCCAGCAAGTCCGAGGTCCATGGCCGATGGATTATCAAGGAATTTTCTTATTAATTCAAAAATTACAGAGATGTGTTAAAAAAAAAAAAGCCCCGCAAGTCAGCTGCTGCTGATGCAAAAGAATTGGACGGATTTCTGAAAGTGGCAGCAAAGGGAGCAAAGATATAGGCCTTAAAATTTCCAGGCGGCGATTGTCGGGCGGCCGCTGTTGGGTGGAGGGTGGCAAGTGGGTGGGTAGCTGGCAGGTGACGGCCGAGATGGTGTTGGCTAATAATGAAAAAAAAATTATTTGTGTTTCTACTTCAGAATTAAAAATGTAGAAAAAAATTATTTTTTATTTACATTCCAAATTGAGAATCTAGGCAAATCCTTAAAAGACTCAAGGAATCAGGTGGGAGAACTGCTATGGTTGGAAGATCCCGTGCTATCCTCCATATTCCATTTTTATTGGGAAGAGAAAAATAGATAGTAAATTTGGGGACTCCTCGACGGGGGAAAGTAAACTCCATGTTAGGACGATTTTAAGTTGTCCTAGCTACCACTAGGTAGGCTGGGCCTAAATAAGCCTACTCGCGCTTAGGGTGAGAGGAGGTGGGTAAGGCCCACTACAAGGACAAGCATGCCTAACGGCAATAGCTTATAAGCTAAAAATTTGTTCAAGAAATACAAAAATAAAATTATGTTATTTATGCTTTTGAGGATAAAAAAAATAAAATAGATAGCTAAATGTGTTTGCTTTAACCTTAAGTAGGCTTTCATCATAGAGTAAAACATGTAAAAATCTTTGCTTGAGTCAGAGATGTTTTTAAGGCAACAATCTCCGCTATATTGCAGAGACAATTTTTTACAGATCTTTCTACACAAAACTTTAGACATCCCTGCTATTTTTTTTTAAAAGGATTTTTCGAGACTCCTCTACCAAATGCACATCAAGATTGAATCAAACATGTTAACGCTGCCATTGGAACCCCTCTATTACCCAAGCTTGCCCCAATAGTAGTATTATTGAAAATAAATATTAGGGGTGAGTAGGCTCCACATTATGTACAGGTTTCATCTGGAACTTGGGATCTATCAAGTGGAATAGGTTCGTCATCTTTTGAAACCTATCCACTGGAGTAGGTTCCTCTTTTTTGAAACCTAGAACTTACACTACATACCCTAGAATCTAGAACCTATCTTGTCATAGGATCCAGGGTCTTACCGGGTTTTACCTATATTATTAATTGAATGATTGCAGTTAATTAAAATATTTAATGACCATCACTTGTTACTATAATTCATTGACCATAATTATATTTAGACACACGAAAAATAACAAAATTAATAAAGTAAAAGTCTCAATTATAAAATCGAAGTTTAGACTAGTTCTTCCATATTATACACTCATCATTGAACAGTATGAAATATTGCAAGATTACGCAAAGAAATGGAGAAAAAAAACAATAAAACCTGTTTCAAGTTCTTGGTTACAAATTCCAAGTTCCAAGTTTCAAGTTTCAAGATCTTTCAATTAAGAACCTAGAATCTACTCATCGAAATAGGCTTCTAATTTTTTTGGATATAGAACCTACCCCGCATATCTTGGAATCTAGACCCTACAGGTTTCCACTAGTCCAGTTCTCAAGTTTTAGGTTTTACCCTAGAACTATGCTCACTCCTACTAATTATCGTGATTGCTAGTGGCGGTACAAATTGAAGACATTTAACAAGCTCGACTTTATGAAGTGATTGTGCTATATAAAAGCTTACCTTCATGAGAAGTCTAGAAGTGATTCTATAAGCATCAAAAGGCCGATTGTCCACTGCCCTTAGCAGCCTAATCCCATCAGCATTTGCTAAAATTTTGATACTATTGTCACTTGTTGAGACAGCTAATAGAATTCCTTCCTTGTTAAATCTAATACAAGGTGAAGCCTGCAAATTTAAAGTGTGATTTTAATGGAAAGTTTAAGCTAATTCAGTCAAATTAAATTAAAAACAACGAATTACCAGCAATCCACCGTCAGCATCGGTACTTGTCAAAATATTGTTATTGTCCATATCCTAAAATTTGACCATGAACTCATCTCCAACAGCCAAAAACCTGTTTTTGGTAGTATCAAACTGCACAAACTCACCAGATCTCTTTCCAAGTCCATGATAGGTATGCTTGACACCCACCCTACTTTCATTCCATTCGACCAAGTATGACTCTCCTTCTTTATTGGTCCCACATGAGAACAACCTAAAATCGCTAAAATAGGTTATTTCGGTCAAAAAGAAAGATGGGGATGAAATCAAGCTTGAAATGCAATGCTGCTGGTGTGAACCTTGATCCATCAGCACTGTACGCCATCTTGGTAAAAGAGTGACCCGGTAAATCACAGACAACTCTTGACCCCATGTCGTCACAAAGCCAAATCTTAATTTTCCCATCTGTTGATGTTGACCAGATGAACTACACAATAAAACAATACTACAATCAATTTCAATAACATGTCTAGATAGAGCACATCCACTTAAAATTCCAATAGATATCATAAAATATCTTTTTATAATAACATGTGCACAACCATAATTTTAAAAAAAATTAAAAAGTAGAAAATAAAATTGTCAATTTGCTACTCCACCTAGGCACAATAAACAACCTTCTATTATTAATTTAACCAATCCAAACTGGAGGAGAAACTAAGGGAGAACAAAAAATGGAAGCAGAGCAATTTTCCTTCTGAACTTATATTAAGAAGGAAGTCATTATTGTGAAGACCTTCATCTAGTTGTCAATGCTTAGTAGCATCGCCCGAAATAATCAAATTTGTAGTTTAATCTTTGGACCATGTCACCATGTTTAACAAGCACGTTCTAATCAAGACAGGCCAAAAGTCAGAAGATTTGAAAAATCCTTGAAATGAACAAGGTCCATTAAAACACGTATACACACTTCTCATACAAATTGAACCAAATTTTTTGACCTAACCGAGTTTTAGCAAATGGAAGTTGATGAATAGTCGAGGCCACAGCCAATTGGCCATGCTTATAGTGTGTCATTGTTAGTACATGAAATAACCAAGTACCCCGATATCTTCTATGTTGTGTGGAAAAATGGAATATACAGGTGCTTCATGACCTTCAAGAATCTGTTGCTTAGCCCCAGTCTCTACATCCCATACCTGCATAACTACTAGCTTAGTTAAAAGGGATCAAACAATAGAACATTGTAACACTAAGGAAAACAATCAAAATATACCTTGATCAACATGTCCTCTCCACATGTCACAACACATAAATGTTTGTTTGAACACGAAAAAGCAAGATCATTTACACTTCCAACATGAGCCTCGAGCTGTATCAGACATAAAATTAGACTCAAAATCAAGTTGAACTCACATTTATGTGGCAATTGTCAATGAAACAAAGAAGCTTAATTTTTATCTTATTGTTTAGCAACAAACCTCAAGGTGGTTCCTTATGTCATCACCACCATGATGTGAGTATATATGCACCATGTGTTTGGAATAAGCGACACCTAAAGCGAACACCACAAATCATCAGTAGTAGCAGCATATGAACTCTTCTTCCTGAAGATATTGCAATGAAGTCTAGTTCTCAACGCTTTTGTTCTTTCATCAATTCGCAAGCATGTATTGCCTAAATTCTTGAGTTGATATATAAGTAGAACTAACATCTTTACATACCGAAAAAGCTTCCATCAGGACTTCACATTACACGATTAACAGATGTTGTATGGTCATTGGCCAGAGAAGCCTACAAAGAATCAAAACCCATAATCACATGTCCAAAAACAAGACACCGTTATTTTATTTAGAATTGAACTTCTATACCTTCAATGCCATCGAGCATGTTTCAAGATCCCAAACCTTGAATTTTCTCACAGCAATCCTCACACCACTGCCTACTTCCCATATCGTGACATTGCCCATATTTGTTCCCACTAAAAATTATCGATTCAGAAAATTTGAAGAATCATATGCCATGGTTTCAAATAGCTGAAGCTAGTGTCAAAAGGATAATAAAAAGCAATCTTCCAAACACCAAAGCACAAACTTATGGCCTACAAGGGGAACAAGTATATCCAATTGAAGATAAGCAGGAAACACGGTCTTCATAGAGTAAAAAAGGAGTGCTAACCGAGTAGCATAATATGTTGCATTGGATGGAAATCCATGCTCTTAACAAGTGAACCTTGACTTAGGGTAATGACTACATTTCTGGGCAAGTCATTTGAAAAATAAGAACTCTGACCGAGGCTTTGGTAGTTGTATGTGACAGGCAAAATGGTTGTCGGCAAATTTTTCACCTAAAAGAAGGTCATAAAGATTACAAAATCAGTGAGTCCTTTAGAAAATTGATCAAAATCATGGCACTCAAAAGATGAAAAACTCCTACGAGAGCGCCTCTTTTACTAGCATACATGAGCATAATGCATGCATGATGGAGGAGATACAATCAAGACTTACCCAGTCCGCGCTCCTTATTAATGCTACCAATATTGATATAGACATTTTACATGACAATACCAAACAAAAAAGACAAAGACACAACCCAATATGACACATCACCATACGTTTAACTAGTTGGTTGACAAGATATCTACATGTTTTGGTCAATTCAATGGTTTGACATGTCTAATAGTAGTCATGATGAATTGACATAGTCATAAACACAATTAAGACAAGCGGACACAAATTGACAACCTTAGCACTTTTGTTCCTTTTTCTCCTCATAAGACTTTCTTGTAATCCTTCTAATCCTCAATTTTTTTCATTAGGTTGACATTATGAAAGTTAAGGGTATCTAGTAACCTCAAAAACTAAAATTTTCATCTTGTTGGGTGGTCTTAGGCTTGTCTCATCCTAAAAGCTAGCTTAAAGAGTGAAGCTTTCCTCACACTTATAAGCTGACCACCTTTCCTTTCCACAACCGATGTGGGATAGACCCAACACTCCTAAAGATTCTCAATGCATGATAATATGCCACAATAGCACAAAAGTGAGAGCGCTTTCAGAAGGTTTTCGTTCTATGGCATGCAAAGAAAGATAATAAAGAAAGGGAAACGTGAAAGAACGGGCGATATATTCCAGCTCCACGTTCCGTACATGTTTCATCTAAAACTTAGAACTTATCCATTAGAATAGGTTCCTCATTTTTTGAAACCTGGAACTTACACTGCATCCCCTAGAATCGAGAACCTATCTTGTCACGAGATACAGGGTCTTACCAGGTTTCACCTATATTATTAATTGAATGATTACAGTGATTTAAAACCTTTAATGACCATCGTTTGCTGCTATAATCCACTGACCATAACTATATTTAGACACGTGAAAAATATAAAAATTAATAAACTAAAAGTTTTAGTTATAAATTGAAGTTAAGACTAGTTCTTCCAAATTATACACTCATCATCAAACAGCGTGGAATATCGCAAGATTGCGTAAAGACATGAACCATGAAAAACAGTAAAACTTGTTTCAGGTTCTAGGTTACAGGTTCCAAATTCCAAGTTCCAGGTTCCTTCAATTAAGAACCTAGAATTTACTCATCGAAACAGGCTCCTCATTTTTTTGAATATAGAACCTACCCCGCATACCTTGGAACCTAGAACCTATAGGTTCCCATTGGTCCAATTCTCAAGTTTTAGGTTTTACCCTAGAACCATACTCATTCCTACCGAATATCATGATTGCTAGTGGCAGTACAAATTGAAGACAATAAACAAGCTCATCTCTATGAAGTCAATGGGCTTTATAAAATCTTACCTTCATAAGAGGTCCAGGAGTGATTCTAGAAGCATCAAAAGGCCGATTGTCCACTATCCTTAGCAGCCTCATCCCATCAGCATTTGCTAAAATTTTGATACTATTGTCACTTGTTGAGACAGCTAATAGAATTCCTTCCTTGTTAAATCTAATACAAGGTGAGGCCTGCAAATTTAAAGTGCAAGTTTAATGGAAAGTTTAAGCTAATTCAGTCAAATTAAATTAACAACAACGAATTACCGACAATCCACCGTTAGCATCGATACTTGTCAAAATATTTTTATTGTCCATATCCCAAAATTTGACCATGAACTCGTCTCCAACAGCCAAAAATCTGTTTTTGGCAGTATCAAACTGCACAAACTCACGAGATCTCTTTCCAAGTCCTTGATAGGTGCGCTTAACACGCCCCCATTTTTCATCCCATTCAACCAAGTATGACTCTCCTTCTTTATTGGTCCCACATGAGAACAACCTAAAATCGCTAAAATAGGTTATTTCAGTCAAAAAGAAAGATGGGGATGAAATCAAGCTTGAAATGCAATGCTACTGGTGTGAACCTTGATCCATCAGCACTCCACGCCATCTTGGTAAAAGAGTGACCCGGTGCATCAAAGCCAACTCTTGACCCCATGTTGTCATAAAGCCAAGCCTTAATTTTCCCATCTGTTGCTGTTGAGACGATGAACTACACAATAAAACAATACTACAATCAATTTCAATAACATGTCTAGATAGAGCACATCTACGTAAAACTCTAATAGATATCATGTGCACAACCATAATTTTTTTAAAAAAAATTTAAAAGTAGAAAATAAAATCGTCAATTGCTGCTCCACCTAGGCACAATAAACATTATTAATTTAACCAATCAAGACTAGAGGATAAACTAAGTGAGAACAAAAAATGGAATCCTTCTGAACTTATATTAAGAAGGAAGTCATCATTGTGAAGACCTTCACCCAGTTGTCAGTGCTTAGTAGCATAGCCTGAAATAATCATATTTGCAATTTAATCTTTGGACCATGTCACCATGTTTAACAAGCACATTCTAATCAAGACAAGTCAAAAGTCGGAAGATTTGCAAAATCCTTTAAATGAACAAGGTCCATTAAAATACGTATTCACACTTCTCATACAAATTGAACCAAATTTTTTGACCTAACCGAGTTTTAGCAAATGGAAGTTGATGAATAGTCAAGGCTACAGCCAATTGGCCATGCTTATAGTGTGTCATTGTTAGTACATGAAATAACCAAGTACCCCAATATCTCCTTTGCTGTGTGCAAAAATGGAATATACAGGTGCTTCATGACCCTCGAGAATCTGTTGCTTAGCCCCAATCTCTACATCCCATACCTGCATAACTACTAGCTTAGTTAAAAGGGATCAAACAACATAACATTGTAACACTAAGGAAAACAATCAGATACCTTGATCAACATGTCCTCTCCACATGTCACAACACATAACCGTTTGTTTGGACATGAAAAGGCAAGATCATTTACACTTCCAACATGAGCCTCGAGCTGTATCGGACGGTAGATTAGAGTCAAAATCAAGTTGAACTCACATTTAGGTGGCAATTGTAAACAGAACAAAGAAGCTTAATTTTTATCTTATTGTTTAGCAACAAACCTCAAGGTGGTTCCTAATGTCATCACCACCATGATGTGAGTATATATGCACCATGTGTTTGGAATAAGCGACACCTAAAGCGAACACCACAAATCATCAGTAGTAGTAGCATATGAACTCTTCTTCCTGAAGATATTGCAATGAAGTCTAGTTCTCGGCGCTTTTGTTTTTTCATCAATTCGCAAGCATGTATTGCTTAAATTCTTGAGTTGATATACAAGTAGAACTGACATTTGTACATACCAAAAAAGCTTCCATCAGGACTCCACATTACACGATTAACGGATGCTGTATGGTCATTGGCCAGAGAAGCCTACAAAGAATCAAAACCCATAATCATATGTCCAAAAACAAGACACCATTATTTTATTTAGAATTGAACTTCTATACCTTCAGGGCCATTGAACATGTTTCCAAATCCCAAACCTTGAATTTTCTCATGGCAATCCTCACACCACTGCCTACTTCCCATACCATGACATGGCCCATATTTGTTCCCACTAAAAATTATTGATGCAGAAAATTTGAAGAATCATATGCCATGATTTCAAATAGCTGAAGCTAGTGTCAAAAGGACAATGAAAAGCAATCTTCCAAACACCAAAGCACAAACTTATGGCCTACAAGGGGAACAAGTATATCCAACTGAAGATAAGCAGGAAACATGGTCTTCATAGGGTAAGAAAGAAGTGCTAACCGAGCAGTAGAATTTGTTGCACCGGATGGAAATCCATACTCTTAACAAGTGAACCTTGACTTAGGGTAATGACTGCATTTCTGGGCAAGTCATTTGAAGAATAAGAACTCTGACCGAGGCTTTGGTAGTTGTATGTGACAGACAAAATGTTTACTCGCAAATCTTTCACCTAATAGAAGGTCATACAGATTACAAAACTAGTGAGTCCTTTAGAAAATTGATCAAAATCATGGCACTCAAAAGATGAAAATCTCATACGAGAACCCCTCTTTTACTAGCATACATGAGCATAATGCATGCATGATGGAAGAGACGCAATCAAGACTTACCCGGTCTACGCTCCTTATTAATGCCACCAATATTGATATAGACTGTTTACATTACAATACTAAAAAAAAAAAAAAAAAAAAAAAAAAAAAAAAAAAAAAAAAAAAAAAAAAAAAAAAAAAAAAAAAAAAAAAAAAGAGACAACCCAATATGACACATCACCATACGTTTCGTTGATAAGATATTTAAATGTTTTCATCAATTCAATGGTTTGATATGTCTAATAGAAGTCATGATGAATTGACACAATCATAAACACAATTAAGACAAGCGGACACAAATTGACAACCTTAGCACTTTTGTTCCTTTTTCTTCCCATAAGACTTTCTTGTAATCCTTCTAATCTTCAATTATTTCATTAGGTTGACATCATGAAAGTTAAGGGTATCTAGTAACCTCAAAAACTATAATTTTCTTCTTGTTGGGCGTTCTTAGGCTCATCTCACCCCCAAAAGCTACCTTAAAGAATGAAGCTTTCCTCACACTTATAAACTGACCATCTTTCCTTTCCACAACTGATGTGGGATAGACCCAACACTCCTAAAGATTCTCAATTCATGATAATATGCTGCAATAGCACAAAAGTGAGAGTGCTTTCAGAAGGTTTTCATTCAATGGCATGCAAAGAAAGATAATTAAGAAAGAGAAACACAAAAGAACATATGATATATTCCAGCTTCACTTTATAATTCAAGAAAATCGAAAATCCCTACTTCCATGAATAGAAGACTTAAAATAGCACAAATTACATGTAACAAGTTTGAGAGATCTAGTTATGAATGTTGAAAAAGCATTCCATACATAACAGATAATAGATCACTTTGCAAAATACTTCTCAGTGTAGATGGAACCATCCTGTAATAACTAAAGAACGATAAAGAAAAAGCAAGATGAAATAAGTACTTCATATGAGATTCCAAAAGGTCTTGATCTCTTCAAAACATATTCGGAATCTGCCATTTGGTAGTCCGTGGTCGAGTTGTTGGTAGGAGGAGTCTTGGAACACTTTAAGAGAACTGTATCAAAAGACAGAGTAAATACAATGCCCAACTAACAGCTTGGACTTTTGGAAAATACAAAATCAAGTTTCACGGCTTTTCTACAACATGTTATAGAAAGGTTTCGGAGACATTTAAGCCAATAAGAAAGAATGAGTTTCTTGAGAAAGTTTAGTTGAGAAAAATTCAATAATTGCGAGATTTGGTAGGTTGATACCTGGAGCCAGTACACGAGAGTGCAATTCTGATAGTTCTTGACGCTTGTCTAAATCATGATTGTTTGGCAAAACTAGTTGGCCATTATTACTAAGGGGCCCTTCCATATTTTTCCATCCTAAAGCTCTTAACCCTTGGAATTCTGCCAATATTCCCTGGCTTTCAGGCAATTTTATTATAGGAGTTCTACTAATGTCCAATGTCCATAAGTTCTGCATATTACCAATGCTTTTAGGTAATTCTTCAATGGCTGTAGATTTCAAATGCAATTCAGTCAATGATGTTAACTTTTCAATCGAGTCTGGGATTTGTCTCAATGAGTGGCATCTTGACAATGACAACCATGATAGAGACACAAGGGAGCCTATAGAGTCTGGAAGTTGAGTAAGTTTTTGGCATTCTGTTAGGTTAAGGCGAGACAGAGATGCTAAATCGCCTATTGAGTTGGGTATGCGGGCTAACGATGCACAATAAGAGGCATCTAGAGCCTTAAGCTTCTTTAAAGATCCAATGGATTCAGGCAATTCTTCAATGGCCGTTGATCCCAAATGCAACTCAACCAATGATGCCAACTTTCCAATCGAGTTTGGAATTTTTCTCAACAAGTAGCATCCTGACAATAACAATTGTGATAGAGACACAAGGGAGGCTATGGAGTCTGGAAGTTTAACAAGCTTTTGGCATCTTGTTAGGTCAAGGCAAGATAGAGATGCTAAATCGCCTATTGAATTGGGTATGCAGGCTAATGTTGCACAATAAGAGGCATTTAGAGTATTGAGCTTCTTTAAAGATCCAATGGATTCAGGCAATTCTTCAATGGCCGTATGTTTCAAATGCAGCTCAGTCAATAATGTCAAATTTCCAATTAAGTTTGGGATTTGTCTCAACAAGTAGCAATTTGACAAAAACATATGCGATAGAGATACAAGGGAGCCTATGGAGTCTGGAAGTTGAGCAATCTTTTGGCAATTTGTCAGGTTAAGGCTGGACAGAGATGCTAAATCACCTATTGAGTCAACTATGTGGGCTAATGATGTACAATTAGAGGCACATAGAAACTTGAGCTTCTTTAAAGATCCAATGGATTCGGGCAATTCTTCAATGGCCGTAGATTGCAAATGCAACTCAGTTAATGATGTCAACTTTCCAATCGAGACTGGAATTTGTCTCAATGAATAGCAATTCAACAATGACAACTGCGGTAGAGACACAAGGGAGCCTATAGAGTCTGGAAGTTGAACAAGCTTTTTGCATCCTGTTATGCTTAAATAAGATAGAGATGCTAAATTGCCTATTGAGTTAGGTATACGGGCTAACGATACACAATCAGAGGCACTTAAAGTCTTGAGCTTCTTTAAAGATCCAATGGATTCAGGCAATTCTTCAATGGCCGTAAAATTCAAATGCAACTCAATCAATGATGTCAACTTTCCGATCGAGTCTGGGATTTGTCTCAAGGAGTGGCATCCCAACAATAACAATTGCGATAGAGACACAAGGGAGCCTATAGAATCTGGAAGTTGAACAAGTTTTTGGCATTCTATTAGGTCAAGGTGAGATAAAGATACTAAATTGCCTATTGAGTTGGGTATGTGGCCTAACAATGCGCAACAAGAGGCATCTAGAGTCTTGAGCTTCTTTAAAGATCCAATGGATTCAGGCAATTCTTCAATAACTGTAAAATTCAAATGCAACTCAGTCAATAATGTCAACTTTCCGATTGAGTCTGGGATTTGTCTCAACCAGTGGCATATTGACAATAACAATTGTCGTAGAGACACGAGGGAGCCTATAGAGTCTGGAAGTTGAACAAGTTTTTGGCATTCTGTTAGGTCAAGGTGTGACAAAGATGCTAAATCGCCTATTGAGCTAGGTATGCGGGCTAACAATGCACAATGAGAGGCATCAAGAATCTTGAGCTCCTTCAAAGATCCAATGGATTCAGGTAATTTTTCGATAGCCGTAAATTGCAAATGCAACTCAGTCAATGACGTCAACTTTCCAATCGAGTCTGGGATTTGTCTCAATGAGTGGCATCCTGACAAAAACAATTTCAGTAGACACACGAGAGAGCCAATAGAGTTTGGAAGTTGAGCAAGTTTTTTGCATTCCTTGAGGTTAAGGCAAGACAGAGATGCTAAATCGCCTATTGCGTTGGTTATGCGGGCTAACGATGTACAATAAGAGGCATCTAGAGTCTCGAGCTTCTTCAAAGATCCAACGGGTTCAGGCAATTCTTCAATTCCTGTGTTTGATAGATCTAGCTGAGTTAACGATATAAGAGAGCCCCAAGATTTTGGAAGTCGAGCAAGTAGTCCACAATATGAGGCATTTACAGTCTTTAGCTTTGTCAAACAACCTTTTGAAATAGGAATCTCTTGTATATTAGTGTTATCTATGAGAAGCTCCCTCAATTCTTCCATTCTACCTACTCCTAGTGGTAGCTCCTTCAATTTCTTACAATAACTGACATTCAAGGAGATGATGGTCGTGATGTCCTCAATAGAAGGATGAATCTCTTCTAGACCCTTACAATTTTCAAGTATCAAAATCTCCAAGCTCTTGAAAGCGGACAAGTCTGGAGTTGTTCTCAAAGCACAATTCGAAAGGTTGAGAACTTTGAGCTTTGTTGCCATCTGAAAGAAAGAGAGGTTACCATTTTGATATTGGAGAAAAAAAAATACCTGTGCTCCCTACTCCTTCACAGCTATCTTATTTAATTTTAACTGTTTCTTTTCAATAGTGTACTCACTAAGCCAGTATATTAATATTTTTAAGCATATCATTGCAAAGAGAATGTTGGGATGTATAAGTGCTAACTACAATTATTTGCAAATAAAATTTCATAGAAAATATCATATTTAGGTTTTCAAATTTATGACTATGTTGTTATTTATTGATTAGAGATATGCAAATTTTATTATCAAATTACAAATGACAAAAGTCAAATGGAAGAAAAGAGATGCATTCATTTGATGCCATGTTTTCCTTCAATATTATGAAATTAAAGAGAAATGGCTACTTTAATTATGAAAAGCAATTTTTAAATGCTATATGTATAAGATATAAAAGTGTTGCATTAAAAATACGTAAATGCCATTTCAAGGATAATTTTATTACTCATATAACATTACTACTTTATAAATATGTTGTATTGTGACTTCAACATATAATAATGAATAAATATTGTGCACAACAAGTTAGAGCAGTTCACAAATTATTTCCTTTACTCTAAAAGTAACAATGAATTTAAAATTTTAGTATGTATGTAAAACACAAGACTGTGAGGGTTTTTGTTTCTCCATGAAAGAAGATCCATATATACATACAACAACAATTGTGAAAAAGACACTTTTGTATGGTGAGAAATTAACTAGAAACCAAGTACAATTCAGATTAAAGTTAAGATAGGCACTATATTGCAATTATATTTTTGATAGATGTTAATTAATATAATCAAAAAGTTTTTATTAGTAGGTCTGATGTTAAGCATGACTAGTTGTTAAAATATTAAGGGGTAGAAGCTTTTGACATATTTAGGTGCCTATAAATTCCTCTTATGCTCAAGAGGAAAATCCATTATATGAGAAAGGATTTTGAGAAGAAAAAAAAGAACTCGATGCAATTGGGCCGTTGATAACATGCGATTATTTATAATAGATATGCTTTCACTACATTTTACCTTTAGTGGGCCCCATCCTCTGCAGTTCTCCGAAATCTGACTATGCCACAAGTCAAGCACGATTAATTTCTTCGGGTGAAAGTTGGCCTCTTCAAAATCCAAGCAACAATTTCTCCAATCAAGCCATCTTAATTGAGGAAGTAAATTTTGAAAATCTCCAGTAAGATTAACACCATTCACTCGAAGGAACCTTAAGTTGGTCAATTCTTTAAAGTTCTCAGCTGTGTAGCTTTTCCCCTTATCATATTTGTCGAGACAAAGGGCGTCAATTTTATTAGTGCCCTGCAATTGAAAAACATTGTGGATCATAGTATTGGATGATGGGATGAGACTAAATATATATAAGAAAATATGTATTATTTCAAATTTGTTGTCATACTATTATGATATAGGGTTCTCACATTTGACTTTATGACATGATGGATTGTGGTTACATATTACTTATCTAATCTATATAAAAATATGAAGCTCAAGAAATGGTTCCCAAATTTTTCTCTACCAATTATGCCCTTCACAATTTGCATGTTTTAAATTCCCAAAAGTTGCATCCTTTCAAAATTACAATAGAAGGCCTCTCTTCATGCACAAACTACTGCAAATAAATCTATCAAATCTCATGCTCTTTATTTGGGAAACAATAAAACCCTAACCTACATCCTTTATATGTGGAACAACATGGCTCTTATGGTTCAAAAACGTCTATCAAACTTGACATCAAAACATATATCAATACTCAAGAATCCCAATTGTAGAATCCCCCTCTTGTTCTTATGTATCTCGTTTGCAATGCTCAATAGCAAAATGAAAACAAGAATTCCATCCCAAGAAGTACGCACGTGTTTTTCATTCCTTTCTTATAATGTGTTTTTTCAATGAGTGTTTTTCATTTCATGTGGAAGAAAACATATATCAAATGTTATATAAATGATTTTTACTTTCTTTTTATTACTACATATGTTTAATGCTTTCTATTCATTTTGTGTTGATTTTGTATATATATATATATATATAACGTGATAGCTCATGTTAAATTAGTTAATATTATAAACGTATCAAATATGTGCTAAATGAAAAGCTTACTAAGAGTTGAAGGATGTTGAAATATGCATAACGCGGTATCAATTTATGACAAATAAAAAATGGAGGGAAAATTATCGAAAAAGTCCTAAACCTATTATACTTTTGCCAATTCAATCCTAAGTCTTTCAATTTTGTCAATTCAATCAACTTTTTTACTTCTTGTCAATTGAGTCCATCCAGCCAATTTTGGCCAAAAATTGTTAAAGTGACCAGTTGGCATTGATGTGGCACTTTTTAATAATATTTTAATAATTTTTTGAATTTTGAATTTTTTATTTTGGGGGGGGGGGTTAGGGTTAAGGCTAGTGAGGGTTATTGGTCAACCCTTGCCGGCCATAATTGAGGGCCGGCCGACCCTCGTTGGCCCTAGGCGAGGGTCTTGCCACCCTCACTAGCCCTAAGCTAGGGCCCTAACACCTTCACTGGCGAAAGTAAGGGCTCGCGAGTCCTCGCCCAGAATTGACAAGGGCCGTGATGCCCTTGCCAAATCTAGATAGGTGGGGGCCCACTAGCCCTCCTCGCTTTCGCTGGATAGGGTCGACTAGCTCTCACCTATGGCCGGTTATGGCCATTGGCCCTTGATTATGGCCGATAAGGGCCAACTAGCAACCCTTGCTAGCCCTAACCCCAAACACCCCCCAGCCCAAAAAAAAAAAAAAAAAAAGAGAGAAGTAAAAAAAGAAAAAATTAAAATTCAAAAAAATTATTAAATAGTGTCACATCGCATCGCCATCGACATTAGCAATTTCTCTATTGAATGGACTCAATTGGTAAGAAGTGAAATGATTTAGAATTGAATTGACAAAATTGAAAGGTTTATGATGAATTAGCAACAATGCAATAGATTTTGGACTTTTTGGATAATTTTCTCAAAAATGGATAAAAAAAAATTATGTACCATGATAGTACATATTTAACAAATAATGATATGATCATCAACTAAAACTTTGAGAAATAAGATGCTCACTAAGAGATAAATGACGTGGAAATAACTGTAAAACGATAGCATATATTTGCCAAAGAAATGGGATTAATAGAAAAATTATCCATTGTCACAAAAGAAGTACTACAGGAAAAGCCTACAAGACGAAAATAATATTTGCACATACATCATAAGTAATTTGAAAGTCACATTGGCAAATTGAGGGTGTTAACTAACGCTTGGCAACAAAGGGCTCAATCGCACAAATTGTGAAATATAAAGGACAATATTGAGAGGCCTTAATCATATTGAAAAGTTTAAAACTAAATTGATCGCCGTGTAATATATTTAGAACTTTTTGAACAAATATTCCCATTGCATGATCATATTGAAACTCAACTTCACATGTTCACTAAAATTCTGCTACACAATTTCCTTCTTTTGCTAAAGATGAAATTCATATCATAAATCGTTGGAGCTATGCCATTTAGTCATAACTCAACAATCCTCTGGCGACCTAAAACAAAAGGAGAAATGCCTCTATTCATATGCAACGCACGTGTAATCTTTATTGGTAAAATATAGAATGTTTTCCATTTCAACAAATAGAGTGTGTCCCCTTCGACAAATAATTTAACTATTTATTAACATTCCTTAGTTACTTCATTTGTCTTTCCACTTCTTTATATTTATTTCTTAATTAAACATACTTCTTTATGCAACATCTTTTGCTTCTTCTTTTTTCTTGGTGATAACTTCTTTGTATAATATCCTCTTTATAATGCAAGAAAAGAATGTTTAGATTCTCTATTTATCAAGTGTTGTGGATTGTAATAGTAGTAGAAGTCTACTGTAATGTAATGTCTCGTATTTTGGAGGATTAAGTAGAATGTGAATACGTAATTAACTCAATATGGATAGACTACCTGCTGTGGATGAGCTTTAAAAAAGGAGAAAAAAAAATATGCACGGATCAAAAGAAGAATGTAAGATGGTGAGTTGCATGAGTATGTTGCAAGGTACTTTTGCTTCGTTCCCAATTATTTCATCAATCATTTGACACGTGCCCAATTCATTCCTTAAACCAATCGAGACACATGAAATGGGAAGAGCTAGAGAGAAATGGGTCAGAGCGATATAGCATTCCATTCCTATTTGATGGATGAGCATAAGTCATTGACCACCTCCAATTTTTGCAAATTGGTCAAATTTAAGACTAGTAGAGAAAATTGAGATACTGATACTAAGTGCGCAGCAGAAACTTATGGCTCTATTACTTCCATCTAAAACTATTTTGAGTGTTACTACTGACGACTCTTGTGATCCCAAAGGTGTCCCATTATGACTAAAAAGTAACCATCATCACTGGAAAAAATTATTTGAACATGCTTTACAAGTAGATGAATTAACAAATTCCCCATTATAGAAGAAAAAAAGAATATATGTTAGGGGGTTCTATCACATGACGACATAAACTTCAATAATAAGTATAATGAAATGCATAATAACTGGTGGCCGTTATGATTAAAAGTTCTAGGAATACTCACTATGAGAAAATATTTTGTCATATCTTATAAGTAAATTATGATAACATCCGGTAAAAAAAATTATAACATGATAGCTCACATTTAACAATTAAATGATAGAAATGTACTAAATATGTGCTAAATAAATTGCTTGCTAAAATTTGAACGATGTAGAAATATTTATTATACCATGGCAGTCAATATTTGGTAAATAAAAAATCAATACAAGAATTAAGTCACATGATAGTCCATATTTAACAAATGTTGATATAAAATTAAGTAAATCTTTTTGTTAACTAAGATGCTCACTAAGAGTTGAGCTATGTAGAAGTGATTATTATGGGATGATAGTGAATATTTGACAAATAAATGTTATTAGGGGATTAATAGAAAAATTATCCATTGTCACAAAAATAAAAAATAATAGTAGCAAATTCATAGAAAAAATTATGCACTGTTATAGAAAATCTATAGAACAAAAATAATATTTGTTTAGAGGGTTACACTGCAAGGTTGCGTAAATATCTTTAAAAAATATGAAAGTCATATTATCAAATTGACAATGTTGACTTATGATTGATGACAAAGAACATGATTACATAAATTTTGAAAGAGAAAGGACTATAATGTTTTAAAAAAAAATAGATAGGGGACTAAATCACATAAATTGTAATACTTTGAAGACGAAAACTGTACTTAACCCAATCCTAAAAAATACGGGACCAAGATAGCTATTCACCCTAAATGAATGGAGGTCTCATTTATCTTTGCAAACAACTCATAAGAAAGTCAATACTCAGTAAAAGAAAAAAATTATGAAAAGACCTCACAAGAAATCAAAGCAAAAATCCAAACATCAAACATGTGCATCAAACATGTACGTGGGAAAAGCATGGCCGCCAACAATTTACAGAAATCAGCTTTTCTTTGAAAGTGCTCTGTCAAATATTATGCTTTTGTAATTTTGTAGTTGCATTGCAGTTACCAAGGGAGAGTGTCCTCATCACAATACTATGAGATAGAGGTATATATATTTCACCAACAACCATGAAATTGGTCCTCAATTATGTTCAAGAATCAGGCAAAAACAACAATTAAGCAATTAATCGGAAGAGCTCTTTTGCTAGTAGAAGCGACAAGTTTTAGAGACTTCAGATTGACAATAATTTTTATCTAACATAAAAGAGAAGATGGGCTCACATTCACTAAGAGAAATAGATAAAACTCTTACCTTGTTATTGTAAATCACATCTTCTGCTTCCTCAATAATCCATAATCTGCTACGCTTTTGAGGTTCCCTTTTATCTTCTTGATGAACAATTTCCCTTCCAAGATCTCTCAGTTGATCATGCATCATTAGATTGCCGTCTTCATCAATTTTAATTAGGGACATAAGACTCAATACTTCAATCCCCTTCTCCGGAAAAAAATCACATGCATCCCACATATAAGTCGGACTTTCTTTAGATGATCCAATAAAAAAACATGCTATATCCAAAAAAATCTGTTGCTCCTCATACTCTAATGCATCATAACTCATCTTCAACGTCTCTTGCACTCTCTTTTCAGGCATCTTCTTTAATTTCTTTAATGTATCTTTCCATACTTTTTTGTCTTTCCACATAAGAATGAACCTATTATTTCAAGAGCTAAGGGAAGCCCCTCGTAGTTAATACAACATCACAAGAAGTAACCTCATAATCACTTGGAGGAGAATCCTTTCGAAATGCATGTCTACTAAATAAAATCAATGATTTATCCAAAGGCAACTCGTTGAGTGGGTACATGTGGTCGACTCTAGCCTCATCAAGGATCCCCTTGTTTCTAGTTGTTATGATGACTATACTTCCTGCTTTAAACCAATTATGATCTCCGGCCAAAGCATTCAAGTGAGTAATATCATCCATGTCATCTAGAAGAACAAGAATTTTCTTACTTTTAAATCGAGATTTGATGACACTAATTCCCTGGTCAGCATTTGACACATCAAGCGATTTTCCTATTATGTCAGAAATGAGTTGCTTTTGTAGGCATATAATACTCTCGCGATGACATGTCTCTTGAATATTTGCCACAAAGCTATGATCCTCAAAACGACTAAAGCGTTTGTTGTATAACACATTTGCAAGAGTTGTTTTACCGATACCGCCTATTCCATAAATTCCTATAATCCATGTTCTATTGAATGTAGCATCTATCTTAGCATCTATCTTGCTCATAATATGTTCCACTGGATCATCAATTCCGACCAATAGTTCGGGAACATTTAGCTGAAAAAGTCTTTTCAACTCGTGCATAACTTTTCCGACAACAATTTTAGCCAATGCCCCTTCATGCCTATCAAACAACAATGAATTTCAATTTAGGATGGTAACAGTTATATTCTTTTTCAAAAAAGATTTGGTTAAAAGAAGTTAACAATGTTTTGGTGGAGAATAGAGTACCCGTTTTCAATTTTCTCTCGATTCCCATCCTTTTAAGCAACTGACTTCCTTAAGCACTTGTTCCCATTCCTCTGCAACAACTTTGCCCAATTTCTTTTTATGTGCATTGATAGCATCTCTTAATCTACCACTAGGATTTCGCAATTGCGAGGGTTCCACTTTGTAAAATATGGGCAAAACTGTTTGCCCTCCATTTCTCTTACACTTCAACATATGAGCCAGCTCGTGAAGGCACCATTTACTGGAAGCGTAGTCCTCTGAGATAATAGGGATGGAGATCTTAGATTGTGTAATGTTGCGGAGAAGTTCTGGTCCAATCTCCTCACCAACACGAAGCTCATTGTCATCTCTGAACACATGAACTCTTGCATCAACAAGACTGGTATAGAGATAATCAGTGAAGCCTTTACGAGTATCCTTCCCTCTAAAGCTCAAGAACACTTCATAATCATTTCCTTCTGTCTTTTTAGTTCCGCCTTTATAATCACCTACAAGTGGAGATGACCATGAGGAAGAAGCCCCGGAATCCCGATCTTCTGAATGAGTGGGTTCATTTCTTTCCATCTCGAGAGAATTGGAGGAGCATAGCCTACAAAGGCAGTAAAAAGAGAAAGATGCCCCACATATCAAATCTTTTAGGCTCCGCCTTCGTAGTCACCTACAAAGGCAGTAAAACAGATTGATGGAGTAGAGCCTCAAAGGAAAGCAGGAAATAGAGATAAGAATATACGGAATCCCACACTTGGGGATTGTTGAAATCTCTGTCAGGGCACATTTCGTAACTACATTCAAACAAAAATGAAGTCTAATTGACCAAAAAGGAGATTGATCGAGCTGAGTCTTGAAAATAAAGGTAGATTTCACAATCCAGATCTCGAAATGCAGAAATGTCTCTAAGAACTCAAATCGAAACTCGTCAAAGGAAAATGGAGCAATCGATTACCTGAGAAGTGTTCAAACAACACAATCCACCCACTGCCGTGATCTCTGCCGGTTTTCAGCCTTCGACTTCGGATTAACTACACTCAACACTCTCTCCCGCGCTTGCTCGAACGGTGCTGAGTTATTGCCGTCTAACCGTCCCAGACCCTTTTATCCATGAAAACAGAGGAGGACATTTGCTTCGTGGATTCTGCCTAAGTTGTCTCTTCAAGCGGACCCCACGGCGCTCCTCCTCTACACTTTGCTTGACAGCTACGAGGGCCAGCTGCTCAGAAACCGAAGCCCACCTGTGGCCCCCGCCTCGCATCTCGAGGATATCTTCGGCCACTCCGAATGTACCGAATTGCCCCCGCCGGCTCACGTGGCGCACGGTCCGAGCAAGTTCCCGTGTTCTCCCCGACCGAGGCGACTTGGGGGTTGGACTTTCGGAGCGATTTCTTTTGGCTTTTGAAAAAGGAGACGGGGACCGTGCAACAACCTTTCGACAGCGCTAACTAGGCGGCTCCATATTTTGGCCTTTTTCTCTAATTACTAATGAGGTGTATCACCTTTTTCAAAATAAAAGAAAATTCTGGTGTGCCGAGGTTGCACTTAAAAATATAATTGATGTTTTACATTTAAAAAATTAAATATGTACATTCTTTAAGTTAAACTACAAACATAATTGTATAATTATCTATATCTGCATATTTTGAATCTTTTAAATAATTTCTTGCTAAGCAAAAGTTTGACCATGAGAGGTGCAAGGGAATAGAAAGTAAAAATTAGTATATGGAGACCAAGAATGCGATATGTGTCGGTTCCTCATATTTGTAAGCATAAACTCTTTCGTATTTGGAGACTTGTGTCTTGCCCAATATTTTGCATTAATGGAGAATTTGTTGATATATGGATTAACGTACTTGATCAAACCAAATAAGTTGTTAAGATCTAAAATATATTTAGCATTGTACTCTGATGGCTAAAAGTAAATGATTGCATTGGTAATTTCAAGTCAAGCCTTATGTGTTATAACTCGATTTTCAACTTGACTCAACTTGTTTTTTTTTTTTTTTTTGGCCAATGCTGAACTTAATCATATGTGAGAAATAAGCTGCGAGTACATGCTTGTTTAGATAAAACTGGAAAATAATCAATGAAATTTTGTAGTACTGAATTTCAGACCATTTTTAAGTACTTAAAATGAAAGAAAATGTTGTTTGATAGTAACCACGGGGTCAATTCCATAAAAAAAGCATGAACTTTAGGTGTTGTCTCAAATCTGGCCCGAACTTTATTTTGTCTAAAAAAAAAGCACGAACTTTAGGGGTTGTCCCAAATCTGGCCCGAACTTTATTTTGTCTAAAAAAAAAAAAAAAGCATGAACTTTAGGTGTTGTTCCAAATCTGGCCCAAACTTTATTTGAGACAAAATAAATTAATTCTATTACAAATAAGCTTCACATCTCTATTTAACTACAAGATGCATACGCTTTTAATATCTCGCTTTAAGGCAATGTAATCTTCTGCTTTCAACCTAGCTTCTGACATTGCAAACAGTTTGCCAATTGTTAATTAATCTAATGGCCCTAGCTATGTGCCTCGTCCCCTGGAACTGAAGCTGCTGAATTATTTTTCCCATGAGAATTATCTATAAAGTTCACTTCATTGGAAGACAAACTTAAATTTAACACTTCCTCCAAACACTCGAATGCAGCATCGTTTTGTTGTGTTGGATATTATTGCTGACGTGGAAATGCCATGTCGAACAACTATGGAATGAGGGTTAACGGATGGCCAGATTTGGGACACAAGTGAAAATTTGTGCATTTTTTTAGACAAAATAAATTTCGGGCTAGATTTGGGACAATACTTAAAATTCGTGCTTTTTAGACAAAATAAAGTTCGGGCCAAATTTGAGATAACACCTAAAGTTCGTGCTTTTTTATGGAATTAACCCGTACCTGCGGCATTACACGGTAGGTTTGGGAACCTAGAGGTGCGTGGGGCCATTCTATGCAAGTGCACTTGATTTGTTTCTTTAACTATTCATAAAAGAAAAAGAAAAGAAAAACTAACCAGCAAGACTCCCATGCTGCCAGTACTAACAGACATGAGTCAATCACAAAAACATATTATAACATTTAGGACACTTTGTTTAGATATTCTAGTAAGGACAATTTATTATTTTCAATCCAAAATCTACTCTCTTTTTTATCTTTCAAAGGAGATTTATCTAAAAGGGCACATAATGCTGAGTTACCATCCAACGACCCAAGTCGCATGTCAGTGACAGGATATTTATTACACACCAAAGATTGTGCAAAGGTATGTGTTGCTTTTCACTTGGCTCGCTTTTTTTTTATTTTTTTATGAATAAAGAAATAGCATCGAAAACCAACAATCAATTCCGATTGTGTAGATTGCGAGAATGCTCTCTCTCTCTCTCTCTCTCTCTCTCTCTCTCTAGGATGGATGTGCCATTCAACTAACCAAGTCGCGTGCTATGGATAGGATAATTATTGCACACCAGCATCATGCGAAGGTACATGTGCTTTTTGACTTGACTTGCTTTTTTTTTTTTTTTGTGAATAAAGAAATAGAACCGAGAAGCAACAATCAATTCCGATTGTGTAGATTGTGATAATGCTCTCTCTCTCTCTATCTCTCTCTCTCGGATGGATGCGCAGGATCACTGTCCGATCCGACTTAAAATCATGAAGATCCCTTACTCGCGCATGTTAGTGCCTAACGATCATGGCATGCATATTGACGAATAGTTATGAAGAGGAGTAGGGGTGTGCAACCGGTCTGGGTCAACCCGGTTCCCGGATCGGCCCACCTGGAAAACAGGGTCGGGAACCGATTCCGGTTGAAACCGGTCCGGGAACCGGTTCCCAAATATCAGACCCTGTTTGAACCGGTCCGGGAACCGGTTCCGAGGGATTACCCACCCGGGAACCGGATCGACCGGACCGGTTTGGGAATCGGTTGGAGAACTGGTTTGAAGCCCCCAAAACACACGAGCGAAGCTGCAAAACCTAATCTGTCTGTGTCTTTCTCCGTTCCTTTCTATCTTTGCCGAAATCTTGAAATCGCGAAGCACCCAAGCACCGAGTCACCGACGCCGCCTCTGGCCCTCTGCCGCTCTCGTCAGTCGTCACCCCCCTCGCGCTCGCACCACCGCCTCCATTCCGCCGGTCATCTGAAGCTCCGCTCAGCCGCTGACCCCCGCCGAGCTCCACTGGTTTTGCCCGCGAAGCCGCTGACCCCCGCCGAGCTCGCACCTGAGCACCGACGCCCCCTCCGTTCGATCGCCTCATTCCACCTGCTGCTGTTGCCTCGCCAACGCCCCTGACCCGCAAATCTCGCGTCCGCAAATCTCCCCTGCTGCCGATCTACCACCGCCCGAACGACACCCCCTGCTCTGCTCGCTGACACCAGCTGAAGCTGCGTCAATCCTTGCCGCCCTCACCAGCTGCAATACCAGCAGCCTGTTGAAGCCACTGCTGAGCTGATTTGCTCGACGCCCGACAAATTTGTTCCGAGGTTTACCTCTCTCTTTGCCTGAAATGAAGCTTCTCATAGCTGTTTCTGTTATTTGGTTGTTTAGATGTTTATTCCCCTGCATTGTTAGATTCGTTGAAGCATGAGCAAGCTAAAGCATGAGCATGTTTCGGTTCAAAGCATCATATAAAGTATGTTAAACTAGTTTGAGGCGTGGGACAGGATTTTTGGGCGATTTTTGGGCTTAAGAAGCATTCTTTTGGATTTTCGTAGTTGGCGGTTGCTAGATTGGGATCGCTTTGCGGGGGGTTTTTGGCCGTTAGTGATGCGGAAACTTGAAGTGAGTTGAGGCTGGCTCCTCGCCTGTTGTCAATCGGAGCGAAATCGCTTTGTGTAGAATTTATGTTTGGTGTACAGATTGTAACAGTTCGAGTCCTCGAAGTGAGTTGCAGTTTTTCTAGTTGAATGATGAAAGATTGAGAAAGAAACGAAGAGAGAGGGAGGTCGCACGAATGTGGATTGGTAGGGCAAAGCAGCAATGTGGCTAGTTATCGGAATGTGGCAATTGCCGGTTTTCTTGTCTCGTTGCAAAAAAACAAATGGGTTGCTACCTAGTAAAGTTTGAATACTTCGAGGACTAATTCCATCTTAGGGAAATTTCGGCATGGATATTATCCAAGCACAATGCGTCGAATTGAATTGGAAAACAGCTCAACGAATTGGTGTTCCTAGTTACTTGGCTAGCTATGCGCATAAGATATCTCGTTGGATTCTAATACTTTCAAAGTCCTCTTTGGTCCTCTCGTTCGATTTAAGCAAGAAAGACTACATTTCAGCTTTCATGCAAGTTTCTGTCTAAAGTACAAGAATGGGTCTCAAATGTTATTCACTTGGTATTTATTGTTTGAAGTGTTGTTTTGAAATTTTACTCTTTTGCTCTTTCTATTTTAGGATTTTAAAAACACTGCCATGGGTTCCGTGTGTTGTCCTGCAGATTACGTACCGTGAATTCCCTACTTTAGCATCATCCTCGGTAGTTTATTCCTCCCGGATGGTCCTGTCTTAAAATGACAAGTGCAAAGATCTCGCAAATCAAGAATAACACATTCTGGGGGAACAGGATTTTTTGTCATTCCCATTACAATGATTGGTCAAATTGGTTATGAATGTCTTCTTTTTGCCAATTGTCTCGCTTTATCCGGATGTTTTACCTTATCGGTATGGAGTTGCTTACGAGTTATTATGACCTTGCCGTCTTTCTAGAAATCCAACAAGCCATATTTATCTGCTCCTATACCAAACATTTAAGCTGCAATTCAGTTAAAGATGGATAATTGTATTCCTCACATATTTGTAATGCCAAATGCTAACAATGTACTTGCTGAACTTTGTTCATGTTTTTCTATATCTTCTTTTCTGTTCTTTGTTTCCAGTAGCGGCTGCTGAACAGGTCAAACCATCCAGCTTCTGGTTCAGCAGAGCCGCCCTGACTTGCAGCAGTTAAATCTTGCATAACCTCAGCTACCTTGTCCTTTCCACATAGCATCTTTATAGCCTTTTCAGCTTCAACAATTTTTCCTTGCTACAAATAGAATACCCATACCTCAGTGCTCTCATCAATGAACTTGCTAAAAAACTATGCACTCATTGAAAGATGTTCTTTTTTTTAATTTATGTAAAACAGGGTCCAATGAAAACAGGGTCAACCCTGTTCCCGGACCGGAAAAACAGGGTGGGCCGGGAACAGGGTCCAATGAAAACAGGGTAGGGAACAGGGTCCAAAAAAGGAGAACCGGTTATAACAGGGTAGGGAACAGGGTCCAGGTCTAGACTCTACCCACCCTGGATCCGCTCACCCCTAAAGAGGAGACCCAGTTTATCAGAAGATCATAAGACGACCACCAAATTCATGTGTGTAGAGTCACTTCATTACTGTTTAAAGTTAATTGAAGATTCGATACAAACATTACACCAAATATTGGAATCGAATGAGACCCTATATCTCAATGGATATTAGATTATCAAGAAAAAAAAAAAAAACAATTTGATGGTACATATGGGCATGTTTGTTTGTTCTTGCTTGGGCAAGTTGGGCGATCATGACGATTGCATAATTAAAAACTATTTGAGTTATCGCCTTACGTTAGATCCATCTCTATGCAAATTTTAAATAATCCAAACATCCTGGTTGGCATCCCGCCATAACATGTGAACAATGAAATCCATAGATTTTGAAACTCCTACCAAGTGTCTAAGCTTTGATCGAAATTTGAGATTCTTCACGCTTGACTTGACTCCTAAGTAGACTTTGTTTTTGTTAACATTTTTAATGTACCACCTCAAAGTACAAATGGTAAAAAAGGAAAAAGAGACATGGTAATATAGTGGACATTGTAGTTCCCAAAGACGACAGTTTACCAATTGCATGTATCCTTATGTAAGAAATAAATAAGTATATGCACAAAATAAAGGTTAAATAGCAATGATAAAACAAATTAAAGTTTTGGGAAAGAAAATGAAATGCAATTCCTTTTTCACATCGTAAAGTGGATATCTTTTTCAAGTTAAAATATTGAAAAACCCTAAATTGATACATATATGACAAATTTACCCTAAACTAATTTTTTAACTACTAAAAATCCCGAATTGATACACTTATAACAAATTTATCCAAAGTGATCACAAAAAATCCTAAATTGGTACACTTATGACAAATTTACCCAACCGCCACAAACCTCAAGCTAGTATATATGTGACAAATATATATATTAAATTAATAACACAAAAAATACAAAAAATGGTATAATTGTGATAAACAAATAAACTAGTAAACTAGTTCATTGTAATGTGTCATTCAACTTAATAATTTGACAGTAAAATTTAACGGAAATTAATAGAAGGTAAATTTGTCACATGTATATCAGTTTGAAATAAATTTTTCAAAAGTTTTGTATTCAAAAAATTAGTTTTAAGTAAATTTATCATAGATATATCAATTTAGAGTTTTTCATAGTATTAATCATCTTTTTTCTAACCGTGCTTTTAGTAATTAGTGGGCGTGCTCGATGGATAATTCCCTCTATATGCTCATGAATGCTCCCCCACCGCTGTGACTTCCCCTAATTGTTAGCATTTTACTTGAGCTGCCTTGCCTTTACTATTAATAAGATAAAATAGGAAAGAACACCAAGGAGCAATCATTGCCCACGTAATTTCCACTACGTCAGATGGTGTCGGGCACCATCCTCTGCTTCTTGACTTGACTTACTTTTTCTGCTAATAAAGGAAATAGAAATGAAAACCAGCGATTAATTCCCCACCATCTAATTTCCACGAGGCAATCAATGCACGCGTAATTTCCACAGCTGTTTGCAGAAGGTGCATGGAACCATGCAATTCTTGTGCTTCTTCACTTGACTTTGCTTTTTTTCCCAATTAATAAAAGAAATAAAAAAGAAAACTTACCAGCATAGCAATGCTCCCATGCCTCTGGTGCTAATATACACGAGTCAATCACAAAAACATCACTCGTTACATTATTATTTCCACGGCATTATGTGGAAGGTGCATATTCTCCGCCAACTAATTTTAATAAAGAAAAAAAAAAGTAGATTGCGGTAGCGTTTAATTATGATGATATGCATGTTGGCATATAGTTTTGAGGAAGAGACCTAATTTTATCACAAAATCATAATACGACCATCAAATTTGTGTATAGAGCTACCTCATTACTACTATTTAATGTCCATTGAACATTAGATGTGGAAATTTTACTAAAGACAAGAATCGGTTGAAACTCTATGTCCCAATTCGAATGGAGCAACGAGCATATTAGCACATTTAATCCAATAACAATTGTGAAGAATCTACAATTTATGGATATTTGATTATTGAGACAATTAAAAATGGAGTGATAGTAAATATGGGAAAATTTGTTTGTACTTGCTTGGGCAAGTTGGACAATTATGACATCTTGTTAGCACAATTAATAACTAATTGATTTACTATATTATGTTAAATCCATTTCACGATGTAAACAAGATGATTTTGATCAACCTTTCTTTTTCCTTTTCACAAACTCACAAAACTTTGTAGTTGGCCCCACCCGAGTTCGTGGAATCTCAAATTCATATTTGGGAATACATGTTAATGCCCAAACATCTCTTTAAAAACCTTAATTAATCTGAACTTTGCGATTGACATCCTACAACAATATGCGAACAATGAAATCCATGGACCTGAAGCTTTGAGCAAGTGCAAGTGATGCTTCAATGGAAATTTGAGATCTAGCTGACTTGACTGGACTTGCATTTTCTATCAATAACAAAATATAGAAAAGAGAATTAATGAGCACTACTTGTTATAGGTCTCTATCATTAGCGTTGGGATAGTATGAACTAACTATACAACAATATCACGACCAAACCAATCACACTATTAAAATATATTACCATAACCAAATGATATTTAATACACAACCTCAATTTACAAACGAAATTTTAAAAAAAAAAAAACAGAAAAACATGATAAGACTTTATGATATGATGGACATTGTAGTTCATGAGGACAACATGGTATCGGTTATGTGTTTCGTTATGAAAAAAATAAACAAGATGATAGATATAATAATAATTACACTGTGAAAGATAAAACAAAATATATTTTAAGGAAGAATATGGAAGGTAACTTTTTCGCATTGTAGAGCGCGTTTATTTTTTTTTCCTAACGATGCTTCTAATAATTGATGGGCATTGTGATGGTTGAATCCCTCCCCGAGGAAAAGAAAAATTTGAAATCCTACATATCTAGGAGGAGAAAATTTTGTCGGTTATTTAAGGTGCATTTGGTAACGATTTTATTCCCGGGAACAGATTCTGATCAGAAATTATTCTTTTTGAGTATGTTTCCAGGAATAATTTCTAAGCATTTTAAATCGTTTGGTAATTGTCCAAAATTTCAATTCCCAGAATAGAATTGCATTTGGCACCATCCTTAAAAGTTCTACTTCAAATCATTTTTTAAAAAAATTTAAACAATTTTATTATTTTTTTCATTTTTTTTTATTTTCATTTTTTCTCCTTCTTTCTCATCTTCTTCTTCTTCAAGGTGGTCGGTCGCCGGCCTTAGGATGATCGGCGACCGGCCAGACGAGGATCGGCGACCTCATCGGAGCATCGCTGGCCCTCGGCGAGGCCGTGCCTTGTCTGCTGAGCCTCTCCGGCAACTAGGCAAGGTTCGGTTGAGCTCGCTTGGTTGCCAGCGAGGCTTGACCTTGTAGTGGCTTGGCGAGGTTGAGTCCCGTCGGTGGCTGGGTGAGCACAACCTTGCTAAATCTAGGTAAAGTTGAGCCTCGTTGGTGGCTAGGGGAGGCCTCGACGAGGCCCGCCTGGCCACTAACGAGCTTGTGGGACCTCGTCTTAGCTTAACGAGCCTCCGACGAGCTCGCTAGACTGATCGCCAGCAACGGTGGTCAGTGAACGGCGGCGGACAGCAACGGTAGCGATAGCAGCAATTGACGAAGAAGAAAGAGGGAAGATTAACAAGAAAAAAGAGAAAATAGGTGCTTGATTCTAGAATTGTTCCCGGAAACAAAGAATCAATTTTTTTTTTTACTTCTCGATTTTGTTTCAAAACTACTTCCGGAATAAAAAAAATAGAAATTTGTTTTCAAGAACAAAAATTTTACCAAATGAATTTATGTTCTAAATCTATTCCAGGGACAAAAGAACATAAATTATCACTATTTGACAAGTTGCCAAATAGACCTTTAAGTTGTCTAGACAAATGATAAATATTGGTTTAGACTCTTTTGAGGATCAAGAAGTGTAGCAAGAAAGGATGAGGTCCTGGATTTTTACTTGCTTGGGAGGCAAAATACCTAGAGGAAATGAATGAAGCTTCCATTATTTGAATGAATAATGGAAATCGAAAGGGTTTCTCGTTATCTGGAAAATATATGTGAATGAGTTAGTAATTTATTTAAATAAATAAATAAATATTAATGAAAGAAAAAAAGGAAAATTCCAATGCACCTCATCATCAAAGCTATAAGCCGTTAAGCAAATTATCACCATTAAATGCTATCACAATCTATTTTCTTTTTATTTATTTATTAAAATTAGTTGGTAGAGAATATGCACCTTCCGCATAATGCCATGGAAATAATAATCGGACGAGTGAAGGAGCACGGGAGCATTGCTATGCTGGTTAGTTTTCTTTTCGTTCTTATTAACAGAAAAGTTGCAAAGTCAAGTCAAGAAGCACCAGCACAGGATAGTTCCACGCGCCTTCTGCGAGCTGCTGTGGAAATTACGCGTGCATTGATTGCCCTGTGGAAATTAGATGGTGGAGAATTGATTGTTGGTTTTCATTTCTATTTCCTTTATTAGTAGAAAAAGCAAGTCAAGGCAAGAAGCAGAGGATGGTCCCCAGTACCTTCTGCAAAGTGTAGTGGAAATTACGTGGGCAATGATTGCCCTTCGGTCTTCTTTTTCTATTTCTCTTATCGATAGAAAAGGCAAGTCAAAGTCTTGCTCGCTTTGGAAAAAAAAATGTATAAAAAAATTATCATTAATAATTGAAATATTTTTTACTAATTAATTATTTCAAATGATATAATTTTATGAATATAATTCAAATGATAATGCAATTGGGTCCTTAATGTGAGTGAAAATATTTTAATTGCATAAGATTAAGGAATGTCAAACTGAGAGTGCAACAAAAATTAAAAAAGATGAATGGAAAAACAAAAGATAAATTCTCTCCAAACAGATCTAGGGTATCTATATGGCAATTTAGGATGCGTTTGACAACTTGTCAAATAATAATAATTTATATTATTTTATTTTTTAGAGTAGATTTGTAACATGGATTTCTTTGGTAAATTTTTTATTCCTATGAACAAATTTTTATTTTTTTTTTGTTCCGGAAGTAGATTTGGAAAAGAATCAAGAAGTTAAAAAAAAAAAAAAAAGTTGATTTTTTGTTTCGGAGAATAATTCCAAAATTAAGCTAATCCATTTTTTTCTCTTTTCTCTTCTTTCTTCTTGTTCTTCTTCCTTCTCTCTTTTTCTTCAACTGCCACCATAGGAGGCTCGTCCAGCCACTGGCATGGCGGGCCTCACCTAGCCATCGGCGAGGCTCAGCCAACGAGGCATGATCTCGCCGAGGGTTGGCAACCATTGAAGAAGAAGAATAGAAATAAAAGAAAAGAAGAAATAAGAAAAAAATTATTAAAATTATTAAAAATTAAAAGAAAATTACTTGGATTATGAATTTTCATAAAAGGGCACCAAACGCAATTCTATCCCAAGAATAAAAATTTTGGACAATTATCAAACACCTTAAAATACTTAAAAATTGTTTTAACAAAAAAAAAAAAAAATTCTGATAATTGTTCTGGTTAAAATGTGCCCTTAGCATTTTTTTTGTAGTATTTCCCCCATTCTTTAATCATGATTGATCTTGGGCAAGGATTTCTAGGCTCAACTTGCCCATTGATCTTTTACTATTTGAAATTGGATCATGCAAAGTGTTGATGAGGTCAGTGATGGATTTTCACTCACATTAAGGTAAAGATAAATTAGCACCTTATTAGAAAAAAAAAATGTTTGCATATTTGAAGACCACGCCCTTTGAAATGCACCTACATTATATATTAGGATATTGGATTCCTATGCATCCCATGAGAATGAAAGACATGATTTGTCAACAACCTAAACACGCCACAAAACGAGAAAATATTATAAATGAATCCGAGCCTTATCTTGTGATATATGTATCTCTCGTTTCATTGGGTATTCAAGATTCCACCCTTATCTTTGGTCCATCTTACACGGCTCACTCTAGTCCACCAGTTTGTGCAGCTCATATCAACGTGAGTAGATTTTTTTGAGTTTCTTTGATAACTACAGGTGATATGGCAACTTCGAGGAATTAACGTTTGGCCCTTCATGGAGCACCTTAATAACTAATAACATCAGTCGGATGTTTCTTTGGAGCTTTTAGTGTGCATTTGCTCCACAGAAAAAAGAATTCAAAAAATAGTTTTTAAAAATAATCATTTATATTACTTATTAAAATTAATAAATAAAAAAATCTTCATCGTCCACACAAATATTTAAATATAAATTATCATCGATAATTCAAATATTTTTAATTTACTTGTATTACTTAAAATAATTAATTAATAAGAAATATTTTATTGTGTCATTTAAAATATTTTCTTAAAAATATTATTTATATTATTTAAAATAATTATTTAATTAAAAAATTATTTTGAATGATAATTTATATTTAAATATTTCATTTATTCATAGCGGGGAAGACTTTGCCTTGCATTGCCTTGCTTTTTCTATCAACAAGAGAAATAGAAAAGAAAACCAAAGGACAAGCATTGCCCGCATAATTTCCGCAGCATTTCAAAGAAGGTGCCAGGGACCATCCTATACTTCTTACTTGCTTTTTCCACTAATAAAGAAATAGAAATGAAAATCAACGATCAATTCTCACCGACTAATTTCCACGGGGCAATCAATGCACGCGTAATTTCCACAGCAATTTGTAGGAGCCTGGAGGTGCGTGGAACCATCCTACGCTGGTGCTTCTTGACTTGACTTTGCTTTTATTCTCTCTCTCTCTCTCTCTCTCTCTCTCTCTCTCTCTCTCTCTTCTTTCTGTTAATAAGAGAAATGGTAAAGAAAACCCAATGCTCCCATGCTCCCGGTGCTAATATAAACGAGTCAATCACACAAACATCACTCATTGGTTTATTATTTCCGCGGCGTTATGCAGAATGTGCCTATTCTCCTCCAACTAATTTTAACAAATAAATAAAAAAGTAGATTGCGATAGCATTTAATGATGATGATATGTCTGTTGGCATATAGTTTTGAAGAAGAGACCTATTTTATTAGAAAATCAAAAGACAACCATCAAATTTATATAAAGAGCCACCTTGTTACTACTGTTTAATATCCATTGAAGATTAGATGTGGAAATTTTACTAAAGACAAGAATCGGGTGAGACTCTATATCCCACGTTGAATGGAGTTACAAGCATATTAGCACATTTAATATAGTAACAATTTTGGAGAATGTACAGTGTATGGATATTAGATTATCAACGCAATTAAAAAAATTAATAGTAAAAACGGGAAGATTTGTTTGTCCTTGTTTGGGCAAGTTGGATGATTATGCCGCTTTTGTTTGAACAATCAATAACTAATAGAGTTACTAAATTATGTTAAATCCATCTCATGATGTAAACGAGATGATTCTGGTCAACCCTTCTTTTTCCCTTTTCATGGACTCGCAAGGTACTGTAGTTGGCCCCTACCGAGTGGGTGGAATCTCAGGCCCATTTTTTGGAGTACATGTTAATGGTATACCACGTCTGCACAAACCTTAAATAATCCGAATGTTGCGATTGACATCCCACGACAACATGCAAACAATGAAATCCATAGATCTTAAGCTTCAAGCAAGTGCATGGAGCTAGTGCATGGGAAGCTTTGATTGAAATTTGAGATCCAACACTCTTGATTGGACTTGCATTTTTAATCAATAATAAAATATAGAAAAGAAAATTAACGAGCAATACTTGTTATAGATCTCTGTCAATAGTGATTGGATACTATGAACTGACTATACTACAATGTCATGACCTTGACCAATTACACTGTCATAAATATATTATCTTAACCAAATGGTTGCTGTTTGTTTCTTAAGTAGGATAAATTTTTTAAAGATGTTTAATACACTACCTCAAACAAAATAAGACATGTTAATGTGGTGGATACTGTAGTTCATGGGGACGGCAGTGTACTGGTTACACGTTTTGTTATGAAAGAAATAAACAAGAAAATGCATGTAATAATGATGATTACATAGTGAAAGGTAAAACGAAATATATTTTAGGAAGGATATTGGATGCGATTTTTTCGTAGATTTGATCGCCCATACAATCAAACCTTGGTTCCCAAAAATGGAGGGCTTTTGCTATGGAAAGAAACTTGCCTTTGAAGATGATTGCCAATCAATCAAAATATCTTACTAGAATTGAGTCTTCTACTTAGATAATCTTTGAGATAGACAATCAATATTTCCTTAAAAGACAACCATACCAAATCACAAATTGTTAAAAATGAGATAAAATGTCTCAAATAATAATCTTGTAAATCAAGACAAGAGTTTCGTGCCTACACTCAACTTTTGTAGGACTCTACTGATATCCAATCCGTTGCCTTGTTAATATCCAGCCTTCGCCTTGCTGACATCAATACAGTTCACTTGCTGATATCCACGCAGTTTACTTGCTAATATCCACGCAGATAAAAACTCTTCATTCTTTATTAGACAATTAAGAATCCTTTCAGCGTGGATATTAACTGACACACTTTTTTTTTTTTTTTTTACGATTACCAAGAACGATATAAATATGGATAGTTTTGTTAACATATATTATGTGGAGGTTTTGTCAACACTTTAAAATGGTTATGAAATTTCTTGGATAATTTGGAATAGGTAATGGTGTGGCTTCTTGGACTTATTGTTGTTTTTTCTTATACTCGAAAATATTTGTAGGGTCTCATCATGGTTATTTGATCTAATGGTCTTGTCTCCCGTGTCAAATTTAGTGCGAGTCAAAGGGTGATCATAATAGCATCGGCGAATCATAAAATACCGAGTTTATGTGTTAAACTCAAGTACTCACTGCTTACACTGGTCATCATAATGAAGTCACAATGCTGATCTTTGACCTCAAACTTCTCCTGGCTGTTAGATAAAGATGGTGCATGGTCATTTTTCACATTTCTAGCGATATTCTACTAATTGTGATAATACTCTGTCCATGTGAATTTGTAGCACAAAAGTACGTTTGAACTCGAATATATATCAAAAGATGAAAAGTGCCCTGTAAGATATTCATTGATGGACATGTGCTTACTAGCCTTTGCTTGATTCGTGAATCTTTATGTTTAAAATAAGTCAATATGATATTCTCCCATGCTGGTGATGTGCCAAGGGTCTTCCTTTGATTTTATTGCAAGGTTCAATTACGTTGCTAAAGATTTCAAGTATGGCACATACTTGATCTGATTGCGAGAATTAAACATTATCGGATATGCGGTTTCATATTGCAACATCATCAGGGATGCCCATCAGTGAACTAACTGTGAAGAATATTTTCGTTCTGCTCTATCTCAGTTTTGCCGACTATACCAGCAGCAAGATGAGGTGCCAGCCTGCTTTATTTGTGGAACACTGGAAAATCTTTGGGTTTGTCTGATATGTGGTTTTGGAAGATGTGGAAGGTGTATGATGTGCTGGAATCTTCGCTCTCTATATTTTAGTGTTTTGGTAGGCTGTATTGTTACAGCTTTTCCTTTTTGGATTTGTCGATGCAAAGACAAGCACGCAATCAGCCATTGGAAAAATACACAATATTGCTATTCTCTAGATTTTAGAACAAAGCAAATTTGGGACTATGTCGGGGACACTTACGTTCCTCAACTTAATGAATCAAAAGTTGACGGAAAGCTTGGGGAGATGAATTCATACTGTGAATCACTTGAAGGAAATTGTGGCAGTTGCGGTTGTAGCGAGGATTTCAGAATTAGTGGGGTGCTCTTCAGTCTTCAGCAGCAAAATTGAAGCAATAGCTTCATGCGCCCTCTTATTTGTATGCTGTGAACATTTTTGTTATCCAATTCTTTTTCCATGCAAAGATTTGGAGTTTGGACTCAGTTAAGTGAGATGTTTGAAGTTTGCAGGTGCGTAATGCTTTACCAGTGCTGACAGGTGACAATGAAAGATTTTGTTTCTGGTTTTGTGCTTCATATGTTCATTTTGTTGGCCAAACGTCACATGTCCATTACTGGGCCTGCAAACTGTATATTACCTCCATTATAATTATCAGACTTACCTCGTTTATTCTGACACTGTAGATATACTTTTTCATAGATGCATGCCGACTATATACATCTAGCTTCGACTCAGCTGGAAGCGCAAAGAAAATAAAGCACGCGGATACCTATCTTAGTTCTCCCTGCTTAACATAGTCTTGTACATTGTCCAATGTGCTATTTGACTGATCAGCCACGGTTGTAAGCATTACTCCGGAAAGCTCTCTCTCAATGGTTCTAAGCACCACATATTTTAGGAGAAAACCATAATAGAACACTAGTTTAGTTACTCCCGATTCAAAATGTTTCTCCATTTTCTGTTTTCTTATTTTTAAGTGACCTCATTGTACTCTTGGAACTTCTATGGGAATGGTAGAATTGTTGCTAAGAGAAGGAAAGTAATTACGTTTATACCTCTCCATTTCTTCAACGAGTGGGTCCAAGATCACGAGGGGTTGGCACCTTCAACACATATTGACTTCTCCAACATCACAAACGATTTTTCCTAAAATCAAGTACATACTGTGACACGAAGGAGCACTGTCATCACCAAAGTGCCAGTTTCAATGCATCTCTCACAACTGTCACGTGTCTTTATCAAAATCTTGTTAATTAAAAGTGATAAATCAAACGGTTCAGCAAACATAGATGAACAATAACCGCTAAACTACAGCATATGCAACAACAGGACACACCAATTCATATAACTTGTAAATTTCGAGTATCTCACTGCTTCATAAGCATTCCATCAATTTTTATGCAAGTTCAAAAAGAACAATAAACTCTTTCCATGATCAGAGACAAAGCGATGGCATTGACACTTCCAAGAAAGAAATAAATCCTCATTTACTAATTCTGAGCAAGCTACTAACTGGTTTCATTCCTTGATTGTCATACCCAAAAGCTTATCAACTAATGACAGAGAGTAAATACAACTTGCTCACTTCATATTGATTGTTGACCATGATCTCCCTCGACAGCGTGAAGTAGAATATGTCATCCACAGAGAATAAAGCAGGAAGTAGACGACAGACATAAAATATCATTTTAGTGGGTGTTCTCAGATTTAGCACCTGCTTCTGGACAATGAAATTGACGAAGGTGGAGTAATCAATAACCAAAGGACAAGACAGGAATGGCAAAGCAGGCAATCTGCGATGATTTTGTGACAAAGAATTGACCCCATGATGACTGGACTTCGAACCGCTTAGCTTTCCCATGATTCGGTTTAAGAAGATGCGCAAAATCCTGAACATAAAAAACAAAGGAGTGAAGGAAATCTGAATATACAGTCAACTCTAAAAATCAGTTGGACCAGAAACAAGCTGGTGGTATGAGGCGATCCGATTTTTAACAAAACGCAGTGGATATAGCTCTACCGGTATGTCAATCCATATCGGTAATGCATGGCGGTATGGCAAGGTAGGTTTACCACAGCAATACAATGGCAACGATGGACTGCAAGGCATGGACAGAAGCAAAGCTCGGCGGTTGAGGAAATTGTGAGGCAACTCAGCAGCAACGATAAGGCTAGCAAGTAGCCATAACATTGCTGAAGTTAGTGACCGAAACATGTGTCGGCCAAAGTTAGTGATCTGAATTGGCATGATCGCGATTCATGCTCAGCGACGTCGTCTGAATTCTGTTCAACAGGGTGTACTATGATCATCACCAAAGATCACGCGTGTGCCAGTGACTCCAAGCCTTCTCGTCTCGCCAACCACCACTAATCACCAAAAGATCACAGGAACCACCGAGGAAACAAACGGAGAGTCAGTTTCATCCTTGGCAGCTATTGGTGTATACTCGTAATCATTTCTAAAGATTAAAAAAATCAAACAATCTCAAGTGAACATCACTAATGTGCTTTCAAATCGGACGATTACTGGAATCAATTCACACCAAGGTCTCAGACACATTTCATCGAACAGATTATGGCCAATCGGTTGTGGAACAGATCAAAGCCATTTCGAACCCAAATTTGTAACTAGACTCAACCTAAATCAGTACATGATGTTCGAAGTCAAAAGAAAAAAAAAAATTCAACAATGATCAATTTCATCATAATAAGAGAATCGGACTCTCGGCCTCTTACTGGTGACAACAGAACAGGAGATGCTACCTGGTTAATCAAGTGGACTGAGGCCGCGGTTTGGCGCACGAATCACTGAAGGAAGCTATAGAACGTGTCGATGATCGAAACCTGAACAGGTGGAGAAGCTTCGAGCGGAACCACAACATTTCGAAGCTCTCGGCCGCGGAAGGGAAACGAAGGAGATGAGTCGCCGCATTGAAGAGGCTGTTGACGCGGGCGACCGCCACTGGGATCAATTCAGAACGCTTGAAATCGCCAACTGAATCGAACGGAATCACTTTTTTGAGATGAATTTTCCTTGCTCGATGTTTTTATTTTTATTTTTTATGTTATGGAATGGTGCTCTCGATGAAATGAACAAACGTGATCCTCCTGAGATTGATGGTCGACGGTGCGACCAGCGAAGGAGTTGGAACATGTAATGATTGGGCGGTGGTAGAATAGCTTTGTTTTTTTTTTTTTTTTTTTTTTTAAACTAGAGTTTTGTGCTCCCACACAGTTATCACGAAAATTGATTAGACCATTGGGCGTCATATGTTCTATTGTAGACAGCGAGGATTTTAACTAATGGAAGCGTGCCATGTGGCATGTGAATTTCAATTGAAGAGAGATTCGGGTTAGGGTCGGCCCACCTGAATTCTATCATGCTGGACCTAATGGCCCCCAAGTCAATGCCGGTCATAATTCATTTAAGTTAGGTCGGTTGGTCATGAGAGGGAAGGTCGGAATAACATTTGAGAAGATAAGAAAAAAGTGAGGATGGTAATGTGAAGAGAGTTCACATAGTTTGAACTTTTAGATGGTGTCACAAATTGAGGTAAAAAGGGTGAAAGTAGTTGAAAGAGGATAGAGAAACTACAACACCCAATGCAAATATCTGAATTGTGATTATAAATGACTTATGACACATCATTAAAGGCACAAGGAAAAGTCATTTTATGTCGTGTGAGAATTTATCGAATAGATAATATGCCTGCTTTTCACCATACTTTGGAGGGAAATGACCAAGTTTGAGTTAATATTGGTTAGAGGACATGGCAAGAAGATGAAGTAGGTAGTTATTGGGAATTTTTTTTGAAGAAGTTTCAAAGAAGTGGCGAGACGGGACGACCTCTCTCTTATTTGGTTCCTTTGTTAATGTATGTTTCATCTGTGATTTTGTTTCCCTTTTGATGTTTTAGTGCTATTGCCTTAGAGGTTTAACTTTATCGGCAGAAAGTTAATGTTCAAAACTCCCCGGTCATTGTTCGAGTTCAAAGTACAATTTTGCACACTAGCAAAATTTGCAAATAATTCTGTGATGGTTTGGGAGTAAAATTTAATTGCAACATTAAAAATTTACTAATTCCAATAACAGTTCATTGGTTGTTAATGATGCGTAGTGTTGAAATTTCCAACTTCGAGAACATAGAAAATAAAAGGAAAAGAATATGCTCTTGGTTGACATAACCCTTATTCGAGCTTCACAGATTAAGGGATGTGGGTTTAGATGCCTTTTGAGTTCCTTAATATGCATACAGCGTAGAGAATAATTATGCAGCATTTTAAAGTATACTCATCTTGTTCATCTTCATTCGAGTCATGTGGGCTAATCTTCCTAGATAAGAATAGTTATGGATTGTACTTGATGCAACTTCTAGATGAGTTTAGTCAATTTAAAGCTGTCTGGAGAACTTAGTCCTCCCATCTGATTTGACATGAATGAAGCACACATACGGTTTCTTCGCATGTGCAGGATAATTCTGTCACTAAAGTCGAAGAATGAAAAAAATACTAAATGTGGATAAACGGGTACATTTTCTGAACCTCAAAACTTTATTCCTTCATATGGTTTTCATAAGATTCCCAACCGCGTGTATGTGTATGTAACGTGTGTTGACCCAGGTTGCACGGACACTCTCCGGGACCCTTCATGTCGTGTCCGACACTCCGACACGTGTCCGACACCCTCCGACATGCTTCGACACGCTCCGACACGCGGTCAATGCGTGTCGGAAAATCCGACACGTGGTCAACTGCCTTCGACACGCTCCGACACGCGAGTCGGAAATTCCGACACGTGACTTCGACACGCACGGAGTTATTTTTACAAATTTCCAAAACTTTTGGGGTTTAAATATAAATATATAAAAAAATAATAAATAATAATAAAAGCTAAAAAAAATTTCTAATACTCATTTGAAGATGTTGGGTGCTTGAAATTGCAAATTTTTCACTTGATGAGCCGGAGAGTTTTTTTTTTTTTTTTTCAGAAGAAGTAGATAATGTGGATAAATGACTTTTTGTTATATTTGATGATGGAATGTTGATTTTTTTCTTATTGTTAAATTTTAAATTTAATAATGAAATGTGGATTACTTGTTTTTTCCTCCAAGTTTTATGGATTATTACAATGAAATGTAGTTGAATTCGTCAAATTAAAACAATGAATGATATTAACAAATGTATAATTAATGTTTTTAGTATATATTAATTCTAGGCTCTTTTATTATTTATTTATTTATTTATTTATTTATGCATTTATATATTAAAATATTTATTTAATATATAACGTGTCGGAACGTGTCGAAATTTTCTACTTTTGATAAATAACGTGTCGACGTGTCGTGTCGTATCGTGTCGCGTGTCGCGTGCCCGTGTCGGTGCAACCTAGGTGTTGACAGCAATATGTTCCTTGTCATCTTTAGCGGATCAAAGAATTTAAGGTGTTTATTGGATACCAGAAAACATTCGGTAAGATGACTGATAAAGATGGCGTCAAAGGAGGACCCTGTTACCCGTGCGTTTGGAGTAATCATTTCCAACCAGAAAGAGCACGAAGCCCAGCCGAAGACGGAAATAAGCAGGTGTCACTTCGTGTGCATACGCTTGATAAGTAAACAAGAATGGCATGAATGTAGTTAATTGTTTTTTTTCATTTTATTGACATTCGTCGTAAGTAGGAAGGAAAAGTACTGTTAGCAGCATCTGCGGACGCAAGGGGGGCCCGAGGGTGGGATTTCACTGCCCAGCGTTCTACAGAACCTCTATACTTGGAGGGGTTGTGGATGGTGCAACTCCCTGACTTTCCCCAGTCCTCCTCTTCAATTGAGTTTCGGTGTCCGGCACTTATTGACATTGTAAATGCATATACTCGGCCAGACGCTGAAAATTAAAGAAAGACCATTCTCAGTTTAGTTGTTACAGTTCCGCCAATCAAACTAAAGCATTCTTGAAAGCAGTACCTAAAAACTTATTGTAGAAACTTTTTCTCCCCAAAATTTAAAAAGTCTAGATCTCAACTTCAGTTCTTCTATATGTTGTTCTACTATGGTAATATATTTATAATTTTTGTCTTGGGAACAAAATAACAAGTTTATATGCCAACAACAGTTTTAAATGGAATTCCGATTATACCAACTGCCCTCAGTTTTGTGATTGTGATATTGCCATTTCTTTATTCGTAATTAAAGACTTTTGATCCATATAATGTTAAACTCTGACTTATTATACCTTACAAAAGTGCTCGCTTTGCCAAGTTGCCTCCCAATGGCATTGACAATCTCCTTTTATTGTTCTTTTCTTGGAGGGTTTGAATTAACAAAGTGACTTTCGTAGAAATTGCTATATAACCGATTTGTTCAACGATCTCTAAAAATATATGAACGATTTTTAAAAGGTCAAAATAATTAATGTTTGGCGTACTGAGAGTACTTTTTTGAGAGGTCGTTTTGATACCATCTCCAAAACTCCAACAGCTTTTAAGTGGCTCTTACTCCCTTCTAAACTCCCAGGTCAAAAGCATCTTCTCATAAGGGGGAAAACGCTGTATCGTTCCTATTTGTAAGGGGAACTAATTCCAAATTTTGTGGAAATGTCCGGAGAAACGTGCCCACTAGGTTCACTCTGCTGTTGATTCTGCAAATTCAGCCGTTTAGAAGAATGTGCCTTTTAAGATGCAACATCCAAACTTGCCGAGGGTTGAACCCGCTGTATACGAATCAAATCAGGCACTCTTAGATTGCACATCCTACTTCCACATTTGTTTGAAGCGCAAGCGCTTTGCGATGACAATATAGGCTCATGTGATGAGAGAAAGTGCTCTTTGGTGGCTGATAGCGTAGTAAGGGAAGGGTGATAGGAATATAGATAAGATCAAAAGAGGCTCGTTGTCATGCTCCTACCTGCTCTGTGTCCATTTGCAAATGAAAAAATCAAGTCCGTTAACTGTAAAAGCTGGAGAAATAACCGACTGGTGTCCCTGACGATACAGTGTTTTACCGACTGCAGTTAAAGACTATCATCCTAAAAAAGATGGAACTTGATTCCCAAAGATTGCAGTCCAATAAGCAAAATGTCGAGATAGACCATGGCGAAGTATTTACTTTCATCCAAGGTCTGAGTGCTGTTGTGCTCAGATGGCGTTCATAATAGGAACACAGGAAGAAGATGAAATTTTTTTTTTTTTTGGTGGCGAAAGAACAAGAAAAGAGAACCTGCTAAGTGCTAACAAATGCTACTTCAGCAAATTAAAAAGAATAAATAAAATACATAAGAAAAGTACTTTCAGCACGACGCAAAAGGAACAAGAGAAGAAGCCGCCTGCAAAAACTAAACCTTGTTCCTACGATCCTTTAGCTTGCTAACTAAAATCAGATAAACCTGTCTCCAACTCGAATATACAACGCTTTACGCAACACCCTAATCTCATGTTCTTCTTTTTCACTTTCAGTCGGCCTAAATGAATATAACAAAACAAATTTTCGCCACTAGACTTGAGCAGAAGTCGATTAGGATGCTAATTGTACCACTTAAAACAGACCGTGCCAAACTATGTCCAGAGGAAGACCCCGAGGCTATAAAATCTACAAGTCGATGAGGATGTTAATTGTACCACTTTAAGACAAATTGTGCCAAAGTGTGTAAGGAGGAAGACCTCGAGACTATAAAATCTACACTCTGCAACATCACAATGAGAGACATGACCCCGAGACTATAAAATATCCTTACGGTAAAAAATCCTAGCTTGCCCGACCTTCACCTAAGCCGTGTCCCAACATTTCTATATATGATTTATTTTATGAGTGAGCTTGAGCAACACATTACTCCTGATGTTGGCCCAAACTAGGCTTGCATAATAATCACCTGTAATAGCAATTTTTATGCCGAATAGACACTCGACTGCTCTTGCATTTCAGTTTTAGAATATTTAGGAGTAATCTAGCTTGTTTGGTCATGTTTTGTTTGTCAGATGAAGCAAAAGAAATAGAATACACGACTAGGTCAGTTTAGGCCTTTTTTATTTTTTACTTTTTCAATGTTTATAGAATTCATTACAAATGTTAATCTAGATGCATCATCATTTTAATAGTAAATGAGAATCAAAAAGTAATGATTATAAAATTAAATCGTTCATAAGCAATCACATAATTCACATGATTCTCGACTTGCTCAATCAAAAATTAATTTGATATCAATGAAATCGGATGACAATTTACATATTATCAATTTCAAATTTAGCTTTTTTTTTTTTTTTTAATATTTCGAAAACCCGTTAAATAAATAAAAAATGTTCTTCTTCCGGGGCCACTCGGTGGACACCGACCACCCCTGAAGGGAAAAAGATGTTCTTCCTCCGGGTCCACTCGCCACCGACTACGGCGGCTTCTCCTCCTCCTCGCCGCTGCCGCCGCCGCCGGCGGGGTCCCAGGTTCACCGAGCGGAGGGGCATGGTGCACCTGTTCCGGACGCTGTCGCACGCGCCCCTTTCGAGCCCCGGCGCCCGCTCCACCACCCTCTTCGTCGTCGCCGTCCCGAATTACTTCTCCCCCGACGACTTCATCCGGTTATGCGGCCCCCGGATCGACGACGTCTCCGAGCTCCGGTTCATCAGATAAGGCTTCGATCATTTCTGTTTTCCGTCCTCCTCTTCTTCGGGACTTCGTTTTTTTTCAGTTGGTGAAGTGAATTGGCTAAAAGAGAGAATTCGAGGAATTAGAATTCGCTGACGAAAAATCTAAGAGATGGACTCGATTACTGAAAATTTGCTCATGATCATGCCTTAGGGGGTGTCCGATGATGAAAGTTCAATTTTTTTGGAAGCATTCCGACTGTGGAACTGGGTTTTCCGGTCTGGTTTCTTTTGTAAATGCTTTTTAATAGTTTTAGTGATCATTGTGTTGCGAATTGTGCGTTTGATGTAGGAATGATGGGATGGAAGATAGGTACAGCGTGCTGATCGAGCTTACCGATCAAAAGGCTGCTGATGATTTCTATTGCACCTTCAATGGCAAGAATTTCTCGCCTGCTGAGGTATTTGCAATTTTTGCACCTGTTGTATGCTGTGAGATCACATAGTCGATTTCTGTTTCACTTTTAATACTCGTCTTCTGGACATTCAGGCTGAGGTATGCCATATTCTATTTCTGCACGAAGTGGACTATACGGAATCAGCTGATGTAGCTAGCACACCCCCATCGGGCTTTACGGAACTACCCTCTTGTCCAGTTTGTCTTGGTAAGCCATGCTGGTGCCCCCTTGCTGATTATATTTCCTCTGCAGTGAGATGAGTTTATCAAAAGTTGTTCACAGTTGCAACTTTTTTTTTTTTTTTTTAAATGTCAGAGATTGGACCCAGATACCAGTGGAATTTTGAGTACGCAGTGTGACCATTCCTTTCATTGCTCATGTGGTACCAAATGGACTTACTTGTCTTGTCAGGTTAGGCATTCTTCTGCTGATACAGATTAGATGAATTTATAATGTAATTTCTCAGCTACTGCCACTATCTCTCTGTTAATCTGCTGACTGTGGATTAATTGTTGGTTTTTGATAATTAATATTGGCTGTAGCAGTTGTGGCAGTATTGTTTTTATCCTGTACTTTCACATTTTTTCTAATCAAGTCCCTTGTACTTTTAATTTGTTAAATAAAGTTCTTCTACTTTTACCAATTTTCTAATCAAGTCTCTCTAACACCAAATCAGGCCAAATCCAGCTGATGTGACCGTCGGATGTCTTAGTTGTGTGACATGGATAAAATTTTTCTAATGTGGACATCCATTATTTTGTCCATGTCACACTTCGAGGTCGTCTACATTGGCTAAATTTTTCCATACATGTCAACGTGGGCATCCACATATTTTATCGGCATCATACATTGTTGTCATCGAAGGGCCACTTCAGTTGAATTTGGTCGTATTTAGTGTTGGAAAGACTTGATTAGAAAGTTTGTTAAAGTAGATGGACTTGGTTAGGCAAATTGAAAGTATAGAGACATGATTAGAAATAGCGTGAAAGTATATGAATGAAAAGTACAATCTTCCTTTACTCTATTGTGCTTACTAAGTTCAGGATTTCTTTTAAATTATCATGACATTTATTTGGAGATTTGGAATAGGTCAATGGTATGGCTTCTTGGAGTTAATTTTTGTTGATTATCATATTCTGACACAAGAATTTTTGCAATGTCTCATCACATGTATTTGATCCGATGGTCCTGTCACTCCTATCTCAAATTTCTCGTGAGTCAAAGAGTGACGGAAGTAATAGCAGTGGCCAAGCATGCACGATAAGTTATGCGTATGTTCACAAGTACAGGGTGATCATACTGATGTCAAAATTCTGATCTTTGACCTCAAACATTTCCTGTCTTGAGCTAAGATGTTTCATGGTCATATTTTACATTTCAACTGATGTTCTAATATGCTCTGTCCATGCCAATTTGTAGCAAAAAAGTACCTTTGAACTCATGTAATATCAAAAGTTGAAAAAGTGCCATGAAGGAGATATATCGACAGACATGTGCATGCTAAATTTTGTTTGATTCTCATCAATTTTTATGGCTAGTATAAGTCAACATGATGTTCTGCCATGCAGGTGATGTCCCAAGGGTCTTCCCTTGATTTTATTGCAAGTTCCGATTACATTGCTAAAGATGTCAATTACGGCACAAATCTTGATTTGGTTGCAAGAAATTACCTTGATCGGAAATGTAGTTTCATTTTGCAACATCATCAGGGATGCCCATCTGTTAACAGATTGTGAAGAAGATTCTGTTTCTGTTCTTTATCAGGTTTGCCGTCTATGCCAACAGCAAGATGAGGTGCCATCGTGCTTTATTTGTGGAACAATGGAAAATCTTTGGGTTTGTCTGATATGTGGTTTTGTCGGATGTGGAAGGTGATAGATCCAGTCATGATGTGCTGGAATTTTCGCTCACTCTATAGTTTTAGTGATTGGATAGGCTGTCTTCATTATAGCTTTTCTTTTCTGGCTTTGTAGATACAAAGATAAGCATGCAATCAGCCATTGGAAAAATACACAACATTGCTATTCTTTGGATTTAAGAACACAGCAAATTTGGGATTATGTTGGGGACACTTATGTTCACCGGCTTAATCAATCAAAAGCTGACAGCAAGCTTTTGGAGATGAATTCATACTGTGAATCACTTGAAGGAGATTGTGGTAGCTGCGGTTGTAGTGAGGATTCTGAAATTGATGGGGCGCTCTTCAGCAGCAAAATCGAAGCTGTAGGTTCATGTGTCCTCTTATTTGTATGCTTTGAATATCTTTGTTTTCTGGTTCTCCTTTCCCTGCAAGGATTTGGAGCTTGGACCCAGTTAAGTGAGATGTTTGAAGTTTTGAGGTGCATGATGCTTTTACTGTTTTAGGTGCTGACAATGACAATGAAAGATTCTGTTTCTGTTTTTGTACTTAACATGTTCATTTTGTTGGCCAAATGTCACAAGTTCATTATTGGGCCTGCAAAGTGGATATTACCTCCATTATGATTGTCAGACTTTCTTCATTTACTTTGACACTGTAGCTTTACTTTTTTGTAGATTCGCGCCGACTATATTCATCTAGCTTCAACTCAGCTGGAAGTGCAAAGAAAAGTGAGCATGCCTATACCAAGACCATTTCAATTCTCCCTGTTTAGTCTTTCATATTCTATTTTATTGACCCATCAGCCATGGTTAAAAGCATTACTTGGGAAAGCTTCCGTCAATTGTGCTTTTGCTTTAGGTAATGGTTTTAAAGTACACATATTTTAGGAGAAAACCATAATAGAACATTAGTTTGGTTATTTCGGATAAAAAAATGTTTCTCCATTTTCTTTTCTTTTCTTTTTTAAGTGAACTCATTTTACTCTTGGAAATCTATGGGATTTCAGTATTGTTGTGAAGAGAAGGAAAGTAATTACACTTGTGTGTATAATCTCAGCTTCATTTGCTTTTATATAGCGTACAACATTTTATACCTGTCAATTTGCATACTGCATTTGTCTAATGAACTTACATAGAAAGTATAAAAGAATTAGTGGGCTTGCATGAGTTTGAGAGAATTGCAAAACTTCTGCTATTCTTCTTTTCTTTTCTGTTTTCTTACTAATATATCTGTGGTAGAAAATGAATTGAGTTTCCCTAAGGTGCCAGGACTCTTTTATTATTGACTTTTGTGATGGATAGTCTTAGAAGGAACAGTCTCTGAATTGAAAACCTGTTGTGTCAAAAGTAGAATTACAAAAGCCAGTAGATTATATATAAACTGCCCATGCTACTGTTGATGATAGTGTTCCATTTCTAACCCATGTTTGTCATTGTTGTTACATAGACTGCCATCATCCTTAGACTGACTTTAAAGATTACTTTTTAAGTCCTTGAACATATCATCCCCTCTTAATTCTTTTGTTTTTCTCTGTTAGCATTACGAGTCTCTCATGTTAGAAGCCAAAAATAGAAAAGAAAATTCCAAACTAGAAGCAATCGAGAAAGCTGTGACTTCAAAGATTGAAGACATTCATAGTAAGTTGGGGAAAGTTGGTGACGAAAAGAAGGCCATGGCAGAGGTAAGGGTTTAGTCTTCTCTGTTTTAGCTTTTTTGATTTTGGATGTTTAAAGTTTGAGAGGAAGGCTGCCTGAAGCCAAGGCTGATAATTTTTTTGCTTGTTTTTCACATGCCTCATTTTCATATTACAATCAGATGCAATAGTTTTCACTCGGTCATAACAGTAGTGGATGTCGTTCCTTGTGGTTGCAGCTTAATCAAACTCTTATCAAGAACCAAGATATGATGCAGAGAAAGGTAGAAATTGAAGAGAGGTATTTTTTGTTGTTGACTTCTCTAGACAAGTAATACCATAGCATGCATAGTCTCATAAAACCTAATCAGTAAAATGAAGCAACATTGTAGTAATAGTTCATGTAAGGAGGTTGGTCATGAGAGAGGAAGTGGAAACAGACATTTGAGAAGATGAGAAAAAAGTGGGAAGGGTATCATGAAGAGGAAGTGTTCACGTGCAATGGACTTTTAGATGTGAGGTAAAAAAGGTTAAAGTTCGAAGAAGAAAGAGGAAATACGGTTTCTAATTCAAATGTGTGAATAGCAACTATATGTGACTCGTAACACATAACAAATTGCGAAAGAATGAAAGTCATTTTATGATGAGTAAGAGTTTATCACATGGTTAATATGGCTTCCCTTCACCATACTTGGGGAAGGATAATTAAGTTTAAGTTAATTATTAGTTGGAGGATGTGGCAAGAAGATGAAAAAGCTTTTGGTGTTTTTTTATTGAATTCTTTTTAAAAAGTGGCAAGATGGGACAAACTCTAATGAGGGAAAAAAAGAGACAGAAAAAGGGCAAAAGGAGAAAGGAGAGAACGCAGCACGTATGGAGAAGGTTCCATGTGTCAGTGCTCTCCATAATTTTGTTCTTTTGTTTATATATGCTCCATCTGTAATTTTGTTTTCCTCTGAAGAAATAGTGCTACTGCTTTAGAGGTTGAACTTTATCGACAGAAATCAATGTTAAAATCTTCATGGTGGTGGTCCAATTTCAAAGTACTTTTTTACACAATGGAGATATTTGAACATTATTCTGTGATGGTTCAGGACTCAAATTTTAATTGATACAGTTCAATGTTGAAATTCTACTAATTCCAATTAAAATTCAATTGGTTGTTCATACTGCGTTATGTTGACATTTCCAACTTTCACAAAATAGAAAATAAAAGGAAAAGAAGATACACTGGGTAGACTTAAAGCTTAGTTGAGCTTCACATGTCAAGCATTCTAGGTGTAGATGCCTTTTAAGTACCTTAATATGCCTACAACATTTTCTTTGTAGAGAAATTCATGCAGCCTTTTGAAGTATACTTGTCTTGTCCATCTTCATTGAAGTTACGTGGACTAGTTTCCTCAATAAGCATTATTATCAATTGTACCGACACTTTTTCAGTATATGAGTCCAGTCAATTAAAGCTGTCAGGAATTGTCTTCCCTTCTAATTTGACATGAATGGAGGACACATACGCTTCTGTGCATCTGCAGGAAAACTGTCACGGAAGTTGAAGGATGAACAAATACTTGACTTAGAAGAACAGGTATTTCTTTTAGCCTTAAAACTGTAATAATTTGTATATAATATTGTAAAAACTCTCTGCGTGCGTGCATAGTGTGCGTTGACAGTGGCATGTCCCTTGTCATCCTTCACAGATCAGAGACCTTAAGGTGTATATTGGAGCCCAGAAAACTCTCGATAAGATGAATGATAAAGATGGCGTCAAAGGAGGAACCCTATTACCGTGCCTTTGGAGCAGTCAACCCCAGCCAGAAAGAGTAAGAAGCCCAGTCGAAGACGGAAATAAGCAGGTTTCACTTTGTGTGCAGATGCTTGCAAGTAATTGAGAATGGCTTAAATGTGGTTAATTATTTTCATTGTATTGACATTCATTGTAAGGATGAAGGAGAGCTACTGTCCACAGCATTTCTCAATGTCAAGTACTTATTCACATTGTAAATATGTACCCACAAAAATTAAAGAGAGACCTTACCCAGTTTAGTTGTGATGGTTCCACCTATCAAATCAAAGCATTCTTAAGTTAAACTATGTGACAAAATAAACATACATTTATATTTATTCTTTTGGAACTAAATAACAAGTTTATACACCAACAGGAGATGAGAAGGAAATTTTGATTCTGCCAACAGCTCTTTGGTTTTTGATATCGGTATAGCTTCTTCTTTTTCATGATTAAGCAACAAGATTGACATTTTGTTGAATTCTTTGACTTATTATGACTCTTATAAAATATTTATTTTACCAATTGCCTTCCAATGCCATTGGCAATCCCTTTTTATAATTCTTTGCTTGAAAGTTTCGAATTAACAATTCGACTCTTAATAGAAATTGCTAAATAAATCATTCATATTATGACTATCTAAAAATATATGAATTATTTTGAAAATAGTATGAATAATTAATGCTAGGAGTTACTTGGACTATGAAAAATGGGCATTGCAGCTTTTGTGAAGGGTTTGTCAAACATTTCTCAATTGTAGCACCTTCAAGATTACAATAACTCTTAGTAAATTGCTTCAGCCAATTTTGAGGTCTTGGACCTGCTGTGGATATTTGATTTTTGGTCAACAATTAAAGGAAAATCGGCAAGTTAGGCGGTTTATATTAAAGATATGAATAAATAAAACAAAAATGAAGATTACAAAAAATAATAACTGAAGGGACTTCAATTCATCAACTAATTTAAAAGGATATCCATTCAATGCGATGGGCTCGATCCAATTCATCTAAGCCAAGCCATGGGCCATGGCCCATCCACATCTATTAAGTCCAACTTGTATTACTCGGACGCATAAATGCCCAAAAACCAGACCATGTCTAGCCCGTAGTTTGTTCATTAGCCCTAGTTTTCAACCGAGAACTCCTTGAGAAGATAATTTCATTCCCCTCTTTCTTGCCCTGTTTTGGAAAGATGCATGACTGGACCACGTTCAGGTTACTAATGTGAAAATCACTGATGATCTAGGTTGTAATTTGATGATTTTTAATGGCTTCATGGTTCTGACATTGATTTTAGACGAAAACAAAGCTTCAATTTATGACAAGATTCAATCCCTTTGGTGCACATATACTGTTTGATGAAATGTCTCTAAGATACATTGGTGAAATAATTCCTAATCTAGTTCAATCTGAAGAAATTTTAGCAACATTACTTGCTACAAGTCAGTCCATTAGCATTCGGATTTAATTCTTATTAAAAGTCATTGTTATCGAGATCAAATCAGAACATAAATTTTTCTTGTGTTTTTGTTCTATAATTTCACATATGTTTTTGTGAAGTCTCTATGGAGTTCATCGGTGAGAAAATGGCTGGTTAGATTCTTGACTTGCCCAAGAGGACAAAGGGTTGGAAGAAGGAAGAAGAAAATAATATTAAAAAAACATGACGAAAAGACGTAAGAAAAGAGGAGAATTGATTTAAATATAATAATGAGATGGGTTTAGAGCGGGCTTAGGGTTTAATCTACCTATAATAGAAATCGGGCTTAAAGATGGACTAGGTGAAGTTGGAAGAGAAAATGGGCTAGAGTAGTTACTATGGGTAGTGGGCTTAGAATATGTACAATCGGAATTGGGCTCGGTAAAGTTAGAATTGGAGGGGCCTGAACATAAGAGCCCGAATTGTGCTTATTAGTTATTATCTCAGATTCGTGAGACCAGCGTGCGGCTCGTAGCCGGAGCTTGGGTCCCTATTTTCAAAAAATGATAAGAATTAATTTCAAAAAATTCAAAAAAAGATGAAAAATTGAAAATTGCTAGGAACAGAGACCTTGATTAGGTCGTTAAGTTGTGATGCTAGATTTAGCTTAGTTTCTTTAGTTAGTATACATACAATTTAGGGGGATATTTGATAAGTAACTTTAAATTAATTTAGGTTTAGGTAGAGCACTCTTTTGATGAATTGGGACTCAATTTGAATTCAGCACAAGTTGCTTTCCAGAGGCTTAATAACAAAGCCATGTGATTCTTCGCTTGACACTCCATTGGGTCTACTTTCTTCTGATATACTTCTATCATATTAATTGTGATTGTTTACTTTTTAATTAATTGTGCACTCATACATGGACATCATTTTGTAACATAGGTTAATAAAATGGTCAAAAATTGCATGGACACTTAGTTTACAAATTAATTAAGTTTACATATTGAAAATGCATTAATTGACTAACTAGTGTAATCAAGTCCTTAGCTTTCTGGTTGAGTAGGAAGTGAGGTATTCTCTCTACCTCCAATTTGTTGTATTCAAAACAACACTCTAACCTTATGTTTTTCTTTTTTCACTTCCAATCAGCCTAAGTGAATATAACAAAACAAGTTATCACCACAAGACTTGAGCAGAAGTTGATTAGGACAAACTGTACCGAACTATGTCCCAAGGAAGTATCCCAAGGCAGTAAAATCTACCCTTAGCAGCATCCCCTCAAAACTTATATCAAGTACGGTGGAAGAAAGTCGGCTTAGCATTGTAATGCTCAAAAGTTTCACAGGGAGAGACATGGCTTGCACTACCTTTGGGGTTGATCTGAATCGGTTGCGCCAGAGGTCATGCTAGGCCCAGGACCATTTTCAACAGGAGGAGAACCACCCCACCCGCCTTCAGATTCCAATGGCTCAAGCACATAGACACTGCCATCAGTAAGCCCTAGCGCAAATTGGTTAGGTTCCGATGGATGTGCTGTGATGACTTGGGGGTAGACTCTCAAGCTGCCAAATACATAAATGAGGAATGAATAAGTCGTGAGACTATTGGAACTTCGTGAATGAGACTTTCCATTTTCCATAAAGGAATGAGGTTAAGTGAGTAGCATAACCAACTTACCTAGGTTTTGGAAGGATATAAGCGGCAGGATTAATACAACATATCAATCTGAGTGTAGAAGCAGAAAGAACACTGATGCTCCCGTCTTCAAAGCTAACATATATTGATTGGCCATTACATGAATATGTAGCATCTGTGATTGGAGCGCTAGCTTCTCGAGTGTCCCACTGGTTGTGATCAACAAGGAATCAAAAAAAGCACATTTGGCACAAAGCGACTCATACTGCCTAATATTGTGATAATTTTTATGCAGTCAAGATGAGATGAGAGATTGGATCGTGCACAATAAGAAAAATCTTCAATACCTGCTTGAGGCGTTCTAGTTTAGGAGCTTCACATGTGGCGATCTGTGTTTGATGAACAACCAGCAGATGTATTTGATCCACATGAAATTGAACACGAGTATCAGCAAAAGGCGCTGCTCCTTGCCCATTCGGCATCTGCAGAAACTTACTAGTCTGCTTCGTCCATCCATCATTGTTCCAAACACACAACTGCAGCGACAATTGACAATTATCAAAGGGAACATCAACATTGATTGACACATGAAACAATAAAATTTTACGTCATATTTTCATATCAAAATAACACCAAGCATAAGTTGTAAGCAACAACAGGACATCATAGCTTTTTTATTTCTAATCCTTAATTTTACATTGATTCTGGAAGGATTTATTCTGCCTAGATGAGGAGGGCGTAAGCATCAATATATCCGGAGTGAACATCAACCCATTTTTTTGGAGCAGGTTAAACTACATAGCTCTCTCCGCCCAAAACATAGGCATGTCTACATGGAAAGGAAGATGCAGTAGTGGTCTTGTACCTGAGAGTCAGCACCAGAAGACACGAGAACATTTAAGACATTAGAGAAGGCAAGGCTTGTAATTCTTTTTTGATGTCCCTTTAGATATGCCACCCACTGAGAAAGTGAAACAGTCAATATTCATATATTCGTTGCGGATAATAACAAGGTTAACTCTGGACAACAATGAAATTAGGTCTCACCTTCTCTGATACAGTATCAAAAATTCGAATAAAGGAGTCCTCCATTCCTATTGCAAAAATGTCATATCTTTTATCGAATGCTAGAAATGTTGGTGGTGTCCAGGCCGCAAGTGTTATCATCGTCTGGATATCAGGAAGCAGGATAGTATTAATAACTTTATAAGTAACAGTGGGACATATGTGCCAAGAGGCACTTGCCTCAATGGCATCTCCCTTCTTGGGAAAGGGAGAGAGCAACTTCGAATATTAGATTTATGGAAAGTTGAGTAAACCTCTTGCCTTGTTTTGTTTAATCGGTAAGAGCAAAAAGATTTACATTGAAGACATAGAAAAGCCCTTGTCTCACATAACAATTAAAAAAGCAGCGGTCTGGTACCTGAGAGTCAGCACTAGAAGACACGAGGACATTTAAGGAAGTTGAGAAGGCAAAGCCTTTAATTATTCTCCGATGTCCTCTCAGATTTTTCTGGATCTGAGAAAGTGAAAGAGTCAATATCCATAACTTTGGTGTGGATAATCACAAGGTAAACTTTCAACAACAATGAAAACAGGTCTCACCTCATCAACTTGAGCACTATAAATTTGAATAGCAGAGTCCTCCATTCCTATCTCAATGATGTCATCGTCTGGTGGTGGTGGGGGCGTAAATTTTTCCAACATCTGCATATCAGCAGGCAGGATAATATTAACAATTTTATAAATAACAGTGGGACATGTGCCAAGAGACACTTGCCTCAATGGCATCTCCCTTTTAGGAAAGGGAGAGAGCAAGTTGGAACAATAGATCTCTGGATGAGTTGAAAAAGCACCGCTTGTCTTCTTTAATCAATAAGAGCAAAAAGAATTCCATCGAAGACACAGAAAAGCCCTTATCTCACTTAACAAGTAAAAAGGGACATGCTGCACTTTTGACAAGATAATCCACAGGAAAATTGGAGCAATTGCTTTCATGGACCTCATAACAATAGAGTTCGATACTTTTATACATGATAGAACCAATTAATTTTAGCTCCCATAAAAATGTGAAGAGGAAATATTGCACGCATATTCAGCACAAAGGGGTAGTTCATCATCTTGTGCCTTGTGGATAGTGCTACAAAACTGACGAGGATGCAGACATTACTTTGGGAATATATTCACCTGAAAAGTCATCATATCGAACAAAGAGATTTTCCCGCCTGATGCTGATAATAGATAATAATCGTCCTCTGAAAGTGCGAAGCACGGAACTGCATCTTCAGGATTTGCACATGTATCATTAGTCATCAAATTCCCACCAGGCGGTTGCCATAACTGTGGTACTACACTAGTTGTAGCCTGTGAAAAGAAGAATCAATGTAGTTAACAACCCGCTAAACAACAAAAGAATTTGCCTCTTTTTTGGGGCTTAAAAAGAGATTCCTTACCCTGCCCGTGAAGTTTTGATCACTCTCTTCCCATTTCCAGAGCTTGTGTACAGCGTTCGATGATAATGCCAGAATGGCACGACCCGAGTTTGTATAGCTTAATCTCGGGACCTGTTTCGTTTTACCAGCTTCAGTGGCGGCAATCAAATGTAATACCGAAAGTTAAAACAAAATGCAGAAGAAAGATGCCAGAGAATTGGGCACTAATTGATAGATGCAGAAATCCATGCAAAGAGACACTTGGTGATGCACCTGCATATTTATCATCATAGGCGTATGCACACACACATATTTATATATACATACTGTATCTTACATATGAATAGAGCATATGATGCACATGACATCTAAACCCAGTTGAAACAGTTACCAAAAGAAAAGTAGAGCCTTGACTTAAACCGTCCAGCTGTCTATCTATTAACCTTGACTTAAACCGTCCAGCTGTCTATCTATTAACCTTGACTTAAACCGTCTAGCTGTCTATCTATTCTTTTGCCTCTAGTGTTTTGTACATTTAGATTCAGCAGGTAAATTTCCACTCAAAGTTTCTGGGAACTGACAAGCTCAAAATAGCTTTCACAAGCTTAGCATTCCCCACAAGCATCAAAGTGGCGCAAAATGATATACTTTGCATGCCATGTACGAAGCCAAATTCATCTCGTGAAGAATCTGTGTCTTTTACCACATGTAACCGCATGAAAGTCCACAGAACAATCCAGATTCCAAGCAAAGGCTAAAAAATTCTTGTTATGCAAATATACCATTACATTCTAAATCAGGAATCATCCATCTTGGTTTTCAACGTTATTATAATATTCATGACCTCCACAGCCAACATAACTCAAGCACAATTGCCACGCCATAATCACAGATTTATTAATGTTGATCTTATCCTTTCATGTTTGTATAGTTGAAACGATCAGTCAACTATAAAAAGCCAAATGAAGATATGACAAGGTCCTTGAGTGCCAAGGTCTGAGAGATAAATCATTGGACCACGTGTGAATAAAACTAATAAAGCAATTGCATTAAATGTGCCCCAATTCAAATTTGTGCTTATCGAATGGAAACATGACAGATTAATGTGGAAAAGAAATGCTGCATAAGAATGTCCTAATCTGGCAATCATTTACCCTCACAGCCGTAAAGTTATCAGGCAGCCTTATGGACCGGCATTGTGATGGTTCATTGATTTCTGTCGGTTTCCAATTTCGTGATTGGTCTCCTGAGTCATCAGCAATTCCAGGCTTCACATCGGCCATGCTCTCACTGTCCAGTATAGCTCAAAAGAGAGGATGTCATTGAAAGACGCCCGATAAACATGCACATACAAATGCAATTATTGCATCATTTAACTAATAAAATAAGCAACAAATAAAGCTCGTTAAAAACAATTAACTACCTAATGCAGTAATGATACCACTTCTCATACCTACCATTGCTGCCTGATGGTTTTCTAGTTTATATGCTAGTGCGTGTAGATGTGCGAGAAGTAAAGGAGAAAATATTTTGTAGTTTCAAAGCGCCGTGTTAACTGCTGATGTGGCGAGATTTTTCCCTTGATATCCACTTAAAAAAATATACATGTATTGAATTAAATTAGAAAAGATTCATATGGAGTTTCTTTGAGTGGTGGAATTGTTTCCTGTAGCTTCGTCTTCCTCGTTCGTCCAAAGCCAGCCACTTGACCTCGGACGAGCTGGCATGGCCGATGATGCGTCGGTGACGCTGCTGGCTCTTCAGATCTGGCCGACCATGGCCGTGGCCGTCACCTAGACGAGTGACGCCACTGGCTCTCCAAATTTGGCCGTCCATGGCCGTCGGCATCACTCACGAACCTTGCTCCGCCATGGCCGGCGACACTGTTGGCTCTCGAGATCTGGCCGTCCATGGTCGTCGGCGTGGCTCATCCCGGCGATGCTGTTGAAAAGTTGGAAAAGATGTTTCTTTTTCTTATTGTTCCCCTCCATTCTTTGCTTCTTCTCTTTTTTTTTTTTTTTTTTTTGTCTCCTTTCTTGTTACACGCTCTGTCCATGGCCGTCTGCAACTTTTAACGCCGTCTCTTAAGGCGACCTCTAACGGCGATCATCGCTGCAGCTCGAGGTGATGTCACGACCTTCGCCACGGCCAGATCTGGACGCTCGGCCTCCATTGCCATTGAGCCTCTAGATCTGGAGGTGATGGCCTTCCACGGCTGCCAAGCTCGACGTTGTGACCGAAATCTCGGCGGCTTCTCGGCGGTCATGGAGGAGCCGCCGAGCTCGAACAGTTTTTAAGGCAGACGATATCTGGCGTAGAGTTGAGCTCGCCAGATTCGGAGGCGGCCATGGACGAGTTTGAAGCAAGTGAAGGTTGACTAGAACTGGTGCGGCGCCGAGGCCACGACTCGGCTAGATTTGGAGCTCGGCCTCCAGAGCGGTGGTGTTCAAGGGTGGCAGCCGGCTAATCCGAGGTCCATGGCCGATCGATCATCAACGAATTTTATTTTTAATTCAAAATCCACAGAGATGTGTTAAAATATGACTGGATGGATGTGAAGAAAAAAATGCTCCGAGTCAGCTGCTGCTAATTTCCGAAAGTGCCAGCAAGGATATATTCAAAAAAAAAAAAAAAAGAAAAGAAGAAGAAGGCTTTTATTATCCAATACATAATACAAACGAAGGTAGAGAGGTTTACTTTAGTTAGTGCATTATGGGTGCGAACAATGACTATTTTGTTTCTGTAACTAATTTCTAGTCACAAATAGATTTTTCTATTTTTAATCCACGAACAAAAAACTAAGCAAAGATAATTTCTAGGCGGCGACTATCAATTGGTGGAGAGCGACGAGCAGGCGGGAGGTTAGCAAGTGACGGTCGCGTATGGCAAGAGCAAGTATAGAGAAAAAATTTTATTTTTGTTTTTGTTCTAGAAATTTAAAAATATATATTTACTATTTATATTCTAAGTTTATTTATTAACTAAAAATTTGTTTGGGAGATATAAAATTATATTGTCAAATGAATTTTTATTTCAAATTTATTTTTGAGAATGAAAAAAAAATAGAGACCCAAATGTGTTTGCTTTTGGATGACCCTAAGCCTTTTTCTATAAGCTTGCATCAGCGGTTAAGACATGCAAAAATCTTTGCTTGAGTCAAAAATATTTTTAAGGCAAGTATCTTTGCCACGCTGCAAAGATAATTTTACGAATTTTTCTACACAAAACTTTAGATAATCCAGCCATAATTTTTTTTTTTTTTTTTTGGGATCTTTCTAGACTTCTCTACCAAATGCACATCTAAAAATTGGATCAAACATTTTAATTCTGCCACTGAAACCCCTCTATTACCTGGGTTTGCCCCAACAGTAGCATTACCAAAACTAAATATCGCAGTTGTTGGTGGCATTACAAAATTGAAGACATTTAACGAGCTCATCTCTATAAAGTTAGTGTGCTCTTGAAAAAGCTTACCTTCATAAGAGGGCCAGGAGTGATTCTAGAAGCATCAAAAGGCCAATTGTCCATTGTCCTTAGCAGCCTAATCCCATCAGCATTTGCTAAAATTTTGATACTATTGTCACTTGTTGAGACTGCTAATAGAATTCCTTCCTTGTTAAATCTAATACAAGGTGAAGCCTGCAAATTTAAAGAGCAAGTTTAATGGAAAGGTTTAGCTAATTCAGTCAAATTAAATTAACAATAATGAATTACCGGCAATCCATTGTCAACATCGGTACTTGTCAAAATATTGTTATTGTCCATATCCCAAAATTTGACCATGGACTCATCTCCAACAGCCAAAAATCTATTTTTGGCAGTATCAAACTGCACAAACCCACCAGATCTCTTTCCAAGTCCATGATAAGTACGCTTGACAGCCCCTTCACTTTCATTCCATTCAACCAAGTATGACTCTCCTTCTTTATTGGTTCCACATAAGAACAACCTATAGCCAAATAAAATTGCTAAAATAGGTTATCTCAATCAAAAAGAGTGACACGAGATAAAATCAAGCTTGAAATGCAGTGCTGATGGCCTGAACCTTGTTTTATCAGTGTTGTATGCCATCTTGCTAAAAGAGTGACCTAGTGCATCATAGTCAACTCTTGACCCCATGTTGTCATAAAACCAAGCCTTAATTTTCCCATCTATTGCTGTTGAGAAGATGAACTATACAATAAAACAATCCCACAATCAATTTCAATAACATGTCCAGATAGAGCACATCCACCTAAAACTCTAATAGATATCATAAAATATATTTATAATAAAATGTACACAATCATAATTTTTTTAAAAAAAATTAAAAAAATCATGCCCAATTGCTGCTTCACCCAGGCACAATAAACACCAATCTATTATTAATTTAACCAATCAAAACTGGAGGAGAAACTAAGGGAGAACAAATAATGGAAGCAAAGCAATTTTCCTTCTGAACTTATATGAAGAAGGAAGTCATTATTGTGAAGACCTTTACCCAATTGTCGATGTTTAGTAGCATTGCCTAAAATAATCAAATTTGCAGTTTAATCTTTGGACCATGTCACCATGTTTAACAAGCACATTCTAATCAAGATAGGTCAAAAGTTAGAAAACTTGCAAAATCCTTGAAATGAACAAGGTCCATTAAAACACAGATTCACACTTCTTATACAAATTGAATCAAATTTTTTGACCTAACTAAATTTTAGCAAACAAAGTCCAGTGAATGGTCAAGCGTACAGCCGATTGGCCATGCTTGCAGTGTGTCCTTGTTAGTACACGAAATAGATAGGTACCTGAATATTTTCTCTGTTGTGTGGAAAAATTGAATATACGGGTGCTTCATGACCCTCGAAAGTATGTTGCTTAGCCCCAGTCACCGCATCCCATACCTGCTTGACTACTAGCTTGGTTAAAAGGGATCAAATAGCAGAACATTGTAACACTAAGGAAAATGATCAAATATACCTTGATCAACCTGTCCTCTCCACAGGTCACAACACATAATTGCTTGTTTGGACATGAGAAGGCAAGATCATTTACACTTCCAACATGAGCCTCGAGCTGTATGAGACATTAGATTAAAGTCAAAAATCAAGTTGAACTCACATTTAGGTGGCAATTGTCACCAGAACAAAGAAGCTTAATTTTTTTCTCCTTGTTTAGCAACAAACCTCAAGGTGATTCCTTATGTCATCACCACCATGATGTGAGTATATGTGCACCATGTGTTTGGAATAAGCAACACCTAAAGCGAACACCACCAATCATCAGTAGTAACAACATATGAACTCTTCTTCCTAAAGATATTGCAATGAAGTTTGGTTCTTGGCACTTTAGTTTTTTCACCAATTTGCAAGCATGTATTGCCTAATTACTTAAGTTGATATACAAGTAAAACTAACATCTATGCATACCGAAAAGGATTCCATCAGGACTCCACATTACACGGTTAACGGATGTTGTGTAGTCATTGGCCAAAGAAGCCTACAAAGAATCAAAACCCATAATCACATGTCCAAAAACAAGACACCATTATTTTATTTAGATTTGAACTTCTATACCTGCAACACCATTGAGCATGTTCCCAGATTCCAAACCTTGAATTTTCTCATAGCAATCCTCACACCACCATCTACTTCCCATACCATGACATCGCCCGTATTTGTTCCCACTAAAAATTATTGATGCAAAAAATTTGAAGAATGATATCTCGTGGTTTCAAATGGTTAAAGCTAGCGTCAAAAGGACAATGAAAAGCAATCTTCCAAACACCAAAGCACAAACTTATGGCCTACAAGGAGAATAAGTATAACCAACTGAAGATGATAAGTACACTAGAAGTGTCAAAAGTTATATACGATGCTCAGTTTAGTGCCAAAAATTTTCACCGACTCACATAAGTGCTAAATCGGAGAAAAAACAATCACTTAAGTGCCAATGGTGAGAAATTCCGACTAAATTGATTTTGCGTCATTTATAATTAAATTTATAATGACTTGGCATATTTTTTAAAAACTCTAGTCCATATGGCTTTTCCACGTGGTGTGCTTGGTACTAAAGTGATTGCCTTTTTCATAACGACTGGTATTGAAGTGATCATTTTAAACAAAATTTGGCACTCAAATTATTACTTTAAATAAAATTTAGCACTCAAATGATAATTATTTATAACTTTTGGACGACGTCATTTAAGGATTATATGTTGACGAGACATGCGAACGAGCCATGTAGAATTGAGAAATTAATAAAATATAGTCACGTCGGATTTCCGACGACCCAAATCAGAGTTGGCATTCAAATGATCGTTTTTTTTTTTTTTAAGTGGCACTTAAGCAATCAAAAAAAAAACTTTGACACTATAGTGAGCGCTGTGCACAACTTTAACACTTTTAATATACTTATCCCCAACTGAAGATAAGCAGGAAACACGGTCTTCATAGAGTAAGAAAGAAGTGCTAACCAAGCAACAGAATTTGTTGCACCGGATGGAAATCCATACTCTTAACAAGTGAACCTTGACTTAGGGTAATGACTACATTTCTGGGCAAGTCATCTGAAGAATAAGAACTCTGACCGAGGCTCTGGTAGTTGTACGTGACAGGCAGAATGTTTACCGGCAAATTTTTCACCTAATAGAATGTCATAAAGATTACAAAACGAATGAGTCCTTTAGAGAAATAGATCAAAAACCATGACACTCAAAAGATGCAAAACTCATACAGGAACCGCTCTTTTATTAGCATACTAAGCACAATGAATGCATGATGGAGAAGATGTAATCAACACTTACCTAGTCCACACTCCTCATTAATGCTACCAATATTGGCACAGGCTATTTACATGACAATACCAAATACGAAAAACACAGACACAACCAAATATGACACATCACCATACATTTCGATATTTACATGTTTTTGTCTAATTCAATGATTTGACATGTCTAATAGAAGTCATGATGAATTGACACGATCACAAACACAATTAAGACAAGCAAACACAAATTGACAACCTTAGCCCCTTTGCTCCATTTTCTCTCCATCAGACTTCCTTGTAATCCTTCCAATCCTCAATTATTTCATTAGGTTAACATCATGAAAGTTAAGGCTATCTAGAAACCTGAAAAACTAAAATTTCTTCTTGTCGGGTGGTATGGGGCTCATCTCACCCCAAAACCTAGCTTAAAGGGTGAGGCTTTCCCTCACATTTATAAACTAACCACCATCCCTTTCCACAATCGATGTGAAATAGCCCCAACACTCCTAAAGATTCTCAATGCATGATCATATGCCACAATAGCACAAAAGTGAGAGCACTTTCAGAAGGTTTTCGTTCAATGGCATGCAAAAAAAGATAATTAAGAAAGAGAAATACAAAAGAACGGGCGATATATTCCAGCTTCACTTTATAATTTAAGAAAACCCAAAATCCCCACTTCTAAGAACTGAATACTTAACATAGCAAGAAGTACATGTAACAACTCTGAGAGATCTAGTTATGAATGTTGAGAAAAGCATTCCATACATAATAGATGATAGATCACTCTATAAAATACTTTTCTTTGTAGATGGAACCATCCTTTAATAACTGAAGAACAATAAAGAAAAAGCAAGATGAAATAAGTACTTCATATGAGATTCCAAAAGGTCTTGATCTCTTCAAAACATGTTCAGAATTTGCCGTTTGGTAGTCCATGGCCGAGTTGTTGGCGGAGAAGTCTTGGAACGCTTTAAGAGAACTATATCCAAAGACAAAAAGTAAATAGAATGCCCAACTAACAACTTGGACCTTTGGAAAATACAAAATCAAGTTTTGTAGCTTTTCTACAATGTGTTATAGAAAGGTTTGGGAGGCATTCAAGCCAATCAGAAAGAGTGAGTTTCTTGAGAAAGTTTAGTTGAGAAAGATTCGGCGATTACGGAATATGGTAGGTGATACCTAGAGATAGAACGCGAGAGTGCAGTTCATATAGTTTTTTATGCTTGTCTAAGTCAAGATTGTTTGGTGAAACCAATTGCCTATTATTACTAGCTGGCCCTTCTAGATTTTTCCATCCCAAAGCTCTCAACTCTTGGAGTTCTGCAATTATTCCCGGGTCATCAAGTAGTTCTATTAAGGAGTTTAACAAATGTCCAACATCCTCAAGTTCTGCATATTTCTAATGCTTTCAGGTAATTCTTCAATGGCCGTGGATTTCAAATGTAGCTTAGTCAATGATGTCAACTTTCCGATTGAGTTTGGGATTTGTCTCAACGAGTAGCATCCCGACAATGACAACCAAGATAGAGACACAAGGGAGCTTATAGAGTCTGGAAGTTGAGCAAGTTTTTTGCATCCGCTTAAATCAAGTCGAGACAGAGATGCTAAATCGCCTATTGAGTTAGGCATGCGAGCTAATGATGCACAATAAGAGGCATCTAGAGTCTCGAGCTTTTTTAAAGATCCAATGGATTCAGGCAATTCTTGAACGGCCAAAGATTTCAAACACAACTTAGTCAATGATGTCAACTTTCCAATCGAGTCTGGGATTTGTCTCAAGGATTGGCATCCCGACAATAACAGCTGCGATAGACACACGAGGGAGCTTATGGAGTCTGGAAGTTGAGCAAGTTTTTCGCATCCACTTAGATCAAGTCGAGACAAAGATGCTAAATCGCCTATTGAGTTGGGCATGTGGGCTAACGATGCACAATAAGAGACATCTAGAGTCTTGAGCTTCTTTAAAGATCCAATGGATTCAGGCAATTCTTCAATGGCCATAAATTCCAAACACAACTCAGTCAATGATGTCAACTTTCCAATCGAGTTTGGGATTTGTCTCAACAAGTAGCATCCCAACAATGACAACCAAGATAGAGACACAAGAGAGCCTATGGAGTTTGGAAGTTGAGCAAGTTTTTTGCATCCGTTTAAATCAAGTCGAGACAGAGATGCTACATCGCCTATTGAGTTGGGCATACGGGCCAACGATACACAATAAGAGGCATTTATAGTCTCGAGCTTCTTTAAAAATCCAATGGATTCAGGCAATTCTTCAATGGCCATAGATTTCAAATGCAACTGAGTCAATGATGTCAACTTTCCAATCGAGTCTGGGATTTGTCTCAACAAGTAGCATCCCGACAATGACAACCAAGATAGAGACACAAGAGAGCCTATGGAGTCTGGAAGTTGAGCAAGTTTTTTGCATCCGCTTAAATCAAGTCGAGACAGAGATGCTAAATCGCCTATTGAGTTAGGCATGCGAGCTAACGATGCACAATAAGAGGCATCTAGAGTCTCGAGTTTTTTTAAAGATCCAATGGATTCAGGCAGTTCTTCAACGGCCAAAGATTTCAAACACAACTCAGTCAATGATGTCAATTTTCCAATCGAGTCTGGGATTTGTCTCAAGGATTGGCATCCCGACAATAACAGCTGCGATAAACACACGAGGGAGCCTATGGAGACTGGAAGTTGAGCAAGTTTTTCGCATCCACTTAGATCAAGTCGAGACAAAGATGCTAAATCGCCTATTGAGTTGGGCATGTGGGCTAACGATGCACAATAAGAGACATCTAGAGTCTTGAGCTTCTTTAAAGATCCAATGAATTCAGGTAATTCTTCAATGGCTATAGATTTCAAATGCAACTCAGTCAATGGTGTCAACTTTCCAATTGAGTCTGGGATTTGTCTCAAGGATTGGCATCTCGACAATAACAGCTGCGATAGACACATGAGGGAGAATATGGAGTCTAGAAGTTGAGCAAGTTTTTTGCATCCACTTAGATCAAGTCGAGACAAAGATGCTAAATCGCCTATTGAGTTGGGCATGTGGGCTAACGATGCACAATAAGAGACATCTAGAGTCTTGAGCTTCTTTAAAGATCCAATGGATTCAGGCAATTCTTCAATGGCCATAAATTCCAAACGCAACTCAGTCAATGATGTCAACCTTCCAATCGAGTTTGGGATTTGTCTCAACAAGTAGCATCCAAACAATGACAACCAAGATAGAGACACAAGAGAGCCTATGGAGTCTGGAAGTTGAGCAAGTTTTTTGCATCCACTTAGATCAAGTCGAGACAAAGATGCTAAATCGCCTATTGAGTTGTGCATGTGGGCTAACGATGCACAATAAGAGACATCTAGAGCCTTGAGCTTCTTTAAAGATCCAATGGATTCAGGCAATTCTTCAATGGCCATAAATCCCAAACACAACTTAGTCAATGATGTCAACTTTCCAATCGAGTTTGGGATTTGTCTCAACAAGTAGCATCCCAACAATGACAACCAAGATAGAGACACAAGAGAGCCTATGGAGTCTGGAAGTTGAGCAAGTTTTTTGCATCCGCTTAAATCAAATTGAGACAGAGATGCTAAATCGCCTATTGAGTTAGGCATGTGAGCTAACGATGCACAATAAGAGGCATCTAGAGTCTTGAGCTTTTTGAAAGATCCAATGGATTCAGGCAGTTCTTCAACGGCCAAAGATTTCAAACACAACTCAGTCAATGATGTCAATTTTCCAATCGAGTCTGGGATTTGTCTCAAGGATTGACATCCCGACAATAACAGCTGTGATAGACACACGAGAGAGCTTATGGAGACTGGAAGTTGAGCAAGTTTTTCGCATCCACTTAGATCAAGTCGAGACAAAGATGCTAAATCACCTATTGAGTTGGGCATGTGGGCTAACGATGCACAATAAGAGACATCTAGAGTCTTGAGCTTCTTTAAAGATCCAATGAATTCAGGCAATTCTTCAATGGCTATAGATTTCAAATGCAACTCAGTCAATGATGTCAACTTTCTAATTGAGTCTGGGATTTGTCTCAAGGATTGCCATCTCGACAATAACAGCTGCGATAGACACATGAGGGAGAATATGGAGTCTGGAAGTTGAGCAAGTTTTATGCATCCACTTAGATTAAGTCGAGACAAAGATACTAAATCGCCTATTGAGTTGGGCATGCGGGCTAACGATGCACAATAAGAGGCATCTAGAATCTTGAGCTTCTTTAAAGATCCAATGGATTCAGGCAATTCTTCAATGGCCGTAGATTCCAAACACAACTCAGTCAATGATGTCAACTTTCCAATTGAGTCTGGGATTTGTCTCAAGGATTGGCATCTCGACAATAACAGCTGCGATAGACACATGAGGGAGAATATGGAGTCTGGAAGTTGAGCAAGTTTTATGCATCCACTTAGATTAAATCGAGACAAAGATACTAAATCGCCTATTGAGTTGGGCATGCGGGCTAACGATGCACAATAAGAGGCATCTAGAATCTTGAGCTTCTTTAAAGATCCAATGGATTCAGGCAATTCTTCAATGGCCGTAGATTCCAAACACAACTCAGTCAATGATGTCGACTTTCCAATTGAGTCTGGGATTTGTCTCAAGGAGTGGCATTCCGACAATGACAGCTGCGATAGACACACGAGGGAGCCTATGGAGTCTGGAAGTTGAGTAAGTTTTTCGCATTCATTTAGATAAAGTCAAGACAAAGATGTTAAATCACCTATTGAGTTGGGTATGCAGGCTAACGATGCACAATAAGAGACATCTAAAGTCTTGAGCTTCTTTAAAGATCCAATGGATTCAGGCAATTCCTCAATTCCTATGTTTGATAGGTCTAACTGAGTTAACGATATAAGAGAGCCTATGGATTTTGGAAGTTGAGCAAGAAGTCCACAATATGAAGCATCTAGATTCTCTAGTTTCATCAAACAACCTCTTGAAATTGGAATCTCTCGTATATTAGTTTCATTTATGAGAAGTTCCCTCAATTCTTCCATTCTACCAACTCCTAGCGGTAGTTCCTTCAATTTATGACAATAACTGACATCCAAGGAGACAAGGGTCTTGATGTCCTCAATAGAAGGATGAATCTTTTCTAGACCCTGACAATCTTTAAGTATCAAAATCTCCAAGCTCTTGAAAGCGGACAAGTCAGGAGTTGTTCTCAAAGCACAATGCGAAAGGTTGAGAACTTTGAGCTTTGTTGCCATCTGAAAGAACGAGAGATTACCATTTTGAGATTGGACAAAAAAAGAAATACTTGTGCTTCTTACTCCATCACAGCTATCTTATTTAATTTTAAATGTTTCTTTTCAGTAGTGTATTTCCTAAGCCAGTATATAAACGTTTTTAAGTATATCATGGCAAAGAGAACGTTAGAGATGTATAAGTGTAACTACAATTATTTGCAAATAAAATTTCATAGAAAATATCATATTTAGTTTTTTTAAGTTGTGACTATGATGTTATTCATTGATTAGATATATGCAAATTTTATTATCAAATTGCAAATGACAAAGTCAAATGGGAGAAAAGAGATGCATTCATTTGGTGCCATGTTTTCCTTCAATATTATGAAATTAAAGAGAAATGGCTACTTTCATTATGAAAAGCAATTTTTAAATGCTATATGTATAAGATAAAACAAGGTGCCGTATTAAAATTATTTAAATCCCATTTCAAGGATAATTTTATTACTCATATACCATTACTACTTTACAAATGTGTTGTACGGTGACTTTAACAATCAACAATAATAATGAATAAATATTGTGTGCAACAAGTCAAAATAGTTCCCAAAGTATTTCCATTACTCTAAAAAAGTACTAATGAATTCAGAATTTTAGTATGTATGTAAAACATAAGTCACTGTGAGGGTTCTTTTTTCTCCATGAAAGAAGATCCACATATAAATATAGCAAGAATTGTTATAAAGACATACTTTCATGGGGGAGAAATTAACTAGAAACCATACACAATTTAGATTAAAGTTAAGATAGGCACAATATTGTAATTATATTTTTGATAGATGTTAATTAATACAACTAAAAAAGTTTTTATTAGTAGGTCTAATGTTAAGCATGACTAGTTGTTAAAATATTAAGGGGCATAAGCTTCTAACATATTTAAGTGCCTATAAATTCCCCTTATGCTTAGAGGAAAATCCATTGTATGAGAAAAGATTTTCAGAAGAAATAAAGGAGAACTTGGTGCAGTCGGGGCCATTGATAACATGTAATTATTTATAAGAGATATGCCTTCTCTACATCTTACTTTTAGTGGGGCCCATCCTCCCCAGTCCTCCGAAATCTGACAATCCCTCAAGTTGAGCACAATTAATTTCTTTGGGTGAAAGTTGGCCTCTTCAAAATCCAAGCAACAATATCCCCATTCAAGCCATCTTAATTGAGGAAGTAAGTTCTGAAAATCTCCAGTAAGATTCACACCGTTTACTTGAAGGAACCTTAAGTTGGTCAATTCTTTGAAGTTCTCAGCCGAGTAGCTTTCTCTCCTATCATATTTGCTGAGACAAAGGGCCTCAATTTTACCAGTGCCCTACAATTGAAAAGCATTGTGGATCATAGTATTGGATGATGGGGTGACACTAAATATATAAGAAAAGATGTATTATTTCAAATTTATTGTCATACTATTATCATGTAGGTTCTCCCCTTCAACTTCATGACATGATAGATTGTGGTTACATATTACTTATCTAATCTATAAAAAAGTAAAGCTCAAGAGTTGGTCCCTGAATTTTCCTCTACCAATTATGCTCTTCACAATTTGCATATTTTAAATTCCCAAAAGTTGCTTCCTTTCAAAATTACAATAGAAGGCCTCTCTTCATGCACAAACTACCTCAAATATATCTATCAAAACTCATGCCCTTTATTTGGGAAACAACAAAACCCTAACTCATATCCTTTATATGTGGAACAACATGGCTCTTATGGTTCAAATACATCTATCAAACTTGACATCAAAACATGTATCAATACTCAAGAATCCCGATTGTAGAATCCCCATCTTTTTCTTATTTATCTTGTTTGCAAATTCTCAATAGCAATATGAAACAAGGATTCCATCCCAAGAAGTACACACGTGTGTTTTTCATTCATTTCTTATCATGTGTTTTTTCAATGAGTGTTTTTCATTACATGTGGAAGAAAACATATATCAAATGTTATATAAATGATTTTTACTTCTCATTTAATGACAATAGATGTTTACTACTATCTATTCATTTTGTGTTGATTTTGTTACAAAGAAATAGCAATCATCCAATTTTTTGTCTAATTTGCCCATAGATTAATAAGATCTTGCTAACAGACAAATTGGACATGAAGATTAAACATATTATGTTAATATTACTTCTATGTAAGCATATGGTTGTGAAGTTGTTTAGTTTTATTACTAATTATCATTCTTTTATAAATTTCTAAAAAAGTTGCAAATGTAAAGCTATGTTATCATTCAAACGTAAAATTTGATGATTCTCTATATAAAAATAAGGTCATGTATGTATTGTTAAAATATTTAACTTCCAAGTTTAGTAAGGAAAAAATTTAATTTTATAATACTTCAAAATTGAATTTTCATAATTATGGGATTGAAGATGTATGTTTGCTAATAGATGTTGTTGAAACTACTTGGTTCTCAAATCAAATTATAAAGGTATTGTTAAAAACATATCATTGCAAATTTATATTCTTAAAGAAGTACAATGTAATGTTGTAAACAAATCTATATATATATTTTACACTTTTCACGAAACCGCGACTTGGGAATTAATTTTCAGATATGTTTATGTATACATAAATATCAGGATCATGAATATTTGTTGGGAAGTGCTCATTACTCTTCTAAACGAAGTCACTTAGTTTTATGGTCTTTATTCTTGACCATACACTATTTGTTGAATGATAAAAGTAGGATCTCCAAAATAATATATTGCTAATATTATTTACTTCATGAAAATAGTATATTTATTTTAAATAACATATATAAGTAGAGGTTCCATCCATACTTTCATTAACGAACATGCCTATTCAAAGTATTACATATAAAGATGCGTCACTTTTCAAATTTTTTAATGATTAGTTAGGCTCCATGGATTATATACACAGTTTGTTTGTTATTCTACTAACGTTTCTCTGAATTCTCGAATTTAAAATAGACGTAGCCATCAATTAGTGTCATTGACTTTATTATTGCATGAAAAGGCATTTCTCTTCAAAAAATGACATTTAAGAAATAGTACATTATTCATATTTTGATTAATAGACGCCTTCCTTGGAAGTTACATACTTGGACCATATACTCCTCTTCGCATTTTCAGTGGCATATTTGTAGATGACTTTATCTAACGGTTCATGTATTATATTCAGTTCTGTGTCTTTGCACTTAGTGGCATCGATCAATAGTATTTACTTTTTTTATGTTTAAATTAACAGACATCATTTTTTTTTAGAAAGGGTAAGTTTGAGTAGACAAGTTTCTTTGTATTTTCAACAGTAATTAGAAGGTATTTGTTTTGAAATAGTATGTTTGTTATGTGATTTGCAATTCATCTTCTGTTTGCATTTAAATACATTGCATGACCACACGAAATTTTAAACAAACTCAACTTCACTTATACAGTAAATTCTCTTACACAGAAATTCTTTCTTTTTTGAAGATGAAATACATGTGATATGTCCTTGGAGCTATGCCATTACTCATAACTCAACAATTTTCTGGCTAACTAGAAAAATGGAAAAATGCCTCTTCTCACTTGCAACGCCCATTTATTCTTAAAATTGAAATGACCTTCCACGTCGTGTCCCCGTCGACACATTATGCAACTATATCTTAATGTTCCTTAATTACTTACATTTGTATTTCCACTTCTTTGTTTTTATTATTAACAACACATACTTCTTTATGCAGCTTCTTTTTCTCTCTTTTTTTTTTTTGGGTGACTTCTTTATATTACGTCTTCTTCTTATATTGAATGGAAAGAATGCTTAGATTCTCTATTTTTCTAGTGTTGTAGATCCTAATAGTAGGAGAAGTCTTGTGCTATGCACAAGATTTAAGAGTTCGCATTTTTTACAGTAATCTAGTATCTCGTTATTTTTTAGGATTAATTATAATGTAAGTATGTGATTACCAAATAACCTGTGCCATTTAGTTTTACACGTTTATACCATTTATTTATGTATATATTTTATAGCAATGGATTATCAGTGCACATTTAGATTATTACAATGGTTGCTGTAATGACTATTATGGTATACAATGTTTACTCGCAATGAAAGTTATTGCAGCCAGATTATAATTATCATCACCCCGTTGTGTAGTTACTATTACTACCGGGCCATAGTAGCTATTTCCAAAATACACGTCTTTTTCTTTTCTTTTTTTGCTCTCACTCTATCAATGTTATACTATTGACTATAATCAACGTACATATTAATTATAACTAAAGTCATTTATAGTATTATGTAATAATAATATCAATTATACTTATCTTGATTTTAATCACATATTATATCATTAATAAATAGAATATTAAATGAAAGGTAAAGAGTTGATGAAATAGTGATATGTTATCTTGATAATTCATTATCACTTATTAGGTTAAAAATTATTTATAGTATACTAATTAGCACAATATTAGTGGCTTCTTATTAGGTATGGTTATCTAGACTTTTCATAAGTTAATATTAAATATTCGTCATAAAATGATCATGTTAATTACTGATTATATTAATTATTGCTTAATTGTGCAATGATTATTATGTCAATCCTACTATTAATTATGTAACAAGAAATAGTTATGATCATATGATCACATTCCATATGATTAAGTTTAAATCATGATCACAAATTAATTATTGAATGATTAAAATTCATATATTAAATTGCAATGATCTATAATCACAATTTATAGATGTCAAGCTTTAGAAATACTATAAATAAAATAAACCATCATAGAATAAAACAAGTATATGTTTAGAGGCATCTATTAAATGACTGCCTACATTTCTATAATAAGTATAGCGAAATGTATAGTAAGTTACGACTATTATGATTGAAAAGGTGTGTGGATAGCCATTGTGACTAGAAAATTTTTATCACCACAAAAATATATATATATATATATATATATATATATAGTTAAGATGCTTTACAATAGGTGAATATAATAAAATTGTCCATGAAAGAAGGAAAAAGAATATATTGTTAAGAGTGTTCTATTATATGACCCCATGTATATAAGTGATGGCTGTTAAGATTAAAAGGTTCTATACTCAACATGAGAAACATTCTGTTTATTTCATAAGCGAATCATATTAACAAATCAATAAAAAAATATAACGGGATAGCTCATATTAAATAAGTTAATATTATAAACGTACCAACTATGTGCTAAATAAAAAGCTTACTAAGAGTTGAAGGATGTTGAAATATGCATTATAACATGGTATTAATTTATGACAAATAAAAAATGGAGGGAAAATTATCCAAAAAGCCCTAAACCTATTATACTTTTGTCAATTTAATCCTAAACTTTTCAATTTTACCAATTCAGTCCTCAACTTTTTTACTTCTTGCTAATTGAGTCTATTCAGCCAATTTTGACCGGAAATTGTTGACATAGTCAGTTGGCATTGATGTGGTACTTTTTAATAATATTTTCATAATTTTTAATTTTTTTTTTTTATTTTTTTTTTTTTTTTTTTTGGTTTGTGGGGGGGGGGGGGTTTGGGGTTAGGGTTAGGGCTAGTGAGGGTTTTTGGCCGACCTTGCCAGCCATAATTGAGGGCTCGCCGACCCTCGCCGACTTTGGGTGAGGGTGTCGCTGCCGTCACTAGCCCTAAGCAAGGGCCCCAACACCTTTGTTGGTGAAAGCCACGGCTCACAAGTCCTCACTCAGAATCAATGAGGGCCGCAATGCCCTCGCTGGATTTCACTAGGTGTGGGTTCACTAGCCTTCCCTCGCTTTCGTTTGGGGTTAGGGTTAGGGCTAGTGAGGGTTTTCGGCCGACCTTGCCAGCCATAATCGAGGGCTCGCCGACCCTCGCCGGCTCTGGGTGAGGGTGTCGTTGCCGTCACTAGCCCTAAGCAAGGGCCCCAACACCTTTGTTGGTGAAAGCCACGGCTCACAAGTCCTCACTCAGAATCAATGAGGGCCGCAATGCCCTCGCTGGATTTCACCAGGTGTGGGTTCACTAGCCTTCCCTCGCTTTCATCGGCGAGGGTCAGCCGGCTCTCTCCTATGCCCGCCGGCCCTCAACTATGGCCGATGAGGGCCAACTAGCAACCCTCGCTAGCCCTAACCCCAACCCCCCCCCCCCCCCCCACCCAAAAAAAAAAGAGAAGTAAAAAAATAAAAAATAAATAAAAATTCAAAAAAAAAAATTATTAAACGGCACCACATCGCACCAGCCATCGATGTCATTAATTTCTTTGTCGAATAGACTCAATTGGTAATAAGTAAAAATGTTTAAGAATGAATTGACAAAATTGAAAGGTTTAGGATGAACTGGCAAACATGCAATAGATTTAGGACTTTTTGAACAATTTTCTCAAAAATGGATAAAAAAATTATTATGTACCATGATAGTACACGTTTAACAAATAATGATATGATCATCAACTAAATCTTTGAGAAATAAGATGCTCACTAGCAGATAAATGACGTGGAAATAACTGTAAAACGTGATAGCATATATTTGCCACAGAAATGGGATTAATAGGAAAATTATCCATCGTCACAAAAGAAGTACTCCACGAAAAGCCTACAGGACAAAAATAATTTGAAAGCCACATTGGCAAATTGAGGATGTTAACTAACGCTTGACAAGAAAGGGCTCGATTGCACAAATTGTGAAAGATAAAGGACAACATTGAGAGGCCTTAATTGTATTGAAAAGTTTAAAACTGAATTGATCATTGTGCAAATATTTCCATTGCATGATCATATTGAAACTCAACTTTACGTGTACACTAAAATTCTGCTACACAATTTCCTTCTTTTGCTAAAGATGAAATTCATATCAGAAATCCTTGGAGCTATGTCATTAGTCATAACTCAACAATCCTCTGGCGACCTTAAACAAAGGAGAAACGCCTCTATTCAGATGCAACGCACATGTAATCTTCATTGGTAAAATATATAATGTTTTCCATTTCGCATCCGCCGGGAATAACCTTCTCATATTTATTCCTAAAATTGAATTAACTTCCAGAGTGTGTCCCCTTCGACAAATAATTTAACTATTTATTAACATTCCTTAGTTACTTCATTTGTCTTTCCACTTCTTTATTTTTATTTCTTAATAACACATACTTCTTTATGCAACATCTTTTGCTTCTTTTTTCTTGGTGATAACTTCTTTGTATATTATCCTCTTTATAATGCAAGAAAAGAATGTTTAGATTCTCTACTTATCAAGTGTTGTGGAATGTAATAGTAGTAGAAGTCTACTAATATAATATCTCGTAATTTGGAGGACTAAGTAGAATGTGAACACGTAATTAACTCAATATGAATAGACCACCTTTTGTGGACAATCTTCTAAGAAAGAGAAAAAAGAAAAAATACACATGGATCAAAAGAAGAATATGAGATGGTGAGTTGCATGAGTATGTTGCGGGGTACTTTTGCTTCACTCCCAATTATTTCATCAATCATTTGACATGTGTCCAATTCATTCCTTAAACCAATCAAGACATATGAAATGGGAAGAGCTAGAGAGAAATGGATCGGAGCGATATAGCATTCAATTCGTATTTGATGGATAAGTATAAGTCATTGGCCACCTCCAGTTTTTGCAAATTGGTCAAATTTAAGACTAATAGATAAAATTGAGATACTGAGACTAGAGTGCTTCAGGAACAAGGATAGTAGAAATAAATAAATTGATCACTCTTCATCTTTGCGTATTAATTTAATATTTACTTAATTATAATCTTTAATTAATTAATTTAGTAATATAATAATAATTTTTTTCTTTCCTATATTCATAGGGATAATGTGGTATTTTCAGGAACTAATATTCCTCAAAAAATCCGATTCGGGCGGATTCTTCCCCCAACTAACGAAGAGATCTTGGCAAAATTGCCACATATGAAATTGAGCACAATTTTGCAAAGAAATAGCCCATTTCTTTCTCGAGAAGAGATGGGAAATAGGCTCAATATCATTTGATTGAATAGTTATCATGCGTTTGTTCAATGAGTGTTTTTCATCATATGTGGAAGCACACATATCAAACGTCATATAAAAGATTTTACTTCTTTTTTTATTACTACAGATGTTTGATGCTAACTCTTCATTTCCTGTTGACTTTGTTACAAAGAAACATCAATCATCTAACTTTATGATCAATTTGCCCACAGATTAATGAGATCTTGCTACGAGATAGATTGGACATGAAGAATAATTATATTATGTCACACATGTATCGTTGAAATATTTAACCTCCAAGTTCAATAATAATCATGTTAAAAATTTTAATTTTGATAATACTTCAACAATAAAATTTTTATAATTAAGGTACGAGGATATATGTTTGTTAATATATGTTTTGTTGAAAATACAAACCTCTCAAATAAAATCGTAAGAGTATTACATATCGTTGCAAATATATATTCTCATAAAAGTATAATGTAATGCTGTAAACAAATCTACAATTTCACCTAAAAATTCTTGTATGCACTTTTCTGGAAATTATGACTTCAGAATTAATTTTCAAATATGTCTATGTATACAGAGATATTGTAATAACTATTCTTCCATGAAATTGTTGAGAACGTGAATATTTGTTACTTGATCACTTATTATATCATTGATATATAAAATATGAAAAAATAGGTAAATAGTCAATGAAATAGTGATTATATTACCTTCCTAACTCATCATCACTTATTATGTTGAAATTTACATATAATATACTAATTACCACAATATACTAATTATTTATAATATACCGATTGAATGAACTTCCAAAGGGTGTCCCCTTCGGTACATAATTTTACTATCTATTGATATTCCTAAGTTACTTCCATTTGTCTTTCCACTTCTTCTTTTTTTTTTTTTTAATTTCTTGGTAAAAAAAATACTTCTTTATGCAACATCTTTTGCTCTTTTTTTTTCCTTGGTGATAACTGCTTTATATAATATCTACTTTATAATGTAAGAAAAAAATGTTTAGATTCTCTTTTTTTCAAGTGTTGTAGATTGTTATAATAGCAAAAATCTACCACAAGGTAATAACTTGCATTTTTTAGGATTAAATAGAATGTAAATATTGTGATTAACTCAATATGATTAGACTACCTTTTTTGTGGAGGAGCTTTAAAAGAAAAAAAGAGAAAAATAAAAATTACGCATGCATCAGAAGAGAATGTGAGATGGTGAATTGGATGAGCATGCCGGCGGGCATTTTTGCTTGGTCACCAATTATTTCATCAACCATGTGACACGTGTCTAATTCAGTCCTCAAAACCAATCGGGATACGAAGAGCTAGAGAGATATGGCTCAGAGTGATAGAGCATTCCATTCATATTTGATGGAGTTCCCAAGAAGTTTTGAGTCTGGATATCTCTAGTGTTGTAGTTTAGATCATCAGTGTAAGTCCTTGACCACCTCCAATTTTTGCAAATTGGTCAAATTTGAGACTAATAGAGAAGATTGAGACATTAAGATTAGAGTGCGAAGCAAAAGCTTAGAGTATTTTGAGTGTTAAAAATCCAAGTAAAATATTCATGGCTCCAATAATCCTGTTTATTGGGAAATTTCTACTTTCCTTTTCTAACATCTTATTTTGAACCAAAGATCTTACCACATAATATATACCATTTAGTTGTACATATATGGTAAGCTTTAATTACATATACATTATGTAGCAATGTATTATTACAACACATTTAGATTACTAGGGCACGTTTCATTATGGTAATGGCTATTATAGTCTACTCCAATATTTACTTGTAGGAATAGCTATTCCCGAAATCCGTGTCGTTTTTTTTTTTTCCAATCACTCTATCAATGTAAGATTTCTAATTATAACTAAGATTTATATGAATTATAACCATATTAATTTATAATATATGAAAGCCACGTCAGCAAATTGACGATGTTCAATAACGGTTGACAACAAAGGACTCGATTGCACGAACTGTGAAAGATAGGGGATGATACTGAGGAAAAAAAGAAGAAGAAAGGAGACTAAATCTTACAAATAGTAATATGCTTAAGGAACTAAACCTATACTTAACCTAAAAAATCCAAGAATCGGGATAGCTAGTCATCATTATTGAATGGTCTCATTGATCACAGCAAACAACTAATAAGAAATCGGTCATTAAAAGCAAAAAAGAAAGACCTCAAAGATATCAAAATGAGGATGCAAACATCAAACATGGGCAACAAACAAATACGAGGGAAAAGCAAGGCCCTAACAAGTTATATATATATATATATCGGATTTTCTCTAAAAGTGCTCTATTAAACCTTGATTTGTAGCTTTGTTTTTGCTTTGAAGTTAGCAAAAGGACAGTATCCTCATCATAATACCACCTGGCAAAATTGTCTTATATCGATCATTAATAATCAAGAGATTGCTCATCAATCGTGTCGTAAAGTCAGGCAAGAAGAGCAATTAATTGAAAGAGCTCTTTTGCCGGTAGATGCAACAAGTTTTGGGGACTCATAATTCACTATAATTTTCATTTCAGACAAGAAAGAGAAGATGGGCTCACATTTAGTGATAAAACAAGCAGAGAAAAGCTCTTACCTTGTTGTTGAGAAGCACATTTGCGGCATCCTCATATTTCCACAGTCTGCTACGCTTTTGAGGCTTCTTTGGATTTTCTAGACGAATAATTTCCCTTCCAAGATCTCTGAGTTGGTCATGCATCATTAGCCTACCATTCTTAGTAATTTTAATTAGGGACATAAGACTCAATACTTCAATCCCCTTGTTCGGGAAAAAATCACAGGCATCCCACATGTAAGTCGGATTTTGTTTAGATGATCCAATAAAAAAACATGCAATATCCAAAAACATCTGTTGGTCCTCAAATTCTAACGCATCATAACTTATTTTCAACTTCTCTCGCACTTTCTCATCAGGCACTTTCTCTAATTTCTTTGACGTAGCTTCCCATGCTTCTTTTGTCTTTCCACATAAAAACGAACCAATAACTTCAAGAGCTAAAGGAAGCCCCCCAGTAGTAGATACAATATTACAAGAGATAACCTTATAATCACTCGGAGGAGAATCCTTTCGAAATGCATGTCTACTAAATAAAACCAATGATTGATCCAAAAGCAACTCGTTAAGTTGATACTTGTGGTTCACCCCAGCCTTGTCAAGAATACTCTCGTCTCTTGTGGTGATGATGACTATACTTCCGGCTTTAAACCAACTACCATCTTCAACCAAAGCATTCAAGTGACTATTATCATCCACATCATCAAGAATAATAAATACTTTCTTACTTGTACATCGAGATTTAAGAATACTAATTCCATAATCAATATTAAACACATCACACGAGTCTCCACTTATGTTAAAAATGAGCTGTTTTTGCATGCATTCAAGACCCTTGACCTTAGATGTTTCTCGAATATCTGCCACAAAGCTACGAGACTCATAACGATTACAAAGGTTGTTGTATAACACCTTTGCAAGAGTTGTCTTACCGATGCCGCCCATTCCATAAATTCCGATCATACTTGTACCACTGAAATTAGCATCTATGAAGCTCATAATATGTTCCACATGATCATCAATTCCAACCAATTGTTTAGGAACATTTAGCAAAAACTGTTCTTTTAACTCACTCATGACTTTTCTGACAACTTTTTCAACTAATGTTCCTTCATACCTGTAAAATAACAATAAAAATTTCAGTATATGATGGAAATATTTATATTCTTTTACAAGTAATATCTAGGTATGAGAAAGTGAACAATATCATGATGGAGAATAATGTACCCGTTATCAATTTTCTCCGATTCCCATCCTTTCAAGGAAGCGACTTCTTTGAGCGCTACTTCCCATTCCTTCACAACCTTTTCTTCCAAATTTCTTTTATGTGTTCTGATAGCATCTCCAAATCTCCCAGTGAGATGCTTCACTTGCTGAGGTTCCACTTTGTAAAATATGGGCAACACCATTTGCCCTTTGTTTCTCCTGCAATTCAACATAAGAGCCAACTCACGAAGGCACCATTTACTGGAAGCGTAATCCTCTGAGATAATTGGAATGGAGATCTTAGACTGCTCAATACTGCGGAGAAGTTCCCCTCCAATCTCGTCACCAACAGAAAGCTCGTTGTCATCTCTGAACACATGAATTCCTACTTTGACAAGGCCTTTATAGAGATGATCAGTGAATCTCTTGCGAGTGTCTTCCCCTCTAAAGCTCAAGAACACTTCATAATCATTTTCTTCCATCTTTTTGGTTCCACCTTCATAATCACCTACACGTGGAGAAGTCAATGAGGAAGAAGTCCTGGAATTCGGATCTTCTGAATGAGTGGGTTCATTTCTTTCTATCTGGAGAGAATTGGAGGAGCATAGCCTACAAAGGCAGTAAAAGAGGTTGAGGAAGATGCCCCACATATCGAATCGTTTAGGCTCCGCCTCCGTAATCACCTACAAAGGCAGCGAAAGAGATTGATGGAGCAGAGCATCAAAGGAGAGCAACGAACACCAGATCCAGGAATTGCAGAAATGTTCGTCAGAGCTCATTACCTAGCTACATTCAAACAGAAATGAAGTCTGATTGACCAAATAAGAGATCGATCGAGCAGAGCCTTGAAAAAAAAAAGGCTGGATTTCACGGTCGAGATCTCGGAATACAGAAATGTCTCTAAGAACTGAAATCGAAACTCATCAAAAGAAAATGGAGCGGTGGATTACCTGAGAAGTGCTCAAACAACAGAATCCACCCACCTCTGCGATCTCTGCCGGTTCTCACCCTTCGACCTCGGATTAACTACACTCTCTCCCGTGCTTACTTAAAAGATGCTGAATTATTGCCGTCCAACTGTCCCAGAACCTTTAATCCTCGAAAACAGAGTAGAAATTTGCCTCGTGGCTTCTGCTTAAGTTGTCTCTTCAAGCGGACACACGTCTCTGAAACCGGAGCCCACGTGTGGCCCCCGCCTCGCATCTCGAGGATGTCTTCAGCTACACGGAATGTACCGAATTGCCCCCTCCGAGCTCACGTGGCGCGTGGTCCGAGCGAGTTCCCGGGTTGGACTTTCGGAGCGATTTCTTTTGGCTTTTGAAAAAGGAGACGGGAAATACGCAACGCTCCTTGACAGCGCTGACTGAGGTGGCTCCATTTTTCGGCCTTTTTCTCTAACGACTAATGAGGCGCATTACCCTTTCAAAATAAAAGAAAATTTTGGTATGCAGCCCTTTGATAAAAATTTAGCCTGCACTTCAAAAATAATTGATGTTTTACATTTAAAAGATTTAAAATATGTACATTCTTTAAGTTAATTACAAAAATAATTATATAATTACCTACATGACGGTATCCGCATATTTTGAATTTTTAAGTGATTTTTGTTAAATAAAAGTTTTACTATAAGAGTTGTTTGGTAGTAAAAAGTAAAAATTAGTATATGGAGATTGAGCATGCAAATGTGTGTTTGGTTCATCATATTTGTAAGCATAAACTCTTTCGTATTTGGGAACTTGTGTCTTGCCCCATACTTTGCATTAGTGAAGAATTTGTTGACATGCGGATTTATGTATACTTGATTTGTTCTTCGTTGTTAAGAAAAAGTTAGAAATAAAACCGTATAAATTGTAAAGATCTAAATATATATTCAACATTGTACTCTAATTGCATAAAGCAATCGATTGCACCAGTAATTTCAAGTCAAATTTATGTGCCGTAACTCGATTTTCAACTTGACTCAACTTGTCTTTTATCTTTTTTATCTTTTTTTTTTGCCAATGATGAACTTTAAAAAATAAGTTGCGAGTACGTGCTCGTTTAAATAAAACTGAAAAATAATTACTGAAATATTTGAGTGTTGAATTTCAAATATGGACAATTTTAAGTACTCAAAATGAAAGAGAATATTGTTTGATGATATCCGCGGCATTATGCGGAAGGTGTGGGAACCTATGCAGTTGCCAGCACGACTTGATTATAAAATCGGGCCGTGGAAACTATTTTTTATTGATAGTGGAGCACACACGGGGCTTTCGTTTTCCTACATCTCTTCTGGCGATGGCTTCATGGATTGATATTTTTGCAATGATATTCCAACAACACTCGAGCGCTAGTTGGCTTTTGTCGGTTTTTATCGGTCATTTATTTATTGGATAGGGTATTTGTCACTGTCATTGTTATCACAATCACTTTAACAAGGTTATATTTGAGTGTTACACTTAATATCTTAGCCATTAGTATGTGTTTATATCTTTAATAAAGGAGGTACTGCAAATGAAGCAATCTTATGGTATTGTACAATTTTGTACCCATTTTGCTTTGTTGGAATGTAAGAGCTGTTCTCTCTTAATATTCATGATCCAATAAATATAAGTCCTCATATTAATGAAAAAAAAATGGAGAAGAATGACTCATACTCGTTATGGTTGTTTATCATTAGAGAATGGATATTATGAATCAACCATACTACAATATCATGACCTAGACCAATTATATTGCTATATAATATTACATCATTGTAAGAGTTTTCTTAGTGTAGGTTATATTAATTGATATTGTAATTTATTGTTTTACGAGATTGGTCTAAGGTGAGATAAAAATTTTTTTAATTAATCTAATATAGGGTTGGCTAGTATGCGCCGAGTTGAACCTAGCCCGTAAAGAGAGACTTGGTTAGAAACTCTATAAATAGTGCTCAAGTATCTCCTCTAACACTAATTCTCACAATTATCCTCATAAATGAGCGTTTACCTAACGTTAAAGGGTGATGAGGCTGTTTCATTGAGCTAGTATTACAAAGGACAATAAATGAGAAGTTCTTGAGTTCGGATTGTCGCTATTCTACATTAAGAACGGTGGTCCAAATCAAATGTGTAAATTTGTCTACATAATTCTATATGTGTTCTTGTTTCTTGCTATGGAGATATTAGGTTGCACTTTCGCATCTTACAATCATAACCAATTATTTTTAATTTTTTTCTATGTAGAATCAATTTTGTTAATATTTTTAATGTACAAAATTTTTACAAGTGGAACAAAAATGAGACGTGATATAAAAGTATATATTGTAGCTCACAAGGATAGCAATTTACAGGTTACGTGTTTCATTATGGAAGGAATAAACAAGTATATGCATATAATAAAGATTAAATATCAAAGAGAAAACTAAATAAAGTTTATGAAAGATTATGACATGCAATTTTTTCACATCATAAAGTTTATTTTTCTCTCCTAATGATGCTTTTACAAATTAGTGCTCGTGCTTCATGGATAATTCCCTCCTTGAAAAAAGAAGAAGAAAAGTTGGAATCCAAGAGGTAGTCGGGGCAAAAGAAATTTTATAAGTCATTTATATTGCCCAGAAAAAAGATAAACTTTCATTCAAAATTTCTTGAGGATCAAGAATTATAGCAGCAAGGGATGAAATTAATGAGGTCCTAGACTTTTACTCGCATGGAAGGCAAAATATTCAGAGTGAATGAATCAAACTTCCATTATTATAATGATAAAGTGGAAATTTGTTTACGTAGATAGGGTTTCCTCAATATATATAAATTGGTCAAATTATTTAGAAAAATTGTTGAAGCATAGAAAGATCGACCGGGGCTACTTGTGCAAAACACATTATGCCGAGTTCTTGCCATCTAACAGTCCAAAACTCTTCATGCTAATCGAACCACTGTGAGGCATGCCACCGAAAGAGCAACCTTTGCACGCGTAGTTTCCGCAGCATTTAGCGGAAGGCGTGCGGAACCGAAAGAGAAAAATTACTCACGTGCGCACATGCAAGCACATGCAACACTCACTTGCTTATGCTACATTGGCTATGTAGCACCGACACGGACACGTGACATGACACGACACGACACGCCAACACATCATTTCTTAAAAATAAAGAATTTCGACACGTTAACACGTTATATATTAAATATATTTTTATATATAAATACATAAATAAATAATAATAAAAATAGCCTATAATTAATTTACAAGAAAAATATTAAATAATATCATTCATTATTTTAATTTGTTACAATAATACACAAAACTTAGAGGAAAAAAACATTGTTTAAAGAAAAATGCTGAAATGATATTTTTAAATTTATTTATTTATCATATATAGCATTTTTTTATTATTTCTTTCATGGTAAAAGACTTTTAAAAAAATAAAAAAATTCTAAAACAAAACTGAAGAAAAAAAAATTGACCCCATGCTTGTATATTTATAGCAATTTTATTACTTCTTTTATTACTTCTTTTGTGTATATTTATATTTTGACCCCTTAAGTATTAGAAATTTTTAAAATTAACCCCGTGCGTGTCGGAATCGTGTGTTGGAATTCTGGACTCGCGTGTCGGAACGTGTCGGAGAAAGTTGACCACATGTCGGATTTTTCGACACTCATTGACCGCATATCGGAGTGTGTCGAGACGTATCGGAGCGTGTCGGACACGTGTCGGAGTGTCGAATACGACACGAAAGTTTCCGGAGAGTGTCCGTGCTATATAGTATATTGGTCAGAACTTGCGGTCCAGCACGAGTTCCCTTTTATATTAATGAAAGTAAATTGACTTTTATATTTGCGGAAAAAAGAAAACTAAGGAGCAATACTCACGGGCTCCAGCTGTGACTTCCACCGATTGTCAGAATTATACGAGGAAGGTGCATGCGGGTGCTTTCATTGAGATTTGAGATCCTCCAGCTTTGTCTTGACTTGGCTTGCCTTTTCTATTATAAACAGAATAAAAAAAGAAGACTAACGACCGACACTCACGTTGCTCCTGCTGCTAATGGACATGAGTCAATGACATGAGCATATCAATCGCGGAATTATATAGGATTTTGTTATTAAAGCCTGTAGGACGCATTACTTTATCGTATGAGAAAGTAACTCTGAAAATTAATCTCTTCCGAAATAATTTTCTCAAACAAGATTTCCTCACGCTACGTCATTTTTAAAGATTATCCAGTTTTTACCCTCCGCTCAAGTCACTTTTATCTCTCTCCTTAAGCTAATAGTTTTTAATGCTTCATGTTGAATTGCTAACTTCCCCCCATTTTTCATTCATTTTCCGAAATATTTTTAAAGGTGTGGAAGTTCGAAAAAATGTGGAATATGCAAACCTAAAAATGTGTCAATGATCACTTACGTCCATCTATAATTCTTGAACTACAAGTGAACGCAATTGAAGCTTCTCCTCAAGATCCAAATAATTGATTAACGAAATGCATCAATATGACGAAGCTTATGCTATAAATATCTAAAATATTTTGGTCCGTTCAATCCAAATTTTTTCATGAGTGCCCCAGATATCGTATTTACCTTGTTCATTCTCACGAGTGTGCTTTTTGAATATCTTCACATGTATTTTATAGTCCACTTTTAAATTCAAGTAATGACTTTGAGACATGTAAATCAATCTCCAATGTTGTTGAACCCACATGTTTTCTCCCAATCCTAACATCAAAACATAGACACACTTACTGTGTATGGGCTAGCTTTTCGAGGCACAGAAAGAACTTGAGTTCTCTTTTATGTATAGCCCACACTTCTCGTTAATTGCGAACGTGAATTTATCGAACAATTTGTCTCCTTCCTTTGCCTTCTCTTCTACGTGTTGCAGTGTCATCTCTTTATATGTGGCGAGAACTCCTTTCGGGCTGACCAAATTCCACTTTCCTCTTGTGAGTGCGTATATTACCCTTTGGTCTGTCATGCTCAGGCCGTGAATTTCTTTCTTTCTTCACCGTTTTCTTCCTTTTTTATTTTTTCTATTTTTGTTTCTTTCCTTTCAAATAGTGTTCAATTACGTCCAGTTTTGACTAAGAAAAATTAACTTGCCTACTTTCAGCATGATGTGCATCTTTAATAATGAAAATAATTTATTTTTTTGTGACCCGAGAACCCGCGCACCGTACCAACACGAACAGCCTAAAATGCCCGGGGTAACGGGGGGTAAACCCTGGGGGCAGCACGTGCTAGCCACCACACACGTGCCACCGAGTAAATCACCCTGCGATGCTCGGGAATCGAACTCCTCCCCTTGCGTTAGGGGGAGAAGCTCGCCACCAGCAGCGCCACCCAGGTGGGTGGTTTTAATAATGAAAATAACTGGCCAGTTAATTCTCCCAAAAAATTGTTCAAAATATATTTCTCAATAACGAATATTTGCTCCTTCATTCTTGCTGAAGTCATTGTGCTGCATCTTTGATGTCTGGTCGAGCAAAGGAAATAAATGGATTAGGCTGAATTTCTCGTTCCCGTAGGCTTAGTCTAATTAACTCGATTAAGTTCAAATCTCCTTGCACCAGTCCAATCAAAATGTAATTATATGTGGACTTACTATTAATCAATGAAGAATGCTCCTAACATCAACATCCAATTTAACTAATTTTTTAGGGGCCGGGGTTGAGTTTAATTTTTCTATGTAATAAATAACTAATTGGGTGATCAAAATTTAGGTGTCAACATCCATTGCTGATTATATTTCCCTCACAGCTATTGGTTTGGCTTGAAGGTTTTGTTCCCTCTTGACGCATATGATGAGACAAGTTCATAGAGAGATGTTCATAATTGTGACCTTTTCTCGGCATTTGATGTCGTTGAGATTGGACCCAGACACCAGTGAAATTGTGAGTATGCAGTGTGACCATTCCTTTCATTGCTCATGCGATACAAAGTAGACGTACTTGTCTTGTCAGGTTAGGCATTCTTCTGCTGATGCAAATTATATTAATTTAAACCATAATTTATTAATTTCTCAGCTGCTGCCACCATTGTGCTGATATTTGCTGTGGATTAGCTGTTGGTTTTTGGAAATCAGTCTCCTTCTTATCCTCTACTTTCACGTTTTATCTACCGTACTTTTACTTTGTTGAATCAAGTTCTTCGAATTTCATAAATTTTCTAATCAAATCCCTCTAACCTAAGACCTGACCAATTCCAACTAGCTTAACACATTAGATGTTGTCGTTGTGTGACATGAACAAAAATTTTCCAATGTAGATATGTACTTTGGCATACACCTTAGCTAATTTTTATCCATGTCACATTCTAACATTGTCTATATTGGATAAATTTTTCCATACATGTCTACATGGGCATTCACATATATGCATCATACTAGGGTGTTGTTCAATGGTTACATCAGTTGAATTTGGTGGAATCTTGATTAGGAAATTTGTGAAAGTAAAAAAAAAAAAAAATGACTAGACAAGTTTAAGGTATGGAGACGTAATAAGAAGGAAAGGTGAAAGTATAGCGATGAAAACTACCCAAAAAAAAAAAAATCTTATTTTTGTCTTTTAAGCTTATGCTAGATCTTTTACTCCATTGTGCTTACAAAGTTCTGGATTTCTTTTAATTGATTATGACATTTCTTTGGTGATTTGCAATAGGTCGACAGTGTGGCTTCTTGCACTTATTTTTATGTTGTTTCTCATACTCTGACACAAAAATATTTGCAATGTCTCGTCATGGTTATTCGGTCCAATGGTCCTATCACTCTTGTGTCAAATTTCTCGTGAGTCAAGTGGTGACAAATGTAATAGCACCACCCAAACATAAATTATCGAGTTTATGTATTAAACTTGAATGCTTACTGCTTACAAGCATAAGATGATCATAATAATATCAAAATGCTGATCTTTGACCTCAAACTTCTCCTAGCTCATGGATAAGATGGTGTATGGTCATATTTTACATTTCAAGTGATATTCTATTGGTTGTGATTATGTTTTGTCAATGTAAATTTGTAGCAAAAAGTTACCTTTGAACTAGAGTATGCATAAAAAATGTGCATAGTAACTTTTGCTTGATTTGTTCAATCTTTCTTTGTTAAATTAAGTCAATATGATGTTCTCATATGCTGGTGATGTGCCAAAGGGTCTCTTCCTTCGATTTTATTGCATGGTTCAATGACGTTGCTAAAGATTTCAAGTACGGCACATACTTGCTTCACCGCTACGACGGTTAGCTGCTCTGAAACCGAAGCCTAAGCGGGGGTCCCGCCTCGGATCTCGAGGATATCTTCTGCCACTCCGAATTGCCCCTCTACCCCACGTGGCGCGCGGACTGAGCGAGTTCCCGTGTTCTACTTCTCCCCAACCGAGGCGACATGGGGGGTTGGACTTTCGGAGTGATAACTTTGGGCTTTTGAAAAAGGAGATAGGAATATCCAACGCTCCTCGGACCTCGACGACAGCGCTGCATGGCCACACAGACGTGGACTCGACGGTAACTGAGGTGGCTCCATATTTTGGCCTGGTGTATTACCTCTTCCAAGATATAAGATAATTTTGGTATAGCATAATAGATGTTTAATATTTAGAAAATTAATATATATACTTTGAGTTAAATTGCAAAAAGAATTGTATAATTATTCATGTGACAGTAATTACATATTTTGAATCTTTTAAGTAAATTATGTTAAACAAAAGTTTGATTATGTGAATTGCGAGAAAAAGGAAAGTAAAAATTAGTATATGAAGACTAGGTACACAACATGTGTTTGGTTCCTCACATTTGTAAGCATAAAATTGTTTTGTATTTGAGGACTTGTGTCTTGCTAATCCTTTGCGTTAGTGGAGGATTTGTTGACTTGCGGATTTACGTGCCTAATTTGTGCTTCATCGTTAAGAAAAAGTTAGAAACTAAATTAAATGAATTGTTGAGATCTAAAATATATTCAACACTGTACTCCAATGACTTAAAAGTAAATAATTGCATAGGTAATTTCAAGTCCAACCTTATGTACTATGGCTGGACTTTCAACTTGACTCAACTTGTTTTTTTCTCCAAGGCTAAACTTAATTCATTTATGAAAGTATAAGCTGCGAGTACATGCCCGTTTAGATGAATCTGTAAAACAATTACTAGAAATTTAGAGTACTGAATTTCAAATTTGGACTATTTTAAGTACTTAAAATGTTTTGACCAAAAAAAAGAAAGTACTTAAAATTAAAGAAAATATTGTTTGATAATAAGATGATTGGATTATAGTGTTTAATTTATTATGAGAATAACGGTTTATTATTGACTACAACAAATCAAATCACAAATAATTATAAATTATTATAAAACTTACTTCTTCAATAATTTGTGACTCACAATAGATATTATTCTCGTAGTACTCAATGACTTTTATGCTAGCAAAGTCCATTGATAATAACTAATTTTCAGGGCATTAAGCGGATGGTGCAGGGAACCTATGCATGTGCTTTCATTGAAATGTGAGATCCAACACGACTTGATTATAAAATCGGGGAATGGAAACTATTTTTTAACTGGTAGTGGAGCACACATGGGGCTTCATCGACATTACATGCAAGAATATTCCAACAACACTCGAGGGCAAGCTGGGTTTTTTAATTTAAAGCAAGCACGATGACTCACCTTTTTTTTTTCTCAATAAAGATATAGAAAAGAAAACTAAAGGGCAATCATCGTACGCGTAATTTCCGCAGCAGTTTGTGGAAGGTGCGTAGAACCATCCTATGCAAGCACTTCTTGACTTGACTTGCTTTTTTGTCTATTAATAAAAGAAAAGGAAAAGAAAACTAACCAGCAAGACTCCCATGCTCCTAGTGCTAATAGACATGAGTCAATCTCAAAAACATATCATTGCCGGTAGCACACTTTTTTAAAATAATCGGATAAGGAAAGTTTATTATTTTCAATCCAAAGCCTACTCTTTTTTCTCTCTTTCAAAAGAGATTCCTCCAAAAAAGCACACAATGCTGAGTTGCCATCCAACGATCCAAGACACGCTCTACGCAGAAAGAGTAATTATTGTACGCGTAATTTCCGCACCATTATGTGAAAGGTGCGTGTTCTTTTTAACTTGACTTGCTTTTTTTATTAATAAAAGAATAGAAGAAAAAACGGACATGAATTCTGAGGCTTTGAGTTGGTAAGCATATTCCCCACCAACTAATTTAATCAAAAGCAAATTAAGAGAACTGCTTTTCTCTATCTTTGCAGGATTGATGTGTAGGGTCGATAGCAAATCCGACTTTATATCACAAAGGTCCCTTACTTGCCCATGTTAGCGCCTAACAATCATCGCATGCATGTTGGCATATAGTTTTGAAGAGGCGCCCTATTTTTATAAGAAAATCAAAGGCGGACCACCAAATTCATGCCTAGAGTCATACCATTACATGTCATTTAAGGTCGATTGAAGATTCGATGTAGATAATTTACCAGACACTAGAATTGGGTGAGACTCTATATCCCGAGTATACTAGCAAATGTACTATATTAACAAGTCTGGATAATTTACAATATATGGATATTGGATTATCATATGGGAAGGTTTGTTAGTCCTTGCTTGGCCAAGTTGGACAATTATGACAATTGTATTTGCACAATCATTGAAGCGTTGTACTAAATCCATCTCATTACGTAAACAAGATAATTATATTCGATCATTCTTTTTCCTCTTCATGTACTCCCCCTCCTTGTAGGTGGACTTGCAAGTTCATATCTGGGAATACATGTTAAGGCCATACTATTTTTTTTGCACAAACCTTAAATAAACCAAACTTCCTAATCGGTGTCTTGCGATAACATGTGAATGGTGAAATCCATAGATGTGAAATTTCTAGCGATGAAGCATTGATTGAAATTTGAGATTTAAACTGCCTAACTTGACTCACTTTCCTGCGATAAATGTGAACAGTGAAATCCATAGATGTGAAACTTCTAGCGGTGAAGCATTGATTGAAATTTGAGATTCAACCTGCCCAACTTGACTTGCTTTTCTATTAATAAAAGAAAATAGAAACGAGCACAACTCGTACTCGTTAAAGTTGTCTATAATTTAGTGATTGGATATTAAGAACCAACTAAACAATAATGATGACTAAGACTTGCCTCTTCTATTTATAAGAGATATGGAAAAGAAAATGCCGAAATAAATCTCTCTCGATTCTTAAAATTTCTCCATACCATATCACATCTAAAAATTATCTAAAGGCGAAAAAAAAATAAAAAGAGATGTGATAATATGATGGACATTGAGGCCCCATAGTTTACTGGTTACATGTTTCCCTGTGGAAGAAATAAACAAGTATACGCATATAGTAAAGATTAGACAGCAAAGAATTGAGGAATATGAATGTAACGTTTTCACATTGTAAAGTATATTCTTTTTTTCTTTTTTCTTTTTTGCATAATGGTGCATTCAATAATTGGTGGGCTTTCTTGATGGATAAATTCCTTTGGGCAAAAAATTCAGTATCATTTATGTTGACCTGAGAAAAGATAAACATTCGTCCAAAGTTTTTTTGGAGGATTGAGACCTCTGACAACAAAGGATGGAATTAGTGAGGTCCTAGATTTTTACTTGCATGGAAGGCGAAATATTTAGAGTGAATGAACCAAACTTCCATTATTAGAATGAATATTGAAAATTTGTTCAACATAGGTAGGGTTTCCTCTTCATCTGGAATTATATGTGAATGGGGTTGTCAATTGTTTAGATTGAAAATGTTTCAAGTATTGAAAAAATCGATCCGCCTATATGTTCAAAGCCCATAATGCGCCATCCAACGGCCCAAGACACATGCTGCACGGCAAGGATGATTATTGCACGCCCAATTTCCGCGGCATTATGCGGAAAGTGAGTATTCTCCACCAACTAATTTAATAACAAGCAAATTGCGATAGCGCCTAATGATGATGATATGAGCATTAGCATATAGTTGGGAAGAAGAGACCTATTTTATCATAAAATTATAAGACGGCCATCAAATTCATGCTTAGAGCCACCTCGTACTGTTGTTTAATGACAATTGAAGATTAGATGCGGACAATTTATCAGAGATGAGAATTGGAGGAAACTCTATATTCCAATTTGAATGGAGCTACGAGCAAATTAGCTTATTTAGTATATTAAAAATTGTAGAGAACTTATAGTATATTGATATTGAATTATCGAGGCAATTAAAAATCTATTCATTGTGAATATATGAAGGTTTTTTTTTTTTCCTGGCCTGAGCAAGTTGGATTTGCACAATAGAACAACTAATTGAGTCATGGCCTTGTGTTAAATTGATCTCGTTACGTAAATGAGATGATTCTAATTGACCCTTCTTTTTCCTTTTCACAAATTAACAAGGCATTATTGGGCCTCATTTGGGTAGATGGAATCGTGAGTTCATATTTGGGAATAGATGTTAATACCATACCATCTTTGTCCAAACCTCTTGTGCTAACACGTGAACAATGAAATCCATAAATGTGAAAGCTCTAGCAAGTACATGTGAAGTTTTAATAGAAATTTGAGAACCAGCATTCTTGATTTGACTAGCTTTTTTATTAATAAAAAAACAAAAAAGAAAACTGACAACAAAACTTGTTAAAGTTGTTTAATTATTTATTGGATATTACCAACCTACTAAAGGACAATATGACGACTTAGACTTGCCTTTTATATTAATAAGAGAAATAAAAAGGAATACAAAGGATAATCCTTTGCCCCTGTAATTTCCACAGCATTGTGCAGGAGGTGCGTGAAACCATCCTACATAGGTGCTTCTTGACTTGCTTTTTCCACTAATAAGAGAAAAAAGAAACTGTCTGGCAAATGCTCCTGGTGCTAATATACATGAGCCAATCATAAAAAAAATCACTCGTTGGATTATTATTTTCAATGCACAATCTAACCTTTTTCTTTCAAAAAGACTCCTTCCCATAATAGATCTTCCTTGATTTTCAAACTTGATCTTTTCCGACCATATCATGCCTAAAGATTATCTAGTTATCACCTCCTCACCCCAATCAATTTTATCGCACTCCTTAAATTGTTTTTGTTTTTGACATTTTACATTAATGGTATACTTTCAATGTCACTGTCGCGACCTAAATTTCGGGTGTGAACATTAAGCCTAAAATTAACTCGAGCTCTCCCAAGCCTATACCAATTCGCGACTTAAGTTCAAATTTCTTAACATGCAAATGGATTTTATTTAGGATTCGTCATTAATTAGTTAATGGTTGGATTTTATTTAGGAGTCGTCACTAATCAGTTTATGGTAGGTCGATTAGACACCTAAGTAAAATAATAGAAGAATTACTTTACTCCTACGAACCAGAGAATAAAGGTATGGGGACTTGGTTACATTAGATTTCTCTAATACCCTTTCGGTACCTTTTTTTTTTATTTTCAAAAATGTTTTTTGCAGGCAGCTTTGATTCATTTTAACCTAAATCTCTATTATGCGATAGGATGATCACATAGATGCTCAATCATCATTAAACATTGAATAAAAAGATAAATAAATAAATTGCATCACACAAAGCAAGCAATCATTTTCATAAAAAAAAAAACATGCATTTTAACTACATGACCTAAACTATATGACATGAAGAAATGCAATAATTAAATGCAATTTAAATGACCTAATTCTAATGACATACAATGCAATGCAATGACACACAAAATTATTTCAACTAAAATGACATGTAATATACAATTTAATATGCGAGCTATATGTCACGTGACATTTATTGAATGACCTAGTCTAATGATGCGCAATTCCTAATATAATGAACTTAACAACAATAAGAAAATTTCATGAACTTAATTCTATATGACGTGCATATGATATTTTATCCTAAAAATGCAATCTATTCTAAATAATAAAGTGAATTTAAAATAAAACTTGCAATTTTATCCTAAGATGCCATGACGTACAAAGAATGCCCTAATTCTACATGATATATGTATGATGATTCTTTTGTGTTTTTATTTTTATAAAATTCAAAATTCACAATTGCCAAATAATTAAACGTGTAATTTAAATTAAAAAAAAAACTTAACAACCTAAATGAATGCACTTATATATATATATATATATTTTTTTTTTTCTAAATTCGAACTAAAATCCCTATTTTAGATATGCAAGATAACAAGAAATATTCCCAAACAAACTGAATCCTAATTCAAATATTTTTTGGATTTTTTTAGTAGTTCTCCAAAATAAGCAATTATCATTTAAACTAATCAAGACATCAAATCAAATAAAGAATTAAAATAATCAAGTCAAATTAATGATTATTCTAACCTTAAACATCACGCCAAAGAATTAAAAATAACTAAAAATTTGATTCGAAATCTTACGAATCAAATTAATAATTATATTGATTCAATAATTAAAATACTATCAACAAACCCCAAAAATTAATATAATTAAAAAATTGATCCGACATCTTACGATGAAATTAAAAATTACATTAATTTTGGACAAAACCCCTATGGATAATGCCTATGAGATTTTACGAGATTTTTCAAATAAATATCGACATCCGATATTACAATTTAAATAACTTAAAAGAATGCTATCAAATAAAACAAGATAAATAATAATAAATAATAAAAACTAAACTACCTAATTGGATTTTTTTTCTTTCGCTTCTGACTTCTGAGCGTGGCCGGTCCGGTGAGGAGGAGTCGCCGGCGTGAGGGGATGATCGTCAGAGCTCCGGCGAGAGGAAAACAGCAGCAGGCGAGCGGCGAAGAGGTGAATCGGTGGTAGCTTCACAGACAGGGGAGCCGGGTCGGACCGCGATTCGGCTTGGGTCCGGCTGCTGGGCGACGGGCACCGGCGATTGCGGGCGTCGGGAGTGACGAGCGGCGTCGGGCAACGGGGGTGGTGTCGCGGCGGTCGGCGTCTGGGTCGTCGTGAGGGAGACGAGCGCTGCGACTGGAGTGGGTTCGTCAGGGGGCGGCTCGGGCGGCAGCGAGCGGTCGGAATCGTGGGTCAGCCGGCGGTAGGGATGGCTCGGACTTTTGGAGGCTGGACGACGGCGGCGCACGGGTCTTCGGCTCCGAGTAGCAGGTGGATCGCGGTTCAGGCGAGGCCGGGGAGCGGCGGTGGGCGCGGGGGTCTTCGCGGATGGAAGTTGCAGAGGGGCGCGAGCGGCGAGGGAAACGATGAACAGTCGTCCCTCTGCCCCTTGTACTTTTCTCCTCTGCCCCTTTTTCTTTTTTTTTTTACTTTTTGCTGTTTTTGCTTTTTCTGCTTTTCTTTTTTTCTTCCAAAGAACCGAAAAATCCCCCCTCCTCTGCCGTACACTGTCTCCTTTTATAGACAAACATAATGTGATTTTCGTAGAATATTTCGAAAATTACCTATAACCTCCGAATGACAAAATCCTTTTATTTTATGAATATTCTCCCCCAATTTCATCATCTATTGATAAAGATAAGATTACAATGCGATTTTCTTGATTTCCAAAAAATCATCATAATATCGCATCAAAAATCTTAATTTTTTACAAGATAATCAATTAAAAATAACGACGGGTTTGGGTTAATTTTCTCCTTTCGTGGGTCTAGCCCGGCCTGCCGTATTAATTCAAATCCATCCACCACCAATCCTAAATGCAAAACATGTAAATTAAAAATAAATGCACCTAAAAATTATATACTATGCAATTGAATTTTTTTCTTAAGGCTTAAAAATTAATCTCTAATTTTTATGCGATAAATAACTAAATGGGTTGCCCAAAATTTAGGTGTCAACAGTCACGTTTAGAATTCTCAGCTAACGGGTTATCCACGATCAAATAACTATCCAGCAATACTTTTTTCCTTTTTATTTCATTTTGTCGAACCTCTTATTTGATGTTGACACTCTTTTTTTCTCTAACTTCTTGGTAAAGATTATCACTTGTTTTTCTGTTTGTCATTAGTGATCGAATATTATGAACCAATGACATTACAATATCATGACTTTGACCAATTATTTTGGTTTTTTACTATTGTATCATCAACCATCTTTAGCAACTGTTTTTTTATTTTTTTTTTATTTTCCTCAGTAGAATCTTAAAAAAAAAAATGAGACGTGATAATATGGGGAAAATTATTAAAAAATCCTAAACATATTACACTTGTGTCAATATCGTCATAAACTTTTCAATTATACTAATTTAGTCTTAAACAATTTCATATTTTGCAAATTGAGTTCATCCGACCAATTTAGGTTGGAAATTATTAATGTAGATATTGGTCATCCTACATGACATGATCGGCGCTTATATGAACTTTTTAAATAATTTTTAATATTTTTTTTGAATTTGTATATAATTTTTTTAGTTTTTTATTTTATTTTCTTTCTTGTTTTTGGACAGAGGGCTAGTAAGCATCACCCAGCTAAAAAAAAAATTAAAGAAAAGAAAAAACCAAAAACATTTTACATGCTCTTCGGTAGTCCATGGCAGTTGTTAATAGGAGTCTTGGGACGCTTTAAAATATCTGTATCACAAGGCAAAAGGTAAATAGAATGTCAAATTAACAGCTTGAACTTGTGGAAACTACAAGATGAAATTTCACTAGTCTACATATAATAAAGCCTCACATTATCCTAAATAATATTTTATATGTTTCGACAAAATACCATCCATATTGCAACTTCTCATAAACCTAGATATGTGGTCATGGTAGCCATGAACTTGAAGTTGACATTGTAGAGCAGGTTCATGTTCCTGAATTATTTTGCGCAGTCAAACCTATTGGTCCAGCAGATGCTGAGGGGCGAGCTACCGAGGATGGATTTGCCATCCATCCAGCAAGAGATGTTGGAAGAGCGGCCGAAGGAGGCTGGGAGGGCTGTAATAAAGTATCTGGAAGGCACACCAAAAAAAAAAAAAAAAAACACGCTAACGTGAGTTGCCAACATCTAAATGAAAAAACTACCGACGAAATAGACTAACTATTCTCCTCCAGACTTACACCAAGAGCGGTTAATGGTAGGAAGGCCCCTGGTTTGGGGACGGCACCCATTTAAGGATTAGCAACTGGGGATGGCACCCGAGCACCATTTGGTTGTCCACAAGTGCTGTCTACAAATAGTCTTCGTGTCAGGGTTAGGCCTAGGTTTCTTGCACAGCTGATGCTGCCAATTCAAACTTCCAGAAGCCATGAAACAGTCAGTATGACGATACTTTAGTCAAGAAAATACATAAGGCAATAGGACAGCAAGGACCTTTGATTTATTAATGCGCGTAATCTTGAGTTCTTCAATGTGGGAAACTGGAGCTTACCACGAAACCGGGGGGGGGGGGGGTGGGGGGGTTTAGCCTCTATCAACTTCTTCAGTTCAGCCAACATTATACTCAGAGCTGACTTGGTATCACCATACTTTGATAGCTGCTCATTCTCTCTGCATATACGTTTAATGCCAGTGTGATGAAGCAAAAGACAAAAGGTCAACTAGAGAAAAACTGTCAGTTACAAATTAAAAGATTCTTCAACGCAAGACCTCGTACCTAAAGTTCTCCAGCGTCAGTAACTGCGTAATTTCCTTGAACAAATCTTCATTGAATGCAGCAAATACTTTCCAGTCCTTGACTAAAATTGCCACAGCTTTAAGCACGATCCCTCCTGCAATCATCAATAATGCAAGACCAACAACCAAGAAAATTAAAATGCTTGTTGCTTAGTACGCTAACACTGCCCTAAAAAAGTTGAACCATCAATTGTCAAAAAACTTTCGATCTATTTGTCCAGAGCTTCGAGATACTTTCGAGATACTTCTGCTCTGAATCTTGAAGAAAATCTTCATGGCATATTTATTATTGTCTACTTTCGTGAACCCAGATAGATACTTTTCCACATCGTCCCACTCTCTGTTTGTGGCCAAATCCTCGAAGTACCTCATGTCGAAGTAGAACCCCGACTCCCGCTCCAATCTTTCAACAGCCCAAAGGGAAAACAAACATCAATTCAACAGATATCCTCACTATGCAATGCGACTTTTTGGCATCGTAGAGTGTATTTTTATTTATTTTTTTCCCTAACGGTGCTTTTAATAATCGGAGGGCTCGCTTGATGAATCATTCCCTCCCTGAGAGAAAAATAAAAAATTGAAATCCTGGATGTAATCTAGGCAAAGAAAAGTTCTGTTAATTATTTAAAATATCTAGACAAACTACAAATATGGTTCAAAGTCTTTTGAGGATTAAGAAGTGTAGCAAGAAAGGATGAAATTAGTGAGGTCCTAAACTTTTACCGGCCTGGAAGGCAAAATATTTAGAGTGAATGAACCAAATTTGCATTATTTTAATGGAAAAATGGAAATCGGTAGGTTTCCTTATCATCCTCAAATATATATAAGAAGATCAATGGGGGCCTGTATGTGCAAAGCCCATAATGAGCTCCGAATCTAGTGGAGGATCACACTCACCTATAATTGCAATTTGTACCGTGGTAAGCATTTTGAGACTTCTTTGACTTGGCTACTCATCAAAGATATATTGCATTCGCGTTTTCTTTCAACTAGAATGGACCATTTTCCTCCCATTCCCACTCAAGAGACTAATTGTTTATTGGTTTTCAAAATAATGACACATCAATTCAGCTGTCGAAATCACGATGTGACACTCCAAAAACAAAATAAGTGATTAAAATTATTTACACTTGTAAACACAGGTGTAGTTGAGTAGGGAACTATTATTCAATTTTCTGGTAAAGTTGTTATCTCATGAAAAATCGCTTTTGTTATGTCTTTTTTTTTTTTTTTTTTTTTTTTTTTTTTTTTTTTTTCTGTCGAAAAGCACATTCATTCTTTCAATCATAAAGGCTCTACTAGAGGAAAACAAATGAGTTTTTATACACAAAATATTTCAAATGGGCTGAGAGAGTAAGGATCATCAATTGGTAGGGAGATTTCTATTTCAATGGGCACTAGTGAACCAATCTATAACTTGATTAGCCTCGCTTGGGCTTTCTTCTCAGCCCATAATGCACTTCACAATTAAAAGGCAGTTACTGGATATCATAAAGGATAGATCTTTCTTCATGTGCAAGATGGAGTCTACTCGTAGACACACACTACTCACTTTCACATGTTGGATTCACTTCCTCTGCAAGAGCAGGAGGCATTCTTTTATGGCTAGGGCTCCCGTGTTTATTTGGTATGGAGTAGAAACATGTGGTTATTTAATTTATTTAATCGAAACGAGTTTAATAAATCATTAGAGGCATTGGGTTCAGATTAGCTCGGTGCATCATGACCGTCAGATCATGTAGGTCTCATGTAAGATGTACCAAAATTAACTGAGGTCTCGGTTTATTGATCCATGATTACATATTTCAAAATTTATTTCTTTTGGATATGAGATGAGAATGGTCAAGACATGCATTAAAAATGTGATCCAATTTTGCTGAAGATTTGGATCGTGGGAAATATCACTTCAGGGACCAAAGGAGAACAATCATGTCTAGAATGCAAAAAGTATTATTCCCTTAGTGTACACTTCTAAATAATGTGAAATACATAGACATGCCCAGTCATTAATGTACTAATTTTGATACATCAGTCAAATTAAGGTTCACAATTTTAAATAATAGTAAGCAATTTAACACATTGATAATCCATCAAAATAAATGTTGGTTGATTGTTAGTGTAGTTGGTAATTTTATAGTATACTTTTCAAAACCTGTTGGTAAGTTTCTAACATATAACAGGGCAAGCAACTTGTCAATCTTTTTTCCTTTTTTTCATCGACGGGACGTGACGGTCCCCAACAATGTCAAAATTCAAGAACGTTGGAAATTGGTGGTGGTGGCAAGCGGCAGGTGTGGAAATTGATGGTGGAGAAGGCGACGAGAGCCAGATGCATACCGGGGAAGGAAGAGGGAGTAAAAAGAAAGAAATGGAAAAGGAATATTTTTCCTTTGTTTTAAATTGAGTTTGCATGATTTTCGTTGTGTATGCTGCCATGTCAGCAATTATGTTAAATAAGCATGTCAGGAAAAAACGCATGAGCCGGCAATAATAGTGGAGACGCCTGATTAAACGAAATTCGAGAATTTAATATTTAATTACATAAGAAGAAAGTTCAGGCACTCAATTACTTATCAAGCAACAATACAAACCCTTATCATGTCTTTTTCCTAAAAAAGAGATTTTTTTTTTTATTTCACTAATGATGGAGCACAATTCTTTAATTATGATCCCATCATTTCTCGGAAACCTAGCATTGTAGAGATGGGATAAAGTTAAAAAAAAAGTTAATTGGATCATGTAAGTCTCGCATATAAGGCTCATGTAAGATTCATATGATCAATGGTTATGATAAATGCGATTTATTGGATATGGATGCAGGCAAATACTCACTCCCCCTTCCCCATGGCATTGCAAGAGGGGAGAAATGAAGTTTCAAAAAAGCGAGTTCTAGCGGTTTCAAACTTAATTGTAGATAAGATTTGGAGGGTTAGATAATGCTGGTGTTTGGGAATGATAATTTAAGTCCCCAATTCAAAAGGCTTTCCTGTGGCAACTTCAACTATGAAAATGTGTATTGCATATAATGTATTTAACAAATACATCACAGTTGTAGCACCTTCAAAGTTGCAATAGTTGTCTCATCCAACTTTTAGATGCTACAAGTAGCCTACAACTATAAAGTATGTTTAGAAGAATGTCTCTTTTAGATGCTACATCCATAATCGTCAAGGGGTGAACCTACTATATATGAATCAAATCAAGACACTCTCGGATTGCGCTTCTGGCTTCTCCCCTCATTTCGCCGTTTCAGCTTTTCCATTTGTTTAAAGCGCGATAACAATATACTAGGTTCATGTGACAGAGAGATAATAACCTTCGATTGCAGATACCGTAGTACATAGGTAAAGGTGATCGGAATACAGATTACATCAGAAAAAGACTCATTCTCATGCTCCTATCTGCTAGTCTTCATGCTATTAAACACACCATAGAAGCTCGAGGAATAACCGACTTCGGTCCCAAGTGGAACTGCTCGAGGTCATTCTGTCCGTAACCACAGTTTTACACTACGTCATCCTTAACAAGATGGAACTTAATTCTGAAAGGTCGTAGTTTAATAAGCAAAACATCGAGATTGACCGTGAGGAAGTTTAGACTGTCATCCAAGGTCTTTTAAGTGCTGTTGCACTGAAATCCCCTTCGTAGGACGAGCGCAAGAGGAAGATGCTTTTGCGGCGAAAGAAGAAGAAAGGGGAACCTGCTAACAAATGCTCTTTACGCAAATTGAAAAGAATAAATAAAATAAATAAAAGAAGTACTTTCAGCATAACACAGGAGGAACAAGAAAAGAAGCCACCTAAGAAAACTAAACCCTGTTCCTCTGGTCCTTTAGCTTGCCAACTTAAATCAGATACATGCCTCCATCTCGACTATACAACGCCTTCTATGTGACACCCTAATCTCATGTTCTTCTCTTTTCACTTTCAGTCAGCCTAAATGAGTATAATGAAAACAAACTATTGCCACAAGACTGGAGCAGAAGTCGATTAGGATGTTAATTGTACCACTTTAAGACAGACTGTACTGAACTACATCCAGAGGAAGTACCCTAAGGCTGTAAAATCTACCTCTGTAGCATCCCTCAAAACTTGAATCAAGTGTGGAGAAGGAAAGCCAAGAGTCAGTTTAAACACCCGAGAGTCAATACTTTAAACGGAAAAGCCTACAATTCCACTGGCTTCCAAAGTGAGGACCATTCGAGAAGCAGGTATAGTCTGCGAATTCATCACACATGCCAGCTCAATTCTCATTATATTGCGTGGGACTCACCTCTTTGAAACCTTATGCATGAATTTCTAACTAAATGGTGCATTTACTCTGTAAAGGACTAAGTGATGCACTACTACGGGACAACTTTAATATGCTTAGATGACAAAACTTGATTATGCTGCTAATTGTCGGCATTGACTTAGATAATCTAACATCAAATTCTTCAATTTCTCTCAGTTTTGAGTTTCCATCACTACTCAAATGCTAGCCTCAACCCATTATGCAAACCAAATTCAATAAACAGGCAAGAAGCTCAGCAGTGTCCTATTCACATTGTCCATGTAGAAATTATATCTCTCTCCATTTCTTCAATGAATGGATCCAAGATCACTAGGGTTTTATCATTGCGAATCCAAGGCACCTCCAACACATATTCACTTCTCCAATATCATAAATAGTTTTTCCTAAAACAAGTACATACAGTTGACAGGAAGTAGCACTATCATCACCAAAAGTGCCAGTTTCAAGACATCTCTCACAATTGTCATGTGTCTTTATCAGAAATCTGTTGATTGAAGCGATAAATCAAACGGTTCAGCAGACATAGATGAACGAAGAGCGCTAAACACCAGCATATGCAATAACTTGTAAATTTCGGATGCTCACTGCTCCATGAGCATTCCATCGATTCTTATGCAAGTTCAAAAAGAACAATAAACTCTTCCCACTCTCAGAGACAAAGTGACGACATCAACGCTTCCAAGAAAAGAAGTAGATCCTCATTTACTAATTCTGAGCAAGCTACTAACTGGTTGATTCATTGATTGCCATATGCAAAAGCTTATCAACTAAAGACAGAGAATAAGTATAACTTGCTCACTTCATATTGTTTGTCGACCATGATTTCCCTCAACAGCACGCGGTGAAGTAGAATATGCCATGCACAGAGAATGAAGCAGGAAGTAGATGACGCAAATAGAATGTGATTTTAGTGGGCGCTCTTAGATTGATTACCTGCTTCCGGACAATGAAATTGACGAAGGTGCAGTAATCAATAAACCGAAGGACAAGACAGGAATTGTGAGGCAGGTAACGCACATTGTTTTTGCAACAAAGTATCGAGACATTGTGCAGTTAAGGACATTGCGGGGTGACTCAGCAGCAAGGATGTGGCCGGCAACCAGCCATAACATTGCTCCAGTTAGTGACCATAACATGTGCTGGCCGAATTTCATGATCTGAATTGGCGTGATTGCGATTCACGCTCAGCGACCTCATCTCGATTCTGTTCGACAAGGCATACTATGCTCATCACCAAAGGTCAATGCATGTGCCAGCGACTCTTAAGCCTTCTCCTCTCGCCTGCGACCACCATTAATCACCAAGGGATCTCAAGAAGCACAGAGAAAACCAAGGAAGAGTCGGTTTCATTCTTGGCAACCATGGAATAATACTCGTAATCATGTCTGAAGATTGAAAAATCAAACAATATCATGCGAACACCACTAATGTGCTTTCAAATCGGACGATTACTGGAATCAATTCAGAACGCGGTCTCAGACACATTTCATCGAACAGAGTATGGTCAATCGGTTGAGGAACAGATCATAGCCATTTCGAACTGAAATTTACGACTAGACTCAAGAGAAATCAGTACATGATGTTTAAAATCAAAGAAAGGGATTCAAATATGATCAATTTCATCATAATCGGAGAATCAGACTCTCGGCCTCTTACTTGTGAGAAAAGAGCAGGAGATGCTACCTGGCTAACGAAGCGGATTGAGGCCACCATTGGCCGCACGAATCACTGGAAGAAGCTCTAGAACGTGTCGATGATGGAAAACTGAACAGGTGGAGAAGCTCCGAGCAAACTGGAACATTTCGAGGCTCTCAGCCGCGGAACAGAGGGGAACAAAGGAGATGAGTCGCGGCATCGAAGAGGCTGTTGATGCTGGCGACTGCCACTGGAATCAATTCAGAACGCTTGAAATCGCCAACTGACTCGAACGGAATCACTTTTTTGAGATGAACTTTCCTTGCTCGATGTTCTCCGGAGATGATCGAAGATGGGAGCCATTTTCCCCTGCTTCCTCCCCCCCTTCTGCGTGCGTGAGTTCTCCCTTAGCGAATGGTATTGCTTCTTCTTTCTTCTTCTTCTTCATGATCAAACGCTTCCGTTGACGTTTTTGTTGAGTTCTGACTTACCATACCTATTAGAAATACTTCTTTTGCCAAATTGCCTCCCAATGCCATTGGCAATCTCCTTTTATAATTCTTTGCTTGAAGGTTTCGAATTAATAATTTGACTCTCATAGAAATTGCTATTTAACTTATTCATATTATGACTATCCAAAAATATGTGAATGATTTTGGAAAGAGTAAAAATAATTAATGTTAGATGTACGGAGAGTTTTTTTTTTTTTTTTTTAGAGAGATTGTTTGGTAAGCTTTCCTGCGATAACTTGGACTGTAAAAGATGGGTGATGCAGGTTTTGTAAGGTGTTCGGCAAATATTTCGCAATTGTAGCCACTTCAAGACTACAACAGTTTTTAACGAAATTGCTTCACTGGATGTGGTTCAGTAACAATTTTTGAGATGTAAGGTGTTTGAAGCTTCGTTGCCGGCGCAAACTCTCATGGGCAACACCTCTCAGATCTTCTTCGTGCAAGCTTGACCCAGTAACCAAAACCGAGAACTCCTTGTCAAGGTGATTTCATTCCCCTTTCCTGCCTTGTTTTGGAAAGATGCGTGAAAAATCACTTGATGATCTGGGTTGTAATTTGATTATTCGTGATGGCTTTTTAGTTCTAACATTGATTTTAGATGAAAACACAATTTCGATTTCATGACCAAATTCAATCCCTTTGGTGCCCATAGATTATTTGATGAAATGTCTCCAAGACACGTCAATGATATAATTTCTTATCCATTTCTATCTAAAGAAATTTTAGCATATATTACTTGCTATTTGTCAGTCCGTTAGCATTTAGATTCGATTCTTATAATACAAATGAACAATGGAATATAATGCTCATGTTTTGTGGATTTAATGTATTTAACTACGAATGAGCTGACAGCTTATCGGTTTGCTTTGAAGAGGATGTTGGGCTGAAAGATTAAAGAAGAATAATAATAATAATAAATGATGAAAGATGTAAGAAAAGAGGAAAAATGGGCAACGAATATTAATAAGATGGGGTTAGCGTGGGATTAGGGTTTAATCTATCTATAACAGAAATTGGGCTTAAAGATGGACTTGGTGCAGTTAGGAGAGAAAGTGGGCCAGAGGTTATTACCATGGGTAATGGGCTTAAGATGGGTGTAATCTGACTTGGGCTTAGTAGAGTTAGAATTGGAGGGGGCTGGATATAAAAGCCCGAATGTGCCCATTAGCCGAGATTCATGAGACCAACGTGCGGCTCACATCCGGACTAGGCCCAAGGGCCCGGCCCAGGTCCCTATATTCAGATTATAATAACTATTAAATTTTTTAAAATAAAAAATCAATGTCCGGTGAGGTAAAGATTTGGAAGAATCTTCGCCTTTGACATTACCTCAAAACCTATTCTTTCTTGCCTAGTCGAGAGGGTCATGACAACTGTAAAACATGTGCTGCCAAACATAGAAATTACAATATATCGCAATACAATACAAATATAATTTAGTTACAACTATGCCAAATAGGCTTCAATTCCCTTTAGAACTCCCATGTCAAGAAACTCTTCTCCAAATGGGGGAAACCCAATATCTTTCCAATTTATAAGTGAAACTAATTCAAAATTATGTGGAAATGTCTGGAGAAAAATTCAATGTTTAGAAGAATGTGCCTTCAATGTGCGACATCCAAAATTGTCAGGGTTAAACCCGCTATATAAGAATCAAATCAGATGCTCTCATATTGCACTTCTGGCTTCTCTAATCGTTTGAAGTGCAAGCACTTTGCTATGGCGATAGAGGCTCACTTGATGAGAAATCACACTCTTTTGAGGCCGATAGCATAGTACCATAAGGAAAAGATGATCAGGACATGGATGAGACGAAAAACAGGCTCATTCTCACACTCCCATTTGCTTGTGTTTATTTGCAAAGAAATTGATCAATTTAGTCATGAACTTTTTGACAATTTATCAATATAATCCATTTAGCTAAATTTTAATTGATAATCGCTAATATAAACACCGGTCTTTCTACGTAGTAAGGCATGTAGACAATTTTTCTTTTCTTTTTCCTTTTCTTCCATTTTTCTTTTGTTGGAAATTGCGATTCATCTTCCATATTCTCTAGCATTCTCAAGAAGTAATCAACTAACGTAATTTTGAAGAAAGTCTTAGGTGATGAACGGATCGTAGAAACCTTGAAAATAAATCAAGAATGGCTGCTGAACAAAGGAAGTTCGTGGGCTGTCAGAAGAAGCAAAGTTGAAAATGCAACTTGAAGTCAACTAGTGTGAACAAGGAATGTGCAAGCAAGCGTGCAGCCTGCAAACCAGAACGATACACTATAAATAGGCTTGTAATTCAACCACGTGCGCGGGGGTTTAGCTCCCTCCACCAAAAGCGTGTGGGGAGATGAGCTTAAAATTCCGTATGATGAGGCTCCTCCACCATATCTACTTCAAACTATTTTGTGATATGAAATAAATTATCCACATCCTACAAATGTTTCCTATGTCCCTCATTGTATCATACCTACTTCATTTACTCTACATCAATTAGACCATACACACATCAAAACAGAAACTATCATTGATATCAAAACCTTGGTTCTGTGCAATTAAAATTTCAGCACCTTCTTTTCTTTCTTTCTTTTTTTATTGTGGCCGTGCATAGATCACATGGTGGTGGCCGTTGTCGCTGCGGGCGAAGCCGCATTGCCCAGATCTGGGGAAGGCTAGCCTCATCAGCCGTGGGTAAAGGCGGTTGATCTGAGCTGGTTGTGCCAGAGGACGTGCTAGGCCCAACACTATCTTCAACAGGAGGAGAAGCACCCCACTCTCCTTCGCATTCCAACGGCTCAAGAATATAGATGCTGCCATCAGTAAGCCCTAGAGCAAACTGGTTAGGTTCAAATGGATGTGCTGTAATCGCTAGTGGGTAGACTCTCAAGCTGCCAAATACATTATGGTAGAATGGATAATTTGTGAAACTGGATTTTGGACGGATATAAGCAGCAGGATTTATACGACATCTCAATCTGAGTGTAGAAGTAGTAAGAACACCAATGCTTCCATCTTCAAAGCTCACATATATTGATTGGCCATTGCATGAATAGGTAGCATCTGTGATTGGGCCGCTAGCTTCTCGAGGAACCCACTAGTTCCAATGAACAATGAGTAAGAAAAGGTACATTGGCAAGAAATATTTCACTACTTATCATGCAATCAGGGTGAGAAAAGAGATTGGTTTGTGCGCACACCCAAAAAATAAAATAAAAATCTTCAATACCCGCTTGACGCATTCTAGTTTAGGAGCTTCATATGTGGCGATCTGTGTTTCATGAACCACCAGCAGATGTGTCTGATCCACGTGAAATTGAACACGAGTACCAGCAAGAGGAGTTGCACCTAACCCAGTCGGCATCTGAAGAAACTGACTAGCCTGCTTCTCCCATCCATCATTGCTCCAAACACACAGCTGCAGTGATGATCGACAATTATCAAAGGGGACATCAAACATTGATTCATAACTGAAACGATAAAATTTTACATTGTGTTTCTATATCAGAATAACACCAATCATCAATTGTTAGCAACAACAGGATAGCATAGCTTTTCTTTCTCCCACTTAATGGGATGGGATTAATATGTAACCACTAAAGAAGAAGTTTTCTGGAAGGATTTATTCTGCCTATTTAAGGATGCCTTCATGAACTGATGTATGATGAGGCCGTAAGCATCAATACATCCAGAATGAACATCAACCACCCCCCCCCCCCCCCCCCCCCCTTTTTTTTTTTTTTTTTTTTTTAAGCAGGTTAACCTACATTGTTCTCTCTGCCCAAAACATAGGCATGACTACATAGAAAGGAAGATGCAGCAGTGGTCTTGTACCTGAGAGTCAGCACCAGAAGACACGAGAACATTTAAGACGTTGGAGAACGCGAGGCCTGTAATTCTTTTCTGATGTCCTTTTAGGTTTGCCTTGAACTGAGAATGTGAAATAGTCAATATCCGTAACTTTGTTGCAGATAATAGCATGGTCAACTTTCAACGACAATGAAATCAGGTCTCACCTCATCAACTTGAACATTGTAAATATGAATAGAGGTGTCCTCCATTCCTATTGCAATAATGTTATTATCTTGAGGATAGAACGCCAGAAATGTTGCTTGAGGTGGTGGGGGCGTAAATGTTGTCGTTGTCTGGATATCAGCAGGTAGGATAGTATTAACTACTTTATAAGTAACAGTGGGACATACGTGTGCTAAGAGGCACTTGCCTCAATGGCATCTCCCTTACTAGGGAAGGGAGAGAGCAACTTTGAATGGTAGATTTTTGGAATGTTGAATAAAGCTTTTGCCTTGTTTTATATAATCAGTAGGAGCAAAAGGATTCCATTGAAGACAGAGAAAAGCCCTTGTCTCTCTTAGAAAGTAAAAAAGCGGTGGTCTGATACCTGAGAATCAGCACCAGAAGACACTAGAACATGTAAGGAAGTTGAGAAGGCAAAGCCTTTTATTATTCTCTGATGTCCTTTTAGTTTTGTCTGGATCTGAAAAAGTGAAATAGTCAATATCCAGAACTTGTTGTCGGTAATGACAGTGTTAGTTATCAACAACAATGAAAATAGGTCTCACCTCATCAACTTGAACACTGTAAATTTGAATAGTGGAGTCCTCGATTTCTATTACAATACCGTCATTGTCTAGCAGTGGTGGTGGTAGGAATGTTGTCATTATCTGGATATCAGTATGCAGGATACTATTAAAAACTTTTAACAGAGGGACGTGCCAAGGGGCATTTGCCTCAATGGCATCTCCCTTCTTGGGAAAGGGAGACAGCAAGTTCGACCATTACATTTCTGGATGGGACAAAAAAGCTCTTGCCTTGTTTTATTTTATCGATAAGAGCAAAGAGATTCCATTGAAGACAGAGAAGCCCTTCACTCACTTAGCAAGTAAAAAATGACATATGCTGCACTTCTAACTAAATGATCCACATGAAAATCGGAGCAATTGCTTTCAAGGACCTCCTAACAACAGAGTTCAATAGTCTTTTTACATGATAGAATCAATTAATTTTAGCTCCCATAAAAATGTGAAGGAAATAGTGCATGCATATTCAGCACAAAGGGGTATTTCATCATCTCGTGCCTTGTGGATAGTGCTACAAAAAACAGACAAGAAGATGTAAACATTCCTTTAGGAAAATATTCACCTTAAAAGTTACCATATTGAACAAAGAGATCTTCCCCCCTGACGCTGATATTACATAAGAATCATTCTTTGACAGTGCAAAGCATGGAACTGCGTCTTCAGGAATTGTATCACTTACGTCATTGGTCATGAAAATCCCACTAGCAGGTTGCCACAACTGTGGTACTACGCTAGTTGTAGCCTGGAAAGAAGAATTAATGTAATTTTTTTTTGGAAGCCGAATTAATGTAGTTATCGATGCCCTAAATTATAAAATAGCTTGCCAATTTCAAGAAGGAAAAAAAGATTCCTTACCCTGCCTGTTAAGTTCCGATCACTTCTTCCCCATTTCCAGAGCTTGTGTACAGCATTCGATGATAAAGCCAAAATGGCAAGACCTGAGTTTGTATAGATTAATCTCGAGACCTGCTTCATTTTATTAGCTTCAGTATTGATAGTTAAATGTAAGACCCAAAGTTAAAAGAAAATGCAAGAGAAAGAGCCTAAAGAAATGGGCACTAAATGGGAGATGCAGAAATTTATGCAAAGAGACACTCAGAGAGGCCGCCGGCATTATTTATCAGAATAGGGGCGCGGGCGAACTGTATGTTTACATATGAACAGAGCATACGATACGCATGACATCAAAACCCAGTCGAGACAATCACAAAAGAAAAAGTAGAACCTAGACTTGAACCGTCTAGCTGTATCCCTATAGAACTAAGAGAACTCTGTAAGGTCTCCGTGCAAAAATACAGTGCCTTCACCATGCTGCTCTTTCTGGGAATATCTAACCTTTGGCCTCTTGTGTTCATGAATTTAGATTCAGCAGGTAAATTTCCACTCAGTTTCCGGGAGTTGACAAGCCCAAAATAGCTTAATTCAAAGCTTAACATTCCGACAGGCATCAAGTGATGCGCAATGATATATTTTGCCTGCCATATATGAAGCCAAATTCATCTCGTGAAGAATCTGTGCCTTTCACTCCATGTAACCGCATGTGAGTCCGCAGCACAATCCGTCTCATCGGATTTCAAGCAAAGTCTAAAAAAGTCTATATGTTTAATTATACCACTACATTCTAAATTTGGAATCATCCGTCTCACTATCCATCGTTATCATAAAATTCATGACCTCCACAGCCAACAAAACTCAAGCACAATTGCCACACCATAATCATAGATTCATTAATGTTGATCTTATTCTTTTCTATTTGTATAGTTGAAACAATCAGGTAACAATAAAGGGCCAAATGAAGAGATGACAAAGTCTTTCAAGTGTTGAGGTTTAAGAGATAAAAAATTGGGCCACATGTGAATGAAACTAATAAAGCAAACTGCATCAATTTGTGCTTATCTAATAGGAACATAACAGATTAATGTGGAAAAGAAATGCTGCATAAGAACATGCTAATTGGGCAATTATTTGTACCCTCGTAGCCGTAGAGTCATCAGGCAGCCTAATGGACCGGCATTGTAATGGTTCATTGATTTCTATCAGTCTCCAAATTCGTGATTTGTCTCCTAACTCATCAGCAATCCCGGGCTTCACATCGGCCATGCTCTCACTGTCCTGTAGAGCTCAAAATAGAGGATGTCATTGAAAGACGTCCAATAAACATGCACACACAAATGCAATTAATAGAGTAAGCAACAAATAAAGCTCCTTAAAAAAATTTAACGACCTAAGGCATTAATGATACCACTGGGCATCCCTACCATTGCTGCCCGATGGTTTTCTAGTTTATCTGCTAGTTTGTGTTGATGTGTGCGGAAAGGGGAAGATATTAGGTGGTTTCAAAGCGCCGCATCAGCTGATGGGGCGAGCATTTTTTCCTTGATATCCACTTAAAAAAATTTACATGTCTTGAATTAAATTAAAAAATATTGGTGTGGAGTTTCTTTGTGCGGTGGAATTGTTTCCTCTAGCTTCATCTTCCTCGTTCGTCCAAAGCCAGCCACTTGACCTCGGACGAGCTGGCATGGCCGATGATGCGTCGGTGACGCTGCTGGCTCTTCAGATCTGGCCGACCATGACCATGGGCGTCACCTAGACGAGTGACGCCGCTGGCTCTCCAAATTTGGCCGTCCATGACCGTCGGCGTCACTTGCGAACCTTGCTCCGCCATGGCCGGCGACACTGTTGGCTCTCGAGATCTGGCCGTCCATGGTGGTCGGCGTGGCTCATCCCGGTGATGCTGTTGAAAAGTTGGAAAAGATGTTTCTTTTTCTTATTGTTCCCCACCATTTTTTGCTTCTTCTCTTTTCTATTTTTCTGTCTCCTTTCTTGTTACACGCTCTGTCCATGGCCCTCTGCAACTTTTAACGTCGTCTCTTAAGGCGACCTCTAACGGCGGTCATCGCTGCAGCTCGAGGTCATGTCACGACCTTCGCCACGGCCAGATCTGGACGCTCGGCCTCCATTGCCATTGAGCCTCTACATCTGGAGGTGATGGCCTTCCATGGCTGCCAAGCTCGACATTGTGACCAAAATCTCGGCGGCTTCTCGTCGGTCATGGAGGAGCCGCCGAGCTCGAACCGTTTTTAAGGCAGACGATATCTGGCGTCGAGTCAAGGTCGACCAGATTCGGAGGCGGCCATGGATCAGCTTGAAGCAAGTGAAGGTGGACTAGATGTGGTGCGGCGCCGAGGCCACGACTCGGCTAGATTTGGAGCTCGGTCTCCGGAGCAGTGGTGTTCAAGGGTGGCAGCCGGCTAGTCCGAGGTCGGTGGCCGATGTATCATCCGGGAATTTTATTTTTAATTCAAAATCCACAGAGATTTGTTAAAATATAACTGGATGGATGTAAGGAAAAAAATGCTCCGCAAGTCAGCTGCGGCTGATGTAAAAGAATTGGACAAAAATTTCCGGAAGTGGCAGCAAGGAACACAAGGCCGAAAGGAAAAGGCTTTTATTATTCAATGGATGATACAAATTAAGGAGGATATGATTAACTTAACTGGTGTACAAAGGGCACATGCGAACAATTTCTAATCGTAAATAGATTTTTTTTTTTTAATTTCTATTAACTTTTGAAGAAAGATATGCATTTGATAACGACACAAAATTGATTTCAGAATAGAAATTCATTTGATTAGGTCTTAAAATTTTGGGTGGGATTGGCGGAAGCGGCAAAGATTTAGCTAGTTAGCAATGATAAAAAAGTTTTTATTTTTATTTCTGCAATAGAATTAGAAAAGTAGAAAATTTTTATTCCTCATTTCTATTCAAAACTTATTTCTAGATTAAAAATTTGTCTCAAAATAGAAAAATAAAGTTACATTTTAAATTTATGTTCTAAACCTATTTTGAATAGAAAAAGAAAAAAAGTAAAAGTCCTAAATCTGTTTTTTTTTGGACCACCCTAAGCTTTTTATAGGCCTGCACCATCAACTTAGACGTGCAAAAATCTCTGCTCAAGTCAAAGATTTTTTTGAAGGCAACCATCTCTACCAGGTTGCAGAGATAATTTTTATGGATTTTTCTACACAACTATAGTGGACTCGAGACATTTCCATTAGATTTTTTTTTTTTTTTTGGTAGGATTTTTCTAGAATTCTCTACCAAATGCCCATATAGAAGATTCTAGAAATTGAATCAAACATTTTAATACTGCCACTGGAACCCCTCTATTACCCAGGTTTGTGCTAATGGTAGCATTACAAGAACCAAATATCGCGATTGCTGGTGCCAGTACAAGATTCAAGACATTTAGCAAGCTCATCTCTATGAAGTTAGTGTACTCTTGAAAAGGCTTACCTTCATAAGAGGTCCAGGAGTGATTCTAGAAGCATTAAAAGGCCGATTGTCCACTGTCCTTAGCAGCCTAGTCCCATCAGCATTTGCTAAAATTTTGATACTATTGTCACTTGTTGAGACGGCTAATAGATTTCCTTCCTTGTTAAATCTAATACAAGGTGAAGCCTGCAAATTTAAAGAGATGGTTTAATGGAAAGGTTCGGCTAATTCAATCAAATTAATTTAACAACAATGAATTACCGGCAATCCACCATTAGCATCAGCACTTATCAAAATATTATTATTGTCCATATCCCAAAATTTGACCGTGAACTCGTCACCAACAGCCAAAAATCTATTTTTTGTGGTATCAAACTGCACCACCCCACCAGATCTCTTTCCGAGTCCATGATAGGTACGCTTGATAGCCCCTTCACTTTCATTCCATTCAACCAAGTACGACTCTCCTTCTTTATTGGTCCCACACGAGAACAACCTACAGCCAAATAAAATTGCTAAAATAGGTTATTTCAGTCAAAAAGAAAGACATGGGATGAAATCAAGCTTGAAATGCAATGCTTATGGTATGAACCTTGTTCCATCAGCGTTGTATGCCATCACGGTAGAAGAGTGACCTGGTGCATCCCAGTCAACTCTTGACACCATGTTGTCATAAAGCCAACCCTTAATTTTCCCATCGGTCGCTGTTGAGAAGACGTACTAGACAAGAAAACAATTGTATATTCAATTTCAATAACATGCCCAGATAGAGCACATCCACTTTAATAATTAAACATAGCATCCTAGAATGATGAGATTTCATAAAATATCTTTGTAAGAAAGCGTACACAACCATAAATATTTAAAAAAAAAAAAAGAGAAGAAAATAACATCACCAATTGCTGCTCCACTTAGACGCATAAACAATCTCCTATTGTAAATTCAATTAATCAAAACCGAAGGAGAAAACCAAGGAAGAACAAATGATGGAAGCTGAGGAATTTTCCTTCTGAACACATAATTAAGCAGGAATTTCATTATTGTGAAGACCTTTACCCAGTTGTTAATGCTTAATAGCATCACCTGAAAGAATCAAATTTGCAAGTTGATCTTTGGACCATGTCACCATGTTTAACAAGCACATTCTAATCAAGACAGGTTAAACGTTAGAAGACTTGCAAAATCCTTAAAATGAACAAGGTCCATTAAAACCCAGATTCACACTTCTTATACAAATTAAAACAATTTTTTTTACCTAACCGAGTTTTGGAAAACAAAATTCCAATGTATAGTCAGGGGTATAGCCGATTAGCCCCGCTTGCAATGTGTCCATGTTAGTATGCGAAATAACCAAGTACCTGAATATTTTCTTTGTTGTGTGGACAAATGGAATATACAGGTGCTTCATGACCCTCGAAAGCAAGTAGCTTGGCCCCTGTCATTGCATCCCATACCTGCATAACTACTAGCTTGATTAAAAAGGATGAAACAACAAAACAATGTAACACTGGGGAAAACAATTAGAATATACCTTGATCATCTTGTCTTCTCCACAAGTAACAAAGCATAATTGTTTGCTTGGATTTGAAAAGGCAAGATCATTAACACTTCCAACATGAGCCTCAATCTGTATCCGACATTAGTTTAGAGTCAAAATCAAGTTGTTGTCACTTTTAGGTGGTAATTGTCAGCAGAACAAAGAAGCTTAATTTTTTTTCTCCTTGTTTAGCGACAAACCTCAAGGTGATTCCTCATGTCATCACCACCATGATATGAGTATATGTGCACCATGTGTTTGGAATAAGCAACACCTAAAGTGAAAACCACAAATCATCAGTAATAGCAGCATGTGGACACTTCTTCCTAAAAATATTGCAATGAAGTCCGGTTCTCGGCACTTTAGTTTTTCCATCAATTTGCAAGTTTGTATTGCCTAATTTCTTAAATTGATATACAAGTTGAAGTGACATCTGTACATACCAAACAGGATTCCGTTGGGACTCCACATCACACGGTTAATGGATGCTGTATAGTCATTGGCTAGAGAAGCCTACAAAGAATCAAAACCCATAATCACATGTCCAAAAACAAGATGCCATGATTTTATTTAGAATTGAACTTCTATACCTGCAGTGCCATTGAACATGTTCCCAGATCCCAAATCTTGAATTTTCTCAAAGCAATCCTCGCACCACTACCTACTTCCCATATCAGGACATTGCCCGTATTTGTTCCCACTAAAAATTTTTAATGCAAAAAATTTGAAGAATCATACCCCATGGTTTAAAATAGCTAAAGCTAGCGTCAAAAGAACATCAAAAAGCAATCTTCCAAGCACCAAAGCACAAACTTATGGCCTCCAACAAGAACAAGTATATCCAATTGAAGAAAAGCACGGAACATGTTCTTCATAGAGTATGAAAGAAATGCTAACCAAGCAGTAGAATTTGTTGCACTGGATGGAAATCCATACTCTTAACAAGTGAACCTTGACTTAGGATAATGACTACATTTCTGGGCAAGTCATTTGAAGAATAAGAACTCTGACTGAGGCTTGGGTAGTTGTATGAGATAGGCAAAATGTTTGCTGGCAAATTATTCACCTAATATGACGTCATAAAGATTACAAAACTAGTTAGTCCTTTAGAAAATTGATAAAAACCATGGCACTCAAAAGATGCAAAACTTGTATGAGAGCCCCTATTTTACTAGCATACGCGAGCACAATGCCTACATGATAGGAGAAGATGCAATCAACACCTTCCCAGTCCACACTCCTCATTAATGCTGCCAATATTGACACCGATTGTTTACATGACAATACCAAACACAAAAAACACAAACAGAACCAAAATATGACACATCACCATACGTTTAACTAGTTGGTTGAGAGATTTTTACATGCTCTCGTCTAATTCAATGATTTGACATATCTAATAGAAGTCATGACAAATTGACACAGTAACAAACACAATTAAGACAAGCAAACATAAATTGACAACCTTAGCCCTTTTGCTTCTTTTTCTCTCCATCAGACTTTCTTGTAATCCTTCCAATCCTCAATTATTTCTTTAAGTTAACATCATGAAAGTTAAGGGTATCTAGAAACCTCAAAACTAAAATTTTATCATTGTTGGGTGGTCTTGGGCTTATCTCACCCCAAAAACTAGCTTAAAGGGTAAGGCTTTTTTACACTTATAAACTAACTACCTTCTCCTTCCACAACCGATATGAAATAACCCCTACACTCCTGAAGATACCCAATGCATGATCATATGCCGCAATAGCACCAAAGTGAGAGCGCTTTCAAAAGGTTTCATTCAATGGCATGCAAAGAAAGAGAATTAAGAAAGAGAATCGCATAAGAATGGGCAATATATTCCAACTTAAGTTTATAATTCAGGAAAATTGAAAATCCCTACTTCCATGAACAAAAGACTTAAAATAGCGAGAAGTAAATGTAACAAGTCTGACAGATTTAGTTACGAATGTTGAGAAAAGCGTTCCATACATAACAAATAAATCGATCACCCAATAAGATACTTCTCTTTATAGATAGAACCATCCTATAATTAATAAAGAACGATAAAGAAAAAGCAAGATGAAATAAGTACTTCATCCAAGATTCCAAAAGGTCTTGATCTCTTCAAAACATGTTCAGAATCTACTATTTGATAGTCCATGGCTGAGTTGTTGGCTGCTGGAGTCTCAGGACGCTTTAAGAGAACTGTATCGCAAGACAAAAAGTAAATAGAATGCCCAACTAATAAGTTAAACTTTTGAAAATACAAAATCAAGATTCACAGCTTTTCTACAATGTTTTATGGAAAGGTTTGGAAGACATTCAAGCCAATTAGAAAGAGTGAGTTTCTTGAGAAAGTTTAGTTGGGATAGATTCAGTAATTGCGAGATCTGGTAGGTGATACCTAGCGCTAGTACGCGAGAGCGCAATTCTGATAGTTTTTGAAACTTGTCTAAACCAAGATTGTTTGGTGAAACCAATTGGCCATTATTACTAGGTGACCCTTCCAGATAATTCCATCCCGAAGCTTTGAACTCTTGGAGTTCTGCCAATATTCCCATGTCATCAAGCAATTCTATTATGGGAGTTCTACTAATGTCCAATATCCTTAAGTTTTGCATATTCCCAATGCTTTTAGGTAATTCTTCAATGGTCGTAGATTTCAAATATAGCTCAGTCAATGACGTCAACTTTCCGATCGAGTCTGGGATTTCTCTCAACAAGTGGCATCCCGACAATAACAACCGCTGTAGAGACACGAAAGAGCCTAGAGAGTCTGGAAGTTGAGCAAGTTTATGGCATTCTGTTAGGTCAATGTGAGACAGAGATGTTGAATTGCCTATTGAGTTGGGGATGCGGGCTAACGATGCACAATAAGAGGCATCTAGAGTCTTGAGCTTCTTCAAAGAACCAATGAATTCAGGTAATTCTTCAATGGCCGTATATTTCAAATGCAGCTCAGTCAATGATGTCAACTTTCCAATCGAGTCTGGAATTTGTCTCAACGAGTGGCATCCCGACAATAACATTCGCTGTAAAGACACAAAGGACCATATAGAGTTTGGAAGTTGAGCAAGTTTATGGAATTCTGTTAGGACAAGGCAAGGTAGAGAAGTTGAATTGCCTAATGACTTGGGTGTATAGGCTAACGATGGGTGATAAGAGGCATCTACATTCTTGAGCTCCTTAAAAAAACTAACGGATTTAGGTAATTTTTTAATGTCCTTAGATTTCAAATGCAGCTCAATCAATGATGTCAACTTTTCAATCGAGTCTGGGATTTGTCTCAACGAGTCGCATCCTGACAATAATAACTGCTGTAGAGACACGAGGGAGCTTATAGAGTCTGGAAGTTGAGCAAGTTTATGGCATTCTGTTAGGTCAATGCGAGACAAAGATGTTAAATTGCCTATTGAGTTGGGTATGTAGGCTAACGATGTGCAATAAGAGGCATCTAGAGTCTTGAGCTCCTTCAAAGAACCAATGGATTCAGGTAATTCTTCAATGGCCGTAGATTTCAAATGCAGCTCAATCAATGATGTCAACTTTCCGATCGAGTATGGGATTTGTCTCAACGAGTGGCATCCCGACAATAACAATTGCGGTAGAGACACAAGGAAGCCTATAGAGTTTGGAAGTAGAGCAAGTTTATGGCATTTTGTTAGGTCAAGGTGAGACAAAGATGTTGAATTGCCTATTGAGTTGGGTATGCGGGCTAACGATGCGCAATAAGAGGCATCTAGAGTCTTAAGCTCCTTCAAAGAACCAATGGATTCAGGTAATTCTTCAATGGCCGTATATTTCAAATGCAGCTCAGTCAATGATGTCAACTTTCCGATTGAGTCTGGGATTTGTCTCAACGAGTGGCATCCCAACAATAACAACTGCGGTAAAGACACAAGAAAGCCTAGAGAGTTTGGAAGTTGAGCAAGTTTGTGGCATTCTGTTAGGTCAAGGCGAGACAGAGATGTTGAATTGCCTATTGAGTTGGGGATGTGGGCTAACGATGCGCAATAAGAGGCATCTAGAGTCTTGAGCTCTTTCAAAAAACCAATGGATTCAGGTAATTCTTCAATGGCCGTAGATTTCAAATGCAGCTCAGTTAATGATGTCAACTTTCCGATCGAGTTTGGGATTTGTCTCAACGAGTGGCATCCCGACAATAACAACCGTTGCAGAGACACGAGGGAGCCTATAGAGTTTGGAAGTTGAGCAAGTTGATGACAATCAGTTAGGTCAAGGCGAGACAGAGATATTAAATTGCCTATTGAGTTGGGTATGCAGGCTAACAATGCACAACAAGAGGCATCTAGAGTCTCAAGCTTCTTCAAAGAACCAATGGATTCTGGTAATTCTTCAATTCCTGCGTTTGATAGGTTTAGCTGAGTTAACAACATAAGGGAGCCAAGGATGTTGGAAGTCAAGTAAGTAGTCTACAATATGAGGCATAGGAATCTCTCGTATACCAGTGTTTTGTATGAGAAGCTCCCTCAATTCTTCCATTCTACCGACTTCTCGCGGTAGCTCCTTCAAATTCCGACAATAATTGACATTCAAGGAGACAAGGGTCTTAATGTCCTTAATAGCGGGATGAATATTTTCTAGATCATAACAATATTCAAGCATCAAAATCTCCAAGCCCTTGAAAGCCGACAAGTCAGGAGTTGTTCTCAAAGCACAATTCGAAAGGTTGAGAACTTTGAGCTCCGTTGCTTTCTGAAAGAAAGAGAGGTTATCACTATGAGATTGGGCAATAAAAATACTCATGCTCCCTGCTCCTTCACAACCGTCTTATTTAATTTTTTCTTTTTTCCATTAGTGTTGGCTAAGCCAACATATAATTTTATTTAAACATATCATTGAAAAGAGAACATCGGGGATGTATAAGTGCTAACTACAATTATTTGCAAATAAAATTTCGTAGAAATTATCATATTTAGTTTTTCAAAGTTATGACTATGCTGTAAATTATCGATTAGAGAGACGCAAATGTTATTATCAAATTATAGATGACAAAGATAAATAAAGGAAAAGAGATGCATTCATTTGGTGCTATGTTTTCCTTCAATAGTATGAAGTCAAAGAGAAATGGCTACATTAATTATGAAAAACGATTTTTAAATGCTATATGTTCAAGATGTAAAAAAGTGTCATATTAAAATATTTAAATGCCATTTCAAAGATAAATTTATTACTCATATAACATTACTACTTTATAAATGTGTTGTACGGTGACTTCAACAATCAACAATTATAATGAATAAATATTGTGTGCAGTAAGTCAGAGCAGTTCACATATTATTTCCAATACTCTAAAAATAACAATGAATTTAGAATTTTAGTATGTATGTAGATCACAAGTCACTGTAAGGAAGTTTTCGTTTGTCCATGGAAGAAGATTGATATATACATATAACAAGAATTGCCAAAAAGACATGCATGGGGAGAAATTAACTAGAAACCATATACCATTTAGATTAAAAATAAGATAAGCGCGGTATTGTGATTATATTTTTGGTAGATATTAATTAATATAGTAAAAAAAAGCTTTTATTAGTAGGTCTAATGTTAAGCATGACTGGTTGTTAAAATATTAAGGGGAAAAAGCTTCTGACATATTTAAGTGCCAATAAATTCCTCTTATGCTTAGAGGAAAATTAGTTGAAGAACACCCCAAGTGTCACAACTTGACACGGGGGGAAATGTAAGTGCCAAAACTTCTTAAAGGTATACTTAAATACCAAAATCATAGAAGAATAAAACATTTAAGTGTTAATGGCGATAATTTCCAACCAAACAGCTGATGTGGCTTTTTTTGATGAGAATTTTAAATTATGTGGCATTTCTTTAAAAAGAATTATCCACGTAGACTAGGTGAACGACATCGCACCGTCCTTGTAGATTATGCGAGATGATGCTAAATGACGTTGTTTTGGCACTTAAGTTATCACTTTCTACAACTTGGCACTTAAATATTCATTTTTAACCATGAGTGGCACTTAAGTAATCACTAACACCATAACTTGATACTTAAGTAATTCTTTTTTAACCACAACTGGCACTTAAGTGAGCATAGAGGACAACATCATTTTAGACAAGACTTATTGAGTGGACATTTCGGCAAGCCATGTAGACTGGTTTTATTAATAAAATAACGCTACATCGAATTTCCAACAAGCTCACCGAAATTAGCACTCAAGTGTCCAATTTTCAAAAAATGTGACACTAAAATGTATCTTTTGGAAATTTTGATACTTATGTGTTTCCCTATGCCAAGTTGCGGCACTTGTGTTCTTTGCTCAAGGAAAATCCATGATATGAGAAAGGATTTTAAAAGAAATATGGAAGAACTTGGTGTAACTGAGCCTGCTGACAACATATGATTATGCCTACTTTTTGTCGGTATGATTATGCCTACTTTACACCTTACCTTTAGAGGATCAAATCCTACCCAATCATTCGAAATCTCACTGCGCGACAAATTGAGCACAACTAATTTCTTTAGATGAAAGTTGGTCAATTCAAAATGCAAGTGATAACCATCCCACGCAAGCCATCTTAATCGAGGAAGCAAGTTTTGAAAATCTCCGACGAGATTCACATCGTCCAATTGAAGAAACCTCAAGTTGGTTAATTCTTTAAATGTCTCAGTCGTGCAACTTCCACTCCCATCATATAAGCCAAGACGAATGGCCTCAATGTTACTAGTGCCCTGCAATTAGGCAACATTGTAAATCATAGTTTTGAATAACGGGTTGACACCAACTGTATATGAGAAAAGACATACTGATTTCAAATTTGTTGTCACACTACTATGATTTAGGCTTCTCACTTTCGACTTCATGACATGGCAAGTTGTGATAATCTATGTAAAAATGTGAAGCTCTAGAGGATCTTTCCATACATTTCCTCTTCCAATTATACCTTTCACAATTTGCACTTTTTAAATTTCCAAAAGTTGCATCCTTTCAAAATTAATATAGAAGGCCTCTCTTCATGCACCCTCTACTTCACATGTATCTATCAAATCCCTTGCCCTTTATATGGGAAATAACAAAATCCCTAACTCATCCTTAATATGTGAAACAACGTGTCTCTGACAGTTCAAAACTTCAAATGCATCTGGTAAATTTACCATCAAAACATGTATCAATACTAAAGAATCCCAATTGTAGAACCCTCTCTTTTTCTTTTGTACCTTGTTTACAATTGTCAATAGCAAAATGAAAATGAGAATTCTATCCCAAGAAGTACAGACGTGGTTTACATTCCTTTGTCACAATGTGTTTCTTCAATGAATGTTTTATATTATATGTGGAAGAGAACATATCAAATGTTATATAAATGATTTTCACTTCTCTTTTTATTACTTCATATGTATGATGCTAACTTTTCATTTCGTGTTGATTTTGTTACAAAGAAATAACAGTCAGCTAATTTTATGATCAATTTTCCAATAGATTAATAAGATCTTGCTAATAGACAGATTGGACATGAAGAATAATTATATTATGCTAATATTTCTTCTGTGCAAGCGTATGGTTGTGAAATTGTTTAGTTTTATTACTAATTATTATTATTTTATAAATTTCTAAAATGTTGTAACTGTAAATTTATTTTATGACTCAAATGTAAAATTCAATGATTCTCTATATAAAAAAACGAGGTTACGTATGTATCATTGAAATATTTTACTTCCAAGTTTAATATGTATCACGTTAAAAATTTTACGTAAAAATTTTTGTTTTGATAATACTTCAACAGTAAATTTTTTATAATTGTGGTATTGAGGATATATGTTTGTATATATATGATTTGTTGAAAATACATAGCTCTCAAATAAAATTACAAAAGTATTGTTAAAAATATATCATTGCAAAAATGTATTCTTATAGAAGTATCACATGTTGTTCTAAACAATTTACAATTTCACATCTAAAAATTCTTGTATAAACTTTTCATGGAAATTTTGACTTGGGAATTGATTTTCAAATACGTTTATTTATACAGAGATGTCATAATAACTATTCTTCCATGAAATTGCGAGGATCATGAATATTTGTTATCTTGATCACTTATTATATCATTGATATATAAAATATGAAATAATAGGTAAATAGTCAATGAAATAGTGCTTGTGCTATCTTGATAACTCACTATCACTTATTATAATGAAAATTACTACACAATATACTAATTATTTATTATAGACTAATTGAATGAACTTCTCTGTGTGTCCCCATCGATACATTATTTAATTATCTATTAATAATTCTTAGTTACTTCCATTTGCCTTTCCATTTCTTTATTTTTATTTCTTAATAGCACATTCTTCTTTATGCAACATGTTTTGCTTTTTTTGTTTGGCGATAACTTCTTTATATAATATCTTCTTAATAATGCAAGAAAAGAATGCTTAAATTCTCTATTTTTCTAGTGTCATAGATTGTAATAGTAGGAAGTCAACTGTAAGGTAAAAACTTGTATTTTCGAGGATTGAGTAGAATGTAAATATTGTGATTAACTCAATATGATTAGACTACCTTTTGTGGAGGAGCTTTAAAAAACGAGAAAAAAAAAAAGAAAAAATACGCATGGATCGGAAGAAGAATGTGAGATGGTGAGTTGCATGAGCATGTTGGAGGGCATTTTTGCTTGGTCACCCATTATTTCATCAACCATTTTATGTGTCCAGTATATTTCTCAAAACCAATAAGGAATACAAGTATGTTGGCTCAAGTAACCTTCATTGGTTGATTTTCAGCTTTCTTATATTAGTGGTATTTATCTCTTTTTTGATTTTGTAAAAATCATGTCTTGATAATAATAGAAAGATATATGATGAATTAAAGAGACATTACATTTTTTTGATATTTTTTTTAAATGAAAAGTGGTGTCTATGACATATTAAATGCATAAAATCAAATCAAGCATTTAATACTTATGAGTGGTACTTAATATAGGTATGCAACTAAAATGGCATATGTTATGTGGTAACATCTGTGGATTAGAATACGACGTTAGAAGGAAAAAAGTTTGAATTTTTACAATTAATGGGACTAGTAGAGCAATAATTATCTTATTTAGACCATAAACATTTTAGAGCGATGTAAACAACTTTTTAATTTATCATTTATACTGTTCAATGAGCCCATATTTGATAAATAAATAATATTAAAGTCATATATGTCTAGATAAGATAGCAAAAGATTAATATCATATTGGACTCATATTTTGACAAATAAATAATATTAAAGGATCAGTCAAAACAAAAAAAAGATATCCAAAATCACAAAAAATATATATAGAAGATGCTCTAGAAATAAATTAATATAATAATATTGCCCATCACTTTAGAGGAATAAATTATCTGACTACGTATATTTCAACAATAAGTATAATGAAGTGTATAATAAATGTCGACTATTATGATTGAAAAGGTGTATGAATACCAGCTGTGATTAAAAATTATCTATCATCACCAAAAATTATTTAACATGCATTATGAATAGATAAATATAGCAAGATAGTCCATTATAGAAGGAAAAAGAATATATGTCTAGAGGGTTCTATTACTTGACTACATATATTTAGATAACAAGTATAATGAAATGTACAGAACTATGAGCCATGTAGGATGACACTTGGAGACTTAAAGTGAGACCAGAGATAATTTGTAACTTGCGTCTTTTTTGTCCTATAAGTGAAAAGTGAGATAATTACAAAAAAAATTCATAAACCTATTGTAATTGTGTCAATTCAATCATAAACTTTTTTTTTAATCAATTCATTCCTAAACCTTTTACAATCGTGTCAATTCAGTCCATCTGATCATATTTGGCCAGTTGGCATGAACGTGGATGTCGATTGGCACTGGCCGTTTAGAGAACACTAACGTGGATAAATTTTAACAATATTTTAATATTTTTTAAATTTTTTAGCATTTTCACTTATTTATTTTCTTTCTCTTTATTTTTTCTTTTATTTTCTTTCTTCCTCTAGCTAGTCGCCAGACTAAGGCAACTGGCCAGAGGTGAGGGTCGGCAAGGTCGACCCTCACTAGTGGTTGGACAGGGTCAACCTCATCCTCCCTAGTGAGGGAGGGCAAGCCTCACCGGCCAATAGCAAGGCTTGCCTTGCCATCACTAGGCTGGGTCAACCTCCTCCTCGTCGAATCTGGTGGGGGCTCATCGGCAAGAGGAAGAAAGAAAAGGAAAAAAAAATAAAGAGAAAGAAAAGAAAAAACATTAATTAAAAAATATTAAAATTATATTAAAATTTGTCCACATCAGCTTAAAAGTTTAGATTTTCTCTAGGAAGCTTGAACAGTTGTGTTATTTTCATCCTACATGTAAAAGATTGCGCTTCTTTTTAGGATTTCATAAGGCTGCGCCTTTTTTTATAAGCTTGAACAGTTGTTTTTGTTCCTAGTTTAAAAGATAGTGCCTTTTTTTTTATTTGGCTGTATACTCACTAATATCAAATGAGTGAATAATTAATGTGTTTCAATTATGCTTTATAGATAGACATTAGCTTTGAAATTACTTTGTATATTCTGATTAAATGTAGGATTATACTTAAAGGAAGATCTTGGATCAGTTTTATCAAAACGACTTTTATTTTGACTTAATGGACCCAACAAAAATACTGAAGTAATTGAATCAAATAATGTACCTTTTTAGTTATGGAAGTCATACAATTTGTTTAGATATAACATATACATTTTTCTTTTGGTTAGTTTAGCTTATTTTATGATGTAATATAGAAGACGTAATAAATAAACATTAGCCTTGAAAAACGCAAATGAGTGCTGGTCTTTTGAGCAACAATTTTGAATCAAACTGGATGATGAATTCAAAGTAATAAAGTCAAAACTATGATTAATTTCACAAATGCAATACAATCACATACTTAATTATATACAAAATAGAATAGGGTGTTTATCTCTTGGACTTTTCATGCGGAAAAAAAAGAGATCTCTCTCTTTTTAATGGTCATTGCATGAAGTACGCTTGACATTATGTATGTCTACATACGTTTCTGTTCTATCATGTGAATTTTGGTAAATTAGTAATTCCTAACCTAACATGACATTAAAAAAAAAAATTACATTCTCGATTAAGGTATAATGATTGAAATTTCATGAAAAATACCGGCACATTTACTCCAATTGTATTAATTCTGGCACCTGGAGATAAGAATTCTATGTTTTATATATCCTAAGTAGTTATTGTTCACAATAGCATAGTCAAGTTATTTGTTGCACATGTCAAGGACGTAACCCAAACAATTTAATAAATTCAGATTTTTTTTCAATGTAAAATACCCCTATCAAGTAACTAATAAATTTGAAAGTACCTCATTCTTGGAAAAAACTTCGTAATGTACACTTGTGTAAGAAAAATCTTTGATAAATTGCTACACTTACTAAGAGAGCAATTTTGTGCTTTCTAAACATGTCAATGAAACTACACGAGGACAATAATATTAGAAGGTTTTCTGCTCACTAGAGCAAGCACCAAGTGGAGGACCAACGTCACCTTGACAGTAGAACATGGACTAAGGGAGCAAAAGAAAAGAAACGATTACCTTATTTCCTTCTAGCACTTCCAACACTGCCTCAGAGTCCCATAATCTACTACGGTTCCAAGGCTCCGAATTGTTTTCTTTGCGGACGATTTCCCTACCGAGATCTCTCAATTGGTCATGCATTATGAGCTCATGATCATCTCCAACTTTTATTAGAGACAGAAATCTCAATACTTCAATTCCCTCCTCCGGGAAAAACTCACATGCATTCCACATGTAGGATGCGATTCTCTGGTCAACGCCGATGAAAAAACAAGCGATATCCAAAAAAATTTGTTTTTGTTCATTTGTTAATTCTTCGTAACTTATCCTTAACTTCTTTTGCACTTCCTCGTGAGGAAATTTTCTTAACTTCTTTATTGTGTCTCCCCATACTTTTTCCTTTTTTCCACACAAAAATGAACCTAAGACCTCGAGAGATAAGGGAAGCCCTCCAGTGGTAGAAACAATAACATGAGTAAGGTCCTTAAATTCACTTGGAGGAGAGTCCCTTCGAAAGGCATGTCTACTAAACAAAATCAAAGAGTTATCCTTATTCAATTCCTCAAGTTCATACCGGTTGTCCACCCCAGCATTGTCAAGAATACTTATGTTTCGGGTGGTAATGATGATCACACTTCCCGAAGAAAACCAATCATGATTTGCGGCCAAAGCCTTCAATTGATCGTCATTGCTCACATCATCGAGAAGAATAAGGACTTTCTTACTATTAAACTTGGATGAAATGACCCGAATCCCTTCATCCTTATTAGAAACTTGATTTTCTAGCTTCAATATATCCTTGATTAATTGATTTTGCAAGTACACAAGTCTCCTATCATCACATGTTTCCCTTACATCAGCAATGAAGCTACGAAGCTCGAATTGATTGGAGAGCTTGTTGTAGATGATTTTAGCAAGAGTAGTCTTACCAATGCCTCCCATTCCGTGGATGCCAATAAATAGGGAGGCACAAGAAATATTATCTACAAATTCCATAACCTTTTTCACATGATTATCAATTCCGACCAAATTCTTTGGAATAACCAACTCAAACTTTTTCTTCAGCTCGAATAACACTTGTTGGACAACCAATTTTACCAATTTGCCTTCGTACCTGTCAAATGTGATAGGAGTTCAAATGCAAGGCAATAGCGATTTTATATTGCTTAACTGATGATAACACAATAATAAACAAACTGAATAATAAATTGGAAACTTAAAGATTTGTTTTTGCCACACCTCCATATATTATCTGATACGCTAAGATAAAGGCAGGGAATGGTGGTGGTTGCTTCGCATGGCGTGCCCCATTCCATTATTCCCCTGACATAATTTATTGAACCAGAAGAAACTTAAGGGTATCGCTAATGTCTTGAATATTACATGAATTATAGTTTTGAATTAAATTTTTAACTTGTGTTCTGTTAAAGATAATGGTGATGATGTTTACATGACATTGAAAACTTTCTAGAGTGGTTGAATAGGCAAAAATCCAATAAATCAACCAAATATGAGAGTTCAACCATCAATCTATAACTAAGTCATAACTTTTGATGCAAGAGGAATTCATGTCATGAAAGTCGTTAAGAGTGCTATATTATGACTACTTGAATTTGAGGGTGTTTCTCTTATCTATTCGATTCTACACGCTTGTAAGTTTCTACTCTTATTCTGAATTTAATAATACTCTAGATCCGTGTTCCTATCAATTTTCTTTGCATCGTGGGATGATAACATGTTGTACTTTATTTTTCTCAAGAGTATCTATTTTATATGATTTTAATTAATCAATTTATGCAGGCGTATGACATAGAAATTATGCATTGAATATAGGAAAATTCATTGAAAATTATCTAAAAATAATAATAAAGATAATTTTTTTTCCTTTTTATATTTACCGTCATACTACATAACCAATAAAATATTTCTTTTGTAAAAATAATTTTAGTAGCAACAAATCAACGACATTAATAATTTAATGCAACATGCCCAGTATATGATTTAATGAGCTTAATCTTGAAATAAATATGTAATTAGGAAAGTTTGTGATGAAGCGTAATGAAGCTTACGCTGTAAACATGAAAAAAAGGCACGATCCTAAAAAATCGTTGGACATAATAGTAATAAGTCAATTAAAAATTCTATATTATTCAAGCTAGTGGGATGGTAACAATAAATTCTACGACAAGATTTGTTGATACCATAAAAGTAATTCTTGAAACAGAATGACTTATGGAACTCATGCATCGCAAGATCTTACTGCTTTTTCTTTATTAAAAAAAAAAAAAAACCTAAAAGAAAGAAATGAAGCAAGTAGGAATTAGAACAACTAGTAAACATCTACACAACCTACAAGAAAGTAGAGAATGTTTTGGTGAAAAAATTTTACCCATTGGCATCAAATCCTTTCAAGGAAGTAACTTCCTCGAGTGCTTGCTTCCATTTCTCCATAGTCGTTGAGTCGAAATACTTACTACGGGTACGAAATGCCTTTCCAAACCTCCCTTTTTGAAATCGCACGTGAGATGGTTCCACTTTGTAGAATATGGGCAACACAGTATAACCCATGTTACTCTTCTTGCACTCCAGTATTTGAACTAGTTCATCCAAGCACCACCTGCTCTGCCCATAATTCACGGAGATAATGGGGATCAGGATCTTACTATTCCTGATGGCTGTCAAAAGGTCTGGTCTGATCTTCTCGCCTTGGCGGAGCTCGTTATCATCTTTGAAAACAGAAATTCCAGCATCAACAAGCCCATAATAGAGGTGATCGGTGAAGCTTGTTCGAGTATCTTGGCCTCTAAAGCTCAAGAACACCTCGTAGTTTCCAGTCGACGTGGTCAACGAACCAGATGTGGCAGCATCAGCATCTTTTACATTTTTACGCATGCTGGTTTTCTTCTTGTTCAGTAAATAGAACGCAAGGACGGAGAGAAGGACGAGTGCCACGAGCACGGCGAAAGAATGCTCAAAAATGGGACGAAGCATTTCGTCTTTGCTCTGACTCTGCCCTTACTGTTTGCTTTCAACTGTTGACAGAGGAAAAACCAGAATGCTTCTCAGGAAACACGAAATGCCTTGTTGCCCACTACTCTCTATTGGTTTGAGTTATATAATCGAACCAGTTGGCAATCAGAATCGCACCAATGTGTCAAACTGGTTGAGGTATATGTAAATTAGTAATTGATGCACCGGGAACAGTAACCACGTGCTTAGAGTCGTTGCCTTCACAAGGCGGAAATCTCAACGCCCAAGAAAATCCAACGCGATACCTGTCCAAGAAGAAGAAAATATGCGAGGAAATTTCAATGCAGAAGAAATGAAAAGAAATAAAACCAGAGATAAATAGACAAGTGATGTTAAAATTTCAATGCACTTTCTTTTTTCGGTCAAAAAAATTTCAATTCATTCAAAATGGTGGATTTTTTGGGAAGAAGAAAAGTGGAGAGGGAGGGAGGGAGGGAGAGAGAGAGAGAGAGACTTGGGAAGAGAACGTGATATGGACTTGCCGGAGAAGATAAAAAGTGGGGAGAAATAGAGCAACAATAATGGAGACACTACGTCGAACCAAAATTAAGAAATTGAAATGCTTGATCAAAGAAAAAAATTTAAGTACTCAATTACTCATCGAGCAAAACACAAACCATCATTACCTCAAGAAAAGAAAATATCTTTCAATTTCATTAATAATGTAAAATAATCCTTTATATTCAACCTAATCTGATGATACATTCAATCCTAACATTGTAGAGAAGGGTTAAAGTTTAAAATAAATGAATTCAATCATATTAGTCTCGTATATAGTGCTCACATGAGATCCATATAATTAACTATTATAATGAATGCAGTCCATTAGATACAGATCTAGGCAAGTATTCCTTCCATCCTCCCTGTGGCATTGCAAGAGGGAAGGGATGAAGTTCGGAATAAATGAGTTCTAGTAGTTTTGGACTTAATTGTAGATAAGTTTTCAAGGGCGCCATGATGCTAGTGTTTAGGAACAATAATTTAAGTTCCCAATTCAAGAGATTATTTGGTATCACTTCCCTAAAGCAAATTGCAACTTTTATAACGTGGCAAATACTTCGCAGCTGCATCAATTATGAAGTTAGCTGCAGCAATTATAAATTTACAACAGTTTCAAGTGTTATGACTATAAAATATGTTTTATCACACACAAATATTGCAACACTTCACTGTACAATATGATTACTTTTCAATTGTAACTATACCAATGTAATCGGATTGGAAAACAAATTTATTAGTCATTTATGTTTTCTAGAGGAGATATATATGTTCGCTCACAGCTGTGATCTCCACCAGTGCTCAGCCTTCAACGTTGCATATGTAACACTCTTTACGGTGCTTGCTTGAACAATGCTAAGCAACTTAGAACTATGTGGAAAATGTTTGGATTCAAAGCGAGCACAACCTTGAATGGCCTTTTTTTATTAATAAACATATAGAGAAGAAAACCAAAGGGCAATCATTGCACGCGTAATTTCGGCATCATTTTGCGGAAGGTGCGTGGAATCATCCTATGTTGGTGCTTCTTGACTTGACTTTGCCTTCTTCTACTGATAGAAGAAATAGAAGAGAAAACTAACTAGCAATACTCCCCCGCTCCCGGTGCTATGGACATGAGTCAAGCACAAAAACATGTTATGACATAAATGTTAGCAGGACACTTTGTTAAGACATTCGGATAAGGAAAGTTTATTATTTTCTATCCAAAATCTCTCTCTCTCTCTCTCTCTCTCTCTTTTTCCTCTTTTGAAAGAGATTCCTCCAAAAAAAGCACATAATGCTGAGTTGCCATCCAACTGTCCCAGACACACGCTGCGTGCAAGGACAATTATTGCACGCATAAATCCCACGGCATGGGGACGGTGGGTGTACTTTTTGACTTGACTTGCTTTTTCAATGAATGAAGAAACAGAAACGACAATCAACAATCACTTCTCGTACTTCAAGTTTGTAAGGACCTTCGACCACAAAAAAAGAAAAAAAAGTCAGTAAGGACCGATTGATAAGTGGTCAATTCTCAGCGAATTTTGTTCTTTGATTTTTTTTTTAATTCATTTGATAATATCAATTAACTTTTATACTCCCAAAAATAAATTTTGAATAAAATTAAGAAGTAGAAAAAGATTTTTTTTTTTTTGTTTTTAGGAATAATTTTAGAATCAAGTAATTTTCTTTTTTTTTTCTTGTCTTCTTCCTCCTCTAGCCAAATGGCTGACCAGCCAAAGATAAGGTTAGCCTCATCGAGGCGAGCATTAGCGCTGCCTTGCCATGGCTAGGCAAGGCTTAGACCTCATCGGAGGTGGGGGGGACCAGCTAGAGAAGGAAGAAGAAGAAGAGAAGGCAAAAGAAAAAAAAAATCTCATAAAGTTATTAAAAAATTAAAACAAATTCTATGGCACAAAAAAATTGAGGATTATATCAAACGCATTTTTGTTCTTCTTCTATTTAAAGAATAGAGATTTTGTGTGATTACCATATATTTCGAATGCTTAAAAACTCATCAAAGGAACATAATAAGAAAATTATTTCTAAATAGAAATTATTTATAAAACCAAATACCCTAACTATATTTTCCATCGCTTAATTTCCACAGGGCAATCAATGCACGTGTAAATTCCACAGCAGTTCGCAGAAGGTGCGTGGAACCACCCCTAGCTAGTGCTTTTTGACTTGACTTTGCTTCTTCTTTTTTTCGTTAATAAGAGAAATAGAAAAGAAAATTAGCTAGTGTAGCAATGCTCCCATGCTCCCAGTGTGAAAATACACGAGTCAATCACAAGAACATACAAGATCATCCCGAGAGTTTGGTAAAACATCTCCGCATTAGTTTATACAACTTGTCATACAAGATCATCTCAATAATCCTAGCAAATGGACTGAAGAAGTGGCTGAGTTCTCATCTTACTAGAACAAATTGCCTTTGTCAGCAACCGACTTATCTAGGACAATATTTTAATAGTCTAGGAAGTACTTGCACCAGCTCAAAATCAGAAATAGGAAGTTGAAGTTTCAGGGCTGTACTAAAATTGGACATGCAAAAGACATACGACAGAATTGAATGAGACTTCTCGAAAACTTGTATGGTAAAAATGGGTTTTCATGCTAAATAGGTGACCTAGGTAATGTAATGTGTTGCCACCGTTTCTTTCAATATAAATTTCAATGGAGAACCATTTCATTACTTTCAACCTTCAAGAGGTCTACGATAAGGTGATTCACTTTCGCCATATCTTTTTTATTATAGTGACAAATATGTTCTCGGTATTTTTGAAACAAGCTTCAAAGCAAGGCACTATTAAAGGCATTTAGCTGAACAAGCATTGTCCTACACTAACCCACATTCTCTTTACAGATGATTCAATCTTTTTCTTGGATGGGACTATAAAAGAATGTCAAAGCTGTGGCTAAGATTTTGAATAGCTACCGTTTCGCTTTGGGCCAGGTTATAAACTTAAACAAATCGAGGTTATCCTTCAGCAAAAATGTCCTTTTACACTGCCAAAATATGCTAGCTGAATTGGGGGTCCCAGAAATTGCTAAAACCGAGAAGTATATAGAAATTCCTTGTGATTGGGGTGAAACAAAAAATGAAATGTTCTCTTGGATATCGGCTAGGGTAAACATGAAACTAAAAGGGGGGAAGGAAAAACTTGTGTCTAGGGCTGGAAAAGAAATTCTCATCAAAGCGATAGTGTAGACTCTTCCATAATATGCGATGTCAGTTTTTAAAGTTCTAGTTTCTATTTGTCTAAGTATTGAAAAGAAAGTCGCAAGCTTCGGTGGAATACTGCTGAACAAAAATCTGGAATACACTGGAAGAAGTGGCACATTCTTAAGAATAGGAAAGACAATGGAGGTTTGGGATTTCGAAATTTAATTGCCTTCAACAAAGCCATGCTCGGTAAACAAGCATGGCGTATGATGCAAAATCCTTCATCACTGTGGTGCCAATTACTAAAAGTCTATAATTCCCTCATTCTGAATTTTGGTCAGCTGTAGAAGGTTTCAACTTTCATGGGGTTGGCAAAATCTTCTAATGAGCAAAGACGAGATTCTTCCTTCAGTAAAATGGATAGCAGGGAACAGGGAAAAGATTAATATCAGAGAGACAAAATGGCTTCTCAGAGGAGTTATAGGAAGACCCGCAAACAGGGATGAACCAAAAAAGGTCTCTAAGCTTATTCACAGGGATATCCTAGCTTGGAATGAACAATTTGTTGGGACTCTGTTCAATGAGCACACAGCTAATGAAATTCTAACAATCCCATTGAGTTCCCAGGCAAAGGAGGATAAATTATGTTGGACAAACAAAAGCACAAGATAATATACTTTTAAAAGTGTGTATAATAGAATCAAAGAGAAGGAATAACAGAACAATAACACCACAGCCTCTACCTCTCACCAAATCCCTATATCTCTTTGGATAAAGATCTGGAAGGCTAAGACAAGCCCAAAAATCAAATTTTTCTTATGGGGATTATGTCAAAACGCATTGTTGACGAAAGAAAATCGACAAAATAGAGGTATAGTGGAAGAATATACCTACGATTTATGTAAACAGAACCCAGAAACAGTAGAGCACCTCTTCTTACTTTGCCCTTGCCCGCATCAAATTTGGATGGATCCTGCACTACAAATTAAGATCTCACCTTATGGACTTGGTCGAATAGATGAATGGCTACTTAAATTCAATCATCCTTTGAATGTTTCGGGCTCCCTGCATCTATCCTCTGGCGTATTTGGAAAGAAAGAAATTACTCTGTTTTCCGCAAACTAAAGCCGAATCCGAATCACCTTATAAGCTCAACCATGGCGAAAAATCAGTGCTTCAACAATTGGGAAAAGGCGAAGAAGAAGGGGAAAGGTGCAAAGGAAGCCTCACCTCAGATCTAGTTTGCCCCAAGCGAAGACACCCTCAAAATCAATATAAATAGAACTTTTTTGCCCGGAATGACGATCGGAGTGATAAGCTGTGTTTGCCGAAACAATTATGGAGATTTGATGGATGGATTTGCTAGATCGGCAAGAGTAAACTCTGTTATGCAAGCTGAGGCCTTAAGCAATGGTGGAAAGCCCTAAAGTAAAGAAACGAAGACTTTTATCCACGAAAACTGAGTAGAAATTTGCCTTGTGGATTCTGCTTAGGTTGTCATACTTGTCTCTTCACGCGGACCCACGCTGCTCCCTCCTCTCCGCGTTGCTCGACCGCTACGACGGTCAGCTGCTCAGAAACCGAAGCCACTGTGCGGTCCCCACCTCGCATCCCGAGGATATCTTCGGCCACTCAGAATGTACCAAATTGCCCCCGTCGAGCTCACGTGGTGCGCGGTCCGAGCGAGTTCCCGTGTTCTCCCTGACCGAGGCGACTGGGCGGGTTGGACGTTCGGGGCGATTTCTTTTGGCTTTTTGAACAAGGAGGCGGGGAATATGCAACGCCCCGACAGCGCTAACTGAGGTGCTCCATGTTTAGGCCTTTTTTCTCTACCGACTAATGAGAAGCATTACCTCTTTCAAAATAAAAGAAAATTTTGGTATGCGGCCCTTTGATAAAAATTTAGGTTGCACTTAAAAATATAATTGATGTTCTACATTTGAAAATTTTTAAATATTTACATTCTTTAAGTTAAATTACAAAAATAATCGTATAATTATCTACGTGACGATATTTGCATATTTTGAATCTTTTAAGTAATTTTTGTTAAGCAAAAGTTCGACTATGAGAGGTGCCAAAGAATAGAAAGTAAAATTAGTATATGGAGCCTAAGTACACGATTTGTGTTGGTTCCTCATATTTGTAAGCATAAACTCTTTCGTATTTGGAGACTTGTGTCTTGCACGATATTTTGCATTAGTGGAGAATTTGTTGATATGCAGATTAATGTACTTAATCTATGCTTCATTGTTAAGAAAAAGCTAGAAATCAAAGCAAATAAGTTGTTAAGATCTAAAATATATTTAGCCTTGTAGTCTAATGGCTTAAAGTAAATGATTGCATTGGTAATTTCAAGTCGAACCTTATGCATTATAACTCGATTTTCAACTTGACTCAACTTTTTTTTTTTTTTGGCCAATGCTGAACTTAATTCATTTGTGAAAAATAAGCAGTGAGTACATGCCGGTTTAGATAAAATTGGAAAATAATTACTGAAATTTTTTAGTATTGAATTTCAGACCATTTTAAGTACTTAAAATGAAAGAAAATGTTGTTTGATAATACCCCCGGCATTACGCGGTAGGTACGGGAACCTAGAGGTGCGTGGGGCCATTCTACGCAAGTGCTTTTTGGCTTGACTTGCTTTTTTTTTTAACTATTAATAAAAGAAAAAGAATAGAAAACTAATACTGCGTTCGTTTTACGGAAAATGGGCCATCTCCGGAAAACATTTTCCCGGAAGTCATTTTCCAGGAAAATGGCTATATTTTCCGGTGTTCGGCTGAAACTTAAATTTTGAGTGGAAAACATTTTCCACCGTTCGTTTTGTTTAGAAAAAAATTATCAAAAAATTAAATTTTAATATTTTTAATTGACCAAAAATATTTGTATTTTTAAAAAATACAATTTTTTATTATCTTCCACCGTTCATTTATTTTTTCTTTCTTTTTCTTTTTATTTTTTTCCTTTTCTTTTCCTTCTCCTTCCTTCTTCCTCCCTTCTTCCTCCTCCTCCTTCCTCCTTCCTCCTCCGTCGCATGCCTGACAATGGCTGACTGCTCGGCGGCCGACCAAGATCCGGTCGCCAGATCCGGCGAGCTCGAGGCTCGGCTGATCTCGCCCGAGCTCGCTGGAGGTTCGTCGGGCTTTGGCGAGCCGCGAGCCGCGAGCTCGCCGAATCTGGCGGCGGAGCTCGGGCTCCCGATCCAGGCGAGCCCAAGCTCCGCCGCCAGATCAGGCGAGGCCTGAGCCCCGCCCAGCTCGCCGAGCTTAGGGGAGCTGGGCTTCCACAGATCGTGCTAGGCAAAGCCTCGCCGGCCCGGCGGAGCTCAAGCTAGCTCACGGCTCAAGGCCGGTCGCCGGCCATTGTCGGGGCCGGCCATCGGCCAAGCTAAGGAAGAAAAATGAAAAGGAAAGAAAGGAAAAAAAAAAAGATAAAAGGTAGGAGAAGTTATGGAAAATGTTTTCCACTTTTCAGAAGTGGAAAACATTTTCCTTAGCTTTGAAAGTAATTTTTACTGTTGATAGAAAATATTTTCTTTAAGTAGTTGATTTTCCGTGAAACAAATACCGGAAAATCCGAAAAATATTTTCCTAAAAGTTATTTTTCGTGAAACGAACGCAGCCTAACCAGCAAGACTCCCAAGCCGCCCGTACTAATAGACCCGAGTCAATCACAAAAAACATATTATAACATAAATATCAGTTGGGCACTTTGTTTAGATATTGAATAAGGACAATTTATTATTTTCAATCCAAAACCTACTCTTCTTTTTTTTCTTTCAAAGGAGATTCGTCCGAATGAGGATATAATGCTGAGTTGCCATCCAACGACCCAAGTCGCGTGCTGCGGACGGGATAATTATGGCACGCCAGCATTTTGCGGAGGTACGTGTGCTTTTTGACTTGACGCCCTTTTTGTGAATAAAGAAATAGAACCGAAAAGCAACAATCAATTCCGATTGTGTAGATAGCGAATAATGCTCTCTCTCTCTCTCTCTGTAGGCTTTTTGACTTGAGTCCCTTTATTGTGAATAAAGAAATAGAACCGAAAAGCAACAATCAATTCCGATTGTGTAGATTGCGAATAATGCTCTCTCTCTCTCTCTCTCTCTCTCTCGTAGGATGGATGTGCCATCCAACGATCCAACTCGTGTGCTGCGGACAGGATGATTATATCACACCATCATCATGCGAAGGTACGTGTGCTTTTTGACTTGCTTTTTTTATGAATAAAGAAATAGAACCGAAAAGCAACAATCAATTCCGGTTGTGTAGATTGCGATAATGCTTCTGATAAGGCTCTCTCTCTCTGTGTAGCATGGATGTGTAGGATCACTGTCCAATCCAACTTAAAATCACGAAGATCCCTTACTCCCGCATATTGGTGCCCAACGATCATGACATGCATATTGACGTATAATTATGAAGAGGAGACCCATTTTATCGGAAAATCAGAAGACGATCACCAATTTCATGTGAATAGAGTCACTTCATTATTATTTAAGGTCAATTGAAGATTCTATGTAGACATTATACAAAATATTGGAATCGGACGAGACCCTATATCCCAATAGATTTTAGATTATCGAGAAAATTAAAAAAAAAACTATTTGATAGTACATATGGGCAGGTTTGTTTGTTCTTGTTTGGGCAAGTTAGATGATCATGGCGTTTGCATAATTAAGAACTAATTGAGTTATGGCCTTATGTTAGATCTATTTCTGTGCAAATCTTAAATAATCCAAACCTTCCGGTTGGCATAGTACCACAACATGTGAACAATTAAATCCATAGATTTTGAAATTTGTACCGAGTGTGTGAAGCTTTGATTGAAATTTGAGATTCATCGCGCTTGACTTGGCCCCTAAGTAGAATTTGTTTTTGTTAACATTTTTAATGTACCACCTCAAAGTACAAATGGAAAAAGAAAAATGAGCCATGGTGATATAGTGGACATTGTAGTTCCCAAGGATGACAGTTTATCAATCACTTGTATTCTTATGTAAGAAATCAATAAGTATATGCACGAAATAAAGGTTAAATAGTAATGATAAAACAAATTAAAATTTTGGGAAAGAAAATCAAATGCAAATCCTTTTTCGCATCGTAAAGTGCATATCTTTATTCTGACAGTGCTTTTAGTAATTAGTGGGCGTGCTTGATGGATAATTCCCTCCATACGCTCTCGCTAACCGCTGTGACCTCCATTAATTGTCAGCATTTTACTTGACCCGTCTTGCCTTTAATATCAATAAGATAAATAGGAAAGAAAACCAAAGGGCAATCATTACCCGCATAATTTCCACTGCAAAACCCACTACGTTTTGCGGATGGTGTCGGGACTATCCTCTCGCTTCCTGACTTGATTTGCTTTTTCTGCTAATAAAGAAAATAGAAATGAAAATCAACGATTAAGGCTGCGCATGATAAAATTTCTGAAATAGAAATTGATTTCTGATCATAAATCAATTTCTTAATTTCTATTCTCTGGACAAGTTTCTAAGCAAAGAAACCCGTTTGATAATGACTCAAAATTTCTATTTTTGAAATAAAAATCCGTTTGATAACAGAACAAAATTTCTATTTCTAGGAATAGAAATTGATTATATAACAACATAGGAAATCCTCAAATACAAAATAATAGTCGAAATAATACTAATACATTACAAAAGTTGAAAATACAATTTCATGGAATTTTTGGCATAGTATTATCCTTTGCCATTTGATTAGTAATTATTTTCCTAAGCGTATTTATTTGGTTTCCTTTCTCGGTCAATGTATCGTTTGCAAGCTCATCCTGCGTAGGTTCAGACAAGTACTGTGGAATCGTGAATATGGGTGCCATCAATGACGCCTATACAGCATTGTCATTTTATCAAAAACTAATATTATACAAGATTATCAACAAAATAAAATTAATGGTGCAAAGGAATATATGAGAATTTTACCTTAAAGTAACGTTTATGGTTAGGAACCAATCGGGGAAAGTCGGTTTATTTTGATTCTTGAATTGAATCAATCCAGTTGCTCATCCCTAATTTTTTTATTGTTTCTCAATGAACCTTTAATGGCCCTTGCATAGCAAAGAGAGAAATTCTCTTGAATCTCTTGCCTTCTAATTAAAATTCAAGATTGTGTAACAATCTAATTATTTTGATTTTGCAAGAATTTTGAATCTGTAAAAAAATAAGGTTAAATTTCTAGGCACGTTTTTTATTCATCTATTATGTAAGAACTTTTTCTTTAACTAGCCATGCGCATGCTTTTTTTAGGAGGAAATAGCCCAATTGTTTTTAAGCAAGCATTTAAGAACTTTGGTCATTTTTTAAAATTGGGGACCCATTCGATTGCCTTTCATCCTAAAGAGGAAGTTATCAAAAAAAAAAAAATTGAAAAAAAAATACAAAAAAAAAAAACACGAGCAAAATAAGAAAAAGAAAATTAGTAATAATTTGTGAAGTTGTGGTTATGAGTGAATTAAGTTAGCAAGAAAGCGCAAGGTTCTTTTATATGGTTTGATTTCAGTTTCTGATTTCTATTTGAAACGAGAAGTTAAAAATTTCAGCTTCGATTTCTTCAATTTCTCTATTTCTGAAATAGAAATCAATTTCAGAAATAGAGAAATCAAATTGCGTTATCAAACGGATTTTTTGTTCCAAACCCGTTCCGGGGAAGAAACAGAGAAATCGAGAAACAGAAATTTTGTCATGCGCGCCCTAATTCTCCACGATCTAATTTCCACAGGGCAATCAATGCAGGCGTAATTTCACAGCAGTTTGCAGAAGGTGCGTGGAACCATGCAATACTGGTGCTTCTTCACTTGACTTTGCTTTTTTTCTTCTTTTTTTTTTTCAATTAATAACAGAAATAAAAAAGAAAACTAACCAACAAAGCAATGCTCCCATGCTTCTGGTGCTAATATCCACGAGCCAATCACAAAAACATCACTCGTTACATTATTATTTCCATGCCATTATGTGGAAGATGCGTATTCTTTGCCAACTAATTTTAATAAAGAAAAAAAAAAAGTAGATTGCGGTAGCGTTTAATGATGATGGTATGCATGTTGGGATATAGTTTTGAGGAAGAGACCTAATTTTATCATAAAATCATAATACGACCATCAAATTTGTGCATAGAGCTACCTCGTTACTACTGTTTAATGCCTATTGAATATTAGATGTGGAAATTTTACTAAAGACAGGAATTGGGTGAAACTCTATGTCCAGTTCAAATGGAGCTACGAGCATATTAGCACATTTAATCCAGTAACAACTGTGAAGAATCTACAATTTATGGATATTCGATTATTGAGACAATTAAAAATGGAGTGATGGTAAATATGGGAAAATTTGTTTGTAATTGCTTGGGCAAGTTGGACAATTATGATGATATTGTTAGCTCAATTAATAACTAATTGATTTACTACATTATGTTAATCCATTTCACCACGTAAACAAGATGATTTTGATCAACCATTCTTCTTCTTTTTTTTTTTTTTGATATCTAGGGAACCCCGTACAGCCGGCAGCCGGTGGGTAAACCCTAGGGCGATGCTAGCGGAGGACCCACTACCCCAACGTCGCGCTTAAGATCCCATGTGTCTCGTGGGATTCGAACTCCTCCGTCCTGGGTAGACATAATGGAAGCTCTTATTCAGCTAGGTCACCGCAGGTGGTGGTTGATCAACCATTCTTTTTCCTTTTCACAAACTCACAAAACTTTGTAGTTGGCCCCACTCGAGTTCGTGGAATCTCAAGTTCATATTTGGGAATACATACCATCTCTTTAAAAACCTTAATTAATCCAAACTTTGTGATTGACATCCTACAACGATATGCAAACAATGAAATCCATAGACCTGAAGCTTTGAGCAAGTGCAAGTGATGCTTCAAAGAAAATTTGAGATATAGCTCACTTGACTGGACTTGCATTTTCTATTAATAAGAAAATATAGAAAAGAGAATTAACGAGCACTTATTGTTACGGTCTCTATCATTAGCATTGGGATATTATGAACTAACTATACAACAATATCACAACCCTGACCAATCACATTATTAAAATATATTACCATAACCAAATGATGTTTAATACACAACCTCAATTTACAAACGAAATTTAATGAAACATAAAAACATAATAAGACTTTATGATATGATGGGCATTGCAGTTTATGAGGATAACATCGTATCGGTTACGTGTTTCGTTATGAAAAAAATAAATATGATGATGGATATAATAATAATTACATTGTGAAAGATAAAACAAATATATTTTGAGGAAGAATATGGAAGGTAACTTTTTTCGCATAATAGAGCGCATTTATTTTTTTCCTAACGATGCTTCTAATAATTGGTGGGCATTGTGAGGGGTGAATCCCTCCCCGGAAAAGAGAAATTTGAAATCCTACATATCTAGGAGGAGAAAAGTTTATTGGTTATTTAGGGCGCGCTTGGTAACGCTTTTATTCACCGAAAACAATTTCGATCGGGAAATGATTTTTTTTTATTACGTTCCCAACAACAATTTCTAAGTATTTTAAGTCATTTGGTAATTGTCCAAAATTTCAATTTCCGGAATAGAATTGCGTTCAACACCATCCTAAAAATTTCTACTTCAAATCATTTTAAAATTTTTTTAAATAACTTTATTTTTTTCCTTTTTTTTTTTATTTTCTTGTTTTCATTTCTTTCTCCTCCTCTTCTTCTTCAAGGTGGCCGATCGTCGGCCTTGGGATGATCGGCGACTGGCTAGATGAGGGTCGATGATCTCATCGGAGTGTCGCCGGCCCTCGGCAAGGCCGTGCCTCAACGGCAACTGGGCGAGGCTCGGCCGAGCATTGGATGGGTGAGCGGCCTCGCCTAGATCTGGCGAGGCCGAGCTCACCCAGTCGTCGGCGGGGCTTGACCTCGCAGTGGCCCAGCAAGGTTGAGCCTCACCAATGGCTGGGCAAGCTCGGCCTCGCTAAATCTGAGCGAGGTTGAGCCTCGCCGATGGCTGAGGGAGGCCTTAGCGAGGCTTGCTTGGCCATCGACAAGCTGATCGGACCTCGCCTTGGCTTGGCAAGCCTCCAACGAGCTCGCCAGATCGATCGCCAGCAACCAACGGTAGTGGGCGGCAAATGGTGGTGGACGGCAGTGGTAGCAACGGCAGCAGTTGAAGAAAAAAAAAGAGGGAATAATAACAAGAAAAAAGAAAAGAAAAGAGAGAAAATAAATGCTTGATTCTAGAATCATTCCCGGGAACAAAGAATCATTTTTTTTTTTTTTTACTTTTCAATTTCGTTTCAAATTTACTTCCGAAAACGAAAAATTAGAAATTTGTTCTTAGGAACAAAAATTTTACTAAATGAATTTTTGTTTCAAATCTACTACTGAGAATAAAGGAACATAAATTATCACTATTTGGCAAGTTGCCAAATAGACCCTTAAGTTGTCTAGACAAATGATAAATATTGGTTCAAACTCTTTTGAGGATCAAGAAGTGTAGCAAGAAAGGATGGAATCAGTGAGGTCTTGGATTTTCACTTGCTTGGGAGGCAAAATACCTAGAGGAAATGAATGAAACTTCCATTATTTGAATGAATAATGGAAATCGAAAGGCTTTCCGCATTATCTGAAAAATATATGTGAATGAGTTAGTAATTTATTTAAATAAATAAAAAAAGATTGATGAAAGAAAAAAGTAATTTTGCTTTCCAGTGCACCCAATCATCAAAGCTATAAGCCATTAAGCAAACTACCACCATTAAATGCTATCGTAATCTATTTTCTTTTTATTTATTTATTAAAATTAGTTGGTGGAGAATACGCACCTTCCGCATAATGCCACGGAAATAATAATCCGACGAGTGAAGGAGCACGAGAGCATTGCTATGCTGGTTAGTTTTCTTTTCTTTCTTATTAACAGAAAAGTGCAAAGTCAAGTCAAGAAGCACCAGCACAGGATGGTTCCACCCGCCTTCTGCGAGCTGCTTTGCAAATTACGCGTGCATTGATTGCCCTGTGGAAATTAGATGGTGGAGAATTGATCGTTGGCTTTCGTTTCTATTTCCTTTATTAGTAGAAAAAGCAAAGTCAAGGCAAGAAGCAGAGGATGGTCCCCGGTACCATTGGCAAAGTGCAGTGGAAATTACGTGGGCAATGATTGCCCTTTGGTTTTCTTTTCTATTTCTCTTATTTGATAGAAAAGGCAAGACAAGACAAGTCAAAGTCTTGCTCGCTATTGGACAAAAAATGTATAAAAAAAATTATCATTGATAATTAAAATAATTTTTATTAATTAATTATTTCAAATTATACAAATACTCATTTTTATGAATATAATTCAAATGATAATGCAATTGGGTCCTTAATATGAGTGAAAATATTTTAATTGCATAAGATTAAGGAATGTCAAACTGAGAGTGCAACAAAAACTAAAAAAGATGAATGAAAAAACAAAAGATAAATTATCGCCAAACAAATCTAGGGTATCTATATGGTAATTTAGGATGTGTTTGACAACTTTTCAAATAATAATAATTTATATTCTTTTATTTTCGAGAGTAGATTTGTAACATGAGTTTGTTTGGTAAAATTTTTATTCCTATGAATAAATTTTTATTTTTTTTTGTTCGGAAGTAGATTGAGAAAAGAATCGAAAGTTAAAAAAAAAAGTTGATTTTTTATTTCGGGGAATAATTCCAAAATTAAGCTAACCCATTTTTTCTCTTTTCTATTCTTTCTTCTTGTTATTCTTCTTTCTCTCTTTTTCTTCAACCACCGCCGGTTGCAAGAGGCTCGCCCAGCCACTAGCCTTGGCGGGGCCTCACCTAGCCACTGGTGAGGCTCAGCCAATGAGGCATGTAATCTCGCTGGGGTCGGCGACGCTCTAGAAGTCCCTGTTATCCCAAGCGAAGCGATCGACAACCCTTGAAGAAGAAGAAAAGAAATAAAAGAAAAGAAGAAAAAAGAAAAATTATTAAAGTTTAAAAGAAAATTACTTGGATTATTAATTTTCAGAACGGTACCAAACGCAATTCTTCCAAAAATAAAAATTTTGACCAATTATCAAACAACACATAATGGTTACTAAACATGCCCTTAGCGTTTTTTTTGTAGTATTTCTCCATTCTTTAATCATGATCGATCTTGGGCAAGGATTTCTAGGCTCAACTTGCCCATTGATCTTCTACTATTTGAAATCGGATCATGCAAAGTGTTGATGAGGTCCATGATGGATTTTCACTCACATTAAGGTAAAGGCAAATTAGCACCTTATTAGAAAAAAAAATGTTTGCATATTTGAAGACCACAACCTTTGAAACGCACCTACATTATATATTAGGATATTGGATTCCTATGCATCCCATGAGAACGAAAGACATGATTAGTCAACAGCCTAAACACGCCACAAAACGAGAAAATATTATAAATGAATTTTGAGCCTTATCTTGTGATATATGTATCTCTCGTTTCATTGGGTGTTCAAGATTCCATCCTTATCTTTGATCCATCTTACACGGCTCACTCTAGTCCACCAGTTTGTGAAGCTCATATCAACGTGAGTAGATTTTTTTGAGTTTCTTTGATAACTACAGGTGATATGGCAACTTCGAGGAATTAACGTTAGGCCCTTCATGGAGCACCTTAATAACTAATAACATCAGTCGGATGTTTCTTTGGAGCTTTTAGTGTGCATTTGCTCCACAGAAAAAATAATTCAAAAAATAGTTTTTAAAAATAATCATTTATATTACTTATTAAAATTAATAAACGAAAAAAATCTTTATTGTCCACACAAATATTTAAATATAAATTGTCATCGATAATTCAAATATTTTTAATTTACTTGTATTACTTAAAATAATTAATTAATAAGAAATATTTTATTGTGTCATTTAAATATTTTCTTAAAAACATTACTTATATTATTGAAAATAATTATTTAATAACAATATTTTTATTTTGAATGTTAATTTATATTTAAATATTTCATTTATTCATAGCGGGGAAGACTTTGCCTTGCCTTGCTTTTTCTATCAACAAGAGAAATAGAAAAGAAAAACCAAAGGACAAGCATTGCCCGCGTAATTTCCGCAGCATTTCGGAGAAGGTGCCAGGGACCATCCTATACTTCTTACTTGCTTTTTCCACTAATAAAGAAATAGAAATGAAAACCAGCAATCAATTGTCACCGACTAATTTCCACGGGGCAATCAATGCACGCATAATTTCCACAGCAATTTGTAGGAGCCTGGAGGTGCGTGGAACCATCCTACGCTGGTGCCTCTTGACTTGACTTTGCTTTTCTTCTTTTTCTTCTTCTTTTTTTCTGTTAATAAGAGAAATGGTAAAGAAAACCCACCAGCATAGCAATGCTCCCATGCTCCCGGTGCTAATATAAACGAGTCAATCACATAGACATCACTCATTGGTTTATTATTTCCGCGGCATTATGCAGAATGTGCCTATTCTCCTCCAACTAATTTTAACAAAAAAAAAAAAAAAAAAAAGATTGCGATAGCATTTAATGATGATGATATGTGTGTTGGCATATAGTTTTGAAGAAGAGACCTATTTTATTAGAAAATCAAAAGACAACCATCAAATTTATATATACAGCCACCTTGTTATTACTGTTTAATACCCATTGAAGATTAGATGTGAAAATTTTACTAAAGATAGGAATCGGGTGAGACTCTATATCCCACGTCAAATGGAGTTACAAGCATATTAGCACATTTAATATAGTAACAATTTTGGAGAATATACAATGTATGGATATTAGATTATCAACGCAATTAAAAAAATTAATAGTAAAAACAGGAAGATTTGTTTGTCCTTGTTTGGGCAACTTGGACGATTATGCCGATTTTGTTTGAACAATCAATAACTAATAGAGTTACTAAATTATGTTAAATCAATCTCATGATATAAACGAGATGATTCTGGTCAACCCTTCTTTTTCCCTTTTCATGGACTCGCAAAATACTGTAGTTGGCCCCTACCGAGTGGGTGGAATCTCAGGCCCATATTTTGGATTACATGTTAATGGTATACCACGTCTGCACAAACCTTAAATAATCCGAATGTTGCGATTGACATCCCACGACAACATGCAAACAATGAAATCCATAGATCTTAAGCTTCAAGCAAGTGCATGGAGCAAGTGCATGGGAAACTTTGATTGAAATTTGAGATCCAGCACACTTGACTGGACTTGCATTTTTAATCAATAATAAAATATAGAAAAGAAAATTAACGAGCAATACTTGTTATAGATCTCTATCATTAGTGATTGGATGCTATGAACTAACTATACTACAATGTCATGACCTTGACCAATTACACTGTCATAAATATATTATCTTAACCAAATGGTTGCTGTTTGTTTCTTAAGTAGGATAAATTTTTTAAAGATGTTTAATACACTACCTCAAACAAAATAAGACATGTTAATGTGGTGGATACTGTAGTTCATGGGGACGGCAGTGTACTGGTTACACGTTTTGTTATGAAAGAAATAAACAAGAAAATGCATGTAATAATGATGATTACATAGTGAAAGGTAAAACGAAATATATTTTAGGGAAGAATATTGGATGCAATTTTTTCGTAGATTTGGTCGCCCATACAATCAAACCTTGGTTCCCAAAAATGAAAGGGCTTTTGCTATGGAAAGAAACTTGCCTTGGAAGATGATTGCCAATCAATCAAAATATCTTACAAGATTGAGTCTTCTACTTAGATAATCTCTGAGATAGATAATCAATATTTCCTTAAAAGACAACCATACCAAATCACAAGTTGTTAAAAATGAGATAAAATGTCTCAAATAATAATCTTGTAAATCAAGACAAGAGTTTCGTGCCTACACTCAACTTTTGTAGGACTCTACTGATATCCAATCTGTTGCCTTGTTAATATCCAGCCTTTGCCTTGCTGACATCAATACAGTTCACTTGCTGATATCCACGTAGTTTACTTGCTAATATCTACGCAGATAAAAACTCTTTATTCTTTATTAGACAATAAGAATCCTTTCAGCGTGGATATTAACTGACACACATTTTTTTTTTTATTTTTTATGATTACCGAGAACAATACTAATATGAATAGTTTTGTTAACCTTAAAATATATGTGGAGGTTTTGTCAACACGTTAAAATGGTTATGACATTTCTTTGATAATTTGGAATAGGTTAATGGTGTGGCTTCTTGGACTTATTTGTTGTTTTTTCTTATACTCCGACATGAGAATATTTGTAGGGTCTCATCATGGCTATTTGATCTAATGGTCCTGTCACCCCTGTGTCAAATTTATTGCGAGTCAAAGGGTGATCATAATAGCATCAGCGAATCATAAAATACTGAGTTTGTGTTAAACTCAAGTACTCACTGCTTACACTGGTCATCATAATGAATTCACAATGCTGATTTTTGACCTCAAACTTCTCCTGGCTGTTAGATAAAGATGGTGCATGGTCATTTTTCACATTTCTAGCGATATTCTACTAATTGTGATAATACTCTGTCCATGTGAATTTGTAGCACAAAAATACGTTTGAACTCGAATATATATCAAAAGATGAAAAGTGCCCAGTAAGATATACATTGATGGACATGTGCTTACTAGCCTTTGCTTGATTCGTCAATCTTTACGTTTAAAATAAGTCAATATGATATTCTCCCATGCTGGTGATGTGCCAAGGGTCTTCCTTTGATTTTATTGCAAGGTTCAATTACATTGCTAAAGATTTCAAGTATGGCACATACTTGATCTGATTGCGAGAATTAAACATTATTGGATATGCGGTTTCATATTGCAACATCATCAGGGATGCCCATCAGTGAACTAACTGTGAAGAATATTTTCGTTCTGCTCTATCTCAGTTTTGCCGACTATACCAGCAGCAAGATGAGGTGCCAGCCTGCTTTATTTGTGGAACACTGGAAAATCTTTGGGTTTGTCTGATATGTGGCTTTGGAAGATGTGGAAGGTGTATGATGTGCTGGAATCTTCGCTCTCTCTTTATTTTAGTGTTTTGGTAGGCTGTATTGTTACAGCTTTTCCTTTTTGGATTTGTCGATGCAAAGACAAGCACGCAATCAGCCATTGGAAAAATACACAATATTGCTATTCTCTAGATTTTAGAACAAAGCAAATTTGGGACTATGTCGGGGACACTTACGTTCCTCAACTTAATGAATCAAAAGTTGACGGAAAGCTTGGGGAGATGAATTCATACTGTGAATCACTTGAAGGAAATTGTGGTAGTTGCGGTTGTAGCGAGGATTCCAAAATTAGTGGGGTGCTCTTCAGCAGCAAAATTGAAGCAATTCATGCGCCCTCTTATTTGTATGCTGTGAACATTTTTGTTATCCAATTCTACTTTCCATGCAAAGATTTGGAGTTTGGACTCAGTTAAGTGAGATGTTTGAAGTTTGCAGGTGCGTAATGCTTTTACCGGTGCTGACAGGTGACAATGAAAGATTTTGTTTCTGGTTTTGTGCTTCGTATGTTCATTTTGTTGGCTAAATGTCACATGTCCATTATTGGGCCTGCAAAATGTATATTACCTCCATTATAATAATCAGACTTATCTCGTTTACTCTGACACTGTAGATATACTTTTTCATAGATGCATGCCGACTATATACATCTAGCTTCAACTCAGCTGGAAGCGCAAAGAAAATAAAGCACGCGGATACCTATCTTAGTCCTCCCTGCTTAACATAGTCTTGTACATTGTCCAATGTGCTATTTGACTGATCAGCAGCCACGGTTGTAAGCATTATTCCGGAAAGCTCTCTCTCAATGGTTCTAAGCACCACATATTTTAGGAGAAAACCATAATAGAACACTAGTTTATTTACTTCCGATTCAAAATGTTTCTCCATTTTCTGTTTTCTTATTTTTAAGTGACCTCATTGTACTCTTGGAACTTCTATGGGAATGGCAGAATTGTTGCGAAGAGAAGGAAAGTAATTACGTTTATACCTCTCCATTTCTTCAACGAGTGGGTCCAAGATCACGAGGGGTTGGCACCTTCAACACATATTCACTTCTCCAACATCATAAATGATTTTTCCTAAAAACAAGAACATACTGTGACACGAAGGAGCACTGTCATCACCAAAGTGCCAGTTTCAATGCATCTCTCACAATTGTCACGTGTCTTTATCAAAATCTTGTTAATTGAAAGTGATAAATCAAACGGTTCAGCAAACATAGATGAACAATAACCGCTAAACTACAGCATATGCAACGACAGGACACACCAATTCATAAAACTTGTAAATTTCGGGTATCTCACTGCTTCATAAGCATTTCATCGATTTTTATGCAAGTTCAAAAAGAACAATAAACTCTTTCCACGATCAGAGACAAAGCGATGGCATTGACACTTCCAAGAAAGAAATAAATCCTCATTTACAAATTCTGAGCAAGCTACTAACTGGTTTCATTCCTTGATTGTCATACCCAAAAGCTTATCAACTAATGACAGAGAGTAAATACAACTTGCTCACTTGATATTGATTGTTGACCATGATCTCCCTCGACAGCACGTGTGAAGAAGACTATGTCATCCACAGAGAATAAAGCAGGAAGTAGACGACAGACATAAAATATCATCTTAGTGGGTGTTCTCAGATTTAGCACCTGCTTCTGGACAATGAAATTGACGAAGGTGGAGTAATCAATAACCAAAGGACAAGACAGGAATGGCAAAGCAGGTAATCTGCGATGAGTTTGTGACAGAGTATTGACCCCATGACGACTGGACTTCGAACCACTTAGTTTTCCATGATTCAGTTTAAGAAGATGCGCAAAATCCTGAACATAAAAAACAAAGGAGTGAAGGAAATCTGAATATACAGTCAACTCTAAAAATCAGTTGGACCAGAAACAAGCCGGTGGTATGAGGCAATCCGATTTTAACAAAACGCAGTGGATATAGCTCTACCGGTACGTCAATCCATATCGGTAACGAATGGCGGTATGGCAAGGTAGGTTTACCACAGCAATTACAATGGCAACGATGGACTGCAAGGCATGGACAGAAGCAAAGCTCAGTGGTTGAGGAAATCGTGAGGCAACTCAGCAGCAACGATAAGGCTAGCAAGTAGCCATAACATTGCTCCAGTTAGTGACCGAAACATGTGTCAGTCAAAGTTAGTGATCTGAATTGGCGTGATCGCGATTCATGCTCAGCGACGTCATCTGAATTCTGTTCAACGGGGTGTACTATGATCATCACCAAAGATCACGCGTGTGCCAGTGACTCCAAGCCTTCTCGTCTCGCCAAGCACCGCCAATCACCAAAAGATCACAGGAACCACCGAGGAAACAAACGGAGAGTCAGTTTCATCCTTGGCAACTATTGGTGTATACTCGTAACCATGTCTAAAGATTAAAAAATCAAACAACATCAAGTGAACATCACTAATGTGCTTTCAAATGGGACGATTACTGGAATCAATTCACACCAAGGTCTCAGACACATTTCATCGAACAGATTATGGTGAATCGGTTGTGGAACAGATCAAAGCCATTTCGAACCCAAATTTGTAACTAGACTCAACCTAAATCAGTACATGATGTTCGAAGTCAAAGAAAAAAAAGTCAGCTATGATCAATTTCATCATAATAAGAGAATCGGACTCTCGGCCTCTTACTTGTGGCGACAGAACAGGAGATGCTACCCGGTTAATCAAGTGGACTGAGGCCGCGGTTTGGCGCACGAATCACTGAAAGAAGCTATAGAACGTGTCGATGATCGAAACCTGAACAGGTGAAGAAGCTTCGAGCGGAAGGACAACATTTCGAAGCTCTCGGCCGCGGAAGGGAAACGAAGGAGATGAGTCGCGGCATTGAAGAGGCTATTGACGCGGGCGACCGCCACTGGGATCAATTCAGAACGCTTGAAATCGCCAACTGAATCGAACGGAATCGCTTTTTTGAGATGAATTTTCCTTGCTCCATTTTTTTTTTTTTTTTTGGGGTTCTGGAATGGTGCTCTCGATGAAATGAACAAAAGTGAGGATGGTAATGTGAAGAGAAAGAGTTCACTTTTAGATGGTGTCACAAATTGAGGTAAAAAGGGTGAAATTAGTTGGAAGAGGATAGAGAAACTACAACACCCAATGCAAATATCTGAATTGTGATTATAAATGACCTATGACACATCATTAAAGGCACAAGGAAAAGTCATTTTATGTCGTGTGAGAATTTATCGAATAGATAATATGCCAGCTTTTCACCATACTTTGGAGGGAAATGACCAAGTTTGAGTTAATATTGGTTAGAGGACGTGGCAAGAAGATGAAGTAGATAGTTATTGGGAATTTTTTTTGAAGAAGTTTCAAAGAAATGGCTATACGGGACGACCTCTCTCTTATTTGGTTCCTTTGTTAACGTATGTTTCATCTGTGATTTTGTTTCCCTTTTGATCTTTTAGTGCTATTGCCTTAGAGGTTTAACTTTATAGGCATAAAGTTAATGTTCAAAACTCCACGGTCATTGTTCGAGTTCAAAGTGCAATTTTGCACACTAGAAAAATTTGCAAATAATTCTGTGATGGTTTGGGACTAAAATTTAATTGCAACATTAAAAATTTACTAATTCCAATAACAGTTCATTGGTTGTTCATGATGCGTAGTGTTGAAATTTCCCACTTCGAGAACATAGAAAATAAAAGGAAAAGAATATGCTCTTGGTCGACATAACCCTTATTCGAGCTTCACAGATTAAGCGATGTGGGTTTAGATGCCTTTTGAGTTCCTTAATATGCATACAACGTAGAGAATAATTATGCAGCATTTTAAAGTATACTCATCTTGTTCATCTTCATTCGAGTCATGTGGGCTAATCTTCCTAGATAAGCATAGTTACGGATTGTACTTGATGCAACTTCTAGACTAGTTTAGTCAATTTAAAGCTGTCTGGAGAACTTAGTCCTCCCATCTGATTTGACATGAATGAAGCACACATACGGTTTCTTCACATGTGCAGGATAATTTTGTCACTAAAGTCGAAGAATGAAAAAATACTAAATGTGGATAAACGGGTACATTTTCTGAACCTCAAAACTTTATTCCTTCATATGGTTTTCATACTATTGCCAACCGCGTGTATGTAACGTGTGTTGACAGCAATATGTTCCTTGTCATCTTTAACGGATCAAAGAATTTAAGGTGTTTATTGGATACCAGAAAACATTCGGTAAGATGACTGATAAAGATGGCGTCAAAGGAGGACCCTATTACCCGTGCGTTTGGAGTAATCGTTTCCAACCAGAAAGAGCACGGAGCCCAGCCGAATACGGAAATAAGCAGGTGTCACTTCATGTGCATATGCTTGATAAGTAAACGAGAATGGCATGAATGTAGTTAATTGTTTTTTCATTTTATTGACATTCGTCGTAAGTAGGAAGGAAAAGTACTGTTAGCAGCATTTGCGGACGCAAGGGGGGCCCGAGGGTGGTATTTCACTGCCCAGCGTTCTGCAGAACCTCTATACTTGGAGGGTTGAGGATGGTGCAACTCCCTGACATTCCCCAGTCCTCTTCAATTGAGTTTCGGTGTCCGGCACTTATTGACATTGTAGATGCATATACTCGGCTAGACGCTGAAAATTAAAGAAAGACCATTCTCAGTTTAGTTGTTACAGTTCCGCAAATCAAATCAAAGCATTCTTGAAAGTAGTACCTAAAAACTTATTGTAGAAACTTTTTTTCCCCAAAATTTAAAAAGTCTAGCTCTCAACTTCAGTTCTTCTATATGTTGTTCAGCTATGGTAATATATTTATAATTTTTGTGTTTGGAACAAAATAACAAGTTTATATACCGACAGTAGTTTTTAATGAAATTTCGATTATACCAACTGCCCTCAGTTTTGTGATTGTGGTTTTGCCATTTCTTTATTCGTGATTAAAGACTTTGATCCATATAATGTTAAACTCTGACTTATTATACCTCACAAAAGTGCTCGCTTTGCCAAGTTGCCTCCCAATGGCATTGGCAATCTCCTTCTATTGTTCTTTTCTTGGAGTGTTTGAATTAACAAATTGGCTTTTGTAGAAATTGCTATAAAACCGATTTATTTAATGACTGTCTAAAAATATATGAACGATTTTGTAAAAGGTCAAAATAATTAATGTTTGGCATACTGGGATTACTTTTTTGAGAGGTCGTTTGATACCATCTCCAAAACTACGACAGCTTTTAAGTGGCTCTTACTCCCTTCTAAACTCCCAGGTCAAGAACATCTTCTCATAAGGGGGAAAACCCAGTATCGTTCCTATTTGTAAGGGGAACTAATTCCAAATTTTGTGGAAATGTCCGGAGAAACGTGCCCACTAGGTTAACTCTGCTGTTGATTCTGCAAATTCAGCCGTTTAGAAGAATGTGCCTTTTAAGATGCAACATCCAAACTTGCCGAGGGTTGAACCCGCTGTATACGAATCAAATCAGACACTCTTAGATTGCACATCCTACTTCTGCATTCGTTTGAAGTGCCAGCCCTTTGCAATGACAATATAGGCTCATGTGCTGAGAGAAAGTACTCTTTGGTGGCTGATAGCGTAGTAAGGGAAGGGTGATAGGAAAATAGATGAGATCGAAAGAGGGTCGTTGTCATGCTCCTACCTGCTCTGTGTCCATTTGCAAATGAAAAAATCAACTCTGTTAACCGTAAAAGCTAGGGAAATAACCGACTTGTGTCCCCGACGATACAGTGTTTAACCGACTGCAGTTAAAGACTTATCATCCTAAAAAAGATGGAACTTGATTCCCAAAGATTGCAGTCCAATAAGCAAAATGTCGAGATAGACCATGGCGAAGTATTTACTTTCATCCAAGGTCTGAGTGCTGTTGCACTCAAATGGCGTTCATAATAGGAACACAGGAAGAAGATGATTTTTTTTTTTTTTTGGTGGTGAAAGAACAAGAAAAGAGAACCTGCTAAGTGCTAACAAATGCTACTTCAGCAAATTAAAAAGAATAAATAAAATACATAAGAAAAGTACTTTCAGCACGACGCAAAAGGAACAAGAGAAGAAGCCGCCTGCAAAAACTAAACCCTGTTCCTACGATCCTTTAGCTTGCTAACTAAAATCAGATAAACCTGTCTCCAACTCGAATATACAACGCTTTACGCAACACCCTAATCTCACGTTCTTCTTTTTCACTTTCTTTTTTTTTTTTTGGTCAGTCTTCTTTTTCACTTTCAGTCAGCCTAAATGAATATAACAAAACAAATTTTCGCCACTAGACTTGAGCAGAAGTCGATTAGGATGCTAATTGTACCACTTAAAACAGACCGTGCCAAACTAAGTCCAGAGGAAGACCCCGAGGCTATAAAATCTACAAGTTGATAAGGATGTTAATTGTACCACTTTAAGACAAATTGTGCCAAAGTGTGTACGGAGGAAGACCTCGAGACTATAAAATCTACCCTCTGCAACATCACAATGAGAGACATGACCCCAAGACTGTAAAATATCCTTACGGTAAAAAATCCTAGCTTGTCCAACCTTCACCTGAGCCGTGTCCCAACATTTCTATATATGATTCATTTTATGAGTGAGCTTGAGCAACACATTACTCCTGATGTTGGCCCAAACTCGGCTTGTATAATAGTCACCTGTAATAGCAATTTTTATGTCGAATAGACACTCGACTGCTCTTGCATTTCAGTTTTAGAATATTTAGGAGTAATCTAGCTTGTTTAGTCATGTTTTGTTTGTCAGATGAAGCAAAAGAAATAGAATACACGACTAGGCCTTTTTCATTTTTTACTTTTTCAATGTTTATAAAATTCATTATAAATATTAATCCGGATGCATCATCATTTTAATAATAAATGAAAATAAGATGATTACAAAATTATGTCGTTCATAAGCAATCACATAACATACTTCTTACCATAATTCACATGATTCTCGACTTGCTCAATCAAAAATTAATTTGATATCAATGAAATCGGATGACAATTTACATATTATCAATTTCAAATTTAGTTTTTTTTTTTTAATATTTCGAAAACCCGAAATGAATAAAAATGTTCTTCTTCCGGGGCCACTCGGTGGACACCGACCACCCCCTCGCCACCGACTACGGCGGCTTCTCCTCCTCCTCGCCGCTGCCGCCGCCGCCGGCGGGGTCCCAGGTTCACCGAGCGGAGGGGCATGGTGCACCTGTTCCGGACGCTGTCGCACGCGCCCCTCTCGAGCCCCGGCGCCCGCTCCACCACCCTCTTCGTCGTCGCCGTCCCCAATTACTTCTCCCCCGACGACTTCATCCGGTTCTGCGGCCCCCGGATCGACAACGTCCCCGAGCTCCGGTTCATCAGATAAGGCTTCGATCATTTCTGTTTTCCGTCCTCCTCTTCTTCGGGGCTTCGGACCGGTTTTTTCAGTTGGTGAGATGAATTTGGTAAGCGAAAGAGAGAATTCGAGGAATTAGAATTCGCTGACGAAAAATCTAAGAGATGGACTTGATTACTGAAAATTTGCTCATGATCATGCCTTAGGGGGTGTCCGATGATGAAAGTTCAATTTTTTTGAAGCATTCCGACTGTGGAACTGGGTTTTCCGGCCTGGTTTCTTTTGTAAATGCTTTTTAATAGTTTTAATGATCATTGTGTTGCGAATTGTGCGTTTGGTGTAGGAATGATGGGATGGAAGATAGGTACAGCGTGCTGATCGAGCTTACCGATCAAAAGGCTGCTGATGATTTCTATTGCACCTTCAATGGCAAGAATTTCTCGCCTGCTGAGGTATTTGCAATTTTTGCACCTGTTGTATGCTGTGAGATCACATAGTCGATTTCTGTTTCACTTTTAATACTCGTCTTCTGGACATTCAGGCTGAGGTATGCCATATTCTATATCTGCACGAAGTGGACTATACGGAATCAGCTGATGTAGCTAGCACACCCCCATCGGGCTTTACGGAGCTACCCTCTTGTCCAGTTTGTCTTGGTAAGCCATGCTGGTGCCCCCTTGCTGGTTATATTTCCTCTGCAGTGAGATGAGTATATCAAAAGTTGTTCACAGTTGCAACTTTTTTTTTAAAAAATGTTAGAGATTGGACCCAGATACCAGTGGAATTTTGAGTACGCAGTGTGACCATTCCTTTCATTGTTCATGTGGTACAAAATGGACTTACTTGTCTTGTCAGGTTAGGCATTCTTCTGCTGATACGGATTAGATGAATTTATAATGTAATTTCCAAGCTACTGCCACTATCTCTCTGTTAATCTGCTGACTGTGGATTAATTGTTGGTTTTTGATAATTAATACTGGCTGTAGCAGTTGTGGCAGTATTGTTTTTATTCTGTACTTTCACATTTTTTTCTAATCAAGTCCCTTGTACCGTTAATTTGTTAAATAAAGTTCTTCTACTTTTACCAATTTTCTAATCAAGTCTCTCTGACACCAAATCAGGCCAAATTCAGCTGATGTGACTGCCAGATGTCTTCATTGTGTGACGTGGATAAAATTTTTCTAATGTGGACGTCCATTATTTTATCCATGTCACACTTCAAGGTCGTCTACATTGGCTAAATTTTTCCATACATGTCCACGTGGGCATCTGCAAATTTTATCGGCATCATACATTGTTGTCATCGAAGGGCCACTTCAATTGAATTTGGTTGTATTAAGTGTCGGAAAGACTTGATTAGAAAGATTGTTAAAGTAGATGGACTTGGTTAGGCAAATTAAAAGTATGGAAACATGATTAGAAGTCGTGTGAAAGTATATGAATGAAAAGTAGAATTTTCCTTTACTCTATTGTGCTTACTAAGTTCAGGATTTCTTTTAAATTATCATGACATTTATTTGGAGATTTGGAATAGGTCAATGGCGTGGCTCCTTGGAGTTACTTTTTGTTGATTATCATATTCTGACACAAGAATCTTTGCAATGTCTCATCATGTGTATTTGATCCGATGGTCCTGTCACTCCTATGTCAAATTTCTCGTGAGTCAAAGAGTGACAGAAGTAATAGCAGTGGCCAAGCATACATGGTAAGTTATGTGTGTGTTCACAAGTACAGGATGATCATAGTGATGTCAAAATTCTGATCTTTGACCTCAAACATTCCCCATCTTGAAGCTAAGATGTTTCATGGTCGTATTTTACATTTCAAGTGATGTTCTAATATGCTCTGTCCATGTGAATTTGTATAAAAAAAGTACCTTTGAGCTCATGTAATATCAAAAGTTGAAAAAGTGCCATGTAGAAGATATATCGACAGACATGTGCATACTAACTTTTGCTTGATTCATCAATCTTTATGGTTAAAATAAGTCAACATGATGTCTGCCATGCTGGTGATGTCCCAAGGGTCTTCCTTTGATTTTATTGCAAGTTCCAATTACATTGCTAAAGATGTCAATTACAGCACATATCTTGATTTGGTTGCAAGAAATTACCTTGATTGGAAATGTAGTTTCATTTTGCAACATCATCAGGGATGCCCCTCTGTTAACAGATTGTGAAGAAGATTCTGTTTCTGTTCTTTACCAGGTTTGCCATCTATGCCAACAGCAAGATGAGGTACCATCCTGCTTTATTTGTGGAACAAAGGAAAATCTTTGGGTTTGTCTCATATGTGGTTTTGTCAGATGTGGAAGGTGATGGATCCAGTCATGATGTGCTGGAATTTTCGCTCATTCTATAATTTTAGTGATTGGATAGGCTGTCTTCATCATAGCTTTTCTTTTCTGGCTTTGTAGATACAAAGATAACCACGCAATCAGCAATTGGAAAAATACACAACATTGCTATTCTCTGGATTTAAGAACACAGCAAATTTGGGATTATGTTGGGGACACTTATGTTCAGTGGCTTAATCAATCAAAAGCTGACGGCAAGCTTTTGGAGATGAATTCATACTGTGAATCACTTGAAGGAGATTGTGGTAGCTGCGGTTGTAGCGAGGATTCTGAAATTAGTGGGGTGCTCTTCGGCAGCAAAATCGAAGCAGTAGGTTCATGTGTCCTCTTATTTTTATGCTTTGAATATTTTTGTTTTCTGGTTCTCCTTTCCCTGCAAAGATTTGGAGCTTGGACTCAGTTAAGTGAAATGTTTGAAGTTTTGAGGTGCATGATGCTTTTACTGTTTTAGGTGCTGACAACTGACAGTGAAAGATTCTGTTTCTGTTTTTGTACTGCACATGTTCATTTTGTTGGCCAAATGTCACAAGTTCATTATTGGGCCTGCAAAGTGGATATTACCTCCATTATAATTGTCAGACTTTCTTCATTTACTCTGACACTGTAGCTTTACTTTTTTGTAGATTCACGCCGACTATATTCATCTAGCTTCAAGTCAGCTGGAAGTGCAAAGAAAGGTAAGCATGCGTATACCAAGACCATTTCAATTCTCCCTGTTTAGTCTTTCACATTTTATTATATTGACTGATCAACCATGGTTATAAGCATTACTTGTGAAAGCTTGCGTTCGATTGTGCTTTTGCTTTAGGTAATGGTTTTTAAGTACACATATATTAGGAGAAAACCATAATAGAACATTAGTTTAGTTATTTCAGATCAAAAAATGTTTGTCCATTTTCTTTTCTCTCTCTCTCTCTTTTTTTTTTCCTTAAGTGAACTCATTTTACTCTTGGAAATCAATGGGATTGTCAGAATTGTTGTGAAGGGAAGGAAAGTAATTACACTCGTGTTGTATAATCTCAGCTTCATTTGCTTTTATATAGTGTACAACATTTTATACCTGTCGGTTTGCATACTGCATTTGTCTAATGAGCTTATATAGGAAGTATAAGAGAACTAGTGGGCTTGCATCAGCTCGAGAGAAATGCAAAACTTACGGTATTCTTCTTTTCTTTTCTGTTTTCTTACTAATATATCTGTGGTAGAAAATGAATTGAGTTTCCCTAAGGTGCCAGGACTCTTTTATTATTGACTTTTTGTGATGGATAGTCTTAGAAGGAACAGTATCTGAATTGAAAACCTGTTGTATCGGAAGTAGAATTACAAAAGCCAGTAGCTTATATATAAACTGCCCATGCTACTGTTGATGAAAGTGTTCCATTTCTAACCCATGTTTGTCATTGTTGTTACATAGACTGCCATCATCCTTAGACTGACTTTAAAGAATACATTGTAAGTCCTTGAACATATCATCCCCTATTAATTATTTTGTTTTTCTCTGTTAGCATTATGAGTCTCTCATGTTAGAAGCCAAAAGTAGAAAAGAAAATTCCAAACTAGAAGCAATCGAGAAAGGTGTGACTTCAAAGATTGAAGACATCCATAGTAAGTTGGGGAAACTTGGTGATGAAAAGAAGGCCGTGGCAGAGGTAAGGCTTTAGTCTTCTCTGTTTTACCTTTTGTGATTTTTGTTTGTTTAAAGTTTGAGAGGAGGGCTGCCTGAAGCCAAGGCTGATTGTTGTTTTGCTTGTTTTTCACATGCCTCATTTTCATATTACAGTCAGATGCAATAGTTTTCACTCATTCATAACAGTAACGGATGCCGTTCCTTGTGGTTGCAGCTTAATCAAACTCTTATCAAGAACCAAGATATGATGCGGAGAAAGGTTAAGGAAATTGAAGAGAGGTATTTTTCATTGCTGATTTCTCTAGACAAGTAATACCATAGCATGCATAGTCTCATAAAACTAATCAGTAAAATGAAAGCAGCATTGTAGTAATAGTTCATGTGAGGTTGGTCATGAGGGAGGAAGTGGAAACAGACATTTGAGAAGATGAGAAAAAAGTGGGAAGGGCATGAAGAGGAAGTGTTCACGTGGCATGGACTTTTAGATGTGAGGTAAAAAAGGTTAAAGTTCGAAGAAGAAAGAGGAAATACAGTCTCTAATTCAAATATGTGAATAGCAACTATAGTGACTTGTAACACATAACAAATGGCAAAAGAACGAAAGTCATTTTATGATGAGTAAGAGTTTATCACATGGTTAATATGCCTTCCTTTCACCATACTTGGGAAGGATAATTAAGTTTAAGTTAATTATTAGTTGGAGGATGTGGCAAGAAGATGAAAAAGCTTTTGGTGTTTTTTTATTGAATCCTTTAAAAAGTGGCAAGATGGGACAAACTCTAACGAGGGAAAGAAAGAGACAAAGAGGGGAAAAGGAGAAAGGAGAGAGCGCAGCACGTATGGAGAAGGTTCCATGTGTCAGTGCTCTCCATAATTTTGTTCTTTTGTTTATATATGCTCCATCTGTAATTTTATTTTCCTCTGAAGAAATAGTGCTACTGCTTTAGAGGTTGAACTTTATCAACAGAAATCAATGTTAAAATCTTCATGGTGGTGGTCCAATTTCAAAGTACTTTTTTACACACTGGAGATATTTGAACATTATTCTGTGATGGTTCAGGATTCAAATTTTAATTGATACGGTTCAATATTGAAATTCTACTAATTCCAATTAAAATTCGATTGGTTGTTCATACTGCGTTATGTCGACATTTCCAACTTTCACAAAATAGAAAATAAAAGGAAAAGAAGATACACTGGGTAGACTTAAAGCTTATTTGAGCTTCACATGTCAAGCAATATAGGTGTAGATGCCTTTTTAAGTACCTTAGTATGCCTACAACATTTTCTTTACAGAGAAATTCATGCAGCCTTTTGAAGTATACTTGTCTTGTCCATCTTCATTGAAGTTACGTGGACTAGTTTCCTCAATAAGCATTGTCAATTGTACCGACACTTTTTCAGTATATGATTCCAGTCAATTAAAGCTGTCAGGAATTTAGTCTTCCCTTCTGATTTGACATGAATGGAGGACACATACGCTTCTGTGCATCTGCAGGAAAACTCTGTCAATGAAGTTGAAGGATGAACAAATACTTGACTTAGAAGAACAGGTATTTTCTTTTAGCCTTAAAACTGTAATAATTTGTATATAATATTGTGAAAACTCTGCGCGCGTGCATGCATAGTGTGCGTTGACAGTGGCATGTCCCTTGTCATCCTTCACAGATCAGAGACCTTAAGGTGTATATTGGAGCCCAGAAAACTCTCGATAAGATGAATGATAAAGATGGCGTTAAAGGAGGAACCCTATTACCAGTGCCTTTGGAGCAGTCGACCCCAGCTAGAAAGAGTAAGAAGCCCAATCGAAGACGGAAATAAGCAGGTTTCACTTTGTGTGCAGATGCTTGCAAGTAATTGAGAATGCCTTAAATGTGGTTAATTATTTTCGTGGTATTGACATTCATCGTAAGGATGAAGGAGAGCTACTGTCCACAGCATTTCTCAATGTCAGGTACTTATTAACATTGTAAATATATACCCACAAAAATTAAAGAGAGACCTTACCCAGTTTAGTTGTGATGGTTCCACCTATCAAATCAAAGTCCTCTTAAGTTAAACTATGTGACAAAATAAACGTACATTTATGTTTATTCTTTTCGGAACTAAATAAAAAGTTTGTACACCAACAGGAGATGAGAAGGAAATTTTGATTCTGCCAACAGCTCTTTGGTTTTTGATATTGGTATCCCTTCTTTTTCATGATTTAAGCACTTCGATTGACATTTTGTTGAATTCTGACTTATTATGACTCTTATAAAATACTTCTTTTACCAAATTGCCTTTCAATGCCATTGGCAATCTCCTTTTATAATTCTTTGCTTGAAAGTTTTGAATTAACAATTCGACTCTTAATAGAAATTGCTAAATAAATCATTCATGTTATGACTATCTAAAAATATATGAATTATTTTGAAAATAGTATGAATAATTAATGTTATGAGTTACTTGGACTATGAAAAATGGGCATTGCGGCTTTTGTGAAGGGTTTGTCAAACATTTCTCAATTGTAGCACCTTCAAGATTACAACAACTCTTAGTAAATTGCTTCAGCCAATTTTGAGGTCTTGGACCTGCTGTGGATATTTGATTTTTGGTCAACAATTAAAGGAAAATCGGCAAGTTAGGTTTTTTATATTAAAGATATGAATAAATAAAACCAAAATGAAGATTACAAAAAATAATAACTGAAGGGACTTCAATTCATCAACTAATTTAAAAGGATATCTATTCAATGCGATAGGCTCGATCCAATTCGTCCAAGCCAAGCCCATGGCCCATCCACATCTATTAAGTCCAACTTGCATTACTCGGACGCATAAATGCCCAGAAACCAGACTATGTCTAGCCCTTAGTTTGTTCATTAGCCCTTAGTTCTCAACCGAGAACTCCTTGAGAAGATAATTTCATTCCCCTCTTTCTTGCCCTGTTTTGGAAAGATGCATGACTGGACCACGTTCAGGTTACTAATGTGAAAATCACTGATGATCTAGGTTGTAACTTGATGATTTGTAATGGCTTCATGGTTCTGACATTGATTTTAGACAAAAACAAAGCTTCAATTTATGACAAGATTCAATCCCTTTGATGCACATATACTGTTTGATGAAATGTCTCGAAGATACACCAGTGAAATAATTCCTAATCTAGTTCAATCTGAAGAAATTTTAGCATACATTACTTGCTACAAGTCAGTCCATTAGCATTCGGATTTAATTCTTATTAAAATTCATTGTTATCGAGATCAAATCAGAACATAAATTTTTCTTGTGTTTTCGTTCTATAACTTCACATATGTTTTTGTGAAGTCTCTATGGAGTTCATCGGTGAGAAAATGACCGGTTAGATTCTTGACTTGCCCAAGAGGACAAAGGGCTAGAAGAAGGAAGAAGAAAATAATATTAAAAAAAATTGACAAAAAGACGTAAGAAAAGAGGAGAATTGAGTTAAATATATTAATGAGATGGGTTTAGAGTGGGCTTAGGGTTTAATCTACCTATAATAGAAATCGGGCTTAAAGATGGACCAGGTGAAGTTGGAAGAGAAAATGGGCTAGAGTAGTTACGATGGGTAGTGGGCTTAGAATATGTATAATCGGAATTGGGCTCAGTAAAGTTAGAATTGGAGGGGCCTGAACATTAAAGCCCGAATTGTGGTTATTAGTTATTATCCCAGATTCGTGAGACCAGCGTCCAGCTCATAGCCGGAGCTCAGGTCCCTATTTTCAGAAAATGATAAGAATTAATTTCCAAAAATTCAAAAAAAAAAATGAAAATTTGAAAATTGCTAGGAACGGAGACCTTGATTAGGTCGTTAAGTTGTGATGCTAGATTTAGCTTAGTTTATTTAGTTAGTATACATATAGTTTAGGGGGTTTTTGATAAGTAACTTTAATTTAATTTAGGTTTAGGTAGAGCACTCTTTTGATGAATTGGACTCAATTGAATTCAGCACAGGTTGCTGCCCAGAGGCTTAATAACAAAGCCATATGATTCTTCGCTTGACACTCCATTGGGTCTACTTTCTTCTAATTTACTTCCATTACATTGATTGTGATTGTTTACTTTTTAATTGATCGTGCAATCATACATGAACATCATTTAGTAACATAGGTTAATAAAATGGTCAAAAATTGTGTGGACAATTAGTTTATAAATTAATTAAGTTTAGGTACTGAAAAGGCATTCGTTAACTAACTAGTATAATCAAGTCCTTAGGTTTCTAGTTGTGTAGGAAGTGAGACATCCTCTCTACCTCCAATTTGTTGTATTCAAAACTACACTCTAATCTCATGTTTTTCTTCTTTCACTTCCAGTCAACCCAAATGAATATAACAAAACAAGTTATCACCACAAGACTTGAGCAGAAGTCGATTAGGACAAACTATACCGAACTATGTTGCAAGGAAGTACCCCGAGGTAGTAAAATCTACCCTCAGCAGCATCCCCTCAAAACTTGAATCAAGTAAGGTGGAGGAAAGCTGGCTTAGCATTGTAATGCTCACAAGTTTCACAGGGAGAGACATGGCCTGCACTACCTTTGGGGTTGATCTGAATTGGTTGCGCCATAGGTCGTGCTAGGCCCAGCACCATTTTCAACAGGAGAACCACCCCACTCTCCTTCAGATTCCAATGGCTCAAGCACATACACGCTGCCATCAGTAAGCCCTAGCGCAAATTGGTTAGGTTCTGATGGATGCGCTGCGATGACTAGCGGGTATACTCTCAAGCTGCCAAATACATCAGTGAGGAATGAATAATTCGCGAGACTATGGAACTTTGTGAATGAGACTTGCCATTTTCCATAAAGGAATGAGGTTAAGTGAGCAGCAATAACCAACTTACCTAGGTTTTGGAAGGATATAAGCGGCGGGATTAATACAACATATCAATCTGAGTGTAGAAGCAAAAAGAACACCGATGCTCCCGTCTTCAAAGCTCACATATATTGATTGGCCATTGCATGAATATGTAGCATCTGTGATTGGAGCGCTAGCTTCTCGAGTGTCCCACTAGTTGCAATCAAACAACGAATCAAAAAAAGCACATTTGGCGCGAAGCGACTCATACTATCTAATATTTTGATAATTTTTATGCAATCAAGATGAGATGAGAGATTGGATTGTGCACAATAAAAAATAATAATAATATTCAATACCTGCTTTAGGCATTCTAGTTTAGGAGCTTCACATGTGGCGATCTGTGTTTGATGAACAACCAGCAGATGTATTTGATCCACATGAAATTGAACACGAGTATCAGCAAGAGGCGCTGCTCCTCGCCCATTCGGCATTTGCAGAAACTTACTAGTCTGCTTCGTCCATCTACCAGTGTTCCAAACACACAACTGCAGCGACAATTGACAATTATTAAAGGGAACATCAACATTGATTGACAAATGAAATAATAAAGTTTTACGTTGTATTTTATATCAGAATAACACCAAGCATCAGTTGTAAGCAACAACAGGACAGCATAGCTTTTTTATTTCCCACTTAATGGGATGGGATTAATTTGTCACCACAAAAGAAGAAGTTTTCTGGAAGGATTTATTATGCCTAGTTAAGGATGCCTTGTGTACTGACGTATGATGAGGGCGTAAGCATCAATATATCCAGAGTGAACATCAACCCATTTTTTGGAGCTGGTTAAACTACATTGCTATCTCTGCCCAAAACATAGGCATGTCCACATGGAGAGGAAGATGCAGTAGTGGTCTTGTACCTGAGAGTCAGCACCAGAAGACACAAGAACATTTAAGACGTTAGAGAAGGCAAGGCCTGTAATTCTTTTCTGATGTCCTTTTAGATATGCCACCCACTGAGAAAGTGAAACAGTCAATATTCATATATTCGTTGCGGATAATAACAAGGTCAACTTTGAACAACAATAAAATTAGTTCTCACCTTGTTAATTCGACGATTGCAAATTTGAATAGAGGAGTCCTCCATTCCTATTGCTTCATATACACATTGAGGAAAAGACGCCAGAAATGTTATGGGTGATGGTCGGGGTGTAAATGTTATCATTGTCTGGATATTGGCATGCAGAATAGTATTAACAACTTTATAGGTAACATTTGGACATATGTGCCATGAGGCACTTGCCTTAATGGCGTCTCCCTTCTTGGGAAAGGGAGAAGGCAACTTCGAATATTAGATTTATGGAATGTTGAATAAAGCTCTTGCCTTGTTTTATTTAATCAGTAAGAGCAAAAAGATCCTACTAAAGACAGAAAAACCCTTGTCTCACTAGCAAGTAAAAAAGCAGTGGTCTGGTACCTGAGAATCAGCACTAGAAGACACAAGAACATTTAAGGAAGTTGAGAAGGCAAAGCCTTTAATTATTCTCCATCGTCCTTTTACTTTTCTCTGGATCTGAGAAAGTAAAATAGTCAATATTCGTAACTTTGTTGTGGATAATCACAAGGTTAACTTTCAACGACAATGAAAACAAGTCTTACCTCATCAGCTTCAGCATTGTAAATATGAATAGCGGAGTCCTCCATTCCTATCTCAATAATGTCATTGTTTGGTGGTGGCGGGGGCATAAATTTTAAAGCCGTCTGCATATCAGCAGGCAGGATAATATTAACAACTTTATAAATAACAGTGGGACACATGTGCCAAGAGGCACTTGCCTCAATGGCATCTCCCTTCTTAGGAAAGGGAGAGAACAAGTTGGACCAATAGATCTCTAGACGGGTTAAAAAAGCACTGCTTGTTTTCTTTAATCAATAAGAGCAAAAAGATTCCATCGAAGACACAGAAAAGCCCTTATCTCGCTTAGCAAGTAAAAAGAGACATGCTGCACTCTTGAACAGATAATCCCCATGAAAATCGGAGCAAGTGCTTTCATGGACCTCCTAATAATTAGAGCTCAATACGTTTTTATACATGATTGAACCAATTAATTTTAGCTCCCATAAAAATGTGAAGAGGAAATACTGCACGCAGATTCAGCACAAAGGGGTAGTTCATCATCTCGTGCCTTGTGGATAGTGCTACAAAAAACTGACAAGAGGATGTATACATCTCTTAGCGAAAATATTCACCTCAAAAGGCCTCATATCGAACAAAGAGATCTCCCCCCCTGATGCTGATACTAGAAAAGGACGATCCTCTAACAGTGCAAAGCACGGAACTGCATCTTCAGGATTTGCACCACATGTATCATTGGTCATCAAATTCCCACCGGGAGGTTGCCATAACTGTGGTACTACACTAGTTGTAGCCTGCAAAAAGAAGAATCAATGTAGTTAACAATACGCTAAACAACAAAAGAATTTGCCTCTTTTTTCCTTACCCTGCCCGTTAAGTTTTGATCACTTTCTTCCCATTTCCAGAGCTTGTGTACAGCATTCGATGACAATGCCAGAATGGCACGACCCGAGTTTGTATAGCTTAATCTCGGGACCTGTTTCGTTTTACCAGCTTCAGTGGCAACAATCAAATGTAATACCGAAAGTTAAAATAAAATGCAGAAGAAAGATGCCAGAGATTTGGGCACTAATTGATAGATGCAGAAATCCATGCAAAAGGACACTCGGTGATGCTGCCTGCATATTTATCAGCATAGGCGCACGCACGCGCGCACACACATATTTATATATACATACCGTATGCTTACATATGAATAGAGTATATGATACACATGACATCTAAACCCAGTTGCAACAGTAACCAAAAGAAAAGCGGAACCTTGACGTAAACCATCTAGCTGTCTATCTATTCTTTTGCCTCTAGTGTTTTGTATATTTAGATTCAGCAGGTAAATTTCCACTCAAAGTTTCTGGGAACTGACAAGCTCAAAAATAGCTTTCACGAGCTTAGCATTCCCCACAAGCATCAAAGTGGTGCAAAATGATATACTTTGCATGCCGTGTTTAAAGCCAAATTCATCCCGTAAAGAATCTGTCTTTTACCACATGTAACTGCATGAAAGTCCACAGAACAATCCATATTCCAAGCAAAGGATAAAAAAGTCTCGTCATGCGAATATACTATTACATTCTAAATCAGGAATCATCCATCTTGCTATTCAACGTTATCGTAAAATTTCATGACCTCCACAGCCAACATAACTCAAGCACAATTGCCACGCCATCATCACAGATTTATTAATGTTGATTTTATCCTTTCCTATTTGTATAGTTGAATCAATCAGTCAACTATAAAATGTCAAATGAAGATATGACAAAGTCCTTGAGTGCCAAGGTTTAAGAGATAAATCATTGGACCACATGTGAATAAAACTAATAAAGCAAATGTATTAAATGCGACCCCTATTCAAATTTGTGCTTATTGAGTAGAAACATGACAAACTAATGTGGAAAAGAAATGCTGCATAAGAACGTCCTAATTTGGCAATCATTTGTACCCTTGCAGCCGTAGAGTTATCAAGCAGCCTTATGGACCAGCATTGTGATGGTTCATTGATTTCTGTTGGTTTCAATTTCGTGATTTGTCTCCTAAGTCATCAGCAATTCCGGGCTTCACATCAGCCATGCTCTCACTGTCCTGTAGAGCTCAAAAGAGAGGATGTCATTGAAAGACGCCCAATAAACATGCACATAGAAATGCAATTATTGCATCATTTAACTAACGGCGATAGCAACAAATAAAGCTCGTTAAAAACATTTAACTACCTAATGCAGTAATGATACCACTTCACGTACCTACCATTGCTGCCTGATGGTTTTCTAGCTTATATGCCAGTGCGTCTAGATGTGCGAGAAGCAAAGGAGAGAATATTTGGTAGTTTCAAAGCGCCGTGTTAACTGCTAATGTGGGGAGATTTTTCCCTTGATATCCACTTAAAAAAATTTACATGTCTTGAATTAAATTAAAAAAGATTGATATGGAGTTTCTTTGAGTGGTGGAATTGTTTCCTCTAGCTTCGTCTTCCTCGTTCGTCCAAAGCCAGCCACTTGACCTCGGACGAGCTGGCATGCCCGATGATGCGTCGGTGACACTGCCGGCTCTTCAGATCTGGCCGACCATGGCCGTGGCCGTCACCTAGACGAGTGACGCCACTGGCTCTCCAAATTTGGCCGTCCATGGCCATCGGCGTCACTCGCGAACCTTGCTCCGCCATGGCCGGCGACACTGTTGGCTCTCGAGATCTGGCCGTCCATGGTCGTCGGCGTGGCTCATCCCGGTGATGCTGTTGAAAAGTTGGAAAAGATGTTTCTTTTTCATATTGTTCCCTACCATTCTTTTTTTTTTTTTGGTAAGAAGTTCCCCACCATTCTTTGCTTCTTCTCTTTTCTATTTTTTTGTCTCCTTTCTTGTCACACGCTCTGTCCATGGCCGTCTGCAACTTTTAACGCCCCCTCTTAAAGCGACCTCTAACGGCGTCATTGCTGCAACTTGAGGTCATATCATGACCTTCGCCAAGGCCAGATCTGGACGCTCGGCCTCCATTGCCACTGAGCCTCTAGATCTGGAGGTGATGGCCTTCCATGGCTGCCAAGCTCGACGCTGTGACCGAGATCTCGGCGGCTTCTCGGCAGTCATGGAGGAGCCGCCGAGCTCGAACCGTTTTTAAGGCAGACGATATCTGGCGTAGAGTCGAGCTCGACCAGATTCGGAGGCGGCCATGGACGAGTTTGAAGCGAGTGAAGGTGGACTAGATCTGGTGCAGCGCCGAGGCCACGACTCGACTAGATTTGGAGCTCGGCCTCCAGAGCGGTGGTGTTCAAGGGTGGCAGCCGGCTAGTCCGAGGTCCATGGCCGATGGATCATCAAGGCATTTTATTTTTAATTCAAAATCCACAGAAATGTGTTAAAATAGGACTGGATGGATGTGAGTAAAAAATGCTCCGCAGGTCAGCTGCTGCTGATTTAATAGAATAGGACAAGGATTTCTGAAAGTGGCAGCAAGGAAGCACAAGGATATATTAAAAAAAAAAGGGCCTTTATTATCCAATACATAATACAAACGAAGGTAGAGATGTTTATTTTAATCGTTGTATTATGGACGCGAATGATGACTATTTTGTTTCTGTAACTAATTTCTAGTCACAAATATATTTTTCTATTTTTAATACACGAACGAGAAACTAAGCAAAGATAATTTCTAGGCGGCAACTATCAATTGGTGAAGAGCGACGGGATTGCATGTAGTTAGCAAGACCGTAGCTATCAAGAGAGCAAGTAAAGAGAAAAGTTTTTATTTTTGTTTTTGTTTTAGAAATGTAAAAAATATATATTTATTATTTATATACTAAGTCTATTTATTAACTAAAAACTTGTTTGGGAAATAAAATATGAAATTATATTATCAAACAAATTTTTATTTTAAATCTACTTTTGAGAATAAAAAATATAGACCCAAATGTGTTGGATTTTGGATGACCCTAAGCCTTTTTACAGGCTTGTATCAACGGCTAAGACATGAGAAAATCTTTGCTTGAGTCAGAGATATTTTTAAGGCAAGTATCTCTACCATGCTTGCAGAGATAATTTTTACGAAATTTTTCTACACAAAAATTTAGATAATCCTGCGTTGTTATTGTTGTTATTTTTATTTTGGATCTTTCTAGACTTCTCTACCAAATGCACATTTAGAAATTGGATCAAACATTTTAATTCTGCCACCGGAACCCCTCTATTACCTAGGTTTGCCCCAACAATAGCATTACCAGTACTAAATATTGCAATTGTTGGTGGCAATACAAAATTGAAGACATTTAGCAAGCTCATCTCTATGAAGTTAGTGTGCTCTTGAAACAGTTTACCTTCATAAGAGGGCCAGGAGTGATTCTAGAAGCATCAAAAGGCCAATTGTCCATTGTCCTTAACAACCTAATCCCATTAGCATTTGCTAAAATTTTGATACTATTGTCACTTGTTGAGACTGCTAATAGAATTCCTTCCTTGTTAAATCTAATACAAGGAGTGATTCTAGAAGCATCAAAAGGCCAATTGTCCATTGTCCTTAATTGCCTAATCCCATTAGCATTTGCTAAAATTTTGATACTATTATCACTGGTTGAGACTGCTAATAGAATTCCTTCCTTGTTAAATCTAATACAAGGTGAAGCCTACAAATTTAAAGAGCGAGTTTAATAAAAAGGTTCAGCTAATTTAGTCAGATTAAATTAACAATAATGAATTACTAGCAATCTATTGTCAGCATTGGTACTTGTCAAAATATTGTTATTGTCCATGTCCCAAAATTTGATCATGGACTTGTCTCCAACAGCCAAAAATCTATTTTTGGCGGTATCAAAATGCACAAACCCTTCGGATCTCTTTCCAAGTCCATGATAGGTACGCTTGACAGCCCCCTCACTTCCATTCCATTCAACCAAGTATGACTCTCATTATTTATCGGTTCCACATGAACAACCTATAGCCAAATAAAATTGCTAAATTAGGTTATTTTAGTTAGGAAGAATGACATGGGATCAAATCAAGCTTGAAATGTAATGCTGATGGTCTAAACCTTGTTCCATCAGCGCTGCATGCTATCTTGGTAAAAAAGTGACCCGGTGCATTCCAATCAACTCTTGACCCCACTTTGTCACAAAACCAAGCCTTAATTTTCCCATCTGTTGCTGTTGAGAACATGAACTACACAATAAAACAATCCTACAATCAATTTCAATATCATGTCCATATAGAGCACATCCACCTAAAACTCTAATAGATATCATAAAATATCTTTATAATAAAGTGTACATAACCATACATTTAAAAATAAAAATAAAAAGTCATCGCCAATTGCTACGCCACCCAGGCACAATAAACAACAATCCATTATTAATTTAACCAATCAAAACTGGAGGAGAAACTAAGGGAGAACAAATAATGGAAGCAGAGCAATTGTCCTTCTAAACTTATATTAAGAAGGAAGTCATAATTGCGAAGACCTTTACCTAGTTATCCATGCTTAGTAGCATCACCTGAAATAATCAAATTCGCAGTTTAATCTTTGGACCATGTCACCATGTCTAACAAGGACATTCTAATCAAGACAGGTCAAAAGTCGGAAGACTTGCAAAATCCTTGAAATGAACAAGGTCCATTAGAACACAGATTCTCACTTCTCATACAAATTGAACCGATTTTTTTTACCTAATCGAGTTTTAGCAAAGAAAGTCTAGTGAATGGTCAAACATACAGCCGATTGCCCATGCTTGTAGTGTGTCCTTGTTAGTATGCGAAATAACCAGGTACCTAAATACTTTCTCTATTGTGTGGACAAATGGAACATATAGGTGCTTTGTGACCCTCGTAAGTTAGTTGCTTAGCCCCAGTCACTGCATCCCATACCTACATAACTACTAGCTTGGTTAAAAGGGATCAAACAGTAGAACATCGTAACACAGAAAAACAATCAAAATATACCTTGATCACCTGTCTTCTCCACAGGTCACAACACATAATTATTCGTTTGGATATGAAAAGGCAAGATCATTAACACTTCCAACATAAGCCTCGAGCTGTATCAAACATTAGCTTAGAGTCAAAATCAAGTTGAACTCACATTTATGTGGCAATTGTCAGCAGAATAGAGAAGCTTAATTCTTTTCTCCTTGTTTAGCAACAAACCTCTAGGTGCTTCCTTATGTCATCACCACCATGATGTGCGTATATGTGCACCATGTGCTTGGAATAAGCAACACCTAAAGTGAAAACCACAAATCATCAATAAAAACAACATATGGACACTTCTTCCTTAAAAATATTGCAATGAAGTCTGGTTCTTGGCGCTTTAGTTTTTTCATCAATTTGCAAGTATGTATTGCCCAATTTCTTAAGTTGATATACAAGTAGAAGTGACACCTATACATACCAAAAATGATTCCATCAGGACTCCACATTACACGGTTAACGGATGTTGTGTAGTCATTGGCTAGAGAAGCCTACAAAGAATCAAAACCCATAATCACATGTCCAAAAACAAGACACCATTATTTTATTTAGAATTGAACTTCTATACCTGCAGCACCTTTGAACATGTTCTCATATCCTAAACCTTGAATTTTCTCACAGCAATCCTTGCACCACTGTTTACTTCCCATACCATGACATCGCCCATATTTGTTCCCACTAAACATTATTGATGTAGAAAATTTGAAGAATCATATCCCATGGTTTCAAATAGTTAAAGCTAGTGTCAAAAGGACTACGAAAAGCAATCTTCCAAACACCAAAGCACAAACTTATGGCCTACAAGAGGAATAAGTATATTCAATTGAAGGGAATAAGTATACTAGAATTGCCAAAAGTTATATACGACTATCATTTTAGTGCCAAAAGTTTTCGCTGACTTACATAAGTGCTAAATCAGAGAAAAAAAAAATCACTTAAGTGCCAATGGTGAAAAATTTCGACTAAATTGATTTTGCATCATTTATAATTAAATTTATAATATGACTTGGCAAATTTTTTTTAAAACTCTAGTCCATATGACATTTCCACGTGGCATGCTTAGTACTAAAGTGATCGTTTTTTTTTTTTTTTTTTTTTGACGACCGGCATTAAAGTGTTCATTTTAAACAAAATTTGGTACTCAAATTATCATTTTAAATAAAATTTAGCTCTCAAATGATTATTATTTATTACTTTTGGACGAGACACTAACGAGCCATGTAGAATTGAGAAATTAATAAAATATAGTCACTCGGATTTCTCGACGACCCATATCAAAGTTGAACTTCAATGATTGTCGCGACATAAATTTCGGGTGAACCACCTAGGATCATGCTAATGGACTACTAAATCTAACTTAGCTCAGGCTCTCCCAAACTCATACCAATTCGCGACTTAGATTTAAATATCTAGTATGCAAAGAGGAGTCGCCATTAATCAGTTTACGGTAGGTCGATTAGACACCTAAGTAAAATAACAAGAGAATTATTTTACTCCTACGAATAAGAGATTTTGGGTACGAGGACTACCTTTTTCTTTTATTTTTAAAAAATTGTTTGACAGACAGTTTGAATTGATTTTAATTCATTTCCCTAACATGTGAGGTAATCATGCGAATGCGCAAACCATCAATTTAACACCCAGATAAAATGATAAATAAATTGCAAAGTTTACCTCAAAGCAACGAAAGCATCTGCAATGTTATATCAGAATTCACATCGACAGTCTTAGATATGATTTCTAATTAACACGCAATTTTTTTTTCTTTTTTTTTCACTTAATTAATGAAAATCATGCAATATGCAATGCATGCTACTAATTTAATATGAAATAATATGACATAGTAGTACAGCTTAAGCTATATGAAATAAATTTTAAAGAAATGCAATAATTGAATGTGTAATCTAAATTAATCTAATGACGACCAAAATCTAATTAAATGGACCTAGCAACAATCACTAAATGACATACATTTTATGAACCTAATTCTACATGACATGGGCATTTTTTATTTTCCTAACAAAAGCATGCAATCTATCTAGGAGAAATTATCTGAACCTATAATATGCAATCCTAACATGTAATGACGTGCAAAGAATGCCCTAATTCTACATGACATGCAACATGCAACCTAATATGCAGATTATATATCATGCGATATTTAGTAAACGACCTAATCTAATGACGGGAAAAGATTAATGTCACTATGCTAATATGTCATGCATTACCCTAAATATGCACTTTACTAATGATATGTGATGAATGAACTAATCTTGCGTGACGCGCATAATTGATTTTTTTTTCAATTAATTAAAATTTGAAATCAAGTGTGCAACCTAAGTAAAAAAATTAGTGTCCTAAATTAATTGATTTCTTTTGATTTTTTTTTTAAATTCGAAATAATGAATTTCATATTCTAAATATGCAAGATATTCCTAAAACAAGAAATATTCCAAAACTAACCTAATCCTATTTTTTTCTTTTACGAACATAAAATCAATTAACCAACACGACGGCAAATCAAGCAGCATATTATTGATATTCACAAATTGATCTAACCATATCTCACGATGAGATCGAAGTTTGCCAATTTTAAATTAAATCGCGAATCGAATCGGGCGTGAGATTGGATTGTCGATTTTGCAAAAGATTATGAGTCGGATTTCGGGCACGAAAATAGGATTATTAATTCCTAATTTGAGGGGTTATTTCATGTCAGAATCCCAACCATACATTCATGAATAATTCTATCACAAAAACAAAGTAAATAAATAAAATAACATAAAAAATAGAATAAAGTAAATAAAGCAAACTACCTAATTGATTTTCCTTTTGTTTTTTGTTTTTTGTTTTTTTTTTTCACGCACGGCTTGGGAGCTCAATCAATTGAAAGGGGCAACGCGGGTCGGAGCTCCGGCAGGGGGAAGACGCCGGCGAGACACTCCGGCGAGAACAGGAGTCGCGTGCGATTTGCTGGTGCGAGACCGACTCAGGCGAGCAGGGGGCGCCGGGCAGCAAAGACCGGTGGAGCAGGGGTGCTCGGGCGGAGGTCTCGGGCGTCGTGGGCGGCTGCTGCGACGGCAAGCAGCGGCGTCGGGGTCGGCTGCTCAGATCTGCCGGCGTCGCGAGGCTGGCGGAGCGCTGCGGCGGAAGGCTCAGGCAGAGACGGTGGCAGGGCGGCTCGGGTCCTGCTCTGGCGAAGGCTCAGCGAAGATCGACACGGGAGACGGACAGCAGGAGGGTCTCGGAGCAGATCGCGGGCGGAGCGATGGTGACCGGGCTGGCAGAGGCGAGTCGCGGCTGGGCGGAGCGGGAGCGCGACGGCTGGCGGTGCTCAGGCGCTGTGTGCGCGGGCTAAGAACAGGATCGGCGGAGGTCGCGAGCGCGGGGGGGAGGCCGGCGGAGGCGGTGCAGTGGCGCGGCTGGGTCACGGCTGCGGCGTCGGTGGCTCGGCTGGGTCGCGGTCGCGGCGGCGGTGGCGCAGCTGGGTCGCGGTCGCGGCGGCGGTGGCGCGGTCTCGGGTAACAGGCGAAGATGCGAGGAAGATGAACAGCTTTTTCTATTTTTTCCTCTTTTTTCTTTCTCTTTTTTCTGCTGCTGTCAGTACTTTTTCCTCACCGCACGTCCCCTCTTCCCTTTCCTCTCTTTTTCACTTTTTGACTTTTTTGTTTTCTTTCTTTATTTTTTTTCGAAGAGAAGCCCCCGGCTCCTTTTATAGGTAAAAAAAATGATATCTTCGTAGAATATTTCGGTTCTTTTTCAATATACCCTACAACCTCCCGATCACAAAAATCTCTTTATTTTCCTTATCTCCTAAATATTTTCCACTAATTCTATCGCCTATTGCTAAAGATAAGATTGCAAAATCCATCATAATATTACATCAAATCTCCATTTAGATAATTTTTTGTCATTAAAAAAAAAAGCTTAGGCCAATTTCCTTGCTTCATGGGCTTAGTCCGGTCTATAGCTTAAAGCTCGTAACCACTAATTCGAATCCATTCGTTCTACCGCCCAATAGATAAATACAATTAGGTGTCAACAATGATCGTGTTTTTTTTTTCTTTTAAGTGGTATTTAAGGCTACGCTTGACAACGTTTCTTGATTGGGGAAGAGTTTCTTTTCAGAAATAGTTATTTTCTATTTCTGTTCTAACAATTTCTAAGTAAAATGATCCGTTTGGTAACTTCACAAAATTTCTATTTCTGGAACAAAAAAAGAAACGTAAACTCGTTTGGTAATTGCACAAAATTTCTATTCCAAATTTTAATTTTTAAAAAAATTAAAAATAAGAAAAAAGAATAGATTAGATATTACATAAAATTGACAAGATCAAAATATTATTAGATTAATAATACATTTGCTTAGAAATAAGAATTCTAGTTGAAGATGAACCTATAACATAAATGGTATTGTAATAGAACGTGAGCTATTATCTTATATCTGTGTGTGAGGATCTTTACTCATGTAGTTTATAGCCTATTGAATTTAGGTAGCGTTTTGAACTATAATTCTCAATAATATATTTTCTTTTTGCGAATTTTAATGTTTGATATAGCAAATATTGCGGAAAAAACACAAGAGATATTGTCAGCCAAATTAATTTGTAGTGATTTCCTTGGGATTAAGTTTTTACTCTTTAAAAAAAAAAAAAATTGTAATTCTAGTGCATGCGTGGCTTGGGGATTTTAGTCTTCTAATCTTCGCATGGATGTCGAGTTGGGGTTGGAAATTTCCAACTATTGGAATGGTTCATGCATGACGTGGCTTTGCTATCATTATGCATTTAGTTCATAGTATGCTCCTAAAACACTTAATCAAGACCTCGGTCTCTTGCATTTTGAGCTGTCGATGCATCCCATCGTGATGCTACTTTTTACCTTGCTTCTTCCAAATTACAAACTATTTCATTTTCTGTTTCACATAAGCTTATAAGGTTTTGGCTAATTTTGATGAAGGGAGGTGTTTTTCCTCTCCTCTTTTGCTTTTTTTCTTTCTTGACTAGGATGCAAGCTTCGGACGGCGGTTTGTAGGTCTTGAAGTGTCAACTATATAATAGCTTACAATTTGCTTCTCTTCTGTTTGTCCACATTTATGATACATTCAATGGAATTTGTGCTTACAGAGATAGAATTTGATGACCTTAATATGATTAATAGAAATGTATTCATAATAATTTATAAACACATTGCAAAAGTTTTCACCAAAAAACAAAAACACATCACAAAAGTCGAAAATAAAAAGTCATGGAATCTCTTGCATATTGTGATCCTTTGCCATCATATTTGCAATATTTTTCCTAATCATGTTTATCTCAGCCGCCTCATCACCTGGTGTATCATCTACAACCTCGTCTTGTGTAGGTCCAAATGGATACCCCAAATCTCCATATAAGGCAAAGTTCCTGTCCATCTTGTCTTGGTCACAAATATAATTATGGAGAGTACAACATGAGATTACAATATATACTTGCTTTCGAATTGAAAATGGAGGCATGTGTCTCAAATGGAAAAGCAGTTTTTTAATGCCCCAAATGACCCCTCGATAACATTTCTCAATGAAGAATGCTTATAGTTGAACAATTCTTTTGCTATTCTGGGCCGTTTAATTCTACCCTTATAATCATTCAAATGATACCGTTCACTTTTAAATGGAGTCAAAAATCTTGGAAGTGCAGCATAACCAGAATCTAGTTTCCTACAATAATATATACATAAATTTGTTATGATATGCAATAGCTATACAATCATAAAGAAAATCACTTGATATAGACAAAGCAAATACCTAGTGATGGTCGAGGAAATTGCAATTGAGAAGTCTCGAGTGCTGCCGAGAGAACCCAACAATCATTGATAGATCTTTCCTACCCAGCATATACGAAAGTAAATTTCATATCGAACGAACAAGCACACAACACATTTTGAGTGGTAGTCCATTTCTTGCCTCTAAATGGGATCTGTTTTGACAGATGGACGGATGCATTAATGTGGGTGCCATCAATAGCACCAATGTAGCCTTGTGATTTTATGAAAGTATAGCGTTAGATAATATTATCAGCTATATATATTTTAATAATGTAAAATTAATATAAAAATTATATCTTGAAGTAACGTCTATGAGTAGGATCAATAAGAATCTCTTATGGAACAATATCAAAAGAAGGCGGCCGATCATCTCTTTTGATAATTCGAGAAGTGCTTTTAATACTAAAGTAAAAAACTTACGATTGTTTGTCCCGAACGTTGAAATCTCTCACATAAATCTCTATTGAAGTTTTTGTGACCAACCATAGATAAGAAAATCCCAACCTGTTCATCTACCCTTACATATTGAGTATCTTTCAGCCAACATATTGCCTTCATTAGATCACATAGGTTAAGAAAAATATGTCTCTCTAACCTGAATGCTTCATAGACCCTATCTGAATGTTTGTAAACAATTTCCCTTACCCATTCGGCTCTTGATAATTTACTGTCCCTAATAGGCTCTTTCATATGCAAAGATATGTCCGAAATAAAAAGAGTTAACCATGCTATTATTATGTCAATATCAGTCTCATTCAAATACCATTCAACCGCTGCTACCTCTCCATTAGACATGCTATTTGATTCATCTTCCATAGTACCTATGCCCACACAAATACAAGAAAATCAATATAGATATATGTACAAAAAAGAAAAAGAAACCAATAACGTAAGTAATAAAGTGAAAGCAAATCAAATATAAAAATTCAACATAATCCATCATATTCAAACCACAACACAAATGCAAAAGACTTAACATCAATATCTTGAACAACAAAATAGCAACCAACAACATAAAAAACATAGTCTAATAAAATTCCATACAATCCACGATACATTCCCTAACATCCACTAAAGACATCGGAGAAGTCCATATCTCATTTCACTTGGGGTTTTGATAAAAGCCTTTCTCCACATGGCATTAACTCAGGCTCGTTCCACAACTTTGTTGTAAAGATTCGGCTCCAACGTAAGCATGGCAAGTAGGATAGCAATCATAATAGATACAGAGAAGGGGTCCATAGGTGGTGATGTGACTTGTGAGTTGACAGAACTACTCACAGATTGACTAGCTCTACTTTTGATCATCTATTGTAAGACTTTGCAGGTGCTAAATACCAAATGATTGACTTCTTCTTCTCCTCTTACTATTTGGAGTTTTATTCATCCTATGTTTGTCATGAATTGGAGTAGGAGTTTTGTCAGACATAAAAACTTCCTTATCAATATGGTGTTCATTAAAGTTCGCTGGTCCATCGTCTGCATCATCACCACCAATGCCAAGTTCATCCGACATCACCAAATCTTCAGCATTTCCTATTGCATACTCCCCAGTAGCATATGTATCACCAAATACAGTACACAAGTCAGGATATTGAGGAAACCCATCATTCTTGAATTTTGCCCACTCAATATTATTCTGCAATTTTCACAATGATGACATATATCAGCAATACAATTAAACATTTTGCCATATACATCTATAGTGATCTCAAAATGATCAAAGGTTAAATCATACCTTGACATGAGATTTCCATATACTTGGATCATCAACAACAACTGTTTTGTTCACATTATCCCAGCCAAATCCAGATTGTGAAAGCAGCTTCTTTAAACTAGCATACTGCTTTTTCAATTTGTTCACCTTGTTCTTCAACTATACTTGAGTATATTGAAGTTCTGCTCGTTTATTGAATTATGTCCGTATGTTATTCCAGCCTACTTTGTTGAAAGTACAAGAGGTGTGATTTCCCTTTTTGACCTCTTCAACCAACAAACTAATATACAAGTTGGTTAGAGGCTCAGTCCACTTTGCGGTAAATGCCTCTTTTTGGGATGCCATGTAACCTTCACTAGTTGAGCATCATATGAGTTCAAGACAATTAAAAAGAAAGTGCAATATGCTACTTCCTTCTTTTCTCATCACCATTTTTTAGAGTAAACAAAAACACAAATACCAAATCCAATTATAGGATGATATTATCCCTAAACCTTGGATAGCTATTCAGTGCATAAAAATGTCATTATAGCAGCTACAAGCATCAAACCAGAATCAATGGATCCAACTCTAAACTTTGGATAGCTACCCAATGTATAAAAGTTCCTAAAAATGTCAATATCTTTGTCCTTTTGTGTCATAATTTTCACTTTGAGTTACTTTTTGCCTTTCAATGCGTAAATGCCGCTATACCTTTAATCATTGCAGCTTCTGTGTTGATCGTACATTGCCATCCAAACATACTACGCTTACCCTATACAACCCTTGGATTGGCTAAAATAGATCCTTTATCATAGCTTATTGCTAAACAGAGTATCGATAACTTCAACTACTCACGCACACACACACGTGCACACATACACAACCCTTGGATTGGCTAAAACAAATCCTTTATCACAGCCTATCGCTAAACAGAGCATCGATAACTTCAACTATTCACGCACACGCACATATGCACACATACACAACCCTTGGATTGGCTAAAACAGATCCTTTATTACAACTTATTGCTAAAATAGAGTATCGACAACTTCAACTACTCACGCACACGCACACGTGCACACATACACAACCCTTGGATTGGCTAAAACAGATCATTTATCATAGCCTATCACTAAAACAGAGCATCGACAACTTCAACTACTCATGCACACACACATGTGCACACATATACAACCCCTAGATTGGCTAAAACAAATCCTTTATCATAGCCTATCGCTAAAACAGAGCATTGACAACTTCAACTACTCACGCACGCGCACATGCGAACACATACACAACCCCCGCATTAGCTAAAACGAATCCTTTATTACAGCCTATCGCTAAAATAGAGCATTGACAACTTCAACTACTCATGCACACGCACATGCGCACACATACACAACCCATGCATTAGCTAAAACAGATTCTTTATCACAGCCTATTGCTAAAACAGAGCATTGACAACTTCAACTACTCACGCACGCACATGCACACGCGCACACCTACACAACTATCTCATTTCATTTCATACTCCCACTAGTTTTGAGAGACAAAGAAGCAAGAAAAGTGAACTAGAATTTTGGTGTTGTTCATCATATTAGCTCTGGTTTGTTTTACTTAGCCTAGCTGATACATGTGAGAATCAAGGGTGACACAAGCACGAGAAAAGCAACATGAGAGAGGCGAGCACAAACAGAGGCAATGCGACGGAGGTGACACGATTCAACTTCAGAAAAATGAGAATCACCACTAGAACAGGTACAATCAGAAGGAATCAAAGCAACAAACCTAATTTAGGGTAAGCCGACCACAAGGCGATGTGACCAGAGGCGATGTGACCGGAGAAAGGTGACCAGAGACGACGAGACTAGAGGCGACGAGATCAGACAGAGGCGATCGAAGGCGATGGCACTACAGGCGGCGGATTCAACTTCAGAAAAGTGAGAATCACCACTAGAATAGCTCCTCCAGCTTCACATAACCCGCGCCTTCAGCTGCAAAATTTTTCCCCACATTTTCTAAAAATCAGACGTTTACTTGAAAACCAACAGCTTCATATTATAAAAAAAAAATCCAACTTTAACGTTACACTCGCATGTTTAAGCATCAAATGTGATGCGAACTAAATAGGTTACTTCTAAACAAAGAGAAGAGTAGGTCAAGTTGAACGTTTTCAAGCACATTCCTCGAAAGCTAACAACTTTTTTTGGAAGCACTTAACGAAATTGCCTTAAGAACAAACCTCAGAAACGGGTTATACGGTAGATATAAACAGTTCGGGTGATGCAATGCGAGCGGGTCCCATAAACAACCCGCAGACGAAATGTCCCAAGATTTAGGATGTTTGTACTTCTACACAGACAAACTCGACTAATATATACACCATTAAACATTGCAAGCACAGGGCTTCACCTTGGCAATTTCTACTGGTGTAGGAGTGCCTTTGATATCCTGCTTATTTGCAAATATATGTAAGGATGCTCCAGATAATCTCTGCCAAATGAGCAACAACTTTAGTCCCCTTCATCAACAAATCTAAACAAAAGACTTCGATACTGAAAGTAATGCAACTAGTTCTAGCCAGAAGTACTATCAGCAGCTCCTCATTTGAGTACCCATGAACCAGTTTTATGGACATTGATGGGATGTGCATAATGGATATTTGTATGATGACCTTGTTAAAAAGTAGCCCCGAGGAATTTTTATGCAATTGAATAAGGAAATATTGCAATTTCCAATGCACTGACTTTTTTCAAGATATGCACAATCAATACTTTGAATATCTATTTTTGTATATTTAAAAAGTGCCTTAAGAATACCTATGAACAAGATCGATCGCACCATTCATTGTAGGATTTGCACATGGATATCGTTTAGTTTACATATTCAAAAGACTTGAAAGAATGACACATTTGGTAGGAAAACGTACGGATAACAATATAAAAGATTGAAAAGATTTTCCATCTAATTAGATGGACGAGCATCAGAAGAATTTTACTGCAAACATGTAGTCATTATCAGAATATGCAGTCCCTTCTGGAATGGAAGACTAATGACTCACGACATCTTGCAAAACGTAGATGCTCAAGCAATCAAGAGAAAGTTAAACCACACCAGATGAAAACAAAAAGTAGTCAAACAGAAAGTTAAACCACACCAGATAAAAACGTAGATGCTCAAGCAATGCGAGACGAAACCAAACCAAGAACAACCCACAGACGAAATAAATCGTTGATTGAAGAAAGTAGTCAAACTCTGGAGAGGAAGTTTCGCACCTTTGGAGCGGGAGATCCAATCGGAGCAGATTTTGAGGTTGCGGTGAGACTTGGTGAGGAGCTTGTTGAGCTCGATGTGAGACTTTTGGGCGGGCGTGAGATTGGAGGAGGAGGAGGAGGTTGTTTCATCGCCGCCATTTGGGGCAGCGGAGAGGGACTTGGCGACGGGCTAGGAAGAGGAGGCAACGGCACTGCAGGCTACGGAACGGAGGCCATGAGACCGGTGACGACTGGACCGGCGACGACGGGACCGGCAGCGACCGGACCGGCGACGACGGGACCGGCGGCGACCGGACCGGCGACGACGGGACCGGCGGTGACGGGAGGTGATGAGATTGGAGAGAGGCAAGCGGATGAAGGGAGAGGTGAGTTGAGAAGGGGCGTGAGTTGAGAAGGGAAAAGAGAAGTTAGGGTTAAGAGAAGTCGTTTCTTATTTTAATTCCCGGGAAGAGAAACAATTTTTTTTTTTTGTTTCTCATTTCTCTTCCAAAACCATTTATGGGCTAAGTTTTTATTCCGGGGAATAGAAAAACAACTTGGCGTTACCAAACAGGTTTCTGTTCTTTTTTTTGTTCCGGGGATCAAAAGAATAGAAATTCAAAGAAACATAAATGTTACCATGCACAGCCTAAGTGATCGGGAAAAAACTTTTGACACTAAAGTGAGCGCCGTACACAACTTTTGGCACTTCTAGTGTACTTATCCCTAACTGAAGATAAGCAGGAAACATGGTCTTTATAGAGTAAGAAAGAAGTGCTAACCGAGCAACATAATTTGTTGCACTGGATGGAAATCCATACTCTTAACAAGTGAACCTTGACTTAGGGTAATGATTGCATTTCTGGGCAAGTCATCTGAAAAATTAAAACTCTAACCAAGGCTCTGGTAGTTGTATGTGACAGGCAGAATGTTTACCGGCAAATTTTTCACCTAATAGAAGGTCATAAAGATTACAAAACCAGTGAGTCCTTTAGAGAATAAATCAAAACCATGACGCTAAAAAGATGCAAAACTCATATGAGAACCGCTCTTTATTAGCATACTAAGCACAATGAATGCATGATGGAGAAGATGTAATCAACACTTACCTAGTCCGAGCTCCTCACTAATGCTACCAATAATGGCACAGGCTATTTACATGACAATACCAAATACAAAAAACATAGACACAACCCAATATGATACATCACCATACGTTTAGATATTTACATATTTTTGTCTAATTCAATTATTTGACATGTCTAATAGAAGTCATGATGAATTGACATGGTCACAAACACAATTAAGATAAGCAAACACAAATTGACAACCTTAGCCCCTTTGCTCCATTTTCTCTCCATAAGACTTTCTCGTAATCCTTCCAATCCTCAATTATTTCATTAGGTTAACATCATGAAAGTTAAGGGTATCTAGAAACCTGAAAAACTAAAATTTTCTTCGTGTTGGGTGGTTTAGGGCTCATCTTACTCCAAAGCTAACTTAAAGAGTGAGGTTTTCCCTCACATTTATAAACAGACCACCATCCCTTTCCACAATCGATGTGAAATAGCCCCAACACTCCTAAAGATTCTCAATGCACGATCATATGCCGCAATAGCACAAAAGTGAGAGCACTTTCAAAAGGTTTTCATTCAATGGCATGCAAAAAAAGATAATTAAGAAAGAGAAACGCAAAAGAAAGGGCGATATATTCTAGCTTCACTTTATAATTTAAGAAAACCAAAAATCCCCACTTCCTTGAACAAAAGACTTAAAATAGCAAGAAGTACATGTAACAACTCAAAGAGATCTAGTTATGAATGTTGAGAAAAGCATTCCATACATAACAAATAATAGATCACTCTGTAAAATACTTGTCTTTATAGATGGAACCATCCTTTAATAACTAAAGAATGATAAAGAAAAAACAAGATGAAATAAGTACTTCATATGAGATTCCAAAAGGTCTTGATCTCTTCAAAACATGTTCAGAATCTGCCGTTTGGTAGTCCATGGCTGAGTTGTTGGCAAGAGGAGTCTTGGGACAATTTAAGAGAACTGTATCGAAAGACAAAAAGTAAATAGAATGCCCAACTAACAGCTTGGACTTTTGGAAAATACAAAATCAAGTTTCATAGCTTTTCTACAACGTGTTATAGAAAAGTTTGGGAGGCATTCAAGCCAATCAGAAAGAGTGAGTTTCTCGAGAAAGATTTAGTGATTGCGAATATGGTAGGTGATACCTAGAGCTAATATGCGAGAGCAAAATTCATATAGTTTTTGATGCTTGTCTAAATCAAGATTGTTTGGTGAAACCAATTGGCCATTATTACTAGCTGGCCCTTCTAGATTTTTCCATGCTAAAGCTCTCAACCCTTGAAGTTCTTCTAATATTCTCCGGTCATCAAGTAGTTCTATTATAAAAGTTTCACGAAGGTCCAACATCCTCAAGTTCTGCATATTTCTAATGCTTTCAGGTAATTTTTCAATGGTGATGGATTTCAAATGCAGCTTAGTCAATGATGTTAACTTTTCGATCGAGTTCGGGATTTCTCTCAATGAGTAGCATCCTGATAATAACAACCAAGATAGAGACACAAGGGAGCTTATGGAGTCTGGAAGTTAAGCAAGTTTTTTGCATTCTCTTAGGTCAAGTTGAGACAGAGATGCTAAATCGCCTATTAAGTTGGGCATGCGGGCTAACCATGCACAATAAGAGGCATCTAGAGCCTTGAGCTTCTTTAAAGATCCAATGGATTAGGGCAATTCTTCAATGGCCATAGATTCCAAACGCAACTCAATCAATGATGTCAACTTTCCCATCGAGTCTGGGATTTGTCTCAAAGAGTGGCATCCCGACAATAATATATGCAATAGACACACAAGGGAGCCCATGGAGTTTGGAAGTTGAGCAAGCTTTTTGCATTCTCTTAGGTCAAGTTGAGACAGAGATGCTAAATCACCTATTGAGTTGGGCATGTGGGCTAAAGATGCACAATAAGAGGCATTTAGAGTCTCAAGCTTCTTTAAAGATCCAATGGATTCAAGCAATTCTTCAATGACCATAGATCACAAACACAACTCAGTCAATGATGTCAACTTTCCAATCAAGTCTGGGATTTTTCTTAAGGAGTGGCATCCTGACAATGACAGATGCGATATACACACGAGGGAGCCTATGGAGTCTGGAAGTCGAGCAAGTTTTTTGCATTCCCTTAGGTCAAGTCGAGACAGAGATGCTAAATTACCTATTGAGTTGGGTATGCCGGCTAACAATGCACAATCAGAGACTTCTAGAGTCTGGAGCTTCTTTAAAGATCCAATGGATTAAGGATATTCTTCAATGGCCATAGATTCCAAACGCAACTCGATCAATGATGTCAACTTTCTAATCGAGTCTGGGATTTGTATCAAGGAGTGGCATCTCGATAATAACACCTGCGATAGACACACGAGGGAGAATATGGAGTCTGGAAGTTGAGCAAGTTTTTCGCATCCTCTTAGATCAAGTTGAGACAGAGATGCCAAATTGCCTATTAAGTTAGGCATGCAAACTAACGATGCACAATAATAGACATCTAGAGTCTTGAGCTTCTTTAAAGATACAATGGATTCAGGCAATTCTTCAATGGCTGTAAATGCCAAACGCAACTCAGTCAATGATGTCAACTTTCCAATCGAGTCTGGGATTTGTATCAAGGAGCGGCATCCCACTAATAACAGATGCAATAGACACATGAGGGAGCCTATGGAGTCGGAAGTTGAGCAAGTTTTTTGCATTCTCTTAGGTCAAGTCGAGACAAAGATACTAAATTGCCTATTGAGTTGGGTATGCGAAAGGCTAACGATGCACAATCGTAGACTTCTAGAGTCCGGAGCTTCTTTAAAGATCCAATGGATTCAGGCAATTCTTCAATGGCCATAGATTCCAAACGCAACTCAGTCAATGATGTCAACTTTCCAATCGAGTCTGGGATTTGTATCAAGGAGTGGCATCTCAATAATAATAGCTGCGATAGACACACGAGGGAGAATATGGAGTCTGGAAGTTGAGCAAGTTTTTCGCATCCTCTTAGATCAAGTTGAGACAGAGATGCCAAATTGCCTATTGAGTTAGGCATGCAAGCTAACGATGCACAATAATAGACATCTAGAGTCTTTAGATTCTTTAAAGATCCAATGGATTCAAGCAATTCTTCAATGGCGGTAAATGCCAAACGCAACTCAGTCAATGATGTCAACTTTCCAATCGAGTCTGGGATTTGTATCAAGGAGCGGCATCCCACTAATAACAGATGCGATAGACACATGAGGGAGCCTATGGAGTCTGGAAGTTGAGCAAGTTTTTTGCATTCTCTTAGGTCAAGTTGAGACAAAGATACTAAATTGCCTATTGAGTTGGGTATGCAGGCTAACGATGCACAATCAGAGACTTCTAGAGTCTGGAGCTTCTTTAAAGATCCAATGGATTCAGGCAATGCTTCAATGGCCATAGATTCCAAACGCAACTCAATCAATGATGTGAACTTTCCAATCGAGTTTGGGATTTGTATCAAGGAGTGGCATCTCAATAATAATAGCTGCGATAGACACACGAGGGAGAATATGGAGTCTGGAAGTTGAGCAAGTTTTTCGCATCCTCTTAGATCAAGTTGAGACAGAGATGCCAAATTGCCTATTGAGTTAGGCATGCAAGCTAACGATGCACAATAATAGACATCTAGAGTCTTGAGCTTCTTTAAAGATCCAATGGATTCAGGCAATTCTTCAATGGCGGTAAATGCCAAACACAACTCAGTCAACGATGTCAACTTTCCAATCGAGTCTGGGATTTGTATCAAGGAGCGGCATCCCACTAATAACAGATGCGATAGACACATGAGGGAGCCCATGGAGTCTGGAAGTTGAGCAAGTTTTTTGCATTCTCTTAGGTCAGGTTGAGACAAAGATACTAAATTGCCTATTGAGTTGGGTATGCAGGCTAACGATGCACGATAAGAGACTTCTAGAGTCTGGAGCTTCTTTAAAGATTCAATGGATTCAGGCAATTCTTCAATGGCCATAGATTCCAAATACAACTCAGTCATTGATGTCAACTTTCCAATCAAGTCTGGGATTTGTCTCAAGGAGTGGCATCCTGAAATTGATAGCTGCGATAGACACACGAGGGAGCCATTGGAGTTTGGAAGTTGAACAAGTTTTTTGCATTCTGTTAGGTCAAGTCGAGAAAGAGATGCTAAATTGCCTATTGAGTTGGGTATGCGGGCTAACGATGCACAATAAGAGACTTCTAGAGTCTGGAGCTTCTTTAAAGATCCAATGGATTCAGGCAATTCTTCAATGGCCATAGATTCCAAACGCAACTCAGTCAATGATGTCAACTTTCCAATCGAGTCTGGGATTTGTATCAAGGAGCGGCATCCCACTAATAACATATGCGATAGACACATGAGGGAGCCTATGGAGTTCGGAAGTTGAGCAAGTTTTTTGCATTCTCTTAGGTCAAGTCGAGACAAAGATACTAAATTGCCTATTGAGTTGGGTATGCGGGCTAACGATGCACAATCAAAGACTTCTAGAGTCTGGAGCTTCTTTAAAGATCCAATGGATTCAGGCAATTCTTCAATGGCCATAGATTCCAAACGCAACTCAGTCAATGATGTCAACTTTCTAATCGAGTCTGGGATTTGTATCAAGGAGTGGCATCTCGATAATAATAGCTTCGATAGACACACGAGGGAGAATATGGAGTCTGGAAGTTGAGCAAGTTTTTCGCATCCTCTTAGATCAAGTTGAGACAGAGATGCCAAATTGCCTATTGAGTTAGGCATGTAAGCTAACGATGCACAATAATAGACATCCAGAGTCTTGAGCTTCTTTAAAGATCCAATGGATTCAGGCAATTCTTCAATGGCTGTAATTGCCAAACGCAACTCAGTCAATGATGTCAACTTTCCAATCGAGTCTGGGATTTGTATCAAGGAGCAGCATCCCACTAATAACAGATGCGATAGACACATGAGGGAGCCCATGGAGTCTAGAAGTTGAGCAAATTTTTTGCATTCTCTTAGGTCAAGTCGAGACAAAGATATTAAATTGCCTATTGAGTTGGGTATGCGGGCTAACGATGCACAATCAGAGACTTCTAGAGTCTGGAGCTTCTTTAAAGATCCAATGGATTCAGGCAATTCTTCAATGGCCATAGATTCCAAACACAACTCAGTCAATGATGTCAACTTTCCAATCGAGTCTGGGATTTGTATTAAGGAGTGGCATCTCGATAATAACAGCTGCGATAGACACACGAGGGAGAATATGGAGTCTAGAAGTTGAGTAAGTTTTTCGCATCCTCTTAGATCAAGTTGAGACAGAGATGCCAAATTGCCTATTGAGTTGGGTATGCGGGCTAACGATGCACAATAAGAGACTTCTAGAGTCTGGAGCTTCTTTAAAGATCCACTGGATTCAGACAATTCTTCAATGGCCATAGATTCTAAACCCAACTCAGTCAATGATGTGAACTTTCCAATCAAGTCTGGGATTTGTCTCAAGGAGTGGCATCCAGACAATGATAGCTGCGATAGACACACAAGGGAGCCTATGGAGTTTGGAAGTTGAACAAGTTTTTTGCATTCTGTTAGGTTAAGTCGAGACAGAGATGCTAAATTGCCTATTGAGTTGGGTATGCGGGCTAACGATGCACAATAAGAGACTTCTAGAGTCTGGAGCTTCTTTAAAGATCCAATGGATTCAGACAATTCTTCAATGGCCATAGATTCTAAACCCAACTCAGTTAATGATGTCAACTTTCTAATCGAGTCTTAGATTTGTATCAAGGAGTGGCATCTCGACAATAACAGCTGTGATAAACACACGAGGGAGACTATGGAGTTTTGAAGTTGAGCAAGTTTTTTGCTTTCTCTTAGGTCAAGTCGAGACAAAGATACTAAATTGCCTATTGAGTTGGGTATGCGGGCTAACGATGCACAATCAGAGACTTCTAGAGTCTGGAGCTTCTTTAAAGATCCAATAGATTCAGGCAATTCTTCAATGGCCATAGATTCCAAACGCAACTCAATCAATGATGTCAACTTTCCCATCGAATCTGGGATTTGTATCAAGGAGTGGCATCTCGATAATAACAGCTACGATAGACTCACGAGGGAGAATATGGAGTCTGGAAGTTGAGCAAGATTTTCGCATCCTCTTAGATCAAGTTGAGATAGAGATGTCAAATTGCCTATTGAGTTGGGCATGCGAGCTAACGATGCACAATAATAGACATCTAGAGTCTGGAGCTTCTTTAAAGATCCAATGGATTCAGGCAATTCTTCAATGGCGGTAAATGCCAAACGCAACTCAGTCAATGATGTCAACTTTCCAATCGAGTCTGGGATTTGTATCAAGGAGCGGCATCCCACTAATAACAGATGCGATAGACACATGAGGGAGCCTATGGAGTCTGGAAGTTGAGCAAGTTTTTTGCATTCTCTTAGGTCAAGTCGAGACAAAGATACTAAATTGCCTATTGAGTTTGGTATGCGGGCTAACGATGCACAATCAGAGACTTCTAGAGTCTGGAGCTTATTTAAAGATCCAATGGATTCAGGCAATTCTTCAATGGCCATAGATTCCAAACGCAACTCAATCAATGATGTCAACTTTCCAATCAAGTCTGGGATTTGTATTAAGGAGTGGCATCTCGATAATAACAGCTGCGATAGACACACGAGGGAGAATATGGAGTCTGGAAGTTGAGTAAGTTTTTCGCATCCTCTTAGATCAAGTTGAGACAGAGATGCCAAATTGCCTATTGAGTTAGGCATGCGAGCTAACGATGCACAATAATAGACATCTAGAGTCTTGAGCTTCTTTAAAGATCCAATGGATTCAGGCAATTCTTCAATGGCCGTAAATGCTAAACGCAACTCAGTTAATGATGTCAACTTTCCAATTGAGTATGGGATTTGTATCAAGGAGCGGCATCCCACTAATAATAGATGCGATAGACATACGAGGGAGCCTATGGTGTCTGGAAGTTGAACAAGTTTTTCGCATTCTCTTAGGTCAAGTCGAGACAAAAATGTTAAATCGCCTATTGAGTTGGGTATGTAGGCTAACGATGCACAATAAGAGACTTCTAGAGTCTGGAGCTTCTTTATAGATCCAATGGATTCAGGCAATTCTTCAATGGCCATAGATTCCATACCCAACTCAGTCAATGATGTCAACTTTCCAATCAAGTTTGGGATTTGTATTAAAGAGTGGCATCTCGACAACAATAGCTGAGACAGACACACGAGGGAGAATATGGAGTCTGGAAGTTGAGTAAGTTTTTCGCATCCTCTTAGATCAAGTTGAGACAGAGATGCCAAATTGCCTATTGAGTTGGGCATGCGAGCTAACGATGCACAATAATAGACATCTAGAGTCTTAAGCTTCTTTAAAGATCCAATAGGTTCAGGTAATTCTTCAATGGCGGTAAATGCCAAACGCAACTCAGTCAATGATGTCAACTTTCCAATCGAGTCTGGGATTTGTATCAAGGAGCGGCATCCCACTAATAACAGATGCAATAGACGCATGAGGGAGCCTATGGAGTCTGGAAGTTGAGCAAGTTTTTTGCATTCTCTTAGGTTAAGTCGAGACAAAGATGATAAATCGCCTATTGAGTTTGGTATGCAGGCTAACGATGCACAATAAGAGACTTCTAGAGTCTGGAGCTTCTTTAAAGATCCAATGGACTCAGGCAACTCTTCAATGGCCATAGATTCCAAACGCAACTCAATCAATGATGTCAACTTTCCAATCGAGTCTGGGATTTGTATCAAGGAGTGGCATCTCGACAATAACAGCTGCGATATACACACGAGAGAGAATATGGAGTCTGGAAGCTGAGCAAGTTTTTCGCATCCTCTTAGATCAAGTTGAGACAGAGATGCCAAATTGCCTATTGAGTTGGGCATGCGAGCTAACGATGCACAATAATAGACATCTAGAGTCTTGAGCTTCTTTAAAGATCCAATGGATTCTGGCAATTCTTCAATGGCCGTAAATGCCAAACGCAACTCCGTTAATGATATCAACTTTCCAATCGAATCTGGGATTTGTATCAAGGAGCGGCATCCCACTAATAATAGCTGCAATAGACACATGAGGGAGCCTATGGAGTCTGGAAGTTGAGCAAGTTTTTTGCATTCTCTTAGGTTAAGTTGAGACAGAGATGCTAAATCGCCTATTGAGTTGGGCATGCGGGCTAATGATGCACAATAAGAGACATCTAGAGTCTGGAGCTTCTTTAAAGATCCAATGGATTCAGGCAATTCTTCAATTCCTGTGTTTGATAGGTTTAGCTGAGTCAACGATTCAGTAGAAGGATGAATCTTTTCTAGACCCTTACAATCTTCAAGTATCAAAATCTCCAAGCTCTTGAAAGCGGACAAGTCGGGAGTTGTTCTCAAAGAACAATTCGAAAGGTTGAGAACTTTGAGCTTCGTTGCCATCTGAAAGAAAGAGAGATTACCATTTGAGATTGGACAAAAAAGAAATACTTGTACTTCCTACTCCATCATAACTATCTTATTTAATTTTAAATGTTTATTTTCAATAGTGTATTTCCTAGGCTAGTACATAAATATTTTTAAGTACATCATGGCAAAGAGAACGTTAGAGATGTATAAGTGTAACTACAATTATTTGTAAATAAAATTTCATAGAAAAATATCATATTTAGTTTTTCATAGTTATGACTATGATGTTATTCATTGATTAGATATATGCAAATTTTATTATCAAATTACAAATGACAAAGTCAAATGGAAGACAAGAGATGCATTCATTTGGTGTCATGTTTTCCTTCAATATTATAAAATTAAAGAGAAATGGCTACTTTAATTATGAAAAGCAATTTTTAAATGCTATATGTATAAGATATGACAAGGTGTTGTATTAAAAATATTTAAATCCCATTTCAAGGATAATTTTATTACTCATATAACATTACTACTTTACAAATGTGTTGTACGGTGACTTCAACAATCAACAATAATAATGAATAAATATTGTGTGCAACAAGTCAGAGTAGTTCACAAATTATTTCCATTACTCTAAAAGTAATAATAATTTAGAATTTTAGTATATATGTAAAACACGAGTCACTGTGAGGGTTTTTGTTTCTCCATGAAAGAAGATCCACATAAAAATATAACAAGAATTGCTAAAAAGGCACTCTTTCACGGGGGAGAAATTAACTGGAAACCATATACAATTTAGATTAAAATTAAGATAGGCACAATATTATAATTATATTTTTTGATAGATGTTAATTAATACAATTAAAAAAATTATTAGTCAGTCTAATGTTAAGCATGACTAGTTGTTAAAATATTAAGGGGCATAAGCTTCTAACATATTTAAGTGCCTATAAACTCCCCTCATGCTTAGAGGAAAATCCATTGTATGAGAAAGGAATAAAGGAGAACTTGGTGCAATTGGGGCCGTTGATAACACATGATTATTCATAAGAGATATGCCTTCTCTACATCTTACTTTTAGTGGGCCCCATCCTCTCCAGTCCTCCGAGATCTTACTATTCCTCAAGTCGAGCACAATTAATTTCTTCAGGTGAAAGTTGGCCTCTTCATAATCCAAGCAACAATACCCCCATTCAAGCCATCTTAATTGAGGAAGTAAGTTCTGAAAATCTCCAGTAAGATTCACACCGTTCACTTGAAGGAACCTTAAGTTGGTCAATTCTTTGAAGTTCTCAGCTGAGTAGCTTTCTCTCCTATCATGTTTGCTAAGACAAAGGGCCTCAATTTTACCAGTGCCCTACAATTGAAAACATGGTGGATCATAGTATTGGATGATGGGATGAGACTAAATATATAAGAAAAGACGTATTATTTCAAATTTGTTGTCATACTATTATGATGTAGGTTCTCACCTTCGACTTCACGACATGATAGATTGTGGTTACATATTACTTATCTAATCTATATAAAAATGTGAAGCTCAAGAGGTGGTCCCTAAATTTTCCTCTACCAATTATGCCCTTCACAATTTGCATGTTTTAAATTCCCAAAAGTTGCATCCTTTCAATATTACAATAGAAGGCCTCTCTTCATGCACAAACTACCTCAAATATATCTATCAAATATAATGCCCTTTATTTGGGAAACAACAAGATCCTAACTCATATTTTTTATATGTGGAACAACATGGCTCTTATGGTTCAAATACATCTATCAAACTTGGCATCAAAACATGTATCAATACTCAAGAATCCCAATTGTAGAATCCTCCTCTTTTTCTTATGTATCTTGTTTGCAATTCTCAATAGCAAAATAAAAACAAGGATTCCATCCCAAGAAGTACGCACGTGTTTTTCATTCCTTTATTATCATGTGTTTTTTTAATGAGTGTTTTTCATTACATGTGGAAGAAAACATATATCAAATGTTATATAAATGATTTTTACGGCTCTTTTTATGACTACAGATGTTTCCTGCTATCTATTCATTTTGTGTTGATTTTGTTACAAAGAAATAGCAGTCATCTAATTTTTTGTCTAATTTGCCCATAGATTAATAAGACCTTGCTAACAAATAGATTGGACATGAAGATTAATCATATTATGTTAATATTAAGCAAAAGATCTCTTCAAGTGCCATAAACTTGGCACAAAGGGACACTTAAGTGCCATAACTTACGAAAGGTACACTTAAATGCCACATTTTAAGAAAAGTGGGACACTTAAGTGCCACTTTCGGCGAAGCCGATTGGAAATTTTACATGGCAATTAAATATTAATATTTCTCGCCAAGGTGGCTCGCTGGAGAGTTAACTTAGCTCTAATTCACCCAAAACGACGTTGTTTCTATAGTTGGCCAAAATAGAGCTCTTAAATCGGCCAAAACGACGTCATTTTGGCATAATTTAAATTTTAATATAATATAAAAATTAATTAAACTAAAAAAATTAATATAATTTATATTTATTTATTTATTAAAAAAAAAAACGGAGGAGGAGGAGGAGGAGGAAGGTAGCTGGCGATTGAGGGCTGAGACCTCGCCGTCGCCGCCTCGCCACCGTCGCCGGAAGGTGGGGGAGGGCACGCAAGCCCTCGCGGCCGGCCCTCGGCCGGGCTCGCCGGGCCCCCGCCCCCCCCTCGCCCCGCCCCTTTTTTTTTTCCTCCTCCTTCCTCCTCCTCAATTGCTAGCTACCTCCCCTCCTCCTCCTTCTCCCCTCGCCGGATCGAGCGGGGGCGCGACCCTCACCACCCGGTCGCCGGGGTCGCCAACCCTTGACCAAGGCCTAGTGACCCCGGCGAACCACCCCCCTCTGTCACCAGCTCTTGCCAATAGTGGCGGAGGGCTCACCTCGCCCATCTCCCTTTTTTAAAATTTTTTAATATATGTATTTTTATAAATATTTTAAATTAATTTTAATTAATTTTTATATTGCCGTTTTGCACTTGCTTTGCCGAAAAATTGACACGTCAGCATTTTTGCTGAATTGTCACTCAAGTGATCCATTTTGCTCCGATTTTGGCACTTAAGTGTCATTTTCATAAGTTATGACACTTAAATGTCCCTTTGTGCCAAGTTATGGCACTCCGGGGGTCCGCGTGTCGTTAATACTACTTCTATGCAAGCATATGGTTGTGAAGTTGTTTAGTTTTAGAGTTAATACCCTGAAAAAAATTCCAAATTGGTATACTTATGATAAATTTACCCCAAACTATTTTTTTGACCACCAAAAACCCCAAACTAATATACTTTTGACAAGTTTACCCCAAACTTGTACACTTGTGACAAATTTACCCTATGTTAATTTTTGTTAAATTTTACTGTCAAATTATTAAGTTAAATGACATGTAACAGTTGATTGGTATACCAATTTGGGATTTTACGCTCAGTTTTTTACAGTTTACGATTTTTGTGATTTTTTTTTTTTAGTATTAATCCAATTTAGCATAGGGTATATTTGTTACAAATTTACTAGTTTTGGGTTTTTTGCGGTCGAATAAATTAGTTTGTGATAAATTTGTCATAAATGTACCAGTTTATGATTTTTTATGGTCAATCGGGGTAAATTTGTCACAGGTGTACCGGTTTGGAGTTCTAAAAAAGTTGCTAGTGTAAAGCTATGTTATCATTCAAACGTAATATTTGATCATTCTCTATATAAAAATAAGGTCATGTCTGTATTGTTAAAATACTTAACTTCCAAGTTTAATAAGGAAAATTTTTGATTTTATAGTACTTCAAAATTGAATTTTTATAATTATGGGATTGAAGATGTATGTTTGGTAATAGATGTTTTGTTGAAAATACGTGGTTCTCAAATCAAATTATAAAGGTATTGTTAAAAACATATCATTGCAAACATATATTCTTCTAGAAGTACAATGTAATGTTGTAAACAAATCTATAATTTAATCTCTAAAAAATTTTGTTTACACCTTTCACGAAACCGTGACTTGGGAATTAATTTTTAGATATGTTTATGTATACATAAATATCAGGATCATGAATATTTGTTGCGAAGTGCTTATTACTCTTCTAAACGAAACCATTTAGTTCTATTGTCTTTATTCTTGACCATACACTATTTGTTGAATGATAAAAATAGGATCTCCAAAATATTATTTACTTTATGAAAATAGTATGTTTATTTTAAATAACGTATATAAGTAGAGCTCCCATCCATACTATCATTAAGGAACATGCCTATTCAAAGTATTACATTTAAAGATGCGTTACTCTTTGAATTTTTCAATGATTAGTTAGGCTCCATTGATTATATATACGGTTCGTTTGTTATTCTACTAACGTTTCTCTGATTTCTCGAATTTAAAATAGACGTAACCATCAATTAGTGTCATTGACTTTATTATTGCATGAAAAGACATTTCTCTTCAAAAAATGACATTTAAGAAATAATAAATTATTCATATTTTGATGAATAAACGCCTTCCTTAGAAGTTACATGCTTGGACCATATACTCCTCTTCGCATTTTTGGTGGCATATTTGTAGATGACTTTATCTAACGGTTCATGTATTATATTAAGTTCTTTTCTTTCTTTGCACTTAGTGGTATCAATTAATATTATTTACTTTTTTTGTGTTTAAATTAACAAACGCCATTTTTTTTTTTCAGATTGGGTAAGTTTTTTTTTTTTTTTTTTTCTTGTCGGTTTTACTCTACTCCTATTTTAACTCTCACTCTCAGATTTTTACCCTGCCTCCTTGCAGAGCGTGGAAGTTAAAACCCACTTCTGAAACTCATTCGTCTCTACCCCAACCCCGAGAATGTGGGGATTTGAACCCCGCACCTCCCCCTTCCATGTTGGAAGGGTGGCCACTGGGGGAAAGGGTAAGTTGAGTAGACAAGTTTCTTCATATTTTCAATAGTAATTTAGAAGATATTTGTTTTGAAATAGTATGTTTGTCATGTGATTTGCGATTCATCTTCTTTTTGCATTTAAATACATTGCATGACCACATAAAATTTTAAGCAGACTCAACTTCACTCATACAGTAAATTCTCTTACACATAAATTCTTTCTTTTTGAAGATGAAATACATGTGATGTCCTTGGAACTATGCCATTACTCATAACTCAACAATTTTCTAGCTAACTAGAAAAATGGAAAAATGCCTCTTCTCACTTGCAACGCCCATTTATTCTTAAAATTGAATGACCTTCCACGTCGTGTCCCTGTCGACACATTATGCAACTATATGTTAATATTCCTTAATTACTTACATTTGTATTTCCACTTCTTTGTTTTTATTATTAACAACACATACTTCTTTATGCAGATTCTTTTGCTCTTTTTTTTTGGGTGACAACTTCTTTATATTACGTCTTCTTCTTATATTGAATGGAAAGAATGCTTAGATTCTCTATTTTTCTAGTATTGTAGATCCTAATAGTAGAAGTCTTGTGCTATGCACAAGATTTAAGACTTTGCATTTTTTACAGTAATCTAGTATCTCATTATTTTTTAGGATTAATTAGAATGTAAGTATGTGATTACCAAATAACCTTTGCCATTTAGTTTTACACATTTATACGCTTTATTTACATATATATTTTATAGCAATGGATTATCAGTGTACGTTTAGATTATTAAAACATGTATGGTTGCTGTAATGACTATTATAGTATACAATGTTTACTCGCAATGAAAGTTATTGCAGCCAGATTATAATTACTATCACCCCGTTGTGTAGTAGCTATTACTACCAGGCCATAGTAGCTATTTCCAAAATACACGTCTTTTTTTTTTTTTTTCCTCTCACTCTATCAATGTTAGATGATTGACTATAATTAACGTACATATAAATTATAACTAAAATCATTTATAGTAATTATGTAATGATGTTATCAATTATACTTATCTTGACTTTAATCACATATTATATCATTAATAAATAGAATATTAAATAATAGGCAAATAGTCGATGAAATAGTGATTATGTTATCTTGATAATTCATTATCACTTATTAGGTTAAAAATTATTTATAATATACTAATTAGCACAATATTAGTGGCTTCTTATCAGGTATGGTTATCTAAATTTTTCATAAGTTAATATTCTATACTCATAATAAAATGATCATGTTAATTATTGCTTAATTGTGCAATAATTATTATGTCAATCTTACTATTAATTATGTAACAAGAAATAGTTATGTTCACATGATCACATTCCATATGATTAAGTTTAAATCATGATCACAAATTAATTATTGAATGGTTAAAATTCATATATTAAATTGCAATTATCCATAATCAAAATTTATATATATATGTCAAGCTTTAGAAATACTATAAATAAAATAAACCATCATAGAAGAAAACAACTATATGTTTAGAGGCATCTATTAAATGACTGCCTACATTTCTATAATAAGTATAGCAAAATGTATAGTAAGTTACGACTATTATGATTGAAAAGGATAGCCATTATGACTAGAAAATATTTATCATCACTAAAAAAAAAAAATAATAACAAAGTTAACATGCTTTACAACAGGTGAATATAATAAAATTGTCCATGAAAGAAGGAAAAAGAATATATTGTTAGAGTGTTCTATTGTATGACTCCATATATATAAGTGATGGCTGTTAAAAGATTAAAAAGTTCTATAGATACTTAACATGAGAAACATTCTGTTTATTTCATAAGCGAATCATATTAACAAATCAATATATATATATATATATATATATAACAGGATAGCTCATATTAAATAAGTTAATATTATAAACGTACCAAATATGTGCTAAAGAAAAAGCTTACTAAGAGTTGAAGGATGTTGAAATATGCATTATAACGTAGTATCAATTTATGCCAAATAAAAAATGGAGGGAAAATTGTCCAAACAATCATAAACTGATTATATTTTTGTCAATTCAATCCTAAACTTTTCAATTTTGTCAATTCAGTTCTCAATTTTTTTTACTTCTTGCCGATTGAATCCATTTGGCCAATTTTGGCCGGAAATTGTTAATGTGGCCGGTTGGCATTGATGTGGTACTTTATATATATATATAACTTTTTTTTTGGGTGGGGGGAAGGGGTTTTAGGGTTAGGGCTAGTGAGGGTTATCGGCCGACCCTTGCTGGCCATAATCGAGGGCTAGCCGATCCTCAGTGAGGGTGTCACCACCCTCACTAGCCCTAAGCAAGGGCCCCAACACCTTCGTTGGCGAAAGCCGGGGCTCACGAGTCCTCGCCCAAAATCAATGAGGGCCGCAATGCCCTCCATGGATCTAGTCAAGTGAGGGCTCACCAACCCTCCCTCGCTTTCATCGGCGAGGGTCGGTCAACTCTCACCTGTGGCTAGCGAGGGCCACCGGCCCTCGACTTATGGTTGATGAGGGCTGACTAGCTGGCCCTAACCACAACCCCCCCCCCCCCCCCAAAAAAAAAAAGAGTGAAGTAAAAAATAAAAATTCAAAATTCAAAAAAATTATTAAACGGCATCACATCAGCACCAGCCATCGACATTAGTAATTTCTTTGCCCAATGGACTCAATTGGCAATAAGTAAAAATGTTTAGGAAAGAATTGACAAAATTGAAAAGTTTAGGATGAACTGGCAGGAGTGTAATAGATTTAAGATTTTTTGGACAATTTTCCCAAAAAACATTAAAAAAAAAAAATTGTGTACCATGATAGTACATCTTTAATAAATAATGATATGATCATCAACTAAATCTTTGAGAAATAAGATGCTCACTAGGAGATAAATGACGTGGAAATAACTATAAAACACGACAGCATATATTTTGCCAAAGAAATGGGATTAATAAAAAAATTATCCATCGTCACAAAAGAAATACTCCACGAAAAGCCTACAGGACAAAAATAATATTTGCACATACATCATAAATGATTTGAAAGGCACATTAGCAAATTGAGGGTGTTGACTAACGCTTGACGACAAAGGGCTCAATTGCACAAATTGTGAAAGATAAAGGACAGCATTGAGAGGCCTTAATTGTATAGAAAAGTTTAAAACTGAATTGATCGTTGTGCAATATATTTAGAACTTTTTGAACAAATATTCCCATTGCATGATCATATTGAACCTCAACTTCACGTGTATTCTAAAATTTTGCTACACAATTTCCTTCTTTTGCTAAAGATGAAATTCATATCAGAAATCCCTGGAGCTATGTCATTAGTCATAGCTCAACAATCCTCTGGTGACCTAAAACAAAGGAGAAATGCCATTATTCAGATGCAACGCATGTGTAATCTTTATTGGTAAAATATAGAATGTTTTCCATTTCGCATCCGCCGGGAATAACCTTCTCATATTTATTCCTAAAATTGAATGAACTTCCAGAGTGTGTCCCCTTAGACAAATAATTTAATTATTTATTAAAATTCCTTAGTTACTTCATTTGTCTTTCCACTTCTTTATTTTTATTTCTTAATAACACGTACTTCTTTATGCAACATTCTTTGCTTCTTTTTTCTTGGTGATAACTTCTTTGTATAGTATCCTCTTTATAATGCAAGAAAAGAATGTTTAGATTCTCTACTTATCAAGTGTTGTGGATTGTAATAGTAGTAGAAGTCTACTGTAATATAATATCTCTTATTTTGGAGGATTAAGTAGAATGTGAATACGTAATTAACTCAATGTGAATAGACTACCTTTTGTGGACGAGCTTTAAAAAAAAAAAAAAATACGCATGGATCAAAAAGAAGAATGTGAGGGTGAGTTGCATGAGTATGTTGTGGGGTACTTTTGCTTCGTTCCCAATTGTTTCATCAATCGTTTGATATGTGTCCAATTCATTCCTTCAACCAATCAAGACACATGAAATGGGAAGAGCTAGAGAGAAATGGATCGAAGTGATACAGCATTCCATTCGTATTTGATGGATGAGTATAAGTCATTGACCATCTCCAATTTTTGCAAATTGGTCAAATTTAAGACTAATAGAGAAAAGTGAGATACTGAGACTAGAGTGCGCAGCAGAAAGTTATGGCTCTATTACTTCCATCTAAAACTATTTTGAGTGTTACTACTGACGACTCTTGTATTTGCAAAGGTTTCCCATTATGACTAAAAAGTAACCATCATCACCAGAAAAAATTATTTAAACATGCTTTACAAGTAGATGAATTAACAAAATTGTCCATCATAAAAGAAAAAAGAATATATGTTAGAGGGCTCTATCACATGACGACATAAACTTCAATAATAAGTAAATTGAAATGTATAATAAGTAGTGGCCGTTATGATTAAAAGTTCTAGGAGTACTCATTAGGAGAAAATATTTTGTCATATCTTATAAGTAATTTATAATAACATCCAATAAAAAAAAATTATAACATGATAGCTCACATTTAACAATTAAATGATAGAAATGTACTAAATATGTGCTAAATAAATTGCTTGCCAAAATTTGAACGATGTAGAAATACTTATTATACCATGGCAGTCAATATATGGTAAATAAAAAATCAATACAAGAATTAAGTCAAAAGATAGTCCATATTTCACAAATGTTGACATAAAATTAAGTAAATCTTTTTGTTAACTAAGATGCTCACTAAGAGTTGAGCTATGTAGAAGTGATTATTATGGGATGATGGTGAATATTTGACAAATAAATATTATTAGGGGATTAATAGAAAAATTATCTATTGTCACAAAAATAAAAAAATAATAGTAGCAAATTCATAGAAAAAATTATGCACTGTTATAGAAAGCCTATGGAACGAAAATAATATTGGTTTAGAGGGTTACATTGCAAGGTTGCGTATATATCTTAAACAAATATGAAAGTCATATTATCAAATTGACGATGTTGACTAATGATTGATGACAAAGAACGTGATTACATAAATTGTGAAAGACAAAGGACTATAATGTAAAAAAAAAAAGATGGGGGACTAAATCACATAAGTTGTAATACTTAGGAGACAAAAACTATACTTAACCCACCTTACCAAAATATATATATATATATATATATATATATATATACTTAACCCAATCCTAAAAAATATGGGACCAAGATAGCTACTCACCATAAATGAATGGAGGTCTCATTTATCATGGCAAACAACTCATAAGAAAGTCAATACTCAGTAAAAGAAAAAATTATGAAAAGACCTCACAAGAAATCAAAGCAAAAATCCAAATATCATATATGTGCATCAAACATGTACGTAGGAAAAGCATGGCCGCCACCAATTTACAGAAATCAGCTTTTCTTTGAAAACGCTCTGTCAAATATTATGCTTTTGTAATTTTGTAGTTGCATTGAAGTTACCAAGGGAGAGTGTCCTCATCACAATACTATGAGATGGAGGTATATATAATTTACCAACAACCAAGAAATTGGTCCTCAATTATGTTCAAGAATTAGGCAAAAACAACAATTAAGCAATTAATCGAAAGAGCTCTTTTACTTGTAGAAGCGACAAGTTTTAGAGACTCCAGATTGACAATAATTTTTATCTCAAACATAAAAGAGAAGATGGGCTCACATTCACTAAGAGAAATAGATAAAACTCTTACCTTGTTATTGTAAATCACATCTTCGGCTTCCTCAATAATCCATAATCTGCTACGCTTTTGAGGTTCCCTTTTATCTTCTTGACGAACAATTTCCCTTCCAAGATCTCTCAGTTGATCATGCATCATTAGATTGCCGTCTTCATCAATTTTAATTAGGGACATAAGACTCAATACTTCAATCCCCTTCTCCGGAAAAAAATCACGCGCATCCCACATATAAGTCGGACTTTCTTTAGATGATCCAACAAAAAAACATGCTATATCCAAAAAAATCTGTTGCTCCTCATACTCTAATGCATCATAACTCATCTTCAACGTCTCTTGCACTCTCTTTTCAGGCATCTTCTTTAATTTCTTTAATGTATCTTTCCATACTTTTTTTGTCTTTCCACATAAGAATGAACCTATTATTTCAAGAGCTAAGGGAAGCCCCCCAGTAGTTAATACAACATCACAAGAAGTAACCTCATAATCACTTGGAGGAGAATCCTTTCGAAATGCATGTCTACTAAATAAAATCAATGATTTATCCGAAGGCAACTCGTTGAGTGGGTACATGTGGTCGGCTCTAGCCTCGTCAAGGATCCCCTTGTTTCTAGTTGTTATGATGACTATACTTCCTGCTTTAAACCAATTATGATCTCCGGCCAAAGCGTTCAAGTGAGTAATATCATCCATGTCATCTAGAAGAACAAGAATTTTCTTACTTTTAAATCGAGATTTGATGACACTAATTCCCTGGTCAGCATTTGACACATCGAGTGATTTTCCTATTATGTCGGAAATGAGTTGCTTTTGTAGGCATATAATACTCTCGCGATGACATGTCTCTTGAATATTTGCCACAAAGCTATGATCCTCAAAACGACTAAAGAGTTTGTTGTATAACACCTTTGCAAGAGTTGTTTTACCGATACCGCCCATTCCATAAATTCCAATAATCCATGTTCTATTGAATGTAGCATCTATCTTAGCATCTATCTTGCTCATAATATGTTCCACTGGATCATCAATTCCCACCAATAGTTCGGGAACATTTAGCTGAAAAAGTCTTTTCAACTCGTGCATAACTTTTCCGACAACAATTTTAGCCAATGCCCCTTCACGCCTATCAAATAACAATGAATTTCAATTTAGGATGGTAACAGTTATATTCTTTTTTAAAAAAGATTTGGTTAAAAGAAGTTAACAATGTTTTGGTGGAGAATAGTGTACCCGTTTTCAACTTTCTCTGATTCCCATCCTTTTAAGCAACTGACTTCCTTAAGCACTTGTTCCCATTCCTCTGCAACAATTTTGCCCAATTTCTTTTTATGTGCATTGATAGCATCTCTTAATCTACCACTAGGATTTCGCAATTGCGAGGGTTCCACTTTGTAAAATATGGGCAACACTATATGCCCTCTGTTTCTTTTGCACTTCAATATATGAGCCAGCTCGCGAAGGCACCATTTGCTAGAAGCGTAATTCTCTGAGATAATCGGGATGGAGATCTTAGATTGTGTAATACTGCGGAGAAGTTCGGGTCCAATCTCCTCACCAACACGAAGCTCATTGTCATCTCTGAACACCTGAATTCTTGCATCGACAAGGCTGGTGTAGAGATAATCAGTGAAACTTTTGCGAGTGTCCGTCCCTCTAAAGCTCAAGAACACTTCATAATCATTTCCTTCTGTCTTTTTGGTTCTGCCTTCATTATCACCTACAGGTGGAGAGGACGATGAGGAAGAAGCCCTGGAATTCGGATCTTCTAAATGAGTGGGTTCATTTCTTTCCATCTCGAGAGCATTGGAGGAGCATAGCCTACAAAGGCAATATAAGAGCTCGAGGAAGATGCCCCACATATCGAATCTTTTAGGCTCCGCCTTCGTAATCACCTACAAAGGTAGTAAAAGAGATTGATGGAGCAGAGCCTCAAAGGAAAGCAAGAAACAGATATGAGAATATTTGGAATCCCATTTCTGGGAATTGCTGAAATGTCTGTCAGAGCTCATTTTGTCGCTACATTCAAACAAAAATGAAGTCTAATTGACAAAAAAGGAGATTGATCGAGCAGAGTTTTGAAAAAAAAAAGGTAGTTTCACAGTCCAGATCTCGGAATGCAGAAGTGTCTCTATGAACTCAAATCGAAACTCATCAAAGGAAAATGGAGCAATCGATTACCTGAGAAGTGCTCAAACAACACAATCCACTCACTGCTGTGATCTCTGCCGATTCTCAGCCTTCGACCTTGGATTAACTACACTCAACACTCTCTCCCGCGCTCGCTCGAACGATGCTGAGTTATAGACGTCCAACCGTCCCAGACGCTTTTATCCACGAAAACAGAGCAGGACATTTGCTTCGTGGATTCTGCCTAAGTTGTCTCTTCAAGCGGACCCACGGCGCTCCTCCTCTCCACTTTGCTTGGCAGCTACGAGGGCCAGCTGCTCAGAAACCGAAGCCCACCTGTGGCCCCCGCCTCGCATCTCGACGATATCTTGCCACTCCGAATGTACCGAATTGCCCCCTTCAGCTCACGTGGCGCACGGTCCGAGCAAGTTCCCGTGTTCTCCCCGACCGAGGCGACTTGGGGGTTGGGACTTTCGGAGCGATTTCTTTCGGCTTTTGAAAAAGGAGACTGGGACTGTGCAACGCTCCTCGACAGCGCTAACTGAGGTAGCTCCACATTTTGGCTCCACATTTTGGCCTTTTTCTCTTATGACTCATGAGGTGCATTACCTCTTTCGAAATAAAAGAGAATTTTGGTATGCAACCCTTTGATAAAAATTTAACGTGCACTTAAAAATATAATAGATGTTTAACATATAATTTTTTTTATTATAAAAAGGTATATTCTTCAAGTTTATTTACAAAAAGAATTATATAATTATCTATGTGACAGTATTTACATATTTTAAATATTTTAATGATCTATGTTAAACAAAAGTCCGACTATGAGAGTTGCGAAGGAATAGAAAGTAAAAATTAGTATATGAAGACTAGGTACACAATGTGTGCTTGGTTCCTTGCATTTATTGTCTCATATTTTGGGACTTGTTTCTTACCCGTTACTTTGCATTAGTGAAGAATTTGTTGATCTATTAATTTACGTACTTGATTTGTGCTTTGTCATTAATAAAAGGCTAGAAGTCAAGCCAAATAAATTGTTAAGATCTAAAATATATTCAACACTATACTCTAATGGCTTAAACTAAACAATTGCATCAGTAATTTCAAGTCGAACCTTATGTGCTAACTTGACTTTCATATAAATTGTTGATTTACGGATTTATGTACCTAATTTGTGCTTTTGCCATTGAGAAAAAGTTAGAAATTGAACTAGATGAATTGTTGAGATCTAAAATATATTCAGCACTGTACTCCAATGACATAAAAGTAAGACGATTGCACAGGTAATTTCAAGTCGAACCTCATGTACTGTAGCTGGACTTTCAACTTGACTCAACTTGTTTTTTCAAGGCTAAACTTTATTCATTTGTGAAAAATAAGCTGTGAGTACATGCCCATTTAGATAAAACTGTAAAATAATTATTGAAAATTTCGAGTAATGAATTTCAAATATGGATTTTGTGAAGTACTTAAAATGTTTTGACCAGAAAAAGAAAGTACTTAAAATGAAAGAAAATGTTGTTTGATAACAACTAATCACCATGGCATTACGCCGAAGGTGTGGGGAACCTACGCACGCGCTTTCATCAAAATGTGAGATCCAGCACGACTATATTATAAAATCGGGGCGTGAAAACTATTTTTTAACTGATGGTGGAGCACACATGGGGCTTTGGCTTTCCTTCGTCTCTTATGGCAAAGGCTTCATTGATACGGTGGAAATTTTTCTACGTAGGTGGGTTTCCTCTCTATCCGAGAATATATATATATATATCTATATGCATTGGTTAGTCAACTTATTTAGATAAACATTGTTGAAGCATAGAAAGATCGACCGGGGCTATTTGTGCAAAGCACATAATGCTGAGTTCTTGCCATCTAACGGTCCAAGACTCTTCATGCTAATCAAACTGCTGTGAGGCATGCCGCCAAGAGAACAATCTTTGCATGGGTAGTTTCCGCGGCATTTAGCGGAAGGCGTGCGGAACCGAAAGAGCAAAAATACTCACGTGCGCACATGCAAGCACGTGCAACACTCACTTGCTCCCACTGCTTTGATCGGAACTTGCGATCCAGCACGTCTTCCCTTTTATATTAATGAAAGTAAATCGACTTTTATATTTACGAAAAAAAATAGAAAAGAAAACTAAGGAGCGATGCTCATGGGCTCCAGCTGTGATTTCCACCGATTCTCAGCATTATATGAGGAAGGTGCATGCAGGTGCTTTCATTGAGATTTGAGATCCTCCAGCTTTGTCTTGACTTGGCTTGCCTTTTCTATTATAAACAGAATAGAAAAAGAAAACTAACGACCGACACTCACGTTGCTCCTGCTGCTAATGGACATGAGTCAATGATAAAAGCATGTCAACCGTGGGATTATATAGGATTTTGTTATTAAAGCCTGTAGGACGCAGTACTTTATCGTCTGGGAAAGTAATTCCGAAAATTAATCTCTTCTGAAATAATTTTCCCGAACAAGATTTCCCCACGCTACGTCATTTTTAAAGATTATCCAATCTTTTTTTTTTTTTGGTAAAAAATTATCCAATCTTTACCCTCCACTCAAGTCACTTTTATCTCTCCCCTTAAGTTAATAGTCTTTAAGGCTTCATGTTGAATTGCTAACTTCTCCCCATTTTTCATTCATTTTCCGAAATATTTTTAAGGGTTAATACCCTAAAAAACCCCAAACCGGCATACACTTGTAACAAATTTACCAAAAACTATTTTTTTGATCACAAAAAACCCCAAACTAGTATACCTTTGACAAATTTACCCCAAACTGATACACTTATGACAAATTTACCCTCTATTAGTTTTCGTTAAATTTTATTAAGTTAAATGACATGTGATAGTTAGCCGATATACCAATTTAGGATTTTACGCTCCGTCTGTCACCGTTTACAATTTTTGTGATTTTTTTTGTTGTATTAATCCAATTTAGCATAGGGTATATTTGTTACAAATTTACTATTTTTGGATTTTTTGCAGTCGAATAAATTAGTTTGGGGTAAATTTGTCATAAATGTACCAGTTTATGATTTTTTATAGTCAGTCGGGGTAAATTTGTCACAGGTATACCAATTTGGGATTTTTCATGGTCAAAAAAATAGTTTAGGATATATTTGTCACAAGTGTACAAGTTTGGGGTTTTTTAGGGTATTAACCCAATTTTTAAAGGTGTGGAAGTTTGAAAAAAAGTGGAATATGCAACCCTAAAAAATGTGCCAGTGATCAATTACGTCCATCTATAGTTCTTGAATTGTAAGTGAACGCAATTGAAGCTTCTCCTCAAGATCCAACTAATTGATTAATGAAATGCATCAATATGACAAAATTTATGCTATAAATATCTAAAATATTTTGGTCCGTTCAATCCAATTTTTTTCATGAGTGCCCCAGATATCACCTCTACCTTGTTGATTCTTACAAGTATACCTTTCGAATATCTTCACATGTATTTTACAGTCCACTTTTAATTCCAACTAATGACTTTGAGACATGTAAATCAATCTCCAATGTCGTTGAACCCACATGTTTTCTCCCAATCCTAACATCAAAACATAGACACACTTACTGTGTAGGGGCTTGCTTTTCGAGGCACAGAAAGAACTTGAGTTCTCTTTTATGTATTGCCCACACTTCTCGTTAATTGCGAACATGAATTTATCGAACATTTTGTCTTCCTCCTTTGCCTTCTCTTCTACGTGTTGCAGTGTCATCTCTTTATACGTGGCGAGAACTCCTTTCGGGCTGACCAAATTCCACTTTCCTCTTGTGAGTGCGTATATTACTCTTTGGTCTATCATGCTCAGGCCGTGAATTTCTTTCTTTCTTCACCGTTTTCTTCTTTTTTCTTTTTTCTTTTTTTGTTCTTTTCCTTTCAAATAGTGTTCGATTACTTCCAGTTTTGACTAAGAAAAATCAACTTGCATACTTTCAGCATGATGTGCATCTTTAATAATGAAAAGAATTGGCCAGTTAATTCTCCCAAAAATTGTTCAGAATATATTTATCAATAACGAATATTTGCTCCTTCATTCTTGCTGAAGTCATTGTGCTGCATATTTGATGTCTGGTCGAGCAAAGGAAATAAATGAATTAGGCTGAATTTCTCATTCCCGCAGGCTTAGTCTAATTAACTCGATTAAGTTCAAATCTGCTTGCACCAGTCCAATCAAAATGTAATTATATGTGGACTTACTATTAATCAATGAAGAATGCTCCTAACATCAACATCCAATTTAACTAATTTTTTTTAGGGGCCGGGATTGATTTTAATTTTTCTATGCAATAAATAACTAATTGGGTGATCAAAATTTAGGTGTCAAATCCACTGCTGATTATATTTTCCTCACAGCTATTGGTTTGGCTTGAAGATTTTGTTCCCTCTTGACGCATATGATGAGACAAGTTCATAGAGAGATGTTCATAGTTGTGACCTTTTCTCGGCATTTGATGTCGTTGAGATTGGACCCAGACACCATTGAAATTGTGAGTATGCAGTGTGACCATTCCATTCATTGCTCATGTAATACAAAGTAGACGTACTTGTCTTGTCAGGTTAGGCATTCTTCTGCTGATGCAAATTATATTAATTTAGACCATAATTTCTCAGCTGCTGCCACCATTGTGCTGATATTTGCTGTGGATTAGCTGTTGGTTTTTGGAAATCAGTTTCCTTCTTATCCTCTACTTTCACATTTTATCTACCGTACTTTTACTTTGTTGAATCAAGTTCTTCGAATTTCATAAATTTTCTAATCAAATCCCTCAAAAACAAAACCTGACCAATTCCAACTAGCATAACACATCAGATGATGTCGTTGTGTGACATGAACAATAATTTTCCAATGTAGATATCTACTTTGGCATACACCTTAGCTAATTTTTATCCATGTAACATTCTAACATTGTCCATATTGGATAAATTTTTCCATACATGTCTACGTGGGCATTCACATATCTGCATCATACTAGGGTGTTGTTCAACGGTTACATTAGCTGAATTTGGTTGAATCTTGATTAGGAAATTTGTGAAAGTAAAAAGCAAAAAAAAAAAAAAAAAAAAAAAACTAGAGAAGTTTAAAGTATGGGGATGTAATAAGAAGGAAAGGTGGATGAAAACTACCCAATGTAGGGCGTGCATGGAAACGCTCCAAAGAAACGTTTCTGGAACACTTCTGCACGGATTTTGTTCCCGGGAACAAAAAAAGAACAGAAACGCGTTTGGTTGCGTTTCTTGTTCTTTTTTTTTGTTTTTTTGTTCCAGGAACAAAATTGGAGCAAAAAAAAGAAACACAAAAAAGTTGTTTCTAGAGAAAGAAACACTTCTTCGAAGCCAAAAAAGAACAAAAATTTCTTCTCTCTCTTCTCTTTTCTTCTTCTTTTCTTCTTTTTTCTTTGGCCGATCGTTGGCCTCAGCCATGGCCGGCGACCAGCCGTCGAGGGTCGGCGACCTCGCCGAAGCGTCACCGGCCCCCGGCGAGGCCGAGCCTCGCCCGGGCCGGGCGAGCTCGGGCTCACCCAGATCCGGCGAGGCCGAGCCTCGCCATGGCTAGGCGAGCTCGAGCTCGCCCGATCCGGCGAGGCTCGGCTTCGCCGGGGCCGGCAAGCCTCGCCGTGGATCGGGCGAGGCTGCCGTCGAAAAAAAAAAAATAAAAAAGAAAGGAAAAAATGAAAAATAAAATAAAAATGTTTAAAAAATTAAAAGAAACAAAAAAAGAATAAAATTTACCAAACGTGTTTCTATTCATTTTTTCCCGGAACAAACGTTGCCAAACGCGTTCTTTTGTTCAAAATTGTTCCCGGAACAAAAACACTTTTTTTTTTTTTCGTTCCCTAGAACAAAAAAAGAACAGAAACGTTACCATTCGCACCCATATATATCTTCTTTTTGTCTTTTACACTTATGCTGGATCTTTACTCCATTGTGCTTACAAAGTTCCAGATTTCTTTTAATTGATTATGACATTTCTTTGGTGATTTGCAAAAGATCGACAGTGTGGCTTCTTGGACTTATTTTTATGTTGTGTCTCATCATGGTTATTCGGTCTAATGGTCCTATCACTCCCGTGTCAAATTTTTCGTGAGTCAAATGGTGACAAATGCAATAGCACCACCCAAGCATAAGATATCGAGTTTATGTATTAAACTCGAATGCTTACTGCTTACAAGTATAAGATGATCATAATAATATCAAAATGCTGATCTTTGACCTCAAACTTCTCCTAGCTCTTGGATAAGATGGTGCATGGTCATATTTTATATTTTAAGTGATATTCTATCGGTTGTGATTATGCTCTGTCAATGTAAATTTATAGCAAAAAATTACCTTTGAACTAGAGTATGTATAAAAAATTTGCATAGTAACTTTTGCTTGGTTCGTCAATCTTTCTTTCTTAAATTAAGTCAATATGATGTTCTCCTATGCTAGTGATGTGCCATGGGTCTCTTCCTTTGATTTTATTGCATGGTTCAATGACGTTGCTAAAGATTTCAAGTACGGCACATACTTGCTCCACCGCTACGACGGTCAGCTGCTCTGAAACCGAAGCCTAAGCAGGGTTCTCGCCTCGGATCTCGAGGATATCTTCTGCCACTCCGAGTTGCCCCCCGGCCTCACGTGGCGCGCGGACCAAGCGAGTTCCCGTGTTCTCCCCAACCGAGGCGACGTGGGGGTTGGACTTTCGGAGCGATTACTTACGGCTTTTGAAAAAGGAGATAGGAATATCCAACGCTCCTCGGACCTCGACGACAGCGCTGCATGGCCACACAGACGTGGACTCGACGGAAACTGAGGTGGCTCCATATTTTGGCCTGGTGTATTACCTCTTCTAAGATATAAGATAATTTTGGTATAGCATAATAGATGTTTAACATTTAAAAAATTAATATACATACTTTAAGTTAAATTACAAAAAGAATTGTATAATTATCTATGTGACGGTATTTATATATTTTGAATCTTTTAAGTGATTTATGTTAAACAAAAGTTCAACTATGTGAATTAAGTAGAAAAAGGAAAGTAAAAATTAGTATATGAAGATTAGGTACATGACATGTGTTTGGTTCCTCACATTTGTAAGCATAAATTTGTTTCGTATTTGAGGACTTGTGTTGCTAATCCTTTGCATTAGTGGAAGATTTGTTGACTCATGGATTTATGTACCTAATTTGTGCTTCGTCGTTAAGAAAAAGTTAGAAACTAAATTAAATGAATTGTTGAGATCTAAAATATATTCAGCACTGTACTCCAATGACTTAAAAAGTAAATGATTGCACAGGTAATTTCAAGTCGAACCTCATGTACTATAGCTGGACTTTCAACTTGACTCAACTTGTTTTTTTCCAAGGCTAAACTTAATTTATTTATGAAAATATAAGCTGGGAGTACGTGCCCGTTTAGATAAATCTGTAAAAAAATTACTGAAAATTTCGAGTACTGAATTTCAAATTAGGACCATTTTAAGTACTTAAAATGTTTTGACCAAAAAAAGAAAGTACTTAAAATTAAAGAGGATTATACTGTTTAATTTATTATGAGAATAATAATTTATTTTGGACTACAAAAATTCAAATCACGAATAATTATAAATTGTTATGAGACCTACTTCCTCAAGAATTTGTGGCTCACAACAAATATTATTCTTACAGTACTCAATGACTTTTATGTTAGCAAAGTGCATTGATAATAACTAAATTTCCAGGGCATTACGCGGAAGGTGCGGGGAACCTATGCATGTGCTTTCATTGAAATGTGAGATCCAGCACAACTTGATTATAAAATTGGGGCGTGGAAACTATTTTTTAACTGGTGGTGGAGCAAACATGGGGCTTTCGTTTTCCTTCGTCTCTTGTGGCGAAGGCTTCATCGACATTACATGCAAAAATATTCCGACAACACTTGAGGGCAAGCTGGGTTTTGCCTTTTTTTATCGATCATTTGTTTATTGGATAGAGTATATCTGTCATTGTCTTTGTCATCATAATCACTTAAACAAGGTCACATTTGAGTTTTATACTTAATATCTTAGCCATTAGTACGTGCACATTTCTTTAATAGAGAAGGTCCGGCAAACGAAGCAATCTTAAGGTATTGTACAACTTTCTAGCCATGTTGCTTTGTTGGCAATGTAAGAGCTGTTCTCTCTCTTAATATTCTTGATCCAATAAATATATTTTCCTCCTCATATTAATGAAATAAGTGGAAAAAAAAAAAGACTCATGCTCGTTATAGTTATTTATCATTAGTGATTGGATATTATGAAACAACTATACTGCAATATCATGACCTAGACCAATTATTTTGCTATATAATATGGCATCATAACTAATTGTTTTAATTTATTTTTTTTGTTTCCTATTTACAATCTATTTTGTTAGCACCTTTAATGTACTACCTCAAATTACAAATGGAAATAAAAAAGTGATAAAATAGTGGATATTGTAGTTCACAAGCACAACAGTTTACCCGTTACGTGTTTCGTTATGGAAAAAAAAAGTAAGTATATGCATATAATAAATATCAAATAGCAAAAAGAAAACAAAATAAAGTTTAGGGAAGAACATGAAATGCAATTTCTTTCACATTATAAAGTTCATTTGTCTCTTCTAATTGTGCTTATACTAATTAGTGCGTGTGATCAATGGATAAAACCGTCCTTGAAAAAAAAAAAAAAGAAAAGATTGGAACCTAGGATGTAAGCGGGGAAAAAGAAACTTTCTAAATTGTTTATGTCATTGAGAGAAAAGATATATGCATGCTCGAAGTTTATCGAGGATCAAGAAGTGTAGCTGCAAATGATGAAATTAGTGAGATCCTAAACTTTTACTGGCTTGAAAGACAAAATATTTAGAGTGGATGAACCAACATTCCAAATAATCGAAATTTGTCTACCTTGCTAGGGTTTCCTCTTCATCCTACGATATAATATGATTATCAGTGACTATTTGTGCAAAGTCCATAATGATGAAAACGTGTATTGCAACTTTTTTAATGTGTTTTAGTGAATTTCACAATCACAATACCTCTAAAGTACAATAGTTTCAGGTGTTACAATTGTAAAATATATTTTATCGCACACAAAGATCACAATACTTCAGAATACCGATGTAATCAGGAGGGGAAAAAGAAATTCATTAGTAATTTATGTTGTGTAGAGGAAAATATATATATGTTTACCCACCTATGTGATCTCCGCCAATTCTCAGCCTTCGACGTTCGATACGCTTTTCACTATGCGTGCTTGAACAATGCCAGGCAACATAGAACTGTGCAGAAGCTTTTTTGATTTAAAGCAAGCACGATCTTGACTTGACTCACCTTTTCTTTTTCTCTCAATAAAGATATAGAAAAAAAAAAAAAACAAAGGGCATTGTACGCGTAATTTCCGCAGCATTTTATGGAAGGTGCATAGAACCATCCTATGTAAGCGCTTCTTGACTTGACTTGCTTTTTTGTCTATTAATAAAAGAAAAGGAAAATAAAACTAATAAAAGAAAAGGAAAAGAAAACTAACCAGCAAGACTCCCATGCTCCAGGTGCTAATAGACATGAGTCAATCTAAAAAACATGTTATGACACGAATGTCGGTAGGACATTTTTTTAAGATATTCGGATAAGGAAAGTAAAGCCTACTCTTTTTTCTCTCTTTCAAAAGAGATTCCCCAAAAAAAGCACACAATGCTGAGTTGCCATCCAACAGTCCAAACGCATGCTACGCGGGAAGGGTAATAATTGCACACGTAATTTTCGCACCATTATGCGAATTGTGCGCGTGCTTTTTGACTAGACTTGCTTTTCCTATAACTAAAGAAATAAAAACAAAAATCAACATCAATTCCGATGCTCTGAGTCGGTAAGCATAATCTCTAGCAACTAATTTAATCAAAAAAGCAAATTGCGATAACCCTTTTTCTCTCTCTTTGCAGGATGGATGCATAGAACAACATCCAATCCAACTTAATATCACGAAGGTCTCTTATCGCCCATGTTAGCGCCTAAAGATCATGGCATGCATATTGGCATATAAGTGCATTTAGTTTAGCATTCCCAATGAGCTTTTAACCTCCAAAACCCCTTAGGGAAATGTTGGACCGTTTGGCAGCCATTTTGAAGTAGCTTTCAAGTGAAAGTCAATATTGGGAACGCTGAAAGTCCAATGTTAGTAGGAACTAGCATTGAGTTTTTACTATTTTGCCAAATGCTGAAACTTATGTTTTTCTTTCAAAACTATCCTCGCTCATTCTTCAAATTACTAATTTTGCCATCGTTATTATTTTTATCAGAAAATCAGAGGCTAACCGCCAAATTCATACCTAGAGTCGCATCATTACATGTTGTTTAAGGTCAATTGAAGATTTGATGCAGACAATTTACTAGTTACTAGAATTGCGTGAGACTCTATATCCCAAATTTGAATGGAGATACGAGTATATTAGCAAATGTACTATATCAACAAGTCTGGAGAATCTAAGTATATGGATATTGAATAATCATATGGGAAGATTTGCGAGTTGGACAATTATGACGACTGTATTTGCACAATTAATAATTAATTTAGTTGAGGTGTTATGCTAAATCCCTCTCATTACGTAAATGAGATGACTATATTCGATCATTCTTTTTTCTCTTCACATACTCTCCCTCCCTATTGGGTGGAATCGCAAGTTCATATTTGGGAATACATGTCAAGGCCATACTATTTCTACACAAACCTTAAATAATCTAAACTTTGTAATTGGCATTCTGCGATGATACATAAACACTGAAATTCATATATGCGAAACTTTTAGCAAGTGTAGGTGAAAGCTTTGATTGAAATTTGAGATCCAACCCACCCGACTTGACTTGCTTTTCTATTAATAAAAGAGAATAGAAAAAATAAAAAGTTGACGACCTGTACTTCTTAAATTGTTTGTGATTAGTGATTGGATATTAGAACCAACTAAACCACAATATGATGACTTAGACTTGCCTTTTTCATTAAAGAAAAGGAAAATCAAAGGGCAATCATTGCAAGCGTAATTTCTGCAGAATTTTGCGGAAGGTGCATGGAACCATCAAATGCAGGCGCTTTTTGACCTGACTTGCTTTTCCATTAATAAGAGAAACAGAAAAGAAAAGAAACTAGTGATACTCCCAGGGTCCTAAATTCCTGGTGGGATTATCCATGAGTCAATTACAAAAACATCACCAGTTGGATTATTATTTTCAAAGCACAATCTGACTTTTTTCTTTCAAAAGAGATTTCTCTTGAAAAAAAAAATCTCGAAATATATCTCCCTCGATTCTCAAAATCTCTATACCACGTCTAAAAATTATCTAGTCACTATCCCCTCACCTAATGCATTTTTATATCACTCCTTATATTATTTTTATTTTTGACATTTAACATTACTTTTATAGTTTAATGCAACATTTACAATTTCTTAGCTACTGGGTTATTTGCAATTGGCCAACTATTTAGGGAGACATTTTTCCTTTTTATTTCATTTTGGTTGAACCTTTTATCTCATGTTGACACACTATTTTTTTTTAAAAAACTTTTAAGTAAAGATTATCACTTATTCATCTAAATGTATTTGTCATTAGTGATTGGATATTGTGAACCAGCTATATTACAATAACATGACTTTGACCAATTATATTGTTTTATAGTATTGCATCATCGGCAACTGTTATTATTATTATTATTATTATTATTATTATTATTATTATTATTATTATTATTATTATTCGTTTCCTTTCCCTTTCCCTTTCCCTTTCATTTTCCTTTTCATTTTCATTTTCATTTTCATTTTTCTTTTCCTTTTCCTTTTCCTTTTCCTTTTCATTTTCATTTTCCTTTTCCTTTTCCTTTTCCTTTTCCTTTTCTTTTTCCTTGTCCTTTTCCTTAGTAGAGTCTTAAAAAAAGAAAAGAAAAGAGACCTGTGATAATATGGTGAACATTGTAACCCACAAGGATGACTTTTTACTGGTTACGTGTTGCCCTCTTTCCCTTTCCCTTTCATTTTCCTTTTCTTTTTCCTTTTCCTTTTCCCTAGTAGAGTCTTAAAAAAAGAAAAGAAAAGAGACCTGTGATAATACGGTGGACATTGTAACCCACAAGGATGACTTTTTATTGGTTACGTGTTGCCCCCTTTCCCTTTCCCTTTCCTTTTCTTTTTCCTTTTCCTTTTCCTTTTCCTTTTCCTTAGTAGAGTCTTAAAAAAAAGAAAAGAAAAGAGACCTGTGATAATATGGTGGACATTGTAACCCACAAGGATGACTTTTTACTGGTTACGTGTTGCCCCCTTTCCCTTTCCCTTTCATTTTCCTTTTCCTTTTCCTTTTCCTTTTCCTTAGTAGAGTCTTAAAAAAAGAAAAGAAAAGAGACCTGTGATAATATGGTGGACATTGTAACCCACAAGGATGACTTTTTACTGGTTACGTGTTGCCCCCTTTCCCTTTCCCTTTCCTTTTCCTTTTCCTTTTCTTTTTCCTTTTCCTTTTCCTTTTCCTTAGTAGAGTCTTAAAAAAAGAAAAGAAAAGAGACCTGTGATAATATGGTGGACATTGTAACCCACAAGGATGACTTTTTACTGGTTACGTGTTGCCCCCTTTTCCTTTTCCTTTTCTTTTTCCTTTTCCTTTTCCTTTTCCTTTTCCTTAGTAGAGTCTTAAAAAAAGAAAAGAAAGAGACCTGTGATAATATGGTGGACATTGTAACCCACAAGGATGACTTTTTACTGGTTACGTGTTGCCTTGTGGAAGAAATAACAAGCGTATGCATATAGTAAAGATTATATATATATTTCAGGGAAAAATATGAATGCAATTTTTTCACATTGTGAAGTGTTCTTTTTTCCCTAATGGTGCATTGAATAGTTGGTGGGCTTGCTTGATGGATAAATACCTCCCGAAAAAAATTGAAATCTTGTATATAATTGGGGCAAAAAAGTTTGCCAATCATTTTGTTGTTTAGAGAAAAGATAAACATTCATCCAAAGTTTTTTATGGATCGAGAACTCTAGCAACAAAGGATGGAATTAGTGAGGTTCCAAACTTTTTACTTGAATGGAAGCCAAAATATTTACATATATACATATATACATATATATATAAAACACAATAAGACATGATAACATAGTGGACATTGTAGGTTATGAGGACAACGATGTACTGTTTACGCGTTTCGTTATGAAAGAAATAAATAAGAAGATGTACATGATAATAATGATTACATGGTGAAAGATAAAACAAAATATATTTTAGGAAAGAATATAGAATGTGACTTTCTTGCATGGTAGAGTGTATTTATTTTTTAAGTAATCGGTGGGCGTGCTTGATGGATCAATCTCTCCAGAGGCAAAAAAAAAAGTTGAAATCCTAGATGTAATCTACACAATGAAAAGTTTGTCAGTCATCTATATTGTCTTGATAAACGATAAATATTGATTCAGAGTCATTTGAGAATAAAAAAAATGCAGTAAGAAAGGATGAAATTAGTGAGGCCCTGGATTTTTACTTGCTTGGAAGGCAAAATATTTAGAGTGAATGAACCAAACTTCCATTATTTGAATGGAAAAATGGAATTGGTAGGGTTTCCTCATCTTCCGAAAATATATACAAATGAGTTAGTAATTTATTTAGATTAAAGAAAGATCGATGACGGTCTATATGTACAAAGCCCATCATATTGAGACTTCTTTGACTTACTTTCCAGTTCGAGATATACTACATTTGCGTTTTCTTCCAATTCCCACAAAAGACTAATCATTTATTGGATTCTGAAATAATGATACATCACTTTAGTCGTCGAAATCACGATGCGCCACTCCAAAAATTAAATAAGTGATTAAAATTATTTGCACTTGTAAACACTCGTGTAGTCAAGTCGGGAACTATTATTTACTTTTCCAATAAAGTGGTTGTCTCATGAACAATTGCTTTTGTTTTGTCTTTTGATTTTATTTTATTTTTCAGTCAAAAAAGTACATTCATTCCTTCAATCATAAAGGCTCTACTAGAGCAAGTCAAGGAAATTCTTATGCGATATTCCAAAGTGGTCGATGGAGGCAAAGACAACCAGTTGGTGGGGAGAGCCCTGTTTCAGTGGGCCCTGACGATCAAATCCATAACTTGATTAGCCTTGCAAGGCAATAGACAATTTTCCATGAGCTTTCTTCTCGGCCCATGATGCACTCACAATTTTAAGGCAGTCACTAAATATCACAAAGAACAGATCCCTCTCCACGTGCAGGGCAGATGACACACAATCCTTGCTTTCACGTGCTAGATTCTCTTCCTCTGCAAGAAGAGAAGGCATTCTTTTATGGCTAGGGCTTCCGTGTTTATTTGGTAATGGAGTAGAAACCTGTGGTTATTCAATTTATTTAATTAGAGCGAGTTCAATAAATTATTGAAGGCATTGGCTTTAGGTAAGCTCAGTGCATCACAACCGTTAGATCATGTGTATCTCATGTAGGATGTACTAAAATTAATTGAGATCTCGGCTCATTAATTCATGATTTCATATTTCATAATCTGCTCTTTTTTCTTTTTCTTTTTTTGTATATGGGATGAGATTTGTCAAGGTATGCGTTAAGAATGTGATACAATTTTGTTGAAAATTTGAAAGCATGGAATATATCGCTTCAAGGCCCAAACGAGCACAATCACATCTACGTGCAAAGTGTTATTCCCTTCACCCAAGTGCATGCTTCTAAATAATGTGAAAATCTTATACTTAGACATGCCCAAACGGATCAACTTATTTTGGGACCATACGGTTATTGATGTACTAATTTAGGTAATTCGGTCAAATTAAGGTTCACAACTTCAAATAAAAGTAAGTAACATAATGCATTAATAATCCATCAAAATAATGTCAGTTGATTATTCATGTGGTCAGTAATTTTTGAAGTATAAATAGATGTCAGTAATTTTTAAAACATATTGATAAGAAACTGACATATGACGAGTTGAGCAACTTATCAATCATTTCTTTTTTCCATTAACAGGATGTGATGTGTTAAATTATTTCTCCAGTTACGAAGCTCGCTTGTTCAAATGATCTTAATAATTCAAATTTTGTGTGTCCTTTAATCAAAATTAAATTTGGATTTCTTGTGCAGTGGTTTCTTTGGATAATTGAAGGTTTGTTATTCCGTCGGAAATATATCTCAAGATCCGGCCACCATGATTGGTGTCTTCCTTCATCTAAGTTTGACCGGTTGATCAAGAAGTGGATGCCTTCTTCATTGCAAAAGTCGGACAAGTGAGGGGACAGCGTATGGGGGCCAAATGAAGAGAGAGAAAGAAAAATGAAGTAGGACAAAAATGACAACATGACAGTCACCGACGATTTGGAAAGATGTACCTGCATAAGACTTTGTTTTTGCACGGGACGCTAGCAACTCTGCGAAGGTACTAAGCATCGCCATCGTGGTGGCGACCGGCAGGTGTGGAAACCGATGGCGGAGAAAAGAGAGAGGATCGGAAATGAAAAAAGGATAGGAATATTTTCCTTTGCTTTAAATTGAGTTTGCGTAACTTTTGTTTAGTGTGCTATCATGTCAGCAATTGTGTTAAATAACGAAGCCATGTCGGGTAAAAAAAAGACATGACCTGGCAATAATAGTAGAGACACCACGTTGAACATCAAGAAAGTAATACTTCATTATATGAAAAGAAAGTTCAGTCACTTAATTACTTGTTGAGCAAAAATACAAACCCTTATTAGGTCATTTTCCTAAAAAGAGAATTTTTTATTTCACTAAAATGTGGCATGAGCCTTAACTTTTGATCCAAAGTGAAAGTTTCGGAAAACCTAGCACTGTAAGGAAGAGATAGAGTTTAAAACAAATTAATCGAATTATAAAGTCTCATTTACAGGGCTCATGTGAGATCTATATGATCAATGGCTATAATGAATGTGATTCACTGAATATGGATCTAAGCAAGTATTCCCTCACACTCCTCGTGACACTGCAAGAGAGGAGAAATGAGGTTTAAAATAAGTAAGTTCTAGCAATTTTAGACTTAATAATAGATAAGTTTAAGAAGGCACAATGGCGCTGTATCTAGGAACAATAATTTAGGTCCCCAATTCAAGAGTCTATTTGGTATCGTTTCCCTGCAAACAGATTTTGCTATGAAGATGTGTATTGCAGCTTTTATAATGTATTTGGTGAATATTTTACAGCCGCACCACAACTAAAGTTACGACAGTTTTCTCACAGTTATCTTATTCAACTTTCAGATGATATTGGTATAAAGTACATTTTATTAAAACAGCAAAATTGTAACACTTCACAATACAGTAAAGTTACATTTCAACTACAACTATACCAAACGAGATCTGATTCCCTTCAAACTCTCTAATCAAGAACCTCTCCTAAAAAAGGGGGGAAACCCAATCTCTTTCCGATTTTTAAGTGGAACTAATTCTAATTTATGTTGAAATGCCAGAAAAAAAAATGTCCGAGCTAGTTTCACTTCGCTATTGATTATGCAAAATCGATGAGGTTGAACTCGCTAAACACGAATCAAATCAAGACACTCTCAGATTACACTTCCAGCTTCTCCATTCATTTTGCAGTTTCAGCTTTTCCATTCGTTTAAAGTGCGATGACAATATAGGCTCGTGATGGGAAATAATAATCTTCTGTGCGTAGTACATGAGGAAGGGTAATTGGAATGCAGATCAGCTCACAAAAGGCTCATTCTCATGCTCCTACCTGCTCGTGTTCATGCGGCTCAACACACTATAGAAGCTCAAGGCGTAAGCGGCTTCGGTCCCCGGCGGAACTGTCTGAGAATATTCCCCACAGGACCAGTCATTCTGTCCCTAACCGCTCTAAAAAAAGACGGAACTTAATTCTGAAAGGTTGCAGTTTAATGAGCACTGAGAAAACAAACGGAGAGTCAGTTTCATTCTTGGCAACTATGGCATATACTCGTAATCATGTCTAAAGATTGAAAAACCAAACAATATCAAGTGAACATCACTAATGTGCTTTCAAATCGGACGATTACTGGAATCAATTCACACTAAGGTCTGATACACATTTCATCGAACAGATTATGGTCAATCGGTTGTGGAACAGATCAAAGCCATTTCGAGCTCAAATTTAGAACTAGACTCAACCTAAATCAGTACATGATGTTCGAAATCCAAAGAAAAAAATTCAAATATGATCAATTTCATCATAATAAGAGAATCGGACTCTCGGCCTCTCACTTGTGACAACGGAACAAGAGATGCTACCTGGTCAATCAAGTGGACTGAGGCCGCGGTTTGGCGTACGAATCACTGAAAGAAGCTCCAGAACGTGTCGATGATCGAAACCTGAACAGGTGGAGAAGCTTCGAGCGGAACGACAACATTTCGAAGCTCTCGGCCGCGGAAGGGAAACGAAGGAGACGAGTCGCGGCATTGAAGAGGCTGTTGATGCCGGCGACGGCCACTGTGATCGATTCAGGACGCTTGAAATCGCCAACTGAATCGAACGGAATCGCTTTTTTGAGATGAATTTTCCTTGCTCGATTTTTTTTTTTTTGGTTATGGAATGGTGCTCTCGATGAAATGAACAAACGTGATCCTCCTGAGACTGATGGTGGACGCCGCAACCAACAAAGGAGTTGGAACTCGTAATGATCGGCGATGGTAGCTAGCGGCTATATCGGAACTTGAGACCCCGCGACGAAAGGTTATCCAAAGGTGACTGGAGACGATGGAAGATGGAGCCATTTTCCCCTGCTTCCTCCCTTCTGCGTGCGCGAGTTATCCCTTAGTGAATGGCGTTTTGCTTCTTCTTCTTCATGATCGAACACTTCCATTGACGTTTTTGTTGAGTTCTGACTCATTATACCTCTTAGAAATACTTCTTTTACCAAATTGCCTCCCAATGCCATTGCCCATCTCCTTTTTATAATTCTTTGCCCATCTCCTTTTTATAATTCTTTGCTTGAAGGTTAATTCAACTCTCATAGCAATTGTTATACAATTGATTCGTATTATGACTATCTAAAAAGGTATGAATGATTTGAGAAAGAGTAAAAATAAATAATGTTAGGTGCACGAAGAGCTTTTTTTTTTTTTTTTTGAAGAGACTATCTGGTAAGCTTTCCTGCAGTAACTTCAGCTATAAAGGATGGATGATGTAGCTTTTGTAAGGTGTTTGACAAATTTTTTGCACTTATAGCCCCTTCAAGATTACCACAACTTTTTAGGAAATTGCTTCACCCAATTTTGAGATGTTGGAGTTCCTGTTGACACATGATTTTTAATTGATAACTTAAGCAAAATCGGCAATCTAGGCTGCTTTTATTAAAAAAGAAGAAGAAGAATAAATAAAACACAAAATGAAAAATACAAAAAAATAATAATAATGACATAAAAGGGACTTCAATTCATCAACTAATTGGAAAGGCGCTAGGCTCGATCCAATTCGTCCAAGCCAAGCCCATGGCCCATCCACATTTGTTAAGTTCATCCAACTTTCATTGCTCGGACCCATAAAAGCCCAAAAACCGGACCATGTCGTTGGTGTTTGAAACTTCATTGCCATCGCACTTTCAGATATTCACCGGGAACTCCCCCTTGACAAGGTGATTTCATTTCCTACCCTGTTTTGGAAAGATGAGTGACTGAACCACATTCATGTAACTCATGTGAATGTCACTGATGATCTAGGCTGTAATGTGATGATTTGTAACTGTTTTGTGGTTCCGACACTGATTTTAAACGAAAACACAGCCTCAATTTATTGACCAGATTCAATCCATTCGGTACACAGACTATCTGATGTAATGTCTCTACTGTATGTGAAATAATTTCTAATCTAATTCAGTCTAATGAAATTTCAACACAGATTACTACTACCAACCAGTCCGTAAGCATTCAGATTTGATTCTCCTTATACAAATAAATGAAGAGATATAATGCTCATGTCATGTGGATAACGTACTGAACTTCGAATGAGTTGGTAGACTCTTGTTTGCTCTGAAGAGGACGATGGGCTGAAAGAAGAATAAATAATAATAAAAAAGGACGAAAGATGTAAGAAAAGAGGAAAAAAATGGATAAAAAATAATAATAAGATAGGTTGGCGTGGGCTTAGGGTTTAATCTATTTGTAATAGAAATTGGGCTTAAAGATGGACTTGGTGCAGTTAGAGGAGAAAGTGAGCTAGAGTAGTTTCCATGGGTAAATGGGCTTAAAATAGGTATAATCTGAATTAGGCTCAGTAGAGTTAGAATTGGATGGATCTGGATATAATAGCCCGAATTTTGCCCATTAGCCCAAATTCGTGAGACCAGTATGCGGCTCATATCCGGACCAGGCCCAAGGGTCCGGCCCGAGTCCCTATTTTTAGAAAATAATTAAAATTAAATTTTCAAAAAAATTCGAAAATATGAAAAATTGGAAAATGGTTAGTAACAGAGACCTTGATTAGGTCGTTAAGTTTTAGTGCTAGATTTAGCTTAGTTTCTTATAGTTTTAGTTTCTCTACATATAGTTTGGTGATTTTAATGAGTACCTTTGATTTAGGTGAGGTTACGTAGAATAGTGTTTGAGAAAAGGAATTGGACTTAATTTGAATTTAGCTTACGGGATTGTTGTATTGAGGCTTAAAAACAAAGCCGTGTATACTTGGCACTTCATTAGGTGTACTTTCTTATACTTTACTTTTGTCGAATTAATCATAATTGTTTACTTTTCCTTTATTGCGCACTCATGCATGGACACCGATTAGTGGCATAGGTTAATAAAAGGGTCCAAGATTGCATAGACACTTAGTTAACAAATTAATCAAGTCTAGGCACTAAAAGAGCATTAATTAAATAACTAGTGTAATCAAGTTCTTGGGTTTTAGCCGACCACAATGGAGTAGTGGCGACTTCTTTACATAAAGTTAATGTATTCTTAAAAAAGCTTACCTTCAAAAGACTCCCAATAGTGACTCTAGAACCATATGTTTTTCTGCAGTCCTTAGCAACTCAATCCCAAATGAATTTGCTAGAATTTTGATACTATTGTCACTTGTTGAGACAGCTAACAGAACTCCTTCCTTGTTAAATCTAATACAAGGTGAAGCCTGCAAATTTAAAGAGTGAGGTAATTAACAGAAAGTTTGGTTAATTCATTCAAAATAAATTAACAATAATGAATTACCAGCAATCCACCATTAGCATCGGTACTTGTTAGTAGACTATCATTGTTCATATCCCAAAATTTGACCATGAACTCGTCACCAGCAGCCAAAAATCTATTTTTGATGGTATCAAACTGCACAACCCCACTAGAACTCTTTCCAAGTCCATGATATGTACGCTTGATAGCCCCCTCAAGTTCAACCCATTCAACCAAGTATGACTCTCCTTCTTTATTGGTCCCACACGAGAACAACCTATAGCAAATTAAAATCGCTAAAATAGGTTATTTCAGTGAAAAAGAAAGACTCGGGATGAAATCAAGCTTGAAATGCGATGCTGATGGTTTGAACCTTTTTCCATTAGCATTGTATGCAATCATGGTAGAAGAGTGACCCGGTGCATCATAGTCAACTCTTGACCCTAGGTTGTCATAAAGCCAAGCCTTAATTTTCCCATCTGTTGATGTTGAGAAGATGTACTACACAATAAAACAATTGTATAACCAATTTCAGTAACATGCCCAAATAGAGCACATCCACTTAAATTCGAATTATTAAAACATAGCATCCTAAAAATAATGAGATTTCATAAGATATCTTTGTAATAAAGTGTCCACTATGCACAACCATAATTTTTTTTTAAAAAATAAAATGAAGAAAATAACATTGCCAATTGCTGCTCCACTCAGACATAATAAACAGCCTTCTTTTATAAATTTAACCAATCATAACCGAAGGAGGAAATTGAGGGAAAACAAATAATGGAAGTAGAGGAATTTTCTTTTTGAATGTATAATTAAGCAGGAAGTCATTATTGCAAAGACCTTTACCTAGTTGTCGATGCTTAGTAGCATTACCTGAAAGATTCAAATTAGTAGGTTGATCTTTGGACCAATTTCACCATGTTTGACAAGCACATTCTAATTAAGACAGGTTAAAAGTTGGAAGACTTGCAAAATCCTTGAAATGAATGAAGTCCATTAAACACAGATTCACTCCTCATACAAATTGAGCCAAATTTTTTTACCAAACCGAGTTTTAGAAAACGAAAAAATCCAAGCCATGCTTGTAGTGTGTCCTAGTTAGTACACAAAATAACCAAGTACCTTAATATTTTCTTTGTGTTGTGGAAAAATGGAATATACAGGTGCTTCATGACCCTCAAAAGTATGTTGCTTAGCCCCAGTCTCCACATCCCATACCTGCATAACTACAAGATTGGTTAAAAGGGATCAAACAGCAAAACATTGCAACACTGAGGAAAACAATAAGAATATACCTTGATCAACTTGTCCTCTCCACATGTCACAATGCATAACTTTTTGTTTGGATATGAAAAGGCAAGATCATTAACGCTTCCAACATGAGCCTCAAGCTGTATCAAACATTAGCTTAGAATCAAAATTAAGTTGAACTCACATTTAGGTGGCAATTGGCAGTAGAACAAAGAAGCTTAATTTTTTTTTTTTTTTTATCCTTGTTTAGCACAAACCTCAAGGTGGTTCCTTATGCCATCACCATGATATATGTGCACCATGTGCTTGGAATAAGCAACACCTAACCACAAAGCATCAATAATAGCAGCTTATGAATACTTCTTCTTAAAAATATTGCAATTAAGTCTAGTTCTTGGTGATTTAGTTTTTCCATCAATTTGCAAGTATGTATTGCCTAATTTCATAATTGATATACAGGCAAAAGTGACATCTGTACATACCAAAAAGGATTCCATCAGGACTCCACATTACACGGTTAACGGATGCTGTATAGTCATTGGCTAGAGAAGCCTACAAAGAGTCAAAACCCATAATCATATGTCCAATACCATGATTTTATTTAGAATTGAACTTCAATACCTGTAGTGCCGTTGAACATGTTGCTAGATTCCAAACCTTGAATCTTCTAAAAGCAATCCTTGCACCGCTGCTTACTTCCCATACCATGACATCACCCATATTTGTTCCCACTAAAAATTATTGATGTAGAAAATTAAAAGAATCATAACCCATGGTTTAAAATAATTGAAGCTAGTGTCAAAAGAACAACAAAAATCAATCTTCCAAGCACCAAAGCACAAACTTATGGTCTCCAATGGGAACCAGTATATCCAACTAAAGAAAAACATGAAACATGTTCTTCATATAGTAAGAAAGAAGTGCTAACCGAGCAGCAGAATTTGTTGCACTGGATGGAAATCCATACTCTTAACAAGTGAACCTTGACTTAGGGTAATGACTACAGTTTTGGGCAAGTCATCTGAAGAATAAGAACTCTGACCAAGACTCTGATAGTGGTATGTGACAGGCATAATGTTTATCGGCAAATTATTCACCTAATAAAAGGTCATAAAGATACAAAACCAGTGAGTCCTTTAGAAAATTGATCAAAACCATGGCACTTAGAAGATGCAAAACTCATACGAGAGCCCTTCTTTTACTAGGATACGTGAGCACAAGGCATGCATGATAAGAGAAGATGTAATCAACACCTACCTAGTCCACGCTCCTCATTAATGCTGCCAATATTTGACACAGACTGCTTACAAGACAACACCAAACATGAAAAACACAGACACAACCCAACATGACACATCACCAAATGTTTAACCAATATGTTGACGAGATATTTACACCTTTTCATCGAATTCAATGGTTTGAAATGTTTAATAGAAGTCATGATGAATCGACACAGTTACAAATACTATTAAGACAAGCAGACACAAATTGACAACCTTAGCCCTTTTGCTCCCTTTTCTCTCCATCAGACTTTCTTGTAATCCTTCCAATCTTTGATTATGTCCTTAGGTTAATATAATGAAAGTTAAGGGTATCTAGAAACCTCAATACTAAAAGTTTCTCTTTGTTGGGTGGTCATGGGCTTATCTCACCCTAAAAGCTAACTTAAATGATGAGACTTTCTCTTACACTTATAAACTAACTACCTTTTCCTTCCACAACTGATGTGAGATAACCCCTACACTTGTGAAGATTCTCAATGCATGATCATATGCCACAATAGCACCAAAATGAGTGCGCTTTCGAAAGTTTTTGTTCAATGGCATGCAAAGAAAAATAATCAAGAAAGAGAAACACAAAAGAACGGGAAATATATTCTAGCTTAATTTATAATCAAGGAGAACTAAAAATTCCTACTTCCATGAACAAAAGACTTAAAATAGCAAGAATGTAACAAGTCCGATGACAGTTCTAGTTACGAATGCTAATAAAAGCATTCCATACATAACATATAATTGATCATTCAGTAAAATACTTCTCTTTATAGATGAAACCATCCTTTAATAACTGAAGAATGATATAGAAAAAGCAAGATGAAATAAGTACTTCATCTGAGATTCCAACAGGTCTTGATCTCTTCAAAACATGTTCAACTATTGTTTGGTAGTCCATGGCTGAGTTGTTGGCAAGAGGAGTCTTGGGACGCTTTAAGAGAACTATATCACAAGACAAAAGGTAGATAAAATGTCCAACTAACAACTTGAACTTTTGTAAAATACAAATCAAGTTTCACATGGGATCTAGTAAGTGATACCTAGAGTTAGCGTGCGAGAGCGCAATTTTGATAGTTTTTGAAGCTCGTCTAAACCAAGATTGTTTGGCAAAACAATTTGGCCATTATTACTAGGTGACCCTTCCATATTTTTCCATCTTGAACCTCTCCACCCTTGGAGTTCTGCCAATATTCTCGGGTCATCAAGAAATTCTATCATGGGAGTTCCATCAATGTCCAACATCCTCAAGTTTTGTGTATTGGCAATGCTTTTAGGTAATTCTTCAATGGCCGTAGATTTCAAATGCAGCTCAGTCAATAATGTCAACTTTCCAATCGAGTCAGGGATTTGTCTCAACGAGTGGCATCCCGACAATGACAACCGCAGCAAGGACACGAGGGAGCCTATGGAGTCTGGAAGTTGAGTAAGTTTTTGGCATTCACTTAGGTCAAGGTGAGATAGAGATGTTAAATTGCCTATTGAGTTAGGTCTATGGGCTAACAATGTGCAATAAGAGGCATCTAGAGTCACGAGTTTCTTCAAAGAACCAATGGATTCGGGTAATTCTTTGATGGCTGTAGATTTTAAACGTAGCTCCGTCAATGACGTCATCTTTCCAATCGAGTCTGGAATTTGTCTCAACGAGTGGCATCTCGACAATAACAACTGCAACAAGGACACCAAGGAGCCTATGGAGTTTGGAAGTCGAGCAAGTTTTTGACATTCGCTAAGGTCAAGGTGAGACAGAGATGTTAAATTGCCTATTGAGTTGGGTATGTGGACTAATAATGTGCAATAAGAGGCATCTAGCATCTTGAGCACCTTCAAAGAACCAATGGATTCGGGTAATTCTTCGATGGCTGTAGATTTTAAATGTAGCTCCGTCAATGACGTCATCTTTCCAATCGAGTCTGGAATTTGTCTCAACGAGTGGCATCCCGACAATAACAACTGCAACAAGGACACGAGGGAGCCTATGGAGTCTGGGAGTTGAGCAAGTTTTTGGCATCCATTCAGGTTAAGGCAAGACAAAGATGTTAAATCGCCTATTGAGTTGGGTATGTGGGCTAACAATGCGCAATAAGAGGCATCTAGAATCCTGAGCACCTTCAAAGAACCAATGGATTTAGGTAATTCTTCGATGGCCGTAGATTTTAAATGTAGCCCCGTCAATGACGTCATCTTTCCAATCGAGTCTGGAATTTGTCTCAACGAGTGGCATCCCGACAATAGCAACCACAACAAGGACACGAGGGAGCCTATGGAGTCTGGAAGTCGAGCAAGTTTTTGACATTCGCTGAGGTTAAGGTGAGACAGAGATGTTAAATTGCCTATTGAGTTGGGTATGTGGGCTAACAATGCACAATAAGAGGCATCTAGAATTTTGAGCTCCTTCAAAGAACCAATGGATTCGGGTAATTCTTCGATGGCCGTAGATTTTAAACGTAGCTCCGTCAATGACGTCATCTTTCCAATCGAGTCTGGAATTTGTCTCAACGAGTGGCATCCCGATAATAACAACCATAGCAAGGACACGAGGGAGCCTATGGAGTCTGGAAGTCGAGCAAGTTTTTGACATTCTCTGAGGTCAAGGTGAGACAGAAATGTTAAATTGCCTATTGAGTTGGGTATGTGGGCCAACATTGCGCAATAAGAGGCATCTAGAATCCTAAGCACCTTCAAAGAACCAATGGATTCGGGTAATTCTTTGATGGCCATAGATTTTAAATGTAGCCCCGTCAGAGATGTTAAATTGCCTATTGAGTTGGGTATGTGGGCTAACAATGCGCAATAAGAGGCATCCAGAATCCCGAGCACCTTCAAAGAACCAATGGATTCGAGTAATTCTTCGATGGCCGTAGATTTTAAATGTAGCTCCGTCAATGACGTCATCTTTCCAATCGAGTTTGGAATTTGTCTCAACGAGTGGCATCCCGACAATAACAATTGCGACAAGGACACGAGGGAGCCTATGGAGTCTGGGAGTTGAGCAAGTTTTTGGCATCCATTCAGGTTAAGGCAAGACAAAGATGTTAAATTGCCTATTGAGTTGGGTATGTCGGCTAACAATGCGCAATAAGAGGCATCTAGAATCCTGAGCTCCTTCAAAGAACCAATGGATTCAGGTAATTCTTCGATGGCCGTAGATTTTAAATGTAGCTCCATCAATGACGTCATCTTTCCAATCGAGTTTGGAATTTGTCTCAACGAATGGCATCCCGACAATAACAATCTCGGCAAGGACACGAGGGAGCATATGGAGTCTGGGAGTCGAGCAAGTTTTTGGCATCCATTCAGGTTAAGGTAAGACAAAGATGTTAAATTGCCTATTGAGTTGGGTATGTGGGCTAACAATGCGCAATAAGAGGCATCGAGAGTCCTAAGCTCATTCAAAGAACCAATGGATTCGGGTAATTCTTCAATTCCTATGCTTGATAGGTTCAGTTGAGTTAACGACATAAGGAAGCCTAAGGATTCTGGAAGTTGAGCTAGTAGTCTACAATTTGAGGCATTTAGAGTCTCCAGCTTCATCAAACAACCTCTTGAAATAGGAACCTCTCGTATAGCAGTGTGATTTATGAGAAGCTCCCTCAATTCTTCCATTCTATCTACTCCTAGTGGTAGCTTCTTCAATTTCCAACATTGACTGACATTCAAGGAGACAAGGGTCTTGATGTTTGAGATAGAAGGATCAATCTCTTCTAGATACATACAATGTTCAAGTATAAAAATCTCCAAGCTCTTGAAAGCAGACAAGTTGGGAATTGTTCTCAAATTACAATTCGAAAGGTTGAGAACTTTGAGCTCAATTGCCATCTGAATGAAAGAGAGGTTACCACTTTGAGATTGGACAAACAAAAAAATACCCATGCTCCCTACTCCTACACAACTATCTTATTTAATTTTAAATGTTTCTTTTCAGTAGCGTATTCGCTAAGCTAGCACATAAATGTCTTTAAGCATATCATTGCAAAGAGAATGTTAGGGATGTATGATTGCTAACTACAATTATTTGCAAATAAAATTTCATAAACAATATCATATTTTGTTTTTCGAAGTCATGGCTATGTTGTAAATTATTGATTAAAGATACACAAATTTTATTATCAAATTACAAATGACTAAGACAAATGGAAGAAAAGGGACACATTCATTTGGTGCTATGTTTTCCTTTAATAGTATGAAATTAAAGAGAAATGGCTCCTTAATTATGAAAAACAATTTTTAAATTCTATATGTACGAGATGTAAAAAAGTGTCATATAAAAAATATTTAAATGACACTTCAAAGATAATTTTATTACTCATGTAACATTGATACTTTATGAATGTGTTGTACAATGAATTCAACAATCAACAATTATGAAGAATAAATATTGTATGCAATAAGTCAGAGCAGTTCACATACTATTCCCATTACTCTAAAAGTAATAATTAATTTAGAATTTTAGTATGTATGTAGAACACAAGTCAATGTAGGGAGTTTTTGTTTGTCCATGGAAGAAGATTGATAACTAAATATAACAAGAATTGCTAAAAAGACATACTTATGGATGGGGAGAAATTAACTAGAAACCATATACCATTTAGATTGAATTTAGATTGAATAAGATGCACGCAATATTGTGACTATATTTTTTATAGATGTTAATAAATACGGTTAAAAGGTTTTTATTAGTAGGTCTAATGTTAAGCATGACTGTTTGTTAAAATATTAAGGGGAAGAAGCTTTTGGCATATTTAAGTGCCTACAAATTCCTCTTATGGTTAGAGGAAAATCCATGACATGAGAAAGGATTTTCAAAAGACATAAAGGAGAACTTGGTGTAATTGGGCCCGCCGACACACATGATTATTTATAAGTGATATGCCTTCTTTACATCTTACCTTTAGTGGACCAAATCCTCGCCAGTCCCCCGAAATGTCACCATACAGCAGCTCTAACACGACTAATTTCCTCAGGTGAAAGTAGGTCAATTCAAAATCCAAGACATGACCATCCCACACAAGCCATCTTAATTGAGGAAACAAGTTTTGAAAACCTCCCGTGAGATTCACCTTGTCCAGTTGAAGAAACCTCAAGTTGGTCAATGCTTTAAATGTTTCAACTGTGTACCTTCCTCCGTTATATAAGTCAACACGAAGGGCCTCAATCTTACTAGTGCCCTGTAATTAGGCAACATTGTAAATCAAAGTTTGGAATAATAGGTTGAAACCAACTGTATATGAGAAAAGATATATTGATTTCAAATTTGTCGTCATGCTACTATGATTAGGCTTCTCACTTTCGACTTCATGGTAGACAGGTCCTGGTAATTTATGTAAAAATGTGAAGCTCTAGAGGGTATTCCCGAACTTTTTCTCTTCCAATTATGCACTTCATAATTTCGACCTTTTAAATTCCCAAAAGTCACATCCTTTCAAAAAATTTATAGAAGGCCTCTTCATCCACACACTACTTCAAGTGTATCTATCTAATCTCATGCCCTTTGCATGGGAAATAACAAAACCCTAACTCATATCCATTATATGTGAAACAACGTGTCTCTAACAGTTCAAAATTGCAAATGCATCTATCAAATTTACCATCAAAACATGTATCAATACTAAAGAATCTGTAGAATCCTCCTCTTTTTCTTTTGTACCTTGTTTACAATTCTCAACAGCAAAATGAATACGAGAACTCCATCCCAAGAAGTACTCAAGTGTTTTACATTCCTTTCTTATCATGTGTTTTTTCAATGAGTGTTTTTCTGTGTATGTAGAAGAAAACATATCAAATGCTATATAAATGATTTTCACTTCTCTTTTATTATACATATGTTTGATGCTAACTTTTCATTTCGTGTTGATTTTGTTACAAAGAAATAACAATCATCTAATTTTATGATCAATTTCCCCATAGATTATAAGATCTTGCTAATAGACAGATTGGACATGAAGAATAATTATATTATGTTAATATTACTTATGTGCAAGCATATGGTTATGAATTGTTTAATTTTATTACTAAGTATCATTCTTAACCTAACATAACATTATAAAAAAAAATATTAACTTTACATTCTCGATTAAGGTATAATGATTGAAATTTCATGAAAAATGCCGGCTCAGTTACTCCAATTGTATTAATTCTGGCACCTGGAGATTAGAATTCTATGTTTTATATATCCTAAGTAGTTATTGTTCACAATAGCATAGTTAAGTTATTTGTTGCATGTGTCAAGGACGTAACCCAAACAATTTAATAAATTCAGATTTTTTTCAATGTAGAATACCCTATCAATTATCTAATAAATTTGAAAGCACCTCATTCTTGGAAAAAACTTTGTAATGTATACTTGTGTAACAAAAATCTTTGATAAACTGCTATACTTACTAAGAGAGAGCAATTTTCTGCTTTCTAAACATGTCAACAAAACGACACAAGGACAATAATATGAGAAGGTTTTCTACTCACTAGAGTAAGCACCAAGTGGAGGACCAACGTCACCTTGACAGGTTAACATGGACTAAGGGAGCAAAAGAAAAGAAACAATTACCTTATTTCCTTCTAGCACTTCCGAGACTGCCTTAGAGTCCCATAACCTACTACGGTTCCAAGGCTCCAAATTGTTTTCTTTGCGGACGATTTCCCTACCAAGATCTCTCAATTGATCATGCATTATGAGCTCATGATCATCTCCAACTTTTATTAGAGACAGAAATCTCAATACTTCAATTCCCTCCTCTGGGAAAAAATCACATGCATCCCACATGTAGGATGCGATTCTCTTGTCAGTGCCAATAAAAAAACAAGCGATATCCAAAAAAATTTGTTTTTGTTCATGTGTTAATTCTTCATAACTTATCCTTAACTTTTTTTGCACTTCCTCGTGAGGAAATTTTCTTAACTTCTTTATTGTGCCTCCCCATACTTTTTCATTTTTTCCACACAAAAAGGAACCTAAGACCTGAAGAGATAAGGGAAGCCCTCCTGTGGTGGAAACAACATCATGAGTGAGGTCCTTAAATTCACTTGGAGGAGAGTCCCTTCGAAAAGCATGTCTACAAAACAAAATAAAAGAATTATCCTTATTCAATTCCTCATGTTCATACTGGTTGTCCACCCTAGCATTGTCAAGAATACTCTTGTTTCGGGTGGTAATGATGATCACACTTCCTGAAGAAAACCAATTACGATTTCCAGCCAAAGCCTTCAACTGATCGTCATTGCCCACATCATCGAGAAGAATTACGACTTTCTTACCATTAAACTTGGATGAAATGAACCGAATCCCTTCATCCTTATTAGAAACTTGATTTTCTAGCTTCAATAAGTCCTTGATTAACTGATTTTGCAAGAACACAAGTCTTTTATTATCACATTGTTCCCTCACATCTGCAATGAAGCTACGATGCTCAAATTGATTGGAGAGCTTGTTGTAGATGGTTTTAGCAAGAGTGGTCTTACCAATCCCTCCCATTCCATGGATGCCAACAAATAGGGAAGCATGAGAAATATTATCGATAAATTCCATAACTTTTTTCACATGATCATCAATTCCGACCAAATTCTCTGGAATAACCAACTCAAACTTTTTCTTCAGCTCGAATAACACTTGTTGAACAACCGATTTTACCAATTCTCCTTCAAACCTATCAAACGTGACAAGTTCAAATGCATGGCAATAGCGATTTTATATTGTTTAACTAATGATAACACAATAATAAACAAATTTGAGGATAAATTGGAAAACTTAAAGATTTGTTTTTGCCACACCTCCATATATTACATTATACGCTAAGATAAAGGCAGGAAATGGGAGTGGTTGCTTCACATGGAGTGCCCCATTCCATTATTACTTTGACATAATTTATTGAACCAGAAGAATCTTAAGGGTATCGTTAATGAATCTTGAATGTTACATGAATTATGGATTTGAATGAAATTTAAACTTTTTGTTTGTTAAAGATATTAGGGATGATGTGTACATGACATTGAAAACTTTCTAGAGTGTTTGAATAGGCAAAAATCTAATAAATAAGCCTAATATGAGAATTCAACCGTCAATCAATAACTAAGTCATAACTTTTGATGCAAGAGAAATTCACGTCCTGAAAGTCATTTAGAGTGCTATATTATGACTACCTGAATTTGAGGGTGCTTCTCTTATCACTGCAATTCTACACGCCTGCAAATTTCTTCTCTTATTATGAATTTAGTAAAACTCTAGATTCGTGTTCTTACCAATTCTCTTTGCATCAAGGGATAATAACAGGTTGTACTTCATTTTTCTCTCGAGTGTCTATTTCATATGATTTTAATTAATCAATTTATGCAGGCGTATGACATAGAAATTATGTGTTGAAGATAGTAAAATGCATTGAAAATTATCTAAAGAAACACATAATAAAGATAATTTTCTTCCTTTCAATATTTATCGTCATCCTATATAACCAATGAAATATTTCTTTTGTAAAAATAATTTTACTAACAACAAATTAACGACATTAATGATTTAATTCATGTAAATTGGGGGGATAAAGAATTATGCTTTTGAAAATCAACATGCGCCGTATCTGATTTGATGAGCCTAATCTTAAAATAAATACGTAGTAAAGTTTGTGATGAAGAGTGATGAAGCTTACACTATAAACATGAAAAAAAAAAAAAAAAAAAAAGGCACAAACCTTAAAAATCTTTGGACATAAGAGTAACAAGTCAATTAAAAATTCTATATTATTCAAGCTAGTAGGATGATAACAATAAAATCTACAATTAGATTTGTTGATACCATTAAAGTCATTCTTGAAACAGATTAACTTATGGCACTCATGCATCGCAGAATCTTACTGCTAGCACGATCTTACTGCTTTTTTTTCTTTATTAAGAAAAAAAAACTAAAAGAAAGAAATGAAGCAAGTAGACATTAGAACTAGTAAACATCCAAACAAACTACAAGAAAGTAGAGAATGTTTTGGTGAAAAATTTACCCATTGGCGTCAAATCCTTTCAAGGAACTAACTTCATTGAGTGCTTGCTTCCATTTCTCCAAAGTCGTTGAGTCGAAATACTTCCTACGTGTATGAAATGCATTTCCAAAACTCCCTTTTTGATATCGCACGTGAGATGGTTCCACTTTGTAGAATATGGGCAACACAATATATCCCGTGTTATTTTTCTTGCATTCCATTATTTGAACCAATTCATCCAAACACCATCTGCTTCGCCCATAATTAACGGAGAGAATGGGGATCAAGATCTTACTGTTCCTGATGGCTGCCAAAAGATCTGGTTTGATCTTCTCGCCTTGGCGAAGCTCGCTATCATCTTTGAAAACACAAATTCCAGCATTGACCAGCCCATTGTAGAGATGATCGGTGAAGCCTTTTCGAGTATCTTGGCCACTAAAGTTCAAGAACACCTCATAATGGTTTCCAGTCGGCATGGTTGACGGACTAGATGCACCATTGTTAGTTTCTGTCGGAGATAAACTAGATCCACCGGAATTAGTTCCCTTTGGCGTAGGCAGTAAACCAGATGTGGCAGTATCAGCTTCTCTTACATTTTTAAAAACGTTAGTTTTCTTCTTCTTGAGAAAATTGAACGCTAGGACGGAGAGAATAATGAGTGCCACGAGCACGGCGAAAGAATGCCCAAAAATGGGATGATGCATTTCGTCTTTGCTCTGACTCTGCCCTTACTTTTTGCTTTCAAGTCCGATGGAGGAAAAACTAGATGCCTCCCAGGAAACACGAAATGCCTTGTTGCCCACTACCCCTTTATTGGTTTGAATTATATAATCGAACCGGTTGACAACCAGATTGGCACCAATGCGTCAAACTAGTTGAGCTATATGTAAATTCGTAATTAATTCACCGGGAACAGTAACCACGTGCTTGGAGTCGTCGTCTTCATGTGATGAAAATCTCAATGCACAAGAAAATCCAATGCGATACCTGTCCAAGAAGAAGACAATATGCGAGGAAATTTCAATGCAGAAGGAATGAAAAGAAATAAAACCAAAGATAAATAGACAAGTGATGTTAAACTTTCAGTACACTTTTTTTTGTCGAAAAAATTTCAATGCATTAAAAATGGTGGAATTTTGGGAAGATGAAAAGTGGAGAGAGAGGGAGAGAGAGAGAGAGAGAGAGAGAGAGAGAGAGAGAGAGAGACTTCGGATGAGAACGTGACATGGACTTGCCGGAGCAGATAAAAAGTGGATAGAAAGAGAGCAATAATAATGGAGACACTATGTTGAACCAAAATTAAGAAATTGAAATGCTTGATCAAAGAAAAAAATTCAAGTACTCAATTACTCATCGAGCAAAACACAAAGCGTCATCATCCCAAAAAAAGAAAAGCTTTTTCGATTTCACTAATACCATAGAACCCAACCTGACGATGCATGCAAAACTGACATTATAGAGAAGGGTTAAAGTTTAATAGAAATGAATTCAATCATATTAGTCTTGCATATAAGACCCACAAGAGATTCACATAATTAAATTTTATAATGAATGCAGTCCATATCTAGGCAAGAATTCCTTCCCCCCTCCCCGTGGCATTGCAAGAGGGAAGGGACGAAGTTTGGAATAAATGAGTTCTAGTAGTTCCGGACTTAATTGTAGATAAGTTTTCGAGGGCGTGATGATGCTAGTGTTTAGGAAAAATAATTTAAGTTCCCAATTCAATAGGTTATTTGATATCGCTTCCCTATAGAAAATTGCAACTTTATAACGTGGCAAATACTTTACAGCTGCAGCAATTATAAAATTACAAGAATTTCAAGTGTTACAACTGTAAAATATTTTATTACACAAAAGATTGCAACACTTCAAAATACAGTACGGTTACTTTTCAATTACAACAATACCGATGTAATCAGGATTGGAAAAAAAATTATTACTCATTTATATTATCTATAGGAGATATATATGTTCGCTCACAGCTGTGATCTTCACTGGTCCTCAGCTTCGACATTGCATACGTAGCACTTTTTAGGGTGCATGCTTGAACAATGCTGAGCAACTTAGAATTATGCGGAAGGTGTTTTGATTCAAAGCGAGCACGACCTTGAATTGCCTTTTTTATTAATAAAGATATAGAGAAGAAAACCAAAGGGCAATCATTGCATGCGTAATTTCCGTAACAGAAGAAGGTGCGTGGAACCATCCTATGTTGGTGCTTCTCGACTTGACTATGCTTTTCTACTAATAAAAGAAATAGAAAAGAAAACTAACTAGCAATGCTCCCAAGCTCCCGGTGCTAATGGACATGAGTCAAGCACAAAAACATATTATGACATAAATGTTAGTAGGAAACTTTGTTAAGACATTCGGATAAGGAAAGTTTATTAATTTCTATCCAAAATCTACTCTCTTTTTTTGTTGCAAAGAGATTCCTCAAAAAAGCACATAATGCTGAGCTGCCATTCAACTGTCCAAGACACATGCTGCGCGCAAGGATATTACTGCATGCGTAAATCCCACGGCATTGTGGGGACAGTGCGTGTGCTTTTTGACTTGACTTGTTTTTTCTATGAATGAAGAAACAGAAACGACAATCAACAATCAATTCTCATGCTTCAAGTCAGTAAGGACCGATTGATAATCGGTCAATTTTTAGCGAATTTTGTTCTTTGATTTTCCAAAAAAAATAAAAATAAAAATCCATTTGATAATGTCAATTAATTTTTACACTCCCAAATATAGATTTTTTTTTCCAAAATAAATTTTGAATAAAATCAAGAAGTAGAAAAAAATTACTTTTTATTTTTAGGATTAATTATAGAATCAAGCAATTTTTTTTTTCTTCTTTTCTTTTATTTTTCTTCCTCCTCCAGCCCAACGACCGGCCAAAGATAGCCAAAGATAAGGTCAACCTCATTGAGGTGAGCTCAACCTCGCAGTGTGGCCTCACCGTCGCTAGGCGAGGCTCAGACCTCATTGGGATCTGATAAGGATCCCCCAAAGTTGGGACCAACTAGAGAAGGAAGAAGAAGAAAAGAAGGAAAAAAGAAAAGAAAGAAAATAAAATTTTCATAAAGTTATTAAAAAATTAAAAGAAATTCTATGGCACAAAAAAAAAAAAAAATTGAGGGTTATATCAAACGTATTTTTGTTCTTCTATTTCAAGAATAGAAATTCTATATAATTATCATATGCTTTCGAATGCTAAGAAACTCGTCAAGGAAGCAGAATAAAAAAATTATTTTTGAATATAAAGTATTTTTAGGACATAATACGCTAACTATATTCTCCATCACTTAATTTCTACAAGGCAATCAATGCATGTGTAATTTCCACAACAGTTCGCAGAAGGTGCATGGAACCACCCTATGCCGGTGCTTCTTGACTTGACTTAGCTTTTTTTTTTTTTTTTCTGTTAATAAGAGAAATAGAAAAGAAAACTAACCAATGTAGCAATGCTCCCATGCTCCCAATGCAAATATACACGAGTCAATCACAAGAACATACAAGATCACCCCGAGAGCTTGGTACAATATCGCTCCATTAGTTTATGCAACTTCTCATACAAGATCATCTAAAAAATCCTAGCAAATAGACTGAAGAAGTGGCTAGGAGTTCTCATCTTACCGGAACAAAGTGCCCTTCTCAGCAACCGACTTATCCAGGACAATATTTTAATAGTCCAGGAGGTACTACACCAACTCAGAATCAGAAATAGAAAGGGGAAGTTTCGGGCTGTACTAAAACTGGACATGTGAAAGGCATACAACAGAATAGAATGGGACTTCTTGGAAGCTTGTATTTAAAAATTGTTTTCCATGCTAAATAGGTGACCTAGGTAATGCAATGTGTTACCGTCGTTTCTTTCAATATAAATTTCAATGGAGAACCACTTCCTTACTTGCAACCTTCAAGAGGTCTACAACAAGGTAATCTGCTTTCACCATATCTTTTTATTATAGTGACAAATATGCTCTCAGTATTATTGAAACAAGCTTTAGAGCAAGGCGCTATTAAAGGCATTCGGCAGAACAAGAAATGTCCTACACTAACCCACCTTCTCTTCACAGAGGATTCAATCTTTTTCTTGGATGGAACCATAAAAGAATATTAAATTGTGGCTGAGATTTTGAATAGCTACTGTTTCACTTCAGGCTAGGCTATAAACTTAAACAAATTAGGGTATTCTTTAGCAAAAACTGTCCTTTTACACTCGGCCAAAATATGCTAACTGAATTGCGGGTCTCAAAAATTGCTAAAACCGGGAAGTATTTAGGAATTCTTTGGGGTGAAACAAAAAGGCAAATGGTCACTTGGATATTGGCTAGAGTAAACATGAAACTAGAAGAGTGGAAGGAAAAACTTACGTACAGGGCCGGAAAAGAAGTTCTCATCAAAGTAGTAGTGAAGGCTCTCCAAAGTTCCAGTTTCTATTTGTCGAAGTGTTGAAAAGAAAGTTGCAATCTTCTAGTGGAATACTAATGAAACAAAATTTAGAATACATTGGAAGAAGTGGCACATTCTTAAGAATAGGAAAGACTATGGAGGTTTGGGATTGCGAGATTTAATCGCCTTCAACAAAGCCATGCTTGATAAACAAGCATGGCGTATGATGCAAAATCCTTCATCACTGTGGTGCCAATTACTAAAAGATCTATATTTCCCTCATTCTGAATTTTGGTCAACTGGAAAGGGGTATCAACCTTCATGGGGCTGGCAAAGTCTTCTAATGGGCAGAGATGAGATTCTTCCTTCAGTATGATGGATAGCAGGGAACGGGGAAAAGATTAATATTAGAGAGACAAAATGGCTTCCCAGAGGAGTTATAGGAGGACCCACAAATAGGGATGAACCAAAAAAGGTCTCTGAGCTTATTTACAAAGATATCCCAGCTTGGAATGAACAACTTATTGGGACTCTGTTCGAGGAGCACACAGCTAATGAAATTCTAATGATCCCATTAGGTTCCAGGCAAAGGAGGATAAATTATGCTAGACAAACACAAACATAGGAGACTATACTGTTAAAAGTGGGTATAATAGAATCAGAGAGAAGGAAGAGCAGAACAACAACACCATAGCCTCTACCTCTTACCAAATCCCTGGATCTCTTTGGATAAAGATCTGGAAGGCTAAGACAAGCTTGAAAATCCAATTTTTCTTATGGGGATTATGTCAAAACGCGTTGCCGACAAAAGAAAATCTACAAAAGAGAGGTATAGTGGAAGAAAGTACCTGTGATTTATGTAAACAGAACCCAGAAACGGTAGAGCATCTCTTCTTACTTTGCCCTTGGACGCATCAAATTTGGATGGATCTTGCACTACAAATTCAAATCTCGCCTAATGGACTTGGTCAAATAGATGAATGGCTACTGAAATTCAATCATACCTCTGCAAGTTTCGACCTCCTTGCATCTTACCTCTGGCGTATTTGGAAAGAAAGAAACAACTCTGTTTTCCACAAATTGAAGTCGAATCCAAATCCAAAGGACCTTCCAAGCTCAGCCATGGTGAAAAATCAGTGCTTCAACAGTTGGGAAAAGGCGAAGAAGGGGAATTGTGTAAAGGAAGCCTCACCTCAAATCTAGTTTGGCCCAAGCGAAGACACCCAATAAAACTTTCTTACTCGGAACGACGATGAGAGCGATAAGCTGTGTTTGCGGAAACAATTATGGAGATTTGATGGATGAATTTGCTAGATCGGTAAGAGTAAACTCTGCTATGCAAGCGGAGGCCTTAAGCAATGGTGGAAACCCTAAAGTAACTAGACGAAGACTTTTATCCACGAAAATTGAGTAGAAATTTACCTCGTGGATTCTGCTTAGGTTGTCTCTTCATGCGGACCCACGCCGTTCCTCGTCTCCGCGTTGCTCGACCGCTACGACGGTTAGCTGCTCAGAAACCGAAGCCAATCTATGGTCCCCACCTTGCATCTCGAGGATATCTTCGGCCACTCGGAATGTACCAAATTGCCCCCGTCGAGCTCACGTGGTGCGCGGTCCAAGCGAGTTCCCGTGTTCTCTCGACCGAGGCGACTGGGCGGGTTCGACGTTCAGGGCGATTTCTTTTGGCTTTTTGAAAAAGGAGGCGGAGAGTATGCAACGCCCCCCAACAGCGCTAACTGAGGTGCTCCATGTTTAGGCCTTTTTCTCTACCGACTAATGAGAAGCATTACCTCTTTCAAATAAAAGAAAATTTTGGTATGCGGCCCTTTGATAAAAATTTAGGTTGCACTTAAAAATATAATTGATGTTCTACATTTGAAAAATTTTAAATATGTACATTATTTAAGTTAAATTACAAACATAATTGTATAATTATCTACGTGACGATATGTGCATATCTTAAATCTTTTAAGTAATTTTTGTTAAGTAAAAGTTCGACTATGAGAGGTGCGAGAGAATAGAAAGTAAAAATTAGTATATGGACCCTAAGTATGCGATTTGTGTTGGTTCCTCATATTTGTAAGTATAAACTCTTTCGTATTTGGAGACTTGTGTTTTGCCTGATATTTTGCATTAGTGGAGAATTTGTTGATATGCAGATTAACGTACTTAACTTATGCTTTGTTGTCAAGAAAAAGTTAGAAATCAAACCAAATAAGTTGTTAAGATCTAAAATATATTTAGCATTGTACTCGCGTGCTGCAGACAGGATAATTATTGCACACCAAGCATTATGCGAAGGTACGTGTGCCTTTTGACTCGACTCGCTTTTTTTTTTTTTTTTGAATAAAGAAATAGCATTGAAAAGTTGTCAAGAAAAAGTTAGAAATCAAACCAAATAAGTTGTTAAGATCTAAAATATATTTAGCATTGTACTCGCGTGCTGCAGACAGGATAATTATTGCACACCAAGCATTATGCGAAGGTACGTGTGCCTTTTGACTCGACTCGCTTTTTTTTTTTTTTTTGTGAATAAAGAAATAGCATTGAAAAGCAACAATCAATTCTGATTGTGTAGATTGCGATAATGCTCTCTCTCTCTCTCTCTCTCTCTCTCTCTGTAGGATAAATGTGCTATCCAACGATCCAAGTCGCGTGCTGTGGACAGGATAATCATTGCACACCAGCATCATGCGAAGGTACGTGTGCTTTTTGACTTGACTTACTTTTTTTATGAATAAAGAAATAGAACCGAAAAGCAACAATCAATTCCGATTGTGCAGATTGTGATAATGTGCTCTCTCTCTCTCTCTGTCCCTCTTTCTCTGTAGGATGGATCATGACATGCATATTGACGTATAATTATGAAGAGAGGACCCATTTTATCATAAAAGCAGAAGACGACCACCAAATTCATGTGTGTAGAGTCACTTCATCATTGTTTGCGGCCAATTGAAGATTCGATGTAGATATTATACGAATTATTGGAACCGGGTGAGACCCTATATCCCAATGAATATTAGATTATCGAGAAAATTAAAAAAAATAATTTGATAGTATATATGGATAGGTTTGTTTGTTATTGCTTGGGCAAGTTGGACAATCACAACGTTTGCATAATTAAGAATTAATTGAGTTGTAGCCTTATGTTAAATCTATATCTGTGCAAATCTTAAATAATTCAAACCTTCCAATTGGCATACTACCATAACATGTGAACAATGAAATTCATAAATTTTGAAATTTCTACCAAATGTGTGATGTTTTGATCGAAATTTGAGATTCATCACGCTTGACTTGACTCCTAAGTAGAATTTGTTTTCGTTAACATTTTTAATTTACCACCTCAAAGTACAAATGGAAAAAGAAAAATGAGACATGGTAATATAGTGGACATTGTAGTTCTCGAGGATGACATTTTACCAATTACATGTATCCTTATGTAAGAAATAAATAAGTATATGCACAAAACAAAGGTTAAATAGCAATGATAAAACAAATTAAAGTTTTGGGAAAGAAAATGAAATGCAATTGCTTCTTCACATCGTAAAGTGTGCATCTTTTTTTCTGACGGTGCTTCTAGTAATTAGTGGGCGTGCTCGATGGATAATTTCCCCCTTACGCTTATGCTGCTCGCCTGCCGCTGTGACCTCCACTAATTGTCAGCATTTTACTTGACCTGCCTTGCCTTTACTATCAATAAGATAAATAGGAAAGAAAACCAAAGGGCAATCGTTACCCGCGTAATTTCCACTGCGTTTTGCAGATGGTGTCGGGGACCATCCTCTGCTTTTTGACTTGACTTGCTTTTTCTGCTAATAAAGGAAATAGAAATGAAAACCAACGATTAATTCTCCACGATCTAATTTCCACAAGGCAATCAATGCACGCGTGATTTCCACAGCAGTTATGCAGAAGGTGCGTGGAACCATGCAATACTGGTGCTTCTTCACTTGCTTTGCTTTTTTTTTTTTCCAACTAATAAGAGAAATAGAAAAGAAAACTAACCAGCATAGGAATGCTCCCATGCCGCCGGTGCCTTTATACATGAGTCAATCACAAAGACATCACTCATTGCATCATTATTTCCACGGCATCACGTGGAAGGTGTGTATTCTCCGCCAACTAATTTTAATAAAGAAAAAAAAAGTAAATTGCTGTAGCATTTAATGATGATGGTATGCATATTCACATATAGTTGTGAAGAAAATACCTATTTTATCATAAAATCGTAATACGACCATCAAATTTGTGCATAGAACTACTTCGTTCCTACTGTTTAATGCCGATTGAATATTACATGTGGAAATTTTACTAAAGAGAGGAATCAAGTGAAACTCTATATTCGAGTTCGGATGGAGCTACAAGCATGTTGGCACATTTAATCTAGTAACAATTGTGAAGAATCTACAATTTATGGATTTTTTTTTATTATTGAGACAATTAAAAATGAAGTGATAGTAAATACAAGAAAATTTGTTTGTCCTTGCTTGGGCAAGTTGGACAATTATGACGATCTTGTTAGCACAATTGATAACTAATTGATTTACTACATTATGTTAAATCCATTTCATGACGTAAACAAGATGATTTTGATCAAATGTTCTTTTTCCTTTTCACAAACTCACAAGACATTGTAGTTGGCCCCACCCAAGTTCGTGGAATCTTGGGTTCATATTTGGGAATACATGTTAATGCCGAACCATCTCTTTAAAAACCTTAATTAATCCGAACTTTGCGGTTGACATCCTACAACAACATGCAAACAATTAAATCCATAGACTTGAAGCTTCAAGCAAGTGCAAGTGATGCTTCGATGGAAATCTAAGATCCAGCTCACTTGATTGGATTTGCATTTTCCATCAATAACAAAATATATAAAAGAAAATTAACGAGCATTACTCATTACAGGTCTCTATCATTAGCATTTGAATAGTACAAACTAACTATACAATGATATCACGACCTTGACCAATCACACTATTAAAATATATCACCATAATTAAATGATGTTCAATACACTACCTCAATTTACAAACGAAAATAAAAATTAAAAAAAAAAAAAAAAAAACAGAAAAACATAACAAGACATTATGATATGATGGACATTGTAGTTTATGAGGACGACATTGTACCGGTTATGTGTTTAGTTATGAAAAAAAAAAAAACAAACGATGGATTAATAATAATTATATTGTGAAAGATAAAACAAAATATATTTTAAGGAAGAATATGGAATGTAACTTTGTCGCATAGTAGGGTGCATTTTTATTTTTTTCCTAACAATGCTTCTAATAATTGGTGGGCGTGGCCGATGGGTGAATCCCTCCCCGAGGAAAAGAAAAAAAGTTAGAAATCCTAGATATCTAGGAGGACAAAAGTTTGTTAGTTATATAAGTTGTCTAGACAAATGATAAATATTGGTCCAGACTCTTTTGAGGATCAAGAAGTTATCTAGACAAATGATAAACATTGGTTCAGACTCTTTTGAGGATTGAGAAGTGTAGCAAGAATTGATGGAATTAGTGAGCTCCTGGATTTTTACTTGCTTGGGAAGCAAAATATCTAAAGGAAATGAACCAAATATGAATAATGGAAATCGGAAGGTTTCCTCATCATCTAAAAATATATATGAATGAGTTAGTAATTTATTTAGATAAAAGAAAGATTGATGAAAGAAAAAAGGAAAAAATTTCTGACTTTTCTTTCCAGTGCAACCTATCATCATCATTAAATGCCATCGCAATCTATTTTCTTTTTATTTATTTATTAAAATTAGTCGGTGGAGAGTACGCACCTTCGCATGATACCATGGAAATAATAATCCGACAAGTGATTTTTTTTTTTATTAACTCGTTTAAATTACCGCCGGAGCACAGGAGCATTGCTATGCTAGTTAGTTTTCTTTTCTATCTTTCTTATTAACAGAAAAATGCAGAGTCAAGTCAAGAAGCACCAGCACAGGATGGTTCCACGCACCTTCTGCAAACTGCTGTGAAAATTACGCGTGCATTTGATTGCCCTGTGGAAATTAGATGGTGGAGAATTGCTCGTTCGTTTTCATTTCTATTTCCTTTATCAGTAGAAAAAGTACGTCAATTCCAGAAGCAGAGGATGGTCCCCGGTACCTTCTGCAAAATGCAATGGAAATTACGCGGGCAATAATTGCCCTTTGATTTTCTTTTCTATTTCTCTTGTTCATAGAAAAGGCACCACAAGTCAAGTCAAAGTCTTGCTCGCTTTTTAAAAAAATACAAAATATATAAATATAAATTATCATTGATAATTAAAATATTTTTATTAATTAATTATTTTAAATGATATAAATAGTTAATTTTAGGAAAATAATTCAAGTGATAGTGCAATTAGGTCCTTAATGTGAGTGCAAATATTTTAATTGCATAAGATTAAGGAATATTAAACTCAGAGTGCGGCAAAAACTTAAAAAGATGAATGAAAAAACAAAAGATAAATTCTCTCCATATAGACCCGGGGTTGGCAGATTTTCCTATTCTTTAATCATGATCGATCTTGGGCAAGGATTTCTAGGCTCAACTTGCCCATTAATCTTCTACTATTTGAAATTAGATCATGGAAAATACTGGTGAGGTCAGTGATGGATTTCCACTCACACTAAGGTAAAGACAAATTAGCACCTTATTAGAAAAAAAAGTGTTTGCATATTTGGAGACCACAACCTTTGAAACGCACCTATATTATATATTAGGATATTGGATTCCTCCGCATCCAATGAGAATGAAAGACATGACCGGTCTATGGCCTAAACACATCACAAAACATATTATAAATGAATTTTGAGCCTTATCTTGTGATATCTGTATCTCTCGTTTCATTGGGTGTTCAAGATTCCATCCTTATCTTTGGTTCATCTTACACGGCTCTCTGTAGTCCACCAGTTTGTCTTGTTCATATCAGTGTGGGTAGATTTTTTTGAGTTTCTTTGATAGGTACAAGCGATACGGCAACTTCGAGGATTTCACGTTGGGGCTCCTGATAGGGCGCCTTAATACTTCATCACATCAATTTAACATTTGTTTGGAGCTTTCGGCGCGCGTTTGTTCCAGAAAACATAAATACTTCAAAAAATATATTTTTTAAAAATAATCATTTATATTACTTACTAAAATTAATAAATGAATTGTTCATGAAAATATTTAAATATAAATTATCATTGATAATGAAAATATTTTTGTTGATTAATTTTTTAGAGAAATACAAGTGAATTCTTGAAACGATAAATCTTATGTTTACTTGTATTATTTGAAATAATTAGTTAATAAAAAATAATTTCATTATATCATTTAAAATATATTTTTCAAATGATTATTTATATTAATTAAAATAATTAATTAATAAAAATATTTACAATGTTAATGATATTTTATTTCTAAACATTTTATTTATCCAAAGCGAGCAAGACCTTGACTTGACTTGCTTTGCCTTTTGTATCACTAACGGCCCGTTTGGTTTAGCTTTAGGAAATGCCATTGGGAGAATCGCAAATACCTTTGAGGTAAAGGGGTTTTTCAAATCTTGACTGTTTGGTAAACTATAACTGAAAAGTCTTTAGAGAAATCGCAAAGACTTTGTTTGGTAAACATATATTTGAAAAGCGCTTTTAGTGTGACCAAATTAAATATTTTATTTTTAGTATTTTTAAAATTGCAAAAAAAGAAACAATAATTATATAACATTTTACATTTTCATGTTGAGAGTAATGTAAAAGATATATATTAGTAAATTTATTTAAAAATTAAATTAAAAAAATTGATTATAGATTAGATGCAAAGCTTAAAAAATTAAGTTTTTTTTTTTTTAGTATTTTTAAAATTGCAAAAAGAGAAACAATGACTATATAACCTTTTACATTTTCATGTTGAAAGTAATGTAAAAGATATATATTAGTAAATTTATTTAACAATTATATTAAAAGAATTTGATTATAAATTAGATGCAAAGCTCAACTTTTGGCCTAGGGTTCTTTTAGGTTCGTTTTCAACTTTGAATATTTTTTTTTAAATTATTGTAGTATTAATCATCTTCGTTAATTAATGATCATTTTAGTGTATTGATAAAAAGTTGGGCTATTGATTGTCAAAAGATAAAAATGACAACAAAAAAAAGGTGAACCCAACATTTGCAAAGGGTTTTTATTATTTAAAAAAATAAAAATAAAATCTGATGAAACTCCGTCGCCAATCAACGGCGGTTGGGGTGTGGGGAAGATGATCGGTTTAAAAAAAAAAAAAAACAAACAAACAAAAAGGAAGTCAACGGATGAACAGTAGATGTTGACTTGCATTTCTAAAATATTGAAAGCCCAAAGCAGGTCCCTACCAGCTTTGGGCTTTCAGCATTTCAAATGCTAGCATTTAGCCAAGGACACCTCTAAATGCTGAACTAAACACCTAAATTTTTTCCCAAGGGGCTTTAAGCTCTGAAAGCCCATTGGGAATACTGAACCAAACAGGGCCTAAGACATGGAAAACACAACCGTAAGGCAACTCTAGCCCGCGTAATTTCCACAACGAATATTTTCTCCAACATTTCGCAGCAAGCGCAGGGACCATCCTAGTAATTTCCACTACATTTTGCAGCAGGCGCGGGGACCATCGTATGCTTTTTGACTTGACTTGCTTTTTCTACTAGTAAAGAAATAGAAATGAAGACCAACCATCAATTCTCACCAAAACCAATTTCCACAGGTCAATCAATGCGCGCCTAATTTCCACAGCAGTTTGCAGGAGGTGCGTGGAAGAATCCTATGCTCGTGCTTGTTGACTTTGACTTTGCTGTTATGTTAATAAGAGAAATAGAAAAGAAAACTAACCAGCATAGCAATACTCCCATGATTCCGGTGCAAATATACACGAGTCAATCACAAAAACCTTACTCCTTGGATTATTATTTCCGCGGCATTATGCGAAAGGTGCGTATTCTTCACCAACTAATTTTAGTAAATAAATAAATAAAGTAGATTACGGCAGCGTTTAATGATAATGATATACTCATTGGCATATAATTTTGAAATAGATACCTAATTTATTAGAAAACCAGAATACAAACCATCTATGCAGAGCCACTTCTTTTCTGCTATTTAATGGCCTTTGAAAATTAGAAGTGAAAATTTTACTAAAGATGGGACTCGGATTAGGCTCCATATCCTAGTTTGAATGGAGTTACAAGTATATTAGCACATTTAATATAGTAACAATTATGAAGAATCTACTATATAGATATTAGATTATCAAGATAATTAAAAATCAATTGATGGTAAATATGATAAGATTTGTTTGTCCTTGTTTGGGTAAATTGGATGATTATGACAATCTTGTTTACACAACAACTAATTGAGCTATACATTATGTTAAATCCATCTCACGACCTAACAAGATAATTTTGGTCAACCTTCTTTTTGCTTTTCACAAACTCCTGGCCCTTCCCGAGTTTTTGGCATCTTGGGTTCATATTTCGGAATATATGTTAATGCCACATCATCTTGGCACAAACCTTAAATAATCCAAACTTTGTAATTGACACCGTCCAACAACATGTGATCAATAAAATCCATAAATCTAAATCTTTGAGCAAGTGTACATGAAGCTTTTATTGAAAGTCGAGATCCAGCACACCTGACTAGACTTGCATATTTAATCAATAACAAAATATAGAAAAGAAAATTAATAAGCAATACTCGTTATAGGTCGTTGTCATTAGTGATCGGATAGTATGAACTGACTATACAACAATGTCACCACCTTGACCAATTACATTGTCATAAATATATTATCTTAACCAAATGGTTATTTTTGTTTCCTAAATAGAATAAAATTTGTTAAGATGTTTAATGCAATACCTCAATTTACAATTATAAATAAATAAATAAATAAATAATAAGATAAGACATGTTAATGTGGTAGACAATGTAGTTCATAAGGACGATAGTGTATTGGTTATGCGTTTCGTTATGAGAAATAAACAAGAAGATGCTTATAGTAATGATGATTATATTATGAAAGATAAAACAAAATATGTTTTAGGGAAGAATATGAAATGTGACTTTTTCATTTGGTTGCCCATACAATTAAACCTTGGTTCTAAAAAATAGAACGCTTCTACTATGGAAAGAAACTTGCCTTTGAAGATGATTGCCAATCAATCAAAATATCTTACAGGATTGAGTCTTTTGCTAAGACAATCTTTGAGATAGACAATCAATGTTTCCTTAAGAGGCAATCCATACCTAATCACAAGTTGTTAAAAATGAGATAAAATGTCTTGAAGAATAATCTTGTAAATCAATTTCATGCTTATACTTAGCTTTTGCGGGACTCTGCTGACATCTAGCATGTTGCCTTGTTGATGTCTAGCCTTTGACTTGCTGGCATCAATGCAGGTCACTTGCTAATATCACACATATACCAAGGTACTATGTTAGCCGGTGGTTGGGAACTGTGCCATAAGGCGTGCTAACATAGTAGTGGGCATTTCACCCACCCTCCCTCACCCTAAGCACAGGTGGCTACTATACCACATTACGTGGCGGCAGCCAGAGCAAGCTCTGACATGGAGTCTACCTTCTCCACAGAGAGGCCTTAAAATTCCTTGCCTATCTTCGTCTTCCTGACAGAGAGGGAATACGAAGGACAGCGCGGAGACTCTCACCTCGGCGGTTATCTCACATGTTTCCTCCTTTAAGGACCTACTCAGGTCCACAACTCTCCATTCTTTGTCTAATAATTCTTATTAGACAAGAAGAATCCTTTCGACATTGATAGTACCTAAAACACAAATGCCTTTTTTGCGATTACCAAGATCAATACAAACATTGACAGTTTTGTTAATTTTAAAATATATATGGAGGTTTTATCAACACTTTAAATGATTATGACATTTTCTAATGATTTGGATAGGTCCATGGTGTGGCTTCTTGGACTTATTTTTTGATGTTTCTTATACCCTGACACGAGAATATTTGTAATGTCTCATTATGGTTATTTGATCTAATGGTCCTATCACCATTGTGTCCAATTTATTGTTAGTCCAAGGGTGATCGCAATAGCACTGGCCAATCATAAATTATTGAGTTTATGCGTTGAACTTAAGTACTCATTGTTGACACAGGTGATCATAATGATGTCAAAGTGCTGATCTTTGATCTCAAACTTCTAGCTGTTAGATAAGATGGCGCTTGGTCATTTTTCACATTTCAAGTTATATTCCATTGATTGTGATAATGCTCCATCCATGTAAATTTGTAGCAAAGAAGTAACTTTGAACTCGAGTATAAATCAAAAGATGAAAAAGTGTCACATAGGATATCCATCAGTGGACATATGCTTACTAACCTTTCCTTGATTCGTCAATCTTTATGTTTACAATAAGTCAATATGATATTCTCCAATGCTGGTGATGTGCCAAGGGTCTTCCTTTGACTTTATTGCAAGGTTCAATCACATTGCTAAAGATTTTAAGTATGGCACATACTAGATCAGATTGCGAGAATTAAACATTATCGCATATGTGGCTTCATATTGCAACATCATCCGGGATGCCCATCTGTGAACTAACTCTGAAGAATATTTTCGTTCTGCTCTATCTCAATTTGCTCTATCTTTGGGTTTATTTGATATGTGGTTTTGGAAGATGTGGAAGGTGTATGATGATCTTCGGTCTATATTTTAGTGTTTTGGTAGGCTGTCTTGTTACAGCTTTTCCTTTTTGGATTTGTAGATGCAAAGATAAGCACGCGATCAGCCATTGGAAAAATACGCAATATTGCTATTCTCTAGATTTAAGAACGCAGCAAATTTGGGACTACGTTGGGGACACTTACATTCATCGATTTAGTGAATCAAATTTTGACGGAAAACTTTGGGAGATGAATTCATACTGTGAATCACTTCAAGGAAATTGTGGTAGTTGCAGTTGCAGTGAGGATTCCGAAAATAGTGGGGCGCTCTTCAGCAGCAAAATTGAAAGCAATAGCTTCATGCGCCCTCTTATTTGTATGCCGTGAACATTTTTGTTATCCAATTCTACTTTCCATGCAAAGATTTGGAGTTTGGACTCAGTTAAGTGAGATGTTTGAAGTTTGCAGGAGCGTGATGCTTTTACCGGTGCTGACAGGTGACAATGAAAGATTTTGTTTCTGGTTTTGTGCTTCATATGTTCATTTTGTTGGCCAAACGTCACATGTCCATTACTGGGCCTGCAAAATGTATATTACCTCCATTATAATTATCAGACTTACCTCGTTTACTCTGACACTGTAGATATACATTTTCATAGATGCATGCCGACTATATACATCTAGCTTCAACTCAGCTGGAATCGCAAAGAAAATAAAGCACGCGGATACCTATCTTAGTTCTCCCTGCTTAACATAGTCTTGTACATTGTCCAATGTGCTATTTGACTGATCGGCCAAGGTTGTAAGCATTACTCCGGAAAGCTCTCTCTCAATGATTCTGAGCACCACATATTTTAGGAGAAAACCATAATAGAACACTAGTTTAGTTGCTTCCGATTCAAAATGTTTCTCCATTTTCTGTTTTCTTATTTTTAAGTGACCTCATTGTACTCTTGGAACTTCTATGGGAATGGCAGAATTGTTGCGAAGAGAAGGAAAGTAATTACGTTTATACCTCTCCATTTCTTCAACGAGTGGGTCCAAGATCACGAGGGGTTGGCACCTTCAACACATATTCACTTCTCCAACATCATAAATGATTTTCCTAAAAACAAGTACATACTGTGACACGAAGGAGCACTGTCATCACCAAAGTGCCAGTTTCAGTGCATCTCTCACAATTGTCACGTGTCTTTATCAAAATCTTGTTAATTGAAAGTGATAAATCAAACGGTTCAGCAAACATAGATGAACAATAACCGCTAAACTACAGCATATGCAACAACAGGACACACCAATTCATAAAACTTGTAAATTCCGGGTATCTCACTGCTTCATAAGCATTCCATCGATTTTTATGCAAGTTCAAAAAGAACAATAAACTCTTTCCACGATCAGAGACAAAGCGATGGCATTGACATTTCCAAGAAAGAAATAAATCCTCATTTACTAATTCTGAGCAAGCTACTAACTGGTTTCATTCCTTGATTGTCATACCCAAAAGCTTATCAACTAATGACAGAGAGTAAATACAACTTGCTCACTTCATATTGATTGTTGACCATGATCTCCCTCGACAGCACGTGTGAAGTAGAATATGTCATCTACAGAGAATAAAGCAGGAAGTAGACGATAGACATAAAATATCATTTTAGTGGGTGTTCTCAGATTTAGCACCTGCTTCTGGACAATGAAATTGACGAAGGTGGAGTAATCAATAACCAAAGGACAAGACAGGAATGGCAAAGCAGGTAATCTGCGATGATTTTGTGACAAAGTATTGAACCCATGACGACTGGACTTCGAACCGCTTAGCTTTCTCATGATTCGGTTTAAGAAGATGCGCAAAATCCTGAACATAAAAAACAAAGGAGTGAAGGAAATCTGAATATACAGTCAACTCTAAAAATCAGTTAGGCCATCCAATTTTTAACAATACGCGGTGGATATAGCTCTATTGGTATGTCAATCCATATCGGTAACGTATGACAGTATCTTCTGCTGACAGTGCTGCTGCAAGTGGAGATCAATTGGATAGCCATTATGGCAAGGTAGGTTTACCACAGCAATTACAATGGCAACGATGGACTGCAAGGCATGGACAGAAGCAAAGCTTGGCGGTTGAGGAAATTGCGAGGCAACTCAGCAGCAACAATAAGGCTAGCAAGTAGCCATAACATTGCTCCAGTTAGTGACCGAAACATGTGTCGGCCAAAGTTAGTGATCTGAATTGGCGTGATCGCGATTCATGCTCAGCGACGTCATCTGAATTCTGTTCAACAGGGTGTACTATGATCATCACCAAAGATCACGCGTGTGCCAGTGACTCCAAGCCTTCTCGTCTCGCCAACCACCACCAATCACCAAAAGATCACAGGAACCGCCGAGGAAACAAACGGAGAGTCAGTTTCATCCTTGGCAACTATTGGTGTATACTCGTAACCATGTCTAAAGATTAAAAAATCAAACAATATCAAGTGAACATCACTAATGTGCTTTCAAATCGGACGATTACTGGAATCAATTCACACCAAGGTCTCAGACACATTTCATCGAACAGGTTACGGTGAATCGGTTGTGGAACAGATCAAAGCCATTTCGAACCCAAATTTGTAACTAGACTCAGCCTAAATCAGTACATGATGTTCGAAGTCAAAGAAAAAAAAAGTCAGCTATGATCAATTTCATCATAATAAGAGAATCGGACTCTCGGCCTCTTACTTGTGATGACAGAACAGGAGATGCTACCCGGTTAATCAAGTGGACTGAGGCCGCGGTTTGGCGCACGAATCACTGAAAGAAGCTATGGAACGTGTCGGTGATCGAAACCTGAACAGGTGGAGAAGCTTCGAGCGGAACGACAACATTTCGAAGCTCTCGGCCGCGGAAGGGAAACGAAGGAGATGAGTCGCGGCATTGAAGAGGCTGTTGACGCGGGCGACCGCCACTGGGATCAATTCAGAACGCTTGAAATCGCCAACTGAATCGAACGGAATCGCTTTTTTGAGATGAATTTTCCTTGCTCCATTTTTTTTTTTTTTTTTTTGGGGGTTCTGGAATGGTGCTCTCGATGAAATGAACAAACGTGATCCTCCTGAGATTGATGGTCGACGGCGCGACCAGCGAAGGAGTTGGAACATGTGATGATTGGGCGGCGGTAAAATAGCTTTGTTTTTTTTTTTTTTTTTTTTAAAACTAGAGTTTTGTGCTCCCACACAGTTATCACGGAAATTGATTAGACCATTGGGCGTCATATGTTCTATTGTAGACAGCGAGGATTTTAACTAATGGAATCGTGCTATGTGGCATGTGAATTTCAGTTGAAGAGAGATTTGGGTTAGGGTCGGCCCGCCTGAGTTCTAGCATGCTGGACCTAATGGCCCAAGTCAATGCCGGTCATAATTCATTTAAGTTAGGTCGGTCGGTCGGTCGGTCATGAGAGGAAAGGTCGGAATAACATTTCAGAAGACGAGAAAAAAGTGAGGATGGTAATGTGAAAAGGAAGAGTTCACATAGTTTGAACTTTTAGATGGTGTCACCAATTGAGGTAAAAAGGGTGAAAGTAGTTGGAAGAGGATAGAGAAACTACAACACCCAATGCAAATATCTGAATTGTGATTATAAATGACTTATGACACATCATGAAAGGCACAAGGAAAAGTCATTTTATGTCGTGTGAGAATTTATCGAATAGATAATATGCCTGCTTTTCACCATACTTTGGAGGGAAATGACCAAGTTTGAGTTAATGTTGGTTAGAGGACGTGGCAAGAAGATGAAGTAGGTAGTTATTGGGAATTTTTTTTCGAAGAAGTTTCAAAGAAGTGGCGAGACGGGACGACCTCTCTCTTATTTGGTTCCTTTGTTAATGTATGTTTCATCTGTGATTTTGTTTCCCTTTTGATGTTTTAGTGCTATTGCCTTAGAGGTTTAACTTTATCGGCAGAAAGTTAATGTTCAAAACTCCACGGTCATTGTTCGAGTTCAAAGTACAATTTTGCACACTAGAAAAATTTGCAAATAATTATGTGATGGTTTGCGACTAAAATTTAATTGCAACATTAAAAATTTACTAATTCCAATAACAGTTCATTGGTTGTTCATGATGTGTAGTGTTGAAATTTCCAACTTCGAGAACAAAGAAAATAAAAGGAAAAGAATATGCTCTTGGTCGACATAACCCTTATTCGAGCTTCACAGATTAAGCGATGTGGGTTTAGATGCCTTTTGAGTTCCTTAATATGCATACAAGGTAGAGAATAATTATGCAGCATTTTAAAGTATACTCATCTTGTTCATCTTCATTCGAGTCATGTGGGCTAATCTTCCTAGATAAGCATAGTTATGGATTGTACTTGATGCAACTTGTAGACGAGTTTAGTCAATTTAAAGCTGTCTGGAGAACTTAGTCCTCCCATCTGATTTGACATGAATGAAGCACACATACGGTTTCTTCACATGTGCAGGATAATTTTGTCACTAAAGTCGAAGAATGAAAAAAATACTAAATGTGGATAAACGGGTACATTTTCTGAACCTCAAAACTTTATTCCTTCATATGGTTTTCATAATATTGCCAACCGCGTGTATGTGTATGTAACGTGTGTTGACAGCAATATGTTCCTTGTCATCTTTAACGGATCAAAGAATTTAAGGTGCTTATTGGATACCAGAAAACATTCGGTAAGATGACTGATAAAGATGGCGTCAAAGGAGGACCCTATTACCGTGCGTTTGGAGTAATCATTTCCAACCGAAGAGCACGAAGCCCAGCCGAAGACGGAAATAAGCAGGTGTCACTTCGTGTGCATATGCTTGATAAGTAAACAAGAATGGCATGAATGTAGTTAATTGTTTTTTCATTTTATTGACGTTCGTCGTAAGTAGTAGGAAGGAAAAGTACTGTTAGCAGCATCTGCGAACGCAAGGGGGGCCCGAGGGTGGTATTTCACTGCCCAGCGTTCTGCAGAACCTCTATACTTGGAGGGGTTGTGGATGGTGCAACTCCCTGACTTTCCCCAGTCCTCCTCTTCAATTGAGTTTCGGTGTCCGGCACTTATTGACATTGTAGATGCATATACTCGGCTAGACGCTGAAAATTAAAGAAAGACCATTCTCAGTTTAGTTGTTACAGTTCCGCCAATCAAACTAAAGCATTCTTGAAAGCAGTACCTAAAAACTTATTGTAGAAACTTTTTTTCCCCAAAATTTAAAAAGTCTAGCTCTTAACTTCAGTTCTTCTATATGTTGTTCTACTATGGTAATATATTTATAATTTTTGTCTTTGGAACAAAATAACAAGTTTATATACCAACAGTAGTTTTAAATGGAATTTCGATTATACCAACTGGCCTTAGTTTTGTGATTGTGATATTGCCGTTTCTTTATTCGTAATTAAAGACTTTTGATCCATATAATGTTAAACTCTGACTTATTATACCTTACAAAAGTGCTCGCTTTGCCAAGTTGCCTCCCGATGGCATTGGCAATCTCCTTTTATTGTTCTTTTCTTGGAGGGTTTGAATTAACAAAGTGACTTTCGTAGAAATTGTTATATAACCGATTTGTTCAATGACTGTCTAAAAATATATGAACGATTTTTAAAAGGTCAAAATAATTAATGTTTGGCGTATTGAGAGTACTTTTTTGAGAGGTCGTTCGATACCATCTCCAAAACTCCAACAGCTTTTAAGTGGCTCTTACTCCCTTCTAAACTCCCAGGTCAAAAGCATCTTCTCATAAGGGGGAAAACCCAGTATCGTTCCTATTTGTAAGGGGAACTAATTCCAAATTTTGTGGAAATGTCCGGAGAAACGTGCCCACTAGGTTCACTTTGCTGTTGATTCTGCAAATTCAGCCGTTTAGAAGAATGTGCCTTTTAAGATGCAACATCCAAACTTGCCGAGAATTGAACCTAATAACCTTACGTCAAAAAATTAGGATGCTAATTGTACCACTCCCGGCCTGCCCAACCTTCGCCTGAGCCGTGCCCCAACATTTCTATATATAGTTCATTTTATGGACGAGCTTGAGCAACACGTTAGTCTTGATGTTTGGGCTTGGCCCAAAACAGGCCCGCATATTAATCACCTGTAATAGCAATTTTTATGCCAAACGGACGCCCGACTGCCTTTGCATTTTAGTTTTAGAATATCTAGGATTTTAGCTTTTTTAGTCATGTTTTGTTTGTTAGACGAAACAAAAGAAATAGAATCCAAGACTAGGTCAGTTTACACCTTTATCACTTTTCACTTTTGCAATGTCGGTAGAATTCATTACCAATATTAATTCGGATGCATCATCATTTTAATAACAAATGAGAATGAGCTTATTATAAAATTATTTCATTCTTAAGCAATCACATAACATGCTTCCTACTATAATTCACATAACTTTTGATCTACTCGATCAAAAAGTAATTCCGTACCAATGAAATCTGGATACAATTTACGTATTATCAATTTCAAATTTAATTTTTTTTTTAGCTATTTTAAACACCCAAAATGAATAAAAATGTGTGTTGTGTAAATCTCAACTCAACAAGCAATACTCATCTTCGATTAAATTTCTCCTAAATAATTATTGAGATTAAGTTAGTTGCATTAGACAATAAATTATTCATTTTGCCCCAATTAGTATTTTTTTTCTTTTTTTTTTTTTTTGGGTGGAAAGTAGCAACCTTTATAATTCCTGAAAGAAGACGTGCCCAATCCTAATCTCGATTCCCGCGAGTTTCTTCTTCTCTCTACTCCGCAATATTGCAATCTTCTTCAACTCGAGCGATTCGACTCAGCCCAGCGATCGCAGCAAGCCCGAAGGGGAGACGATGTTCTTCCTCCGGGTCCACTCGGTGGACACCGACCACCCCCTGGCCACCGACTACGGCGGCTTCTCCTCCTCCTCGCCGCCGCCGCCGGGGAGCCCTAGGTTCACCGAGCGGAGGGGCATGGTCCACCTGTTCCGGACGCTGTCGCACGCGCCCCTCTCGAGCCCTGGCGCCCGCTCCACCACCCTCTTCGTCGTCGCCGTCCCCAATTACTTCTCCCCCGACGACTTAATCCGGTTTTCCGGCCCCCGGATCGACGACGTCTCCGAGCTCCGGTTCATCAGGTAAGGCTTCGATCGTTTCTGTTTTCTCCACTCCTCTTCTTCGGGACTTCGGACCGGTTTTTTCAGTTGGTGAGATGAATTGAGTAAGCGAAAGGGAGAATTCGAGGAATTCGAATTCGCTGACGAAAAATCTAAGAGATGGACACGATTACTGAAAAATTGCTCGTGATCATGCCTTAGGGGGGTGTCCGATGATGAAAGTTCAATTTTTTGGAAGCCTTCCGACGGTGGAACTGGGTTTTCCGATCTGGGTTCTTTTTTAAATGCTTTTTAATGGTTTTAGTGATCGTTGTATTGCGAATTGTGCGTTTGATGTAGGAATGATGGGATGGAAGATAGGTACAGTGTGCTGATCGAGCTTACCGATCAAAAGGCTGCTGATGGTTTCTATTGCACCTTCAATGGCAAGAATTTCTCGCCTGCTGAGGTATTTGCAATTTTTGCACCTGTTGTTTGCTGTGAGATCACATAGTCAATTTCTGTTTCACTTTTAATACTCGTCTTCTGGACATTCAGGCTGAGGTATGCCATATTCTATTTCTGCACGAAGTGGACTATACGGAATCAGCTGATGTGGCTAGCACGCCCCCGTCGGGCTTTACAGAGCTACCCTCTTGTCCAGTTTGTCTTGGTAAGCCATGCTAGTGCCCCCTTGCTGATTATATTTCCCTTGCAGTGAGATGAATTTCTAGAAAGTTGTTCACAGTTGCTAATTCTTTTTTTTTTTTTTTTTTAATTTTAATGTCAGAGAGATTGGACCCAGATACCAGCGGAATTTTGAGTACAAATTGTGACCATTCCTTTCATTGCTCGTGTGGTACAAAATGGACTTACTTGTCTTGTCAGGTTAGGCATTCTTCTGCTGATACAGATTAGATGAATTTAGACTGTAATTTTGCTGCTATTGCCACTATCTTTCTGTTGATCTGCTGACTGTGGATTAGTTGTTGCTTTTTGATAATTAATATTAGCTATAGCAATTGTGGCAGTATTGTTTTTATCCTGAACTTTCACGTTTTTTCTAATCAAGTCCCTTGTACTTTTAATTTGTTAAATAAAGTCCTTCTACTTTTACAGATTTTCTAATCAAATGTCTCTGATACCAAATCAGGCCAAATTCAGCTGGTGTGACCATCAGATGTCTCTGTTGTGGGACGTGGATGTCCATTGTTTTATCCATGTTGCACTTCGAGGTCGTCTACATTGGCTAAATTTTTCCAGACATGTCCATGTGGGCATCTGCATATTTTATCGGCATCATACGTCATCATCGTCGAACAGCCACTTCAGTTAAATTTGGTCATATTTAGTGTCGGAAAGACTTGATTGGAAAGTTTGTTAAAATAGAAGGACTTGATTAGGCAAATTAAAAGTATGGAGACATCATTAGAAATAGCGTGAAAAGTATATGAATGAACAGTAGAATTTTTCTTTACTTTATTGTGCTTCCTAAGTTCAGGATTTCTTTTAAATTATCATGAAATTTATTTGGAGATTTGGAATAGGTGAATGTTGTGGCTTCTTGGAGTTATTTTTTGTTGATTATCATATTCTGACACAAGAATCTTTTCAATGTCTCATCACGTGCATTTGATCCGATGGTCCTGTCACTCCTGTATCAAATTTCTTGTGAGTCAAAGAGTGACAGAAGTAATAGCAGTGTCCAAGCAGACACAATAAGTTGTGTGTGTACTCACAAGTACAGGGTGATCATACTGATGTCAAAATTCTGATCTTTGACCTCAAACATATCCTGTCTTGAAACTAAGATGTTACATGGTCATATTTTACATTTCAAGTGATGTTCTAGTATGCTCTGTCCATGTGAATTTGTAGCAAAAAAGTACCTTTAAACTCATGTAATATCAAAAGGTGAAAAAGTGCCATATAGGAGATATATCAATGGACATGTGCATACTGACTTTTGCTTGATTCATCAATCTTTATGGTTGATGTTCCCCCATGCTGGTGATGTCCCAAGGGTCTTACTTTGATTTTGTTGCAAGGTCCATTTACATTGCTAAAGATGTCAATTAGGGCACATATCTTGTTTTGATTGCAAGAAATTACCTTTATCGGAAATGTAGTTTCATTTTGCAACATCATCAGGGATGCCCCTCTGTTAACTGATTGTGAAGAAGATCTGTTTCTGTCCTTTTTCAGGTTTGCCGACTATGCCAACAGCAAGATGAGGTGCCATCCTGCTTTATTTGTGGAACAATGGAAAATCTTTGGGTTTGTCTGATATGTGGTTTTGTTGGATGTGGAAGGTGATAGATCCAGTCATGATGTGCTGGAATTTTCGATCACTCTATATGTTTAGTGATTGGATAGGCTGTCTTCATTATAGCTTTTCTTTTCTGGCTTTGTAGATACAAAGATAAGCACGCAATCAGTCATTGGAAAAATACGCAACATTGCTATTCTCTAGATTTAAGAACACAGCAAATTTGGGATTATGTTGGGGACACTTACGTTCACAGGCTAAATCAATCAAAAGCTGACGGCAAGCTTTTGGAGATGAATTCATACTGTGAATCACTTGAAGGAGATTGTGGTAGCTGTGGTTGCAGCGAGGATTCTGAAATTAGTGGGGCGCTCTTCAGCAGCAAAATTGAAGCAGTAAGTTCATGTGTCCTCTTATTTGTGTGCTGTGAATATCTTTGTTTTCTGGTTCTCTTTTCCCTGCAAAGATTTGGAGTTTGGACTCAGTTAAGTGAGATGTTTGAAGTTTTGAGTGCATGATGCTTTTACTGTTATAGGCACTGACAGATGATAATGAAAGATTCTGTTTCTGGTTTTGTGTTTCACATGTTCATTTTGTTGGCCAAATGTCACATGTTCATTATTGGGCCTGCAAAATGTATATTACCTCCATTGTAACTATCAGATTTTCTTCGTTTACTCTGACACTGTAGCTTTACTTTTTTGTAGATTCACGCCGACTATATTCATCTAGCTTCAACTCAGCTGGAAGCGCAAAGAAAAGTAAGCATGCATATACGGAGACCATTTCAATTCTCCCTGCTTAACATAGTTTTTTACATTTTATTTTTTTGACTGATCAGCCATGGTTATAAGCATTACTTGTGAAGGCTTCCCTCAATTATGTTTTTGCTTTAGGTAATGGTTTTTAAGTACACATATTTTAGGAGAAAACCATAATAGAACAGTTGTTTGGTTATTTCAGATTAAAAAAATGTTTATCCATTTTGTTTTTCTTTCTTTTTTTTTTTTAAGTGAATTCATTTAACTCTTGGAACTTTATGGGATTGTCAGAATTGTTGTGAAGAGAAGGAAAGTAATTGCACTCATGTTGTATAATCTCAGCTTCATTTGCTTTTATATGGTATACAACATTTTATACCTGTCAATTTGCATACTGCATGTGTCTGATGAGCTTATATAGGAAGTATAAAAGAATTAGTGGGCTTGCATCAGCTTCAGAGAATTGCAAAACTTCTACTATTCTTCTTTTCTTTTCTTTTTTCTCATTAATATGTCTGTGGGAGAAAATGAATTAAGTTTCCCTAAGGTGCCAGGACTCTTTTTTTATTGACTTGTTGTGATGGAGAGCCTTAGAAGGAACAGTATCAGAATTGAAAACTTGTTACTGTATCTGAAGTAGAATTACAAAAGCCATTAGTTTTTATATCAACTGCCCATGCTACAGTTGGTGATAGTGTTTCATTTCTAACCCATGTTTGTCATTTTTTGTTACATAGATTGCCATCATCCTTAGACTGACTTTAAAGAATACAATTTAAGTCCTTGAACGTGTCATCCCCTATTAATTCTTTTGTCTTTCTCTGTTAGCATTATGAGTCTCTCATGTTAGAAGCCAAAAGTAGAAAAGAAAATTTCAAACTAGAAGCAATTGAGAAAGCTGTGACTTCAAAGATTGAAGACATCCATAGTAAGCTGGGGAAACTTGGTGACGAAAAGAAGGCCATGGCAGAGGTAAGGGTTTAGTCTTCTCTGTTTTGCCTTGTGCGATTTTGGATGTTTAAAGCTTGAGAGGAGGGCTACCTGAAGCCATGGCTGATTGTTGTTTTGCTCATTTTTCACATGCCTCATTTTAAATATTACAATCTTGGACATAACAGTAACAGATGTCGCTTCTTGTGGTTGCAGCTTAATCAAACTCTCATCAAGAACCAAGATATGATGCGGAGAAAGGTTAAGGAAATTGAAGAGAGGTATTTTTCCTTGCTGATTTCTCTAGATAAATAATCCAATAGCATCCATAGTCTCATAAAACCTGATTAATAAAATGAAGCAGCACTGTAGTCATAGTTCATGTAAGGGAGTTTGGTCATGAGAGAGAAAGTGGAAACGGACATTCAACAAGATGAGAAAAAAGTGAGAATGGTATATCATTAAGAGGAAGTGTTCACATTGCATGGACTTTTTGATGTGAGGTGAAAAAGGTGATAGTTGGAAGAAGGAAGAGGAAATACAGCTTCTAATTCAACTATGTGAATAGTGACTATAAGTGACTTGTAACACATAATTAATGGCAAAAGAACAAAAGTCATTTTATGCTGAGTAAGAATTTATCAAATAGTTAATATACTTTCCTTTCACCATACTTGGGAAGGATAATTAAGTTTAAGTTAATCATTAATTGGAGGATGTGGCTAGAAGATGAAGTAGCTTTTGGTATTTTTTTATTGAAGTTCTTCTAAAAAAGTGGCGAGATCGAACAAACTCTAATAAGAGAAATAGACAAAAAAGGGGAAAAGGGGAAAGGAGAGTATGCACCACGTATGGAGAAAGTTCCATTAGTCAGTGCTCTCCATAATTTTGTTCCTTTGTTTATATATGCTCCATCTCTAATTTTGTTTTTCTTTGAAGTTCTAGCGCTACTGCTTTAGAGGTTGAACTTTATTGACAGAAATCAATGTTAAAATCTTCATGGTGGTGGTTCAATTTCAAAGTACATTTTTACATTCTAAAGAAATTTGAACATTATTCTGTGATGGTTCGGAACTCAAATTTTAATTGATACAGTTCAACATTGAAACTTTACTAATTCCAATTGAAATTCAAATGGTCGTTTATACTGCGTTATGTTGACATTTCCAACTTCCACAAAATAGAAAATAAAAGGAAAATAAGATACACTGGGCAGGCTTAAAGCTTATTTGAGCTTCACATGTCAAGCAATGTAGGTGTAGATGCTTTTTAAGTACCGTAATATGCCTACAACATTTTCTTTGTAGAGAGATTCATACAGCCTTTTGAAGTATACTTATCTTGTCCATCCTCATTGAAGTTATGTGGCTAGTTTCCTCAATAAGCATTATTATCGATTGTACGGAAACTTTTTCAGTAGATGAGTCCAGTCAGTTAAAGCTGTCGGGAATTTATTCTTCCCTTCTAATTTGACATGAATGAAGGACACATAAGCTTCTGTGCATCTGCAGGAAAACTCTGTCACTGAAGTCGAAGGATGAACAAATACTTGACTTAGAAGAACAGGTATATTCTTTTAGCCTTAAAACTGTAATAATTTGTAGGGTTTTGATATGATATAGTGAAAACTCTGCTCGCGCATGGTGGGTTGACAGTAGTATGTCCGTTGTCATCCTTCACAGATTAGAGACCTTAAGGTGTATATCGGAGCCCAGAAAACCCTCGATAAGATGAATGATGAAGATGGCCTCAAGGGAGGAACCCTATTACCAGTGCCTTTGGAGCAGTCAACCCCAGCCAGAAAGAGTAAGAAGCCCAGTCGAAGACGGAAATAAGCAGGTTTCACTTTGTGTGCAGATGCTTGACAAGTAGATGAGAATGGCTTGAATGTGGTTAATTATTTTCACTGTATCGACATTCATTGTAAGGATGAGGGAAAACTACTGTCAACAGCACTTCTCAATATCAGGTACTTATTAACATTGTAAATATACACACGGCCAAACGATGAAAATTAAAGAAAGACCTTTCCCAGTTTAGTTGTTATGGTTCCACCTATCAAATCAAAGCATTCTTGAAAGTAATACTTAAACTATGTGACAAAATATACATACATTTATATTTATTCTTTTCGGAACTAAATAACAAGTTTATACACCAACAGGAGATGAAAAGGAAATTTTGATTCTGCTAACAGCTCTTTGGTTTTTGATATTGGTATTGCTTCTTCTTTTTCATGATTAAGCACTTCGATTGACATTTTGTTGAATTCTGACTTGTTATAACTCTTATAAATACTTCTTTTACCAAATTGCCTCCCAATGCTATTGGCAATCTCCTTTTATAATTCTTTGCTTGAATGTTTTGAATTAACAATTCTACTCTTATAGAAATTGCTAAATAACTCATTCATATTAAGACTATCTAAAAATATATGAATTATTTTGAAAAGAGTATAAATAATTAATGTTAGGAGTTACTTGGACTAAGAAGAATGGGCATTGCAGGTTTTGTAGAGGGTTTGTCGAACATTTCTCAATTGTAGTGCCTTCAAGATTACAACAACTTTTAGGAAATTGCTTCAGCCAATTTTGAGGTCTTGGACCTGCTGTGGATACTTGATTTTTAATCAACAATTTAAGGAAAATCAGCAATCTAGGCGGTTAAGATATGAATAAATAAAACCAAAATGAAGAATGCAAAAAATAATAACTTAAGGGATTTCAATTCATCAACTAAGTAGAAACTAGAAAGGATATCCATTCAATGCGACGGGCTCGATCCAATTCGTCTAAGCCAAGCCCATGGGCCATGGGCCATCCACCTCTATTAAGCCCAACTTGTATTAGTCGTGGTTTGTTCATTAGCCCTTAGTTCTCAACCGAGAACTCCTGGATTTCATTCCCCTATTTCCTGCCCTGTTTTGGAAAGATGCATGACTGGACCATCTTCAGGTTACTCATGTGAAAATCACTGATGATCTAGGCTATAATTTGATGATTTGTAATGGCTTTGTGGTTCCGGCACTGATTTAAGACAAAACAAAACTTCGATTTATGACCAGATTTAATCCCTTTGGTGCACATAGACTGTTTGATGAAATTTCTCTAAGATACGTTAGTGAAATAATTCCTGATCTAAGTCAATTTGAAGAAATTTTAGCATACATTACTTGCTACAACTCAGTCCATTAACATTCAGATTCAATTCTTATTAAAATTCGTTGTTATCGTGACCAAATCTGAACATAAATTTTTCTTGTGTTTTTGTTATATAATTTCACATACGTTTCTGTGACATCTTTATGGTCTTTATCGGTGAGGAAATGGCTGGTTAGATTCTCGATTTGCTTTGAAGAGGACGAAGGGCTGGAAGAAGGAAGAAGATAATAATAATAATAATAATAATAATAATAATAATAATAATAATAATAATAATAATAATAAATGATGAAAAGATGTAAGAAAAGAGGAAAGTTGATTTAAAAATAATAATAATATGGGGCTAGAGTGGGCTTTAATCTATCGATAATAAAAATCGGGCTTAAAGATGGACTTGCTGAAGTTGGAAGAGAAGATGGGCTGGAGCAGTTATCATGGCAATAGGTTGGGCTCAGTAGAGTTAGAATAAACCGGCTCGAGTCCCTATTTTCAGAAAATTATAAGAATTAAGTTAAAAAAAAAAAATCGAAAAAATGAAAAATTGGAAAATGGTTAGAAACAGAGACTCTTGATTAGGTGGCTAAGTTTCAATGCTAGATTTAGCTTAGTTTCTTTTAGTTAGTATACATATAGGTTTAAGGGGATTTTAATAAGAACTTTAATTTAGTTTAGATTTAGGTAGAGCAGTCTGAAAAAATGAATCGGACTCAATTTGAATTTAGCTTGGGTTGTTGCCCCAAGGCTTAATAACAAAGCCATGTGTATTCTTTGCTTGACACTCTAATGGGTCTACTTTCTTATACTTTACTTCTATCTATTGATTGTGATTGTTTACTTTTCATTGATTGTGTACTCATGCATGGACATTATTTAATGGCACAAGTTAATTAAATAGTCAAAAACTATGTGGGTTTGATGTAGGAATGTTGGGATAGAAGATAGGTACAGCATGCTGATCGAGCTTGTCGATCAAAAGGCTGCCGATGGTTTCTATTGCACCTTCAATGGCAAGAATTTTTCGCCTGCTGAGGTATCTGCAATTTTTGCACCTGTTGTTTGCTGAGAGATTTCATATAGTTGATTTTCTATTTCACTTTTCGTACTCTTCGTCTGGACATTCAGGCTGAGGTATGCCATATTCTATTTCTGCACGAAGTGGACTATACGGAATCAGCTGATGTAGCTAGCACGCCCCCTTCGGGCTTTACGGAGCTACCCTCTTGTCCAGTTTGTCTTGGTAAGCCATGCTAGTGCTCCCTTGCTAATTATATTTCCCTTGCAGTGAAACGAGTTTATGGAAAGTTGTTTACAGTTACAACTTTTTTCACTTAATGTCAGAGAGATTGGACCCAGATACCAGTGGAATTTTGAGTACGCAGTGTGACCATTCCTTTCATTGCTCATGTGGTACAAAATGGACTTACTTGTCTTGTCAGGTTAGGCATTCTTCCGTTGATACAGATTAGATGAATTTAGACTGTAATTTCTGAGCTACTGCCACTATCATTCTGTTAATCTGCTGACTGTGGATTAGTTGTTGGTTTTAAATAATTAATATTGGCTATGGCAATTTGCGGCAGTATTGTTTTTATCCTGAACTTTCACGTTTTTTTCTAATCAAGTCCCTTGTACTTTTAATTTGCTAAATAAAGTCCTCCTACATTTACAAATTTTCTAATCAAATGTCTCTGCCACCAAATCAGGCCAAATTCAGCTGGTGTGACCATCAGATGTCTCTATTGTGTGATGTGGATAAAATTTTCTAATGTGGATGTCCATTATTTTTTCCATGTCGCACTTTGAGATCATCTACATTGACTAAATTTTTCCAAACATGTCCAAATGGGCATCTGCATATTTTATCGGCATCATACGTCGTCATCATCGAACAACCACTTCAGTTGAATTTGGTTGTATTTAGTGTCAGAAAGACTTGATTGGAAAGTTTGTTAAAGTAGAAGGACTTGATTAGGCAAATTAAAAGTATAGAGACATCATTAGAAATAGCATGAAAAGTATATGAATGAACAGTAGAATTTTCCTTTACTCTATTGTGCTTCCTAAGTTCAGGATTTCTTTTAAATTATCATGAGATTATTTGGAGATTTGGAATAGGTGAATGCTGTGGCTCCTTGGAGTTATTTTTTTTGTTGATTATCATATTCTGACACAAGAATCTTTGCAATGTCTCATCACGTGTATTTGATCGATGGTCTTGTCATTCCTATGTCAAATTTCTCGTGAGTCAAAGAGTGACAGAAGTAATAGCAGTGGCCAAGCATGCACAATAAGTTATGCGTGTGCTCACAAGTACAGGGTGATCATATTGATGTCAAAATTCTGATCTTTGACCTCAAACATATCCTGTCTTGAAACTAAGACGTCAGATGGTCATATTTTACATTTCAAGTGATGTTTTAATATGCTCTGTCCATGTGAATTTGTAGCAAAAATGGTACCTTTGAACTCATGCAATATCAAAAGGTGAAAAAGTGCCCAGTAGGAGATACATCGACGGACATGTTGATACTGACTTTTGCTTGATTCGTCAATCTTTATGGTTAAAATAGGTCAACATGATGTTCTCCCATGCTGATGGTGTCCAAAGAGTCTTGACTTTGATTTTATTGCAAGGTCCAATTACATTGCTAAAGATGTCAATTACGGCAGATATCTTGATTTGATTGCAAGAAATTACCTTTATCAGAAATGTACTTTCATTTTGCAACATCATCAGGGATGCCCGTCGGTTAACTGATTGTGAATAAGATTCTGTTTCTGTCCTTTATCAGGTTTGCCGACTATGCCAACAGCAAGATGAGGTGCCATCCTGCTTTATTTGTGGAACAATGGAAAATCATTTGGGTTTTGTCTGATATGTGGTTTTGTTGGATGTGGAAGGTGATAGATCCAGTCATGATGTATTGGAATTTTCGCTCACTCTATATTTTTAGTGATTAGATAGGCTGTCTTTATTATAGCTTTTCTTTTCTGGCTTTGTAGATACAAAGATAAGCACGCAATCAGCCCTTGGAAAAATACGCAACATTGTTATTCTCTAGATTTAAGAACACAGCAAATTTGGGATTATATTGGGGACACTTACGTTCACCAGCTTAATCAATCAAAAGCAAGGGCAAGCTTTTGGAGATGAATTCATACTGTGAATCACTTGAAGGAGATTGTGGTAGCTGTGGCTGTAGCGAGGATTCTGAAATTAGTGGGGCGCTCTTCAGCAGCAAAATTGAAGCAGTAGGTTCATGTGTCCTCTTATTTGTGTGCTGTGAATATCTTTGTTTTCTGGTTCTCCTTTCCCTGCAAAGATTTGGAGTTTGGACTCAGTTAAGTGAGATGGAAGTTTTGAGGTGCATGATGCTTTTACTGTTTTAGGTACTGACAGATGATAATGAAAGATTCTGTTTCTGGTTTTGTGCTTCACATATTCATTTTGTTGGTCAAATGTCACATGTTCATTATTGGGCCTGCAAAATGTATATTACCTCCATTGTAATTATCAGACTTATCTTCGTTTAGTCTGACACTGTAGCTTTACTTTTTTGTAGATTCATGCTGACTATATTCATCTAGCCTCAACTCAGTTGGAAGCGCAAAGAAAAGTAAGCATGCATATACCGAGACCATTTCACTTCTCCCTGTTTAACAGTCTTTTACATTTTATTTTTTTGACTGATCAGCCATGGTTATAAGCATCACTTGTGAAAGCTTCCCTCAACTATGTTTTTGCTTTAGGTAATGGTTTTTAAGTACACATATTTTAGGAGAAAACCATAATAGAACACTAGGTTAGTTATTTCAGGTTAAAAAATTTGTCCATTTTGTTTTCTTTCTTTTTTTTTTTTTTAAAGTGAACTCATTTTACTCTTGGAACTCTATGGGATTGTTAGAATTGTTGCGAAGAGAAGGAAAGTAATTACACCGGTGTTTTATAATCTCAGCTTCGTTTGCTTTTATATAGTATACAACATTTTATATCTGTCAATTTGCATACTGTACGTGTCTAATGAGCTTATATAGGAAGTATAAAAGAATTATTGGGCTTGCACCAGCTTCAGAGAATGGCAAAACTTCTGCTATTCTTCTTTTCTTTTCTTTTTTCTCACAAATATGTCTCTGGTAGAAAATGAATTTGAGTTTCCCTCAGGTGCCAGGACTCTTTTATTATTGACTTGTTGTGACGGATAGCCTTAGAAAGAACGGTTTATCTGAATTGAAAACTTGTTAGTGTATCGGAATTAGGATTACAAAAGCGATTAGATTTTATATCAGCTGCCCATGCTACTGTTGGTGATAGCGTTTTGTTTCTAACCCATGTTTGTCGTTTTTGCTACATGGACTGCCATCATCCTTAGACTGACTGTAAACGATACATTTTAAGTACTTGGACGTATCATCCCCTATTAATTCTTTTGTTTTTCTCTGTTAGCATTATGAGTCTCTCATTTAGAAGCCAAAAGTAGAAAGGAAAATTCAAAACTAGAAGCAATCGAGAAAGTTGTGACTTCAAAGATCGAAGACATCCATAGTAGGTTGGGGAAACTTGGTGACGAAAAGAAGAACGTGGCACAGGTAATGGTTTAGTCTTCTCTGTTTTACCTTTTGCGAATTTGGATGTTTAAAGTTTGAGAGGAGGGCTGCCTGAAGCCATGGCTGATTGTTGTTTTGCTTGCTTTTCACATGCCTCATTTTTAACATTACAATCAGATGCAATAGTGTTCACTAGGACGTAACAGTATTAGATGTCGCTCCTTGTGGTTGCAGCTTAATCAAACTCTTATCAAGAACCAAGATATGATGCGGAGAAAAGTTAAGGAGATTGAAGATAGGCATGTTGCCTTTCTGATTTCTCTAGATATATCTAAATAACAATATCTGTCAACTTTGAAACACCGAATATCTTGTGTCAAAACAACCCCCTTAAAAAGAGGTTTCCGTCCACACATGCGCACAAAATCCATGGCTGATGTATCTTACCATATCTTGTAATTAGCACAAATATTAGAGTTAGTTTCTCAGATTCATTCATGGGCATTCTGCATAACTATGTGTAGAAAATAGTTAATAAATAAAGAAGCCCGTAGCATCCGTAGTTTCATACAACCTAATCAGTAAAATGAAGCAGCATTGGGCTTTTAGGTGTGAGGTAAAAGAAGTTGGAAGAAGAAAGAGGAAATACAGCTTATAATTCAAAAATGTGAATAGCGACTATAAGTGAGTTGTAACACATAATTAATGGCAAAAGGACGAAAGCCATTTTATGCTGAGTAAGAATATATAAAATAGTTAGTCCTTTCACCAAACTTGGGAAGGATAATTAAGTTCAAGTGAATCATTCGTTGGAGGATGTGGCAAGAAGATGAAGTAACTTCTGGTATTTTTTATTGAAGTTCTTCTAACAAAGTGGCAAGACGGGACAAACTCTAATAATTCCAATAAAAGTTCTTCAAGGTAGTGGTTTCAAAGTACTTTTTTTACAAATTAGTAAAATCTGAACATTATTCTATGATGGTTCGGGACTCAAATTTTAATTGATACAGTTCAACATTGAAATGGTATTAATTCCAATGGAAGTTCAATTGGTTGTTCAAACTGCATTGTGTTGACATTTAAACTTCCACAAAATTGAAAATAAAAGGAATAGAAGATGCACTCGGTAGGCTTAATGCTCATTTAGCTTCACATGCCAAGCAATGCAGGTGTAGATGCCCTTTAGGTACCTTAATATGCATAAAACATTTTCTTTATAGAGAACATTCATACAACCTTTTGATATACTCTTCTTGTCCATCTTCATTCAAGTTATGTGGGCTAATCTTCCTTGATAAGCATTATTATCAGTTGTACCGACACTTCCACAATAGATGAGTCCAGTCAATTTTAAAGCTGTCAATGAAACTTAGTCTTCCCTTTAGATTTGACATGAATAAATAACACTACGGTTCTGTGCATCTGCAGGATAACTCTGTTAGTGAAGTCCAAGGATGAACAGATTCTTAAATTGGAAGAACGGGTACATTTTTTAATCTCAAAACTGTAATGATTTGTAGGGTTTTGATATAATGTTGCGAAAACTCTGCGTGTGCGCTGGCTGAGTGTGTTGATAGTAGTATATCTTTTGTCATCCTTCACAGATCAGAGATCTGAAGGTATACATTGGAGCCCTCGATAAGATGAATGATGAAGATGGCATCAAAGGAGGAACCCTGTTGCCAGTACCTTTGGAGCAGTCAACGCCAGCCAGAAAGAGCAAGAAGCCCGGCCGAAGACAGAAATAGGCAGGTGTCACCTTGTGTGCATACGCTTGGTAAGTAAATTGAGAATGGCACATGAATGTAGTTAATTTTTTCCATTATATTGACATTCGTTGTAAATAAGAAGGAAAACTACTGTCAGCTGCATTTGCAGATGCAAGGGGAGGCTGAGGGTGGTATTTCACTGCCCCCAGCGTTCTGTAGAACCTCTCTACTAGGGGTTGTGAATTGTGGAATTCCCTGACTTGCCCCAAGCCTCCTCTTCAATTGAGTCTCAGTGTCAGGCGCTTATTGACATTGTAAATATATACTTGGCCAGATGCTGAAAATTAAAGAAAGACCATCACCAGTTTAGTTGTTACTGTTCCAATGATCAAACCAAAGCATTCTTGAAAGTAATACTTTAAAAACTTATTGTAGAAACTACTTTTGCTCCTCAAAATTAAAAAAGGTCCAGCTCTCAGCTTCAGTTCTTCTATATGTTGTTCTATTATGGTAATATATTTATAATTTTTTGTCTTTGGAACAAGATAACAGGTTTGTATACCAACCGTAGTTTTAAATGAAATGTCGATTATACCAACTGTCCTCAGTGTGATGGTGGTATTACTACTTCTTTATTCGTGATTAAACACTTTGATCCATATTTTGTTAAGTTCTGACTTGTTATACCTCACAAAATACTTGCTTTGCCAAGTTGCCTCCCAATGGCATTGGCAATCACCTTTTCTTGTTCTTTTCTTGAAGGATTTGAATTAACAATTTGACTTTCGTAGAAATTGCTATGTAACTAATTTATTCTATGACTGTCCAAATATATATGAATGATTTCGTAAAAGGTCAAAATAATTAATGTTAGGCGTACCGAGAGTACTTTTTTGAGAGGTCCTTTGATACCATCTCCAAAAATACAACAGCTTTTAAGTGGCTCTTATTCCCCACTGAACTCACAGGTCAAGAACATCTGCTCATAAGGGGGAAAACCAAGTATCGTTCCCATTTGTAAGTGGAACTAATTCCGAATTTTGTGAAAATGTCCAGAGAAAACGTGTCCGCTAGTTTAACTTCACTATTGATTCTGCAAATTCAGTCGTTTAGCAGAATGTGCCTTTAAAGGTGCAACATCCAAAATTGCCAAGGGTTGAACCCACTGTATACGAATCAAATCAGACATTCTTGGATTGCACATCCAACTTCTGCTTTCGTTTAAAGTGCAAGCGCTTTGCAATGACAATATAGGCTCATGTGCTGAGAGAAAGTACCCTTTGGTGGCCCATAGCGTAGTAAGGGTAGGGTGATAGGAATTTAGATGAGATCAAGAGAGGCTTATCGTCATGCTCCTAACTGCTCCTGTTCATTTGGAAGTGAAAAAATCAAGTCGTCAAACAAACTATAAAAGCTCCGGAAATAGCTCTGTCCCCAACGATACGGTGTTTAACCTACTTCTATCATCCTCAAAAAGATGGAACAACTCCTAAAAATTGCAGTCTAATAAGCAAAACGTCAAGATAGACTGTAGTGAAGTATTTACTTTCATCCAAGGTCTGAGTGCTGTTGCACTCGAATCGCATTCATATAAGGAACGCAGGAAGAAGATGAAGTTTTCCTTTTGCAGCAAAAGAACAAGAAAGGAGAACCTACTAAGTGCCAACAAGTGCTACTTCAGCAAATTAAAAGAATAAATAAAATACATAAGATAAGTCCTTTCAGTGTGACGCAGAAGGAACAAGAAAAGAAGCCACCTACGAAAACTAAACCCTCCTCCTATGATCCTTTAGCCTGCTAACTAAAATCAGATAAACCTGCCTTTACAACGCCTTCTTTGCAACATCCTAATCTCATGTTCTTCTTTTTCACTTTCAGTCAGCCTAAATGAATATAATAAAACAAATTATCACCACTAGACTTGAGCAGAAGTTGATTTGGATGCTAATTGTATCACTTTAAGACAGACTGTACCAAACTATGTCCAGAGGAAGACCCTGAGGCTGTAAAATCTACCCTCTACAGCATCCCTCAAAACTTGAATCAAGTGCGGCAAAGGAAAGCCAGCTCAGCATTCAATGCTCAAAGTTTCACAGGGAGAGACATGGTCTGCACTACCTTTGGGGTTGATCTGAATTGGTTGCGCCAGATGTTGTGCTTGGCTCAGCACCATTTTCAACAGGAGGAGAACCACCCCACTCTCCTTCAGATTCCAATGGCTCAAGCACATAGACGCTGCCGTCAGTAAGCCCTAGTGCAAACTGGTTAGGTTGAGACGGATGTGTAGCAATGACTAGTGGGTAGACTCTCAAGCTGCCAAATACATCAGTGAAGAATGAATAACTTGTGAGACTATTGGAACTTCGCGAATTAGACTTGCCATTTTCATAAAGGTAAGAGGTTAACTGAGTAGTCATAACCAACTTACTTGGGATTTGGAGGGATATAAGCAGCAGGATTTATATGACATCTCAATCTGAGTGTAGAAGCAGAAAGAACATTGATGCTTCCATCTTCAAAGCTCACATATATTGATTGGCCATCACATGAATATGTAGCATCTGTGATTGGAGCGCTAACTTCTCGAGTATCCCACTAGTTGTGATGAACAACAAATCAAAAAAAGTACATTTGGCACAAAGCAACTCATACTACCTAATATTTCACTTATTTTTGTGCAATCAGGATGAGATAAGAGATTGGTTTGCACGCAATAATAAATATCTTCAATACCTGCTTGAGGCATTCTAGTTCAGGAGCTTTACATGTGGCAATCTGTGTTTCATGAACCACCAGCAGATGTATCTGATCCACATGAAATTGAACACGAGTATCAGCAAAAGGAGCTGCACCTTGCCCAGTCGGCATCTGCAGAAACTTACTAGCCTGCATCTCCCATCCATCAGTGCTCCAAACACACAGCTGCAGTGATGATCAACAATTATCAAAGGGCACATCAAAATTGATTCACAAATGAAGCCATAAAAATTTTACTTTGTGTTTTTATGTCAGAATAACACCAAGCATCAGTTGTAAGCAACAACAGGTTTTTTTTCCCCCATACTTTTTTTTTTTTTTTGACAAATTCCCCCATACTTAATGGGATGGGATTAATTTGTCAACCACTAAAGAAGAAGTTTTCTGGAAGGAATTATTCTGCCTATTTAAGGATGCCTTCATGAATTGACGTATGATGAGGCCATAAGCATCAATACATCCAGAGTGAACATCAACCCTTTTTTTTTCTTTTTTCTTTTTTTCTTTTTTTGGAGCAGGTTAACCTAAATCGCTCTCTCCGCCCAAAACATAGGCATGTCTACATGGAAAGGAAGATGCAGCAGTGGTCTTGTACCTGAGAGTCAGCACCGGAAGACACGAGAACATTTAAGACATTAGAGAAGGCAAGGCCTGTAATTCTTTTCTGATGTCCTTTTAGACTTGCCTTACACTGAGGAAGTGAAACAGTCAATATCTATAAATTCGTTGCAGATAATGACAAGATTAACTTTCAACAACAATAAAATTAGGTCTCACCTCAAAAAATCGAAAATAAATTTGAATAGAGGAGTCGTCCATTCCTATCGCAATAGTTAAATCAGCTCGAGGATCGAACGCCATAAATGTTGCAGATCGTGGATGAGGCAAAAATGTTGTCATCATCTGGATATTGGCAGGTAGGATAGTATTAATAACTTTATAAGTAAAAGTTGGACATATGTGCCAAGAGGCAATTGCCTCAATGGCATCTCCCTTCTAGAAAAAGGGAGAGAGCAACTTCGAATATTAGATTTCTCGAATGTTGAATAAAGCTCTTGCCTTGTTGTATGTAATAAGTAAGAGCAAAAATATTACATTGAAGACAGAAAAAAGCCCTTGTCTCACTCAGCAAGTAAAAAGGCAGCGGTCTGGTACCTGAGATTCAGCACTAGAAGACACGAGAACATTTAAGGAATTTGACAAGGCAAAGCCTTTAACTATTCTCTGATGTCCTTTTAGTTTTTTCTTGATCTGAGAAAGTGAGATAGTCAATAGTCAATATCCATAACTTTGTTGTGGATAATCGCAAGGTTAACTTTCAACTGACAATGAAAACAGGCCTCACCTCATCCACTCGACCACTGTAAAGTTGAATAGCGGTGTCCTCCATTCCTATTTCAATAATGTCATTGTTTGGTGGTAGCGGGGGCGGGAATCTTGTCAACCTGGATATCAATGCAGGATAATATTAACAACTTTATAAATAATAGTGGGACACACGTGCCAAGAGGCACTGAACTTAGTGGCATCTCCCTTCTTAGGAAAGGGAGAGCGCAAGTTGGACCAATAGATCTCTGGACGGGTTAAAAAAGCACTGCTTGTTTTCTTTAATCAATAAGAGCAAAATGATTCCATTGAAGACACAGAAAAGCCCTTGTCTCGCTTAGCAAGTAAAAAGAGACATGCTGCACATTTGAACAGATAATCCCCATGAAAATCGGAGCAATTGCTTTCATGGACCTCCTACCAAATAGAGCTCAATACGTTTTTATACATGACGGACCAATTAATTTTAGCTCCCTAAAAAATGCGAAAAGGAAATAGTGCACGCGTATTCAGCACAAAGGGGTAGTTCATCATCTTGTGCCTTGTGAATAGTGCTACAAAACTGACAAGAGGATGTAGACATTACTTTGGGAATATATTCACCTGAAAAGTCTCCATATTGAAGCAAGAGATCATCCCCCCTGATGCCGATATTAGCCGAGATTCGTCCTTTGACAGTGCAAAGCACAGAACTGCATCTTCAGGATTTGCACATGTCTTATTGGTCATCAAATTCCCACCAGGAGGTTGCCATAACTGTGGTACTACACTAGTTGTAACCTGCGAAAAGAAGAACCGATGTAGTTAACAATGCGCTAAACATTAAAACAGTTTGCCAATTTTAAGAACAAAAAGATTTCTTACTCTGCCTGTTAAATTTTGATGACTTTCTTCCCATTTCCAGAGCTTGCATACAGCATTCGATGATAATGCCAGAATGGCACAACCTGAGTTTGTATAGATTAATCTGGGGACCTGTTTCGTTTTATCAGCTTCAGTGGCGATAATCAATTGTAATACCAAAAATTAAAATAAAATGGAAAAGAAAGATTACAGAGAATTGGGCACTAAATGATAGATGCAGAAATCCATGCAAAAAGACACTTGGTGACGCTGCCTGCATATTTATCAGCATAGTGCACGCACGCACGCGCACGCGTATGTATTTATATATACAACAGATGCACACATATGAATAGAACCCATATGATACACATGACATCTAAACCCAGTTGAAACAGTTACTAAAAGAAAAGTGAACTCTTGACTTAAACCATCTAGATGTCTATCTATTCTTTGCCTCTAGTGTTTTGTATATTTAGATTCAGCAGGTAAATTTCCACTCAAAGTTTCTGGGAACTGACAAGTTCAAAATAGCTTTCACGAGCTTAGCATTCCCCACAAGCATCAAAGTGGTGCAAAATAATATACTTTGCATGCCATGTATAAAGCCAAATTCATCCCGCGAAGAATCCGTCTTTTACCACATGTAACTACATGAAAGTCCACAGAACAATCCATATTCCAAGCAAAGGATAAAAAAGTCTCGTTATGCAAATATACCATTACATTCTAAATCAGAAATCATCCATCTTGCTATTCAACTTTATCGTAAAATTCATGACCTCCACAGCCAACATAACTCAAGCACAATTGCGACGCCATCATCACAGATTTATTAATGTTGATCTTATCCTTTCCTATTTGTATAGTTGAAACAATCGGTCAACTGTAAAATGCCAAATGAAGATATGACAAAGTCCTTCAATTGTTGAGGTTTAAGAGTTATATAATTGGACTACATGTGAATAAAACTAATAAAGCAAGTGCATTAAATGTGACCCCTATTCAAATTTGTGCTTATCTAGTAGAAACATGACAGATTAATGTGGAAAAGAAATGCTGCATAAGAATGTCCTAATGTGGCAATCATTTGTACCCTTGCAGCCGTAGAGTTATCAGGCAGCTTTATGGACCGGCATCGTGATGTTTCATTGATTTCTGTCAGTTTCCAATTTCGTGATTTGTCTCCCGAGTCATCAGCAATTCCGGGCTTCACATCGGCCACGCTCTCACTATCCTGTAGAGCTCAAAAGAGAGGATGTCATTGAAAGAAGTCAAATAAACATGCACATACAAATGCAATTATTGCATCATTTAAGTAATAGAGTAAGCAACAAATAAAGCTCCTTCAAAAAATTTAACGACCTAATGCAGTAATGATACCACTTACCATACCTACCATTTGTGCCTGATGGTTTTGCTAATTTATGTGCCAGTGTGTGTAGATGTGTGAGGAAAGGGGAAAATATTAGGTGGTTTTAAAGCCCCGGATCAGCTGATGAGGGGCGAGCATTTTTTACTTGATATCCACTTAAAAAATAGCACCAAAGTGAGAGCGCTTTCAGAAGGTTTTCATTCAATGGGATGCATAGAAAGATAATTAAGAAAGAGAAATGCAAAAGAATGGGTGATATAATCCAGCTTCAATTTATAATATAGGAAAACTAAAAATCCCTAAGTCAATGAACAAAAGACTTGAAATAGCGAGAAGTAAGTGTAACATGTATAAGAGATCTAGTTATGAATGTTAAGAAAAGCATTCCATACATAAAAATTAATTGATCACTCAATGAAATACTTCTCTTTGTAGAAGGACCATCCTTTAATAATTGTAGAACGATAAAGAAAAAGAAAGAAGAAATAAGTACCTCATTTGATATTCCAAAAGGTCTTGATCTCTTCAAAACATGTTCAAAATCGTAGTCCGTGGCTGAGTTGTTGGCTAGAGTCATAGGAGGCTTTAAGAGATCTGTATCGCAAGACAAAAAAGTAAATAGAATGCCAAACTAACAGCTTGAAATTGTGAAAGTGCAGGATTTGGAAGGTGATACCTCGAGCTAATAAGCATGACAGTAGTTCTGATAGTTTGGGAAACTTGTCTAAATCAAGCTTCTTTAGCAAAACGAGTTTGCCTGTATTACTTGGTAGTCCTTCCAAACTTCTCCTTCCTGCAGCTCTCAACTCCTGGAGTTCTGACACTAGTATGCTGTCACCAAGCAAATTTACTGCGGGAGTTCCACCAATGTCCAAGATCTTCAAGTGCTGCATTTTCAAAATGCTTTCGGGTAATTCCATAATCGCTGTAGATTTCAAATACAGCTCAGTCAATGATGTCAACTTCCCAAACGAATTTGGAATTTCTCTCAATGAGTGGCATCCTGATAATAACAAGCGGTGCAGAGATACAAGAGAGCCTATAGAGTTTGGAATTTGAGCAAGTTTATCACATCCTGTTAGGTCAAGGAGAGACAGAGATGCTAGATGGCCTATGGAATTGGGTATGCAGGCCAATGAAGCACAATAAGAGGCATCAAGAATCTTGAGCTCCTTAAGAAAACCAATCGACTCAGGCAATCCTTCGCATGTCGTAGATTTTAAATGTAGCTCAATCAATGATTCTAATCTTCCAATTGATTCTGGGATTTCTCTCAATGACCGGCATCCCGATAATAACAAGCGCTGCAAAGACACGAGGGAGCCTATGGAGTCTGGAAGTTGAGCAAGTTTATTACATCCTCTCAAGTCAAGGAGAGATAGAGATGCTAGATGTCCTATGGAGCTGGGTATGTGGACCAATGATGCACTATTAAAGGCATTAAGAGTTTTAAGCTCTTTCAGAAAACCAATTGACTCGGGTAATTCTTCAAATTCTGTAGATTCTAAATGCAACTCAGTCAATGATTCTAATTTTCCTATTGAGTCTGGGATTTTTCTCAATGAGCAGCATCTCGATAATAACAAGTGCTGTAAAGATATGAGGGAGCCTATGGAGTTTGGAAGTTCAACAAGTTTATCACATCCTGTTAGGTCAAGGAGAGACAAAGATACTAGATCGCCTATGGAGCTGGGTAAGCAAGCCAATGATGCACAATAAGAGGCATCAAGAGTCTCGAGCTTCTTTAGGGAACCAACGTATTCCGGTAATTCTTTTAATGTTATACGCTTCAAATCCAACTCAGTCAACGATTCTAAATATTCAATTGATTTTGGGATTTCTCTAAATAAGCTGCATTCGAACAAGTGTTGTAGAAACATGAGAGAGCATAAGCAGTCTGGAAGTTGAGCAAGTTTATTGCATCCTGTGAGGTCAAGAGACAAAGATGCTAAAAGACCTATGGAGCTAGGTATGCGGGCCAGTGATGCACAATAAGAGGCATTAAGAGTCTTAAGCTCCTTCAAAGAACCAATTGACTCAGGTAATTCTTCAATCGCTGTAGATTCTAAATGCAACTTGGTCAATGATGCCAACTCTCCGATTGAGTACGGGATTTCTCTCAACGAGCAGCATTTTGATAAAAACAAGCATTGTAAAGACACGAGAGAGCCTAGAGAGTCTGGAAGTCGAGCAAGTAGTCCACAATTTGAGGCATCTAGGGTCTCCAGCTTTGTCAAGCAACCTCTTGAAATAGGAATTTCTTGTATATCAGTGCCGCTTATGAGAAGCTCCCTCAATTCTTCCATTTTACCTACTCCTAGCGGTAGCTCCTTCAATTTTGAACAATTCGTGACGTTCAAGGAGACGAGGGTCTCGATGTTTTGGATAGAAGGATGAATCTTTTCTAGACCCCCACAATCTTCAAGAATCAAAATCTCCAAGCTCTTGAAAGTAGACAAGTCAGGAGTCGTTCTCAAAGCACAAGATGTGAGGTTAAGAACTTTGAGTTCAGTTGCTACCTAAAAGAAAGAGAGGATACCTCCGTGAGATTGGACAAAAATACCCATGCTCTATTGCTCCTTCATAGTTGTCTTATTTAATTTTGAATGCTTATTTTTAGCAGCGCTTTGGCTTCACCAACATATAATGTTCTTAAGCATATCATTGCAAAGACAACGTTAGGGATGTATAAATGCTAACTTCAATTATTTGTGAACAACATTTCATAGAAAATATCATATTTATTGACCAGAGACGCAAATTTTATTGTGAAAAAGAAAAGCTACTTTATTTATGAAAACCAATTTTTAATTGCTATATGTACTAAATAAAAAAATGTTTTATTAAAAATATTTAGATGCCATTGGAAGGATAATTTAATTGCTCATATAACAATATTATTTTATAATAGTGTTGCACGGTGACATCAACAATTAACAATTATAATTAATAAATATTGTGTGCAGCAATTCGGAGCAGTTCGCAAATTATTTCCATTACTTTGAAAGTAACAATAAATTTAGAATTTTACTATGTAAAACACAAGTCACTGTGAGGGAGTTTCTGTTTCACCAAGGAAGAAGATTGATATATACATATAACAAGAATTGCATGGGGAGAAATTAACTAGAAGTCATATGGCATTTAGATTAAAAATAAGATAGGCACTGAATTATAATTATATTTTTGATAGATTTCACTTAATATAGTTAAAAAAGGGTTTGGTCTGAAGGACATGAGGTAAATTATAGAGACGCACCCAATACTGTGCATATTAAAGTACCTATGAATTCCCTTTATGCTTTCAACCAAAAAAAAAAAAAAATTCCCTTTATTCTTAGAGGAAAACCATACTATGAGAAAGGATTTTTTGAAGAAAGAAATGAGAACTTGGTGCAATGGGATTCATCGACAACATGTGATTATTTATAAAAGATATGCCATCTCTACATCTTACCTTTAGTTGACCCCATCCTCCCCAAACCTCCGAAATCCCACTATCGGATAGATCAAGCACGATTAACTTCTTCGGGTGAAAATTGACCGCTCTAAAATTCAAGGAACAATCCACCCATTCAAGCCATTTTAGTTGAGGAAGCAAGTTCTGAAAATCTCCAGTGAACTTTACATTGTACACTCGAAGGAGCCTCAAGTTAGTCAATTCTTTAAATTTTTCAGCTGTGCAGCTTTTTCTCGAAACACGCATGGAAATATCAAGGGCTTCAATCTTGCTAGTGCCCTATAAATAGGAAATATCATAGATCACAGTGTTAAATGATAAAATGAGACCAACTGCATATAAGAAAGGAAGTATTGATTTCAAATTTGCTATCATACTATTATGATGTAGGGTTCTCACCGACTCCATGATATGATAGGTTGTGGTTTTATATTATTTTTTAATCTATATAAAAATGCGAAGCCCAAAAGGGGTCCCCAAATTTTTTTCTTCAACTGTGCCCTTCACAATTTGCACCTTTTAAATTCCCAAAAGCTACATCCTTTCAAAATCACAATAGAAGGCCCCTCTTCATGCGCACGCATATATAATACATACGTACATACCTACATACATATATACATCAATACATCAAAGCTCATATCCTTCCTTTATCTGGGAAACAACAAAACCCTAACTCATAACCTTTATATGCGAAACAACATGGCTCTTACAGTTTGAATGCATCTTAAAACTTGCCATCGTAAAGAATCCCAGCTGTAGAATGCTCCACTTTTTCTTATGTACCTTGTTAGCGATTCTCAATAGCAAAATAAAAATAAGAACTCCATCCTAAGAAGTACACACGTGTTATTACATTCCTTTCTTATTATGTTCTTTCAATGAGTGTTTCTCATTATATGTAGAAGAAAACATATATCAAATGTTATATAAATTATTTTTACTTCTTTTATCGCTATAGATGTTTGATGCTATCTTTTCATTTCGCAATGATTTTGTTATAGAGAAATAGCAGTCCATCTAATTTTTTGATCAATTTGCCCATAGATTAGTTACATTTGTCTAACAAACAGATTGGATATGAAGATTAATTATATTATGTCAATATTACTTCGGTGCAAGCATATGGATGTGACGTTGTTTAGTTTCATTACTAATTATCATTCTTTTTATAAATTTCTAAAAAAGTTGCAAGTGTAAAGTTATTGTATTGCTCAAATGCAAACTTCGATGATTCTCTATATAAAGAAAAGGTTATGCATGTATCGTTAAAATATTTAGCTTCCAAGTTTCATAAGTATCGTGTTATAAATTTTATTTTTGATGATACTTAAAATTTTTTTATAATTATGGGATTGAAGATGTATGTTAATATATGTTTTGTTAAAAATACATGGTTCTCAAATTTAATTATAAAAGTATTGTTAAAAACATATCATTGCATATACATATTCTTATAGAAGTATAACGTAACGTTGTGAAAAAATCTGTAATTTTACCTTTAAAAATACTTGAGTACACTTTTCATGGAAATTATGGCTTGGGAATTAATTTTCAAATATGTCTATGTATATATATAACTATTCTTCCATAAAATTGTTGGGATCATGAACATTTGTTGGGTAGTGTTCATTACTCTTCTAAACGATGTCATTTAGTTTTGTGGCCTTTATTCTTGACCATACACTATTTTTTTAATGATAAAAATAGGATCTCAAAATAATATATTGCTAACATTATTTACTTCATCACAATAGTACGGTTACTTTAAATAACGTAGATTAGCAGAGCTTCCATCCATACTCTCATTAACAAACTAGCCTATTCAAAGTATTATATTTAAAGATGCATCACTTTATGAATTTTTTAATGACTAATTAGACTCCAACGATTTTTTATACAGTTCGTTCATTACTCTACTAACATCTCCCTTATTTCTCGCGAATTCAAAACAGAAGTACCCATCAATTAATGCCATTGACTTTATTATTGCATGGAAAGATATTTCTCTTCGAAAAATGACATTTAACAAAAGGTACATTATTCATATTTGGACGAATAGATATACCTATCTTGGAAGTTACATTCTTGGACGAGACACTCCTCTTTGCATTTTTAGTGGCATATTTGTAGACGACTTAGTGGTATCAGTTAACATTATTTTACTTCTATTATGTTCACATTAACTAACAACTTTTTTTTTTAAGGGTAAGTTTGAATAGACATGTTTCTTCGTATCTATAATAGTAATTTAGAAAGTGTTTGCTTTTAAAATAGTATGTTTGTTATGTGATTTGCAATTCTTCTTCTTTTCCCAATTAATTACATTGCATGACCACTTGAACTTTAGAGACTCAACTTCACTTGTATAATAAAATTCTCTTACACGGAAATTCTTTGTATTTTTAACGACGACCCAAACATATGTCCTTGGAGCTATGACATTCTCATAACTCAACAAATTTCTGGCTACCTAAAAAAATGGAGAAATGCCTCTAGTCACATGCAACCCACATGTAATCTTTACTAGTAAAAATTAGAAATTTTCCATTTTGCATCCATCATGAATAACCTTCCCATATTTATTCTTAAAATTGAATGACCTTCCACATTGTGTCCCCGTCTACACATCATGTAACTATATGTTAATATTCATTAGTTAATTACATCTGTCTTTCCATCTCTCTGTTTTTCTTTCTTAATCACACAAACTACTTTACGCAACTTCATTCGCCTTTTTTTTCTGGGTGATAATTTCGTTATATTACGTCTTCTTCTTATATTGCATGGAAAGAATGCTTAGATTCTCCATTTTTGCAAGTGTTGTGGATCCTCATAGTAGTAGAAGTCTTGTGCTACGCACAAGATTTAAGACTTTGCGTTTTCTGCTGTAATGTAATATCTCGTGATTATCAAGGATTAATTAGAATGCAAGTATGCAATTAACTCAACCAGATTAGATCACCTTGTGTGGAGGAGTTCTAAAGGAAGAGAAAAAGGGAAAAACTAAGGCATGGATCAGAAGAACAATGTGAGATGGCGAGTTGCATGAGTATGGTGTAGGGCATTTTTGCTTACTCACTGATTATTTCATCAACCATTAGACCCGTGCCTAGTTTATTCCTCAAACTAATCAAGAGACAGAATGGAGCATTCCATTCGCGATTCACGGAGCTACCAAGAAGTTGAGTCTTAGTATTCCAAGTGCGGAAGTCTAGATTATAATTTTAAGTTGTTGACCACCTCTCTAATTTTTGCAGATTAATGCACTTTGACTAGAATTAGAGAAGATCGAGATCTTGAGAATAGAGTGTGCAGTAAAAGCTAAATGTATTTTTAATTTATTAAAATCCAAGTAAAATATTTATGGCTCTATTAGTCCCTTTTATTGTAAAATTTCAGCTTTGTTCTTCTAATGTCTTAATTTAATCCGAAGATCTTACCACATAACCCGTGCCATTGAGTTTTACACATTTATACGCTCTAATTACATATATATATGTATAGCAATAAATTATTTTAATACATTTAGGTTATTTCATCTCATTTGGTTGCAGTAATGACCATTATAGTATATAATATTTATTTGCAATGATATTTATTACAGCCGGACTGTAATTTCTATCACCCCATGGAATAACTGCTAGTACTACCAAGCAATAGTAGTTATTTCCAAGATACACTTTTTCTTTTCTCACTCTATCATTGTGTATTGAACCGAATAAGCCCCTGTGGCCACCCTTTCCACATGGAAAGGAGGAGATGGGAGGTTCAAATCTTCGCCTTCTCAATAGGGTTGGAGTGAGAACGATTTAACTTCGGATATAGGTTTCAACTCCCACGCCCAGCAATAAGGTAAGGCAAAAGTCTAAGAGTAAAAGTTAAAGAAGGAATAGAGTAGTATCGACCAAAAAAATAAATAAAATAAATTCGTTGTGTATTGACTATAATTAACACACTTATAAATTATAACTAAATTCATTTATAGCAATTATGTAATGAAAACATCAATTATGCTTATCTTGACCTTAATCACATATTGTATCATTAATAAATAAAATATTAATTAATAGGTAAATAGTCGATGAAACAGGGATTATGTCATCTTGATAATTCATTATCATTTTTTCATGTTGAAAATTATTTATAATATACTAGTTAGCACAATATTAGTTGCTCCCTATTAGTTACGGTTATCTAAATTTTTCATAAATTGTTATTATGTTAGTCATAATTAAATGATCATCTTAATTACTAATTATATTCATTATTGCTTAATTGTGCTATAATTATTGTGTCAATCATACTTCCATTTGTCTTTACACTTCTTTATTTTTATTTTTTAATAAAAAATATACTTCTTAATGCAACTTTTGCTTCCTTTTTTTTTCCTTGGTGATAACGTCTTTATATAGTCTGCTTCATAATGCAAGAAAAGAATGTTTAGATTCTCTATTTATCAAGTGGTGTGGATTGTAATAGTAGTAGATGTCTATTGTAATTTAATCTCATATATTTGAGGATTAAGTAGAATGTAAATACGTGATTGACTAAATATGACTGGACTATCTTTTGTGGAGGAGCTGTGAAAAGAAAAGAGAGAAAAATGAGAGAAATACGCATTGATCAAAAGAAGAATGTGAGTGAATTGCAAGAGTATGTTGTGGGGCACTTGTGCTTAGTCATCAATTATTTCATCAAACATTTGATACGGGTCCAATTCATTCCTCAAACTAATCAGGAGACATAAAATGGGAAAAGCTAGAGAAATATGGATCAAAGTAATAAAGTAAAATTATCCCAAAAAAATTCGAAATTTATTATACTTTTACCGATTCTATTCTAAACCTATTAATTATGCCAAATTGAATTCTAAATCTTTTTCATATTTTACCAATTGAGCCCATCCAAATAATTTTAGCTGGAAATTGCTGACATCGACCCACCATCTTATGTGACATGGTCACTCAAGCACATTTTTACTAATAATTTAATAATTTTTGTATTTTTTTATAATTTTTTTCTTTTTTTAGAGGAATCTATCACAAAATGTATAATAAATGACAATTATTATGATTGAAAATGTATATGAATTGTGACTAAAAAATATCCACCATCACAAAAAAAATTATCGAACATGCATTACAAATAAATGAATATAACCAAAAAGTCCATCATAGAAGGAAAGAATATATATGTTTAGAGGGTTCTAAGTGACTACATATATTAAAATAAAAAGTATAACGAAACGAATAAGTGATGGAAAGTTATATGGATACTCATCATGAGATGACATTAACAAATCGATGAGAAAATTATATAACAGATGGCTCATATTTCACAAATGAATAATAAAAATGTACTAACTATGCGTTAGATAAAATCAAGAATTGAACGATGTAGAAAAATCTATAATAATGAGATAGTCAATATTGGACAAAAAAATCGATAAAAGAATTATTTAACAGTGTAAGCCATATTTGACGGATTATATAAATATTAAATACATCTTTGCTAAATAAGATGCTCCCTAAGAGTTGAACAACGTACAGATAATTTTTATAATATGATAGCCTATACATGACAAAAAAATGTTAGCAGAGGGGATTAATACAAAAAAATTGTCCATATTAGCAAACACATATAATAAAATTATAGAATCAAAATAATATATGTTTAAAGAGTTATATTACACGGCTGCACATCTATCATAAATAAATATGAAAGCCATGTAAGCAAGTTGACGATGCTAACTAATGGTTGAAGATAAAGGACTCGATTGTACAACCTGTGAAAAGATAGAGGATGATATCGAGCAAAAAAAAAAAAAAAAAAAAGGAAAGGGGGCTAATTCGTACAACTAGTAGTACTTAAGGGACTAAATTTATACTTAAGTCAACTTGAAAATCCAGGAATGGGGAAACTGATGAATGGTCTCATTCCTCGTAGCAAACAACTTATAAAAAGTCAATACTTAGTAAAAGAAAAAAAGAAAAGAACTCAAAACAAATCAGAAAGAAGAATCCAAACATCAAACATGTGCATCAAACAAATATGTAGGAAAAGCACGGTCCTAACAATTTACAGATATCAGATTTTCTTAAAAAGTGATCTGTCAAACATAGTGTTTCGTAGTTCTGTTGTTGCATTGAAGTTACCCAAAGGAGAGTATCCTCATCACAATGCTGCTAGGCAAAGATATATCAATCATCAATAACCAAGAAATTGCTTCTCAATTATGTCCTATAATTAGGCAAGAACAACTGTTAATCGGAAGAGCACCTTTCTTGGTGGAAGCAGCAAGTTTTGGGGACTCAGGACTGGCAATAATTTTTATTTCAAAAAAGAAAGAGGAGATGGACTCATATTCACTGATTAAGACAAGTAGAGAAAATGCTTACTATATTGCCATCAAGGACATATTTGGCTTCTTCGCTCCATAATCTGCTACGGTTTTGAGGAGCCGTTAGTCCTTCTTGACGAACAATTTCCCTCCCAAGATCTCTCAGCTGATCATGCATCATGAATGTGCCATCCTCATCAATTTTAATTAGGGACCTATGACATAATTCTTCAATTCCGCTCCATGGGAAAAAGCCACATGCATCCCACATATAAGTTGGGTTTTGTTGAGATTCTCCAATGAAAAAACATGCAATATCCAAAAATATATATTTCTCTCTAACATGTAATGCTTCGTAACTTATCCTCAACCTCTTTTGCACTTCCTTTGCAGGCACTTCCTTTAGTTCCTTTAATGTATTTTTCCATCTTTCTATTCTCTTGCCACTTAATAGTGAAGCTATAACTTCAATAGCTAAGGGAAGCCCCATGGTAGTAGATACAAGAGCACGAGAGATCTTCTCATAATCACTAGGGGGTGAATCCTTTCGAAATGCATGTCTACTAAACAAAATCAATGATAAATCCAAAGGCAACCCCTCGAGTGGATGCATGTAGTATGCCCTAGCCGTATCAAGAATACTCTTGTTTCTAGTTGTTATAATGATTGTACTTCCAGCTTTAAACCAACTCTTGTCCCCAATCAAAGCATTCAAGTGAGTATCATCGTCCACATCATCAAGAAGAATAAGGACTTTTTTCATTGTCAATTGAGATTTAAGGATATGGATTCCTTCATTGACATCATACACATCCCACGACTTCATTATGTCAGAAATGAGCTTCTTTTGTACGTGTTTTATCCCATTGTATTTAGATGTTTCTCGAATATTTAGCAAGAAGCTACGATACTCATAATGACAAGTCAGTTCATTGCATAATGCCCTTGCAAGAGTTGTCTTACCGATACCGCCCATTCCATAGATTCCAATAATCCTTGTATCACTGAATTTAGGATCTATGGAGCTTTTAATATGTCGCACCTGATCATCAAGTCCCACTGAATATTCCGGAAGATCTAGCCAAAACAGTCTTTTTAACTCCCAGAAAACTCCTTTGACAACTGTTTCAACTAATTTTGCTTCATTCCTATCAAATAACAATACAAATTTCAATATATCATAGAAATATTTATATTCTTTTTCAAGTGAGATCTAGTTATGAGAAAGTAAACAATATTGTGGTGGAGAATAATGTACCCGTTATCAATTTTCTCCGATTCCAATCCTTTCAAGGAAGTGACTTCTTTGAGCGCTTCTTCCCATTCCTTCACAATCTTTTCTTCCAAATTCTTTTTATGTGTATTGATAGCATCTCCAAATCTCCCTGTGAGATGCTTCACTTGCCGAGGTTCCACTTTGTAAAATATGGGCAACACCTTATGCCCTTTATTTCTCTTGTGATTCAACATAAGAGCCAACTCGCGAAGGCACCATTTGCTAGAAGCATAGTCCTCTGAGATAATCGGGATGAAGATCTTAGATTGTGTAATACTGCGGATAAGTTCCGGTCCAATCTTCTCACCAACATGAAGCTCATCATCGTCTCTGAACACATGAATTCCTGCATCGACAAGACTAGTATAGAGATGAGCGGTGAAGCCATTGCGAGTATCCTTCCCTCTAAAGCTCAAGAACACTTCATAAACATTTCCTTCCATCTCTTTGGTTCCGTCTTCATAATCACTTACAGGTGGAGAAGTCAATGAGGAAGAAGCCTCGCAACTCGGATCTTCTGGATGAGTGGGTTCAGTTCTTTCCATCTCGACAGAATTGGAGGAGCATAGCCTACAAAAGCAGTAAAAGAGGTCGAGGAGGACGCCACACATATCGAATCTTTTAGGCTCCGCCTATGTAATCACCTACAAAGGTAATGGAAGAGATTGATGGAGCATAGCCTGAGAGGAAAATAGAAAAGAAAGAAAAATATGGAATCCCAGATCCGGGAATTGCAGAAATGCCTGTCAGAGCTCATTTCATAGCTACGTTCAAACAAAAATGAAGTCTGATTGACCAATAGGAGATTGATCGAGCAAAGCCTTGAAAAAATGGCTAGATTTCACAGTCCAGATCTCGGAATGCAGAAATGTCTCTAAGACCTCAAATCGAAACTCATCAAAAGAGAACGGAGCGATCGATTACCTAAGAAGTGCTCAAACAACACAATTCACCCACTGCTGTGATCTCTGCCGGTTCTCAGCCTTCGACCTCGGATTAACTACGCTCAACACTCTCTCCCGCGCTTGCTCGAACGATGCTGAGTTTTTGCCGTCCAACCTTCCCACACCCTTTTATCCACGAAAACAGAGTAGAAATTTGCCTCGCCGATTCTGCCTGAGTTGTCTCTTCACGCGGACCCACGCCGCTCCTCCTCTCTCTCGAGAAAATATTGGGTGGTCCGAGACCGCCACGCCAGCGTGGTCTCGGACCACTCACACGGCGCCACATATGAGGGGAGGGGGACAAAAGGGAGAAAGAGGAGAGAGAGCGTCAGATAAGTGGGCCCCGGTTTTCGTCCTTTGTGAGCTTCCTCATACACGTGGCGCGTGGTCCGAGCAAGTTCCCGTGTTCTCCCTGACCGAGGCAACTGGCCGGGTTGGACGTTCGGGGCGATTTCTTTTGGCTTTTTGAAAAAGAAGGCGGGGAATATGAAATGCTCCCCGACAGCGCTAATTGAGGTGCTCCATGTTTAGACCTTTTTCTCTACCGACTAATGAGGAGCATTACCTCTTTCAAAATAAAAGAAAATTTTGGTCTGCAGCCCTTTGATAGAAATTTAGGTTGCACTTACAAATATAATTGATGTTCTACTTTTGAAAAATTTTAAATATGTACATTCTTTAAGTTAAATTACAAACATAATTGTATAATTATCTACGTGACGATATATGCATATTTTGAATCTTTTAAGTAATTTTTGTTAAGCAAAAGTTCGACTATGAGAGGTGCGAGAGAATAGAAAGTAAAAATTAGTATATGGAGCCTAAGTACGCGATTTGTGTTTGGTTCCTCATATTTGTAAGCATAAACTCTTTCGTATTTGGAGACTTGTGTCTTGCCCGATATTTTGCATTAGTGGAGAATTTGTTGATATGCAGATTAACATACTTAATCTATGCTTTGTTGTCAAGAAAAAGCTAGAAATCAAACCAAATAAGTTGTTAAGAGCTAAAATATATTTAACATTGTACTATGATGGCTTAAAGTAAATGATTGCATTGCTAATTTCAAGTTGAACCTTATGCGTTAGAACTCGATTTTCAACTTGACTCAACTTCTTTTTTTGCCAATGCTGAACTTAATTCATTTGTGAAAAATAAGCTGCAAGTACATGCCCATTTAGATAAAACTGGAAAATAATTACTGAAATTTTTTAGTACTGAATTTCAGACCATTTTAAGTACTTAAAATGAAAGAAAATGTTGTTTGATAATACCCCCGGCATTACGCGGTAGGTACGGGAACCTAGAGGTGCGTGGGGCCACTCTATGTAAGTGTTTTTTAACTTGACTTGCTTTTTTAACTATTAATAAAAGAAAAAGAAAAGAAAACTAACCAGCAAGACTCCCATGCTGCCAGTACTAATATACATGAGTTAATCACAAAAACATATTATAACATAAATGTCGGTAGGACACTTTGTTTAGATATTCGAATAAGGACAATTTATTATTTTCAATCCAAAATCTGTTCTTCTTTTTTTTCTTTCAAAGGAGAGTCGTCCAAAAGAGCACATAATGCTGAGTCACGTGCTGCGGACAGGATAATTATTGGACACCAACATTAATGCGAAGGTACGTGTGCCTTTTGACTTGACTCATTTTTTTTTTTTTTGTGAATAAAGAAATAGCATCGAAAGGCAACAATCAATTCCGAATTTCCGATTGTGTAGATTGCGATGATGCTCTCTCTCTCTCTCTCTCTCTAGGATAAATGTGCCATCCAACGATCCAAGTTGCGTGCTGAAATAGGATAATTATTGCACACCAGCATCATGCGAAGGTACATGTGCTTTTTGACTTGACTTTTTTTTTTTTTTGTGAATAAAGGAATAGAACGGAAAAGCAACAATCAATTCCGATTGTTCAAATTGCGATAATGCGCTCTCTCTCTCTCCCTCTTTCTTCATAGGATGGATCATGACATGCATATTGACGTATAGTCATGAACAGGGGACCCATTTTATCAGAAAAGCAAAAGACGACCACCGAATTCATGTGTAGAGTCACTTCATCATTGTTTACCGTCAATTGAAGATTTGATGTAGACATTATACGAAATATTGAAACCGGATGAGACCCTATATCCCAATGAATATTAGATTATCAGGAAAATTAAAAAAATGATTTGATAGTATATATGGGTAGGTTTGTTTGTTATTGCTTGGGCAAGTTGGACAATCACGACGTTTGCATAATTAATAACTAATTGAGTTGTCGCCTTATCTTAAATCCATGCAATTCTATGGTTGGTATCCAGCCATGACATGTGAATAATGAAATCCATAGATTTTGAAATTTCTATTATGTGTGTTGAGGCTTTGATTGAAATTTGAGATTCATCACACCTGACTTGACTCCTAAGTAGAATTTGTTTTTGTTAACATTTTTAATGTACCACCTCAAAGTACAAATGGAAAAAGAAAAAATGAGACATGGTAATATAGTGGACATTGTAGCTCTTGACGACGACAGTTTACCAATCACATGTATCCTTATGTAAGAAATAAATAAGTATATGCACGAAATAAAGGTTAAATAGCAATGACAAAACAAATTAAAGTTTTAGGAAAGAAAATGAAATGCAATTCCTTTTTCACGTCGTAATGTGCATATCTTCTTTCCGACAGTGCTTGCAGTAATTAGTGGGCGTGTTCGATGGATAATTCCCTCCATACGCTTATGAATGCTCGCCCACCGCTGTGACCTCCACTAATAGTCAGCATTTTACTCGACCTGCCTTTACTGTCAATAAGATAAATAGGAAAGAAAACCCAAGGGCAATCATTGCCCGCGTAATTTCCGCTACGTTTTGCAGATGGTGTCGGGGACCGTCCTTTGCTTCTTGACTTGACTTGCTTATTTCTGCTTATACAAGAAATAGAAATGAAAACCAACGATCAATTCTCCACCGTCTAATTTTTACAAGGCAATCAATGCACGCGTAATTTCCACAGCAGTTTGCAGATGATGCGTGGAACCATGCAACACTGGTGCTTCTTTACTTGATTTTGCCTTTTTTCCAATTAATAAGAGAAATAGAAAAGAAAACTAACCAGCATAGCAATGCTCCCATGCTTCCGGTGCTAATATACACAGTCAATCACAAAAACATCACTCATTGCATTGTCATATCCACGGCATTATGCGGAAGGTGCGCATTCTCCGCCAACTAATTTTAATAAAGAAAAAAAAAAGTAGATTATGGTAGCATTTAATGATGATGGTATTGGATATTGGCATATAGTTTTGAAGAAGAGACCTATTTTATCACAAAATCATATACAGCCATCAAATTTGTGCATAGAGCTACCTTGTTACTACTGTTTAAAGTCCATTGAATATTAGATGTGGAAATTTTACTAAAGATAGGAATTGGGTGAAACTCTATGTCCTAGTTCGAATGGAGCTACAAGCATATTAGCACATTTAATCTAGTAAAAATTGTGAATAATTTACAATTTATGGATATTTGATTATCGAGACAATTAAAAACAAAGTGATAGTAAGTATGGGAAAATTTGTTTGTACTTGCTTGGGTAAGTTGGACGAATACGACAATCTTGTTAGCACAATTAATAATTAATTTATTTACTACATTATGTTAAATCCAGCTCATGACATAAACAAGATGATTATGATCAACCGTTCTTTTTCCTTTTCACAAACTCATAAGACTTTGTGGTTAGCCCACCCGAGTTCATGGAATCTTGGGTTCATATTTGGGAATATATGTTAATGTCGAACCATCTTTTTAAAAACCTTAATGAATCCGAAATTTCTGATTGACATCCTGCAACAACATGCGAACAATGAAATCCATAAACTTGAAGCGTCAAGCAAGTGCAAGTGGACTTGCATTTTCTATCAACAACAAAATATAGAAAAGAAAATTAACGAGCACTACTTGTTACAAGGTCTCTATCATTAGCGTTTGGATAGTATGAACTAACTATATGACAATTTCACAACCTTGACCAATCACACTATTAAAATATATTACCATAACCAAATGATGTTTAATACACTACCTCAATTTACAAACGAAAAAAAAAAAACATAACAAGACACTATGATACGATGGACATTGTAGCTTATGAGGATGACACCATCCGGTTACATGTTTTGTTATGAAAAAAATAAACAAGATGATGGATATAATAATAATTATATTATGAAAGATAAAACGAAATATATTTTAGGGAAGAATAAGGAATGTAACTTTTTCACACAGCAGAGCGCATTTATTATTTTCCTAACGATGCTTCTAATAATTGGTGGCCGTGGTTGATGGGTGAATCCCTCCCCGAGGGAAAAAAAATTGAAATCCTAGATATCTAGGAGGAGAAAGGTTTGTCAGTTATTTAAGTTGTCTAGACAAATGATAAATATTGATTCAGACTCTTTTGAGGATCAAGAAGTGTAGCAAGAAAGGATGGAATTAGTGAGGTCATGGATTTGTACTTGCTTGGGAGGCAAAATATCTAGAGGAAATGAATGAAACTTCCATTATTTGAATGAATAATGGAAATTGGAAGGGTTTCCTCATCATCTAGAAATATACATGAATGAGTTAATAATTTACTTAGATAAAAGAAAGAATGAGTTACGTAATTTATTTTTGTAAAATAAAGGATTGATGAAAATCACTAACAACGCGGATTCAAACTCACCGGAAAATACCTTACCAAAAAAGATAAAAGAAAAATGATGAAAGAAAAAAAGGAAATATTTGTAATTTTCCTTTCCAATGCACCCATCATCAAAGCTATGAGCCATTAAGAAAACCATCATCATTAAATGCTATCACAATCTATTTTCTTATTTATTTATTTATTAAAATTAATTGGTGGAGAATACGCACCTTCCGCATTATACCACAGAAATAATAATCCAACAAGTGATTTTTTTTTAATTAACTCGTTCAAATCACCGCCGGGAGCACGGGCGCGTTACTATGCTGGCTAGTTTTCTTTTCTATCTTTCTTATTAACAGAAAAATAAAAAGGCAAGTCAAGAAGCACCAGCACAGCACAGGATGGTTCGACGCACCTTCTCCAAACCGCTGTGGAAATTACGCGTGGATTCATTGCCTTGTGGAAATTAGATGGTGGAGAATTGATCGTTGGTTTTCATTTCGATTTCCTTCATTAGTAGGAAAATCAAGTCAAGTCAAGAAGTCAGAGGATGGTCCCCGGTACCTTTTGCAAAATGCAGTGGAAATTACACGAGTGATGAATTAATGATTGCCCTTTGGTTTTCTTTTTCTATTTCTCTTATCGATAAAAAAGGCAAGCCAAGTCAAGTCAAAGTTCTTTTGAAAAAAATGAAAAATATATAAATATAAATTATTATTGATAATTGAAATATTTTTTATTAACTAATTATTTTAAATGATACAAATAATCATTTTTTTAAAAATAATTTAAGTGATCATACAACCGGGTCCTTAATGTGAGTGAAAATATTTTAATTGCATGTGATTAAGGAATGTCAAATTGAGAGTGCGGCAAAAATTAAAGAACATGAATGAAAAAACAAAAGATAAATTCCCTCTAAACAGATCCGTGGTATCTTAGCATTTTTGGTAGTATTTCCCATTCTTTAATCATGATCGATGTTGGGCAAGGATTTCTAGGCTCAATTTGCCCATTGATCTTCTACTATTTGAAATTAGATCATGGAAAGTATTGGTGAAGTCAGTGATGGATTTTCACTCACATTGAGGTAAAGACAAATTAGCAACTTATTAGAAAAAAAAATGTTTGCATATTTGAAGACCACAACCTTAGAATAGCACCTGCATTATATTTTAGGTTATTGGATTCCTACACATCCTATGAGAACGAAAGATATGATCAGTCAATAGCCTAAACACACACAAAACATATTATAAATGAATTTTGAGCCTTATCTTGGGATATTTATATCTCTTGTTTCATTGGATGTTCAAGATTCCATCCTTATCTTTGGTCCATCTTAAATGGCTTGCTCTAGTCCACCAATTTGCATAGTATCAGTGTGGGTAGATTTTTTTGAGTCTCTTTGATAAGGACAAGATATGGGAACTTCGAAAAATTAGCATTAGGGCCCTTGATAGAGCATTAATAATTCATCACATCAATCTAATATTTGTTTGGAACTTTTAGTATGCGTCTTGTTCCATGAAAAAATAAGTAATTCGAAAAATATTTTTTAAAAATAATTGTTTATACTACTTACTAAAATTAATAAATGAAGGAAATTTTCATCATCTAAAAACATTTAAATATAAATTATCATTATCATTTGAAATAATTAGTTAATAAAAATATTTTTATTATATTATTTAAATTAATAAAAATATTATTTATATTATTAAAATAATAATTAATCATCAAACTATTTTATTCATAATGTGATGTCCAAACCTTAATTCAAAGCGAGCAAGACCTTGACCTTGACTTTTGCTTTTCTATCAATAAGAGGAGTAGAAAAGAAAATCGAAGGGCAATTGTTGCCCGCATGATTTCCACTGTATTTTGCAGAAGGTGCAGAGACCATCCTGTGCTTTTTGACTTGACTTGCTTTTTCTTCTAATAAAGAAATAGAAATGAAAACCAACTATCAATTCTCACCAAAACTAATTTCCACGCGGGCAATCGATGCACGCACGAGAAATTTGCAAGAGGTGCGTGGAACAATCCCATGGCAGTGCTTCTTGACTTGACTTTGCTTTTTTCTGTTAATAAGAGAAATAGAAAAGAAAACTAACCAGCATTAGCAAACTCCCGTGCTTCCGGTGCCAATGTACACGAGTCAATCACGAAAACATCACTCCCTGGATTATCACTTCCGCGGCATAATGCGGAAGGTGCGTATTCTCTACCAACTAATTTTAATAAATAAATTAATAAATAAGATTACGAGAGGCTTTAATGATAATAATATACTTATTGGCATATAATTTTGAAGAAGATACCTATTTTATCAGAAAATCAGAATACAAACCCTTAAATTTGTGCGTAGAGCCACCTCTTTTCTGCTGTTTAATGGCCTTTGAAAATTAGACGTGAAAATTTTACTAAAGATGGGAATCGGATGGGACTCCATATCCTAGTTTGAATGGAGTTACGAGCATATTAGCACATTTATTATAGTAACAATTCTGAAGAATCTACTATATGGATATTAGATTATAGAGATAATTAAAAATTGATTTATAGTAACTATGGGAAGATTTTTTGGTCCTTGCTCGAGCAAGTTGGATGATTATGACAATCTTATTTGCACAATCAATAACTAATCGAGTTTTTACATTACATTAAATTCATCTCACGACATAAACGAGATAATTTTAATTAACCTTCTTTTTCCTTTTCATAGGCTCCCAAGGCCATGTAGTTGGCCCCTCCTAAGTTGCTGGAATCTCAGGTTCATATTTGGGAATACATGTTGATACCACACTATCTCGGCACAAACCTTAAATAATCCAACATTTGTGATTGACATTGTGTAACAACACGTGATCAATGAAATCCATAGATCTGAAGCTTCGAGCAAGTGCATGTGAAGCTTTTATTCAAATTCAAGATCCAACACACCTGATTAGACTTGCATTTTTCTTTCAAAATAAAACATAGAAAAGAAAGTTAACGAGCAATACTGGTTATAGGTCACTGTCATTAATGACAGAACTACAATGTCACGACCTTGACTAATTACATTGTCATAGTATGAACTAACTATACCAAATGGTTACTGTTTGTTTCCTAAGTAGAATAACATTTGTTAAGATGTTTAATACACTACCTCAATTTACAAAAAACAAAATAAGACATGTTAATGTGGTGGACAATGTAGTTCATGAGGACGACAGTGTACTGGTTATGCGCTCAGTTAAAATGAAAGAAAATGTTGTTTGATAATAACTAATTTTTGCGGCATTACACGGAAGGTGCGGGGAACCTATGCATGTGCCAGCACGACATGATTATAAAATCGAGGCGTGGAAACTATTTTTTACTGATATGGGAGCACACATGGGGTTTTCGTTTTCCTTCGTCTCTTCTGGCGATGGCTTCATGGATTAATATATTTGCAATACTATTCCTAAAGACTTGAGCACTTGTTGGGTTTTGTCGTTTTTTATCGCTCATTTATTTATTGGATAGGGTATTTTTCACTGTCATTGTTATTACGATCACTTAAACAATGTTATATTTGAGTGTTACACTAAATATCTTAGCCATTAGTGTGTGTATATATCTTTAATAAAGAAGGTACTCCAAATGAAGCAATCTTAAGGTATTGTACAACATTTTAGCCATTTTGCTTTGTTGGAATGTAAGAGCTGTTCTCTCTCTTAATATTCATGATCCAATAAATATAAATCGTCCTCATATTAATGAAAAAAATGGAGAAGAACAACTCATACTCGTTATAGTTGTTTATAATCGGTGATTGGATATTATTAACCAGCTATACTACAAAATCACGACCTAGACCAATTATTTTGCTATATAATATTGCATCATAACCAATTGTTTTAATTTTTTTTTTTTGTTTCCTATGTAGAATCTATTTTGTTAGCATTTTTAGTGATAAATATAGTGGATATTGTAGTTCACAAGTATGACAGTTTACCGTCTATGTGTTTCGTTATGGAAAAAATAAGCAAATATATGCATATAATAAAGATCAAATAGGAAAGAGAAAGCAAAATAAAGTTTAGGGAAGAATATGACATAAAATTTCTTTCACGTTCCAAAGTTCATTTTTTCTCCTAATGGTGCCTTTACTAATTAGTGCATGTGATCAATGGATGAAACCCTCCTTGAAAAAAAAAAATTGAACCAAGGATGTAATTGGGGCAAAAGAAATTTTATAAATTGTTTATGTTGTCGAGAGAAAAGATATATGCATGCTCAAAGTTTCTCGAGGATCAAGAAGTGCAGCAGCAAATGACGAAATTAGTGAGGTGCTAGACTTTTACTAGCTTGGAAGGCTTATATTTAAAGTGAATGAACCAACCTTCCATTATTAGAAAGAAATAAAGGAAATTTGTCTACCTAGCTGGGGTTCCCTCTTCATACCAAGATATAATATGATAATTAGTGACTATATGTGCAAAGTCCATAATTACCTACTACTCTATCAAAATGTGTATTGTTGCTTTTATATTGTATTTTAGCGAATATTTCACAGTTAGAATACCTCTAAGGCTGCGCATGACAACGCTTCTGTTCCCGGGAAGAGTTTTTTTTTCAGAAATGGTTCTTTTCTATTTCTGCTCCCGGGAACAATTTATGAGTAAAAGAACCCGTTTGGTAACGACACAAAATTTCTACTCTTGGAATAGAAAAAGAATAGAAATGTGTTTGGTAGCGCAACAATTCCTTTTTTGTATTTATTTATTTTTTATTCTTGCCGACGGCGCCCGCCGGCGGTCGTCGGCGGTCGATGGGCTTCCAACGGCAATCGCGGTGACGATCGGCGGCCACGGTCGCGGCGGCGCGGCATCTTGCGGGCAGGCCGGCGACCGGGCGGATGGAAGGGCGGGTAAACGGTAACGGGCGTCGGCGACGGGCGGCGGTCGATGATCGACGGCCGCAGCGGCGGGGCGGCGATCGACGACGGCGTCGACGACCGACGGGTAGCCAGCGGGCGATCGACGGGGGGGCGGCCAGGCGGCGATCGACGCGGGGCGGCGGGGCGGGGCGATCGGCGGCCGGCGACCGGCGGCGACGGCGGTGGCTCGGGCGGTTGACGGTGGTCGCAACAAGAAAAGAAAATTAAAGAAAATTAAAAAAGAAAATCAACTTATTTCTAGAAATTGTTCCCGGGACAAGAAGCAAATTTTTTTTGTTTCTCGTTTCTGCTCCAAATCTATTCCCGGGCTAACTTTCTATTCCCGGGAATAGAAAAACAACTTGGCGTTACCAAACAAGTTTCTGTTCTTTTTTTGTTCCGGAGAACCAAAGAACATAAATTTGGAGGAACAGAAACGTTGTCATGCAGCACCTAAAGTTACCTTAGTTCAAAGCGTTACAATTATAAAATATGTTTTATCACACACAAAGGTTGTACCACTTCACAATACAATCTAATTACTTTTAATTACAGCTATATCAATGTAATTGGAACGGGAAAAAGAATTGATTAGTCATTTGTGTTGTCTAGAGGAAATATATATGTTCGCCCACTGCTGTGATCTCTACCAATCTTCAGCCTCCGACGTTGGATACGCAAAGCTCTCTACTGTGCATGCTTGAGCAACGCCGAGCAACATAGAACTGTGTGGAAGGTGTTTTGATTTAAAGCGAGCACGACCTTACCTTGACTTGAATTGCCCTTCTTTTATTAATAAAGAAATAGAGAAGAAAACTAAACAACAATCATTGCACGCGTAATTTCCGCAGCATTTTGCGGAAGGCGCGTGGAACCATCCTATGCAAGTACTTCTTGATTTTTCTTTTTGGTCAGACAAGTGCTTCTTGACTTGACGTGCTTTTTTTCTATTAATAAAACAGAAGGAAAAGAAAGCTAACCAGCAGGACTCTCATGCTCCTAGTTCTGATAGACATGAGTCAATCACAAAAACATATCATGACATGAATGTCGGTAGGATACTTTGTTACGATATTCGAATCACTAAAGTTCATTATTTTCGATCCAAAATCTACTTTTTTTTCTCTTTAAAAAGAGATTCCTCCAGAAAAGCACAAATGCTGAGTTGCCATCCAACGGTCTACGCATGCTGCTTGGAAAGGATAGTTATTGCACGCATAATTTCCACAGCATCGTGAGGAAGACTTGACGCTTTTTCTATTAATAAAGAAATAGAAATGAAAACCAATGATCAATCTAATGCTCCGAGTTGGCAGCGCTTATAATGAACATGGTCCGTCGGATATGGATCTAGGCAAGTATTCCCTCCCCCTCCTCATGGCATTGCTGGAGGGAAGGAATGATGTTTGGAATAAGTGAGTTCTAGTAGTTTCGGACTTAAATGTAGACAAATTTTGGAGGGTGCGATGGTGCTGGTGTCGAAGAACAATAATTCAAGTCTCCAGTTTAAGAGGCTATCTTACATCACTTCCTATAGTAATTTCCACTGTGAAAACGTGTATTGCAATTTTGCCGAATAATTCATAGTTGCAGCACCTCTAAACTTACAATCGTTTTTAGGAAGGCGTCTCACCTAACTTTCAAGTGTCACAACTGTATAATATGTTGTATCACCAAAAACAAAAAAAAATGCAACAATTCACAATACATCACAATTACGTTTCAATTATAGCTCTACTGATGTGCTTCTTTATAATGTGTTTTGCCGAATAATAAATAGTTGCAGCACCTCTAAACTTACAATCGTTTTTAGGAAGGCGTCTCACCAAACTTTCAAGTGTTACAACTGTAAAATATGTTGTATCACCAAAAAAAAAAATTTGCAACAGTTCACAATACAGCACAGTTACGTTTCAATTATAGCTCTACCGATGTACTCGGGACGGAAAAAAAAATTCTCAGTCATTTATGTTGTCTAGAGGAAATATAGATGTTCACCCAGTACTGTGGCGTTCACCGACTCGGCCTTCAACGTTGGATACACAGCACTCTAAAGTATACGTGCTTGAACAGTGCTCAGCCCGTAGCACCGTGCATAAGGTGCGTAGAAGCGGCGTGGGCGTGTTGATTGAAATGGAGCACGACCTCAACTTGACTTTGCCTTTTCTGCCAATAAAGATATAGAAAAGAAAAACAAAGGGCAATCATTGCACGCGTAATTTCCGCAGCGTTTTACTGAAGGTGCGTGGAACCAACCATGCATCTGCTTCTTGACTTGACTTGCTTTTTTTTATTAATAAAAAAAAAGAAAAGAAAATTAACCAACAAGACTCCCCTGCTTCCGGCCCACATAGACGCGAGACAATGACAAAAACATAATATGACATAACTGTCAGTACGACACTTTGTTTAGATATTCGAGTCAAGAAAGATAATTATTTTCAATCCAAAATCTTACATTTTTTTTTTCAAAGGAGTCCCCCAAAAAAAGCACATGATGTTGAGTTGCCATCCAATAGTCCAAGACGCGTACTGCATTAAAACGATAACTATTACATGCGTAATTTCCACGGCATTATGCAAAGTGTGCACATGTTTTTTGACTTGACTTGCTTTTTCTATTAATAAAGAAATAAAAACAAAAAACAACTATCAATTTTGACGCTCCAAGTCGGTAAGATATTCTTCACCAACAAATTTAATAAAAAAGCAGATTGCGGTAACCCCTACTCACTCTTTGCAAGATGGATGTGTAGGGTCAATGTCCGATTAGACTAAACATCACGATGGTTCCCTACTCGCACATGTTAGGGCCTGTAGTTGTGAAGAGGAGACCTATTTAATCAGAAAATCATAAGCTAGACCACTAAATTCATGCGTGGAGTCACCTTGTTTTATGTTGTTTAAGGTCAATTGAAGATACGATGCAGACAATTTACTAGAGATTGGAATTGGGTGAGACCCCATATCCCAAATTTGAATGGAGCTACGACCATATTAGCACACATAATATATTAACAAGTCTGGAAAAATCGATAGTATATGGATATTGAATTATCATGACAACTAAAAATCAATTGATAGTATATATGGGAAGGTTTGTTTGTCCTTACTTGGGCAAGTTGGACAATTATGATGATTGTATTTACGCAATCAACAATTGGTTGAGTTGAGGCATTATGTTAAATCCATCTCATTACATAAATGAGATGATTCTGTTTGATCATTTTTTTTCCTTTTCACGTACTCCATCCACTCCATAGTGGGTGGAACTGCGAGTATTTAAGGCTATACTATTTCTGCACAAACCTTAAATAATCCAAACTTCATAATTGGCATCTTGCCATAACATGTAAACAATGAAATCTATAGACGTGAAATTTCTAGCAAGTGCAGTTGAAGCTTTGATTGAAATTTGAGATCTAGCACACTCGGCTTCATTTGCTTTTCTATTAATAAAAGAAACTAAAAAGGAAAACCAACTCTGTACTCATTAAAGTTGTTTGTAATTTAGTGATTGGATATTATGAATTAACTAAATGACAATATGATGACTTAGACTTGCCTTTTCTATTAATAAGAGATATAGAAAAAAAAACTAAAGGGCAATCACTGCAAGCGTAATTTCCACAGCATTTTGCGTAAGGTGCGTGGAACCATCCAATGCAGGTGCTTCTTGACTTGACTTGCTTTTCCATTAATAAGAGAAATAGAAGCGAAAAACAACTAGCAATACTCCCATGGCCCTGAACTCCTAGTGGGAATATCCACGAATCAATCACAAAAACATCACTAGTTGGATTATTAATTTCAAAGCACTATCTGACTTTTGCCTTTCAAAAGAGATTCCCCTAGGGAAAGAAAATTCCGAAATAAATCTCCCTTGATTCTCAAGATTTCTCCATTCCATATCACGTCTAAGAATTGTCTAATCATTATCCCCTCACCTAATGCATTTTTTATATCACTCCTTAAATTATTTTTATTTTTGACATTTTACATACTTTTATACTCCAACGCCTTTTGATGTCGTTGAAATTGGACCCAGACACCAGTGGAATCGTGAGTATGCAGTGTGACCATTCCATTCATTGCTCATGTGGTGCAAAGTAGAGTTACTTGTCTTGTCAGGTTAGGCATTCTTCTGCTATGCAAATTATATTAATCTAGACCATAATTTCTCAGATGCTGCCACCATTGTGCTGATATTTGCTGACTGAGGATTAGCTGCTGGCTTTTTGAAATCAAGTTCTTCAAATTTCGTAAATTTTCTAATCAAATCCCTCTAACACAAAACCTAATCTGACTAGCATAACAGATGATGTTGTTGTGTGACATGAACACAAATTTTCCAATGTAGACATCTACTTTGGCATACACCTTAGTTAATTTTTATCCATGTCACATTATAACATTGTCTATATTGGATAATTTGTTCCATACATGTCCACGTGGGCATTCACATATCTTATCCGCATCATACTAGGGCGTTGTTCAACGGTTACATCAACTGCATTTGGTTGGATCTTGATTAGGAAATTTGTGAAAGTAAAAAAAAAAAAAAATTGACTAGACAAGTTTAAGGTATGGGGACGTAATAAGAAAAAAAAAAGGTGAGAAGTATAGGGATGAAAACTACCCCAAAAAAATTTTCCTTTTGTCTTTTAGGCTTATGCTGGATCTTTACTCGGTTGTGCTTAAAAAATTCCGGATTCCTTTCAATTGATCATGACATCTCGTTGGAGATTTGGAGTAGGTCAACAGTGTGGTTTCTTAGACTTATTTGTATGTTGTTTCTCATACTCTTACACCAGAATATTTGCAGTGTCTCATCATGGTTAATAGGTCTAATGGTCCTATCACTCCTGTGTCAAATTTCTCGTGAGTCAAATGGTGACAAATGTAATTGCACCGTCCAAGCATAAAATATCGAGTTTATGTATTAAACTCGAATGCTTCTGCTTACAAGTATAAGATGATCATAATAATATCAAAATGCTAATCTTTGACCTCAAGCTTCTCCTAGTTCTTGATAAGATGGTGCATGGTCATATTTTACATTTTAAGTGATATTCTATCGGTTGTGATTATGCTCTGTCAATGTAAATTTATAGCAAAAAATTACCTTTGAACTAGAGTATGTATCAGAAGATGAAAAACTGCCATGTAAGAGATGCATGTGCATGGTAACTTTTGCTTGATTCGTCAATCTTTCTTTTTTAAATTAAGTCAATATGATGTTCTCCTATGCTGGTGATGTGCCAAGGGTCTTCCTTCGATTTTATTGCAAGGTCCAATTACGTTGCTAAAGATATCAAGTACGGCACGTACTTGCTTGACCGCTGCGACGGTCAGCTGCTCTGAAACCGAAGCCTAAGCAGGGTCCCCGCCTCGGATCTGAGGATATCTTCTGCCACTCCGAATTGCCCCTCGGCCTCACGTGGCGCGCGGACCGAGCGAGTTCCCGTGTTCTCCCAAATTGAGGCGACATGTGGCTTCGACTTTCAGAGTGATTACATTTGCCTTTCGAAAAAGGAGATCGGAATATGCAACGCTACTCGGACCATTACGGCCACACAGACGTGGACTCGACGGAAACCGAGGTGGCTCCATATATTTGGCCTGGTGTATTACCTCTTTCAAAATATAAGATAATTTTGGTATAGCATAATAGATGTTTAACATTTAAAAATGAATATACATACTTTAAGTTAAATTACAAAAAAGAATTATATAATTATCTATGTGATGGTATTTATATATTTTAAATATTTTAAGTGATTTATATTAAACAAAAGTTCGACTATGTGAATTGTGAGAAAAAGGAAAGTAAAAATTAGTATATGACGACTAGGTACATGACATGTGTTTGGTTCCTCACATTTGTAAGCATAAATTTGTTTCGTATTTGAGGACTTGCGTCTTGCTAATCCTTTGCATTAGTGGAGGATTTGTTGACTTTACGGATTTACGTACCTAATTTGTGCTTTGTTGTTAAGAAAAAGTTAGAAACTAAATTAAATGAATTGTTGAGATCTAAAATATTCAGCACTATACTCCAATGACTTAAAAGTAAATGATTGCATAGGTAATTTCAAGTCAAACCTCATGTACTATAGCTGGACCTTCAACTTGACTCAACTTGTTTTTTTTCCAAGGCTAAACTTAATTATTTATGAAAATATAAGTTGGGAGTATGTGCCCGTTTAGATAAATCTGTAAAATAATTACTGAAAATTTCGAGTACTGAATTTCAAATTAGGACCATTTTAAGTACTTAAAATGTTTTGACCAAAAAAAAAAAGTACTTAAAATTGAAGAAAATATTGTTTGATAATAAGAAATGATTGGATTATAGTGTTTAATTTATTATGAGAATAATAATTTATTTTGGACTACAAAAAACAAATCACAAATAATTATAAATTGTTGTGAGACCTACCTTTTCAAGAATTTGTGACTCACAACAAATATTATTCTTACAGTACTCAATGACTTTTATGTTAGTAAAGTCCATTGATAATAACTAATTTCCAGGGCATTACGTGGAAGGTGCGGGGAACCTATGCATGTGCTTTCATTGAAATTTGAGATCTAGCACGACTTGATTATAAAATTGGGGCGTGGAAACTATTTTTTAACTGGTAGTGGAGCACATATCGGGCTTTCGTTTTCCTTCATCTCTTGTGGTGAAGGCTTCATCGACATTACATGCAAAAATATTCCGACAACACTCGAGGGCAAGCTGGGTTTTGCCTTTTTTTATCGATCATTTGTTTATTGGATAGAGTATATCTGTCACTGTCTTTATCATCATAATCACTTAAACAAGGTCACATTTGAGTTTTATACTTAATATCTTAGCCATTAGTACGTGCACATTTCTTTAATAGAGAAGGTCCTGCAAATGAAGCAATCTTAAGGTATTGTACAACTTTCTAGCCATGTTGCTTTGTTGGCAATGTAAGAGCTGTTCTCTCTTAATATTCTTGATCCAATAAATATATATTCCTCCTCATATTAATGAAATAAGTGGAAAAAAAAGACTCATGCTCGTTATAGTTATTTATCATTAGTGATTGGATATTATGAAACAACTATACTGCAATATCATGACCTAGACCAATTATTTTGCTATATAATATGGCATCATAACCAATTGTTTTAATTTATTTGTTTTTTGTTTCCTATTTACAATATATTTTGTTAGCACCTTTAATGTACTACCTCAAATTACAAATGGAAATAAAAAAGTGATAAAATAGTGGATATTGTAGTTCACAAGTATGATAGTTTACCTGTTACGTGTTTCGTTATGGAAGAAATAAGTAAGTATATGCATATAATAACTATCAAATAGCAAAAAGAAAACAAAATAAAGTTTAGGGAAGAATATGAAATGCAATTTCTTTCACATTATAAAGTTTATTTTTTTCTCCTAATGGTGCTTTTACTAATCAGTGCGTGTGATCAATGGATAAAACCGTCCTTGAAAAAAAAAATTGGAACCTAGGATGTAAGCGGGGAAAAAGAAACTTTCTAAATTGTTTATGTCATTGAGAGAAAAGATATATGCATGCTCAAAGTTTATCGAGGATCAAGAAGTGTAGCTGCAAATGATGAAATTAGTGAGATCCTAAACTTGTACTAGCTTGAAAGGCAAAATATTTAGAGTGGATGAACCAACATTCCAAATAATTGAAATTTGTCTACCTTGCTAGGGTTTCCTCTTCATCCTAAGATATAATATGATCATCAGTGACTATTTGTGCAAAGTCCGTGATGATGAAAACGTGTATTGCAACTTTTATAATGTGTTTTAGTGAATTTCACAATCACAATACCTCTAAAGTACAATAGTTTTAGGTGTTACAATTGTAAAATATATTTTATCACACACGAAGATCACAATACTTCAGAATACCGATGTAATCAGGGTGAGAAAAAGAAATTTATTAGTCATTTATGTTGTGTAGAGGAAAATATATATATATATGTTTTCCCACCTCTGTGATCTCCACCAATTCTCAGCCTTCGATGTTCGATACGCAATGCTTTTCACTATGCGTGCTTGAACAATGCCGAGCAACATAGAACTGTGCAGAAGGTTTTTTGATTTAAAGCAAGCATGATCTTGACTTGACTCGCCTTTTTTTTCTCAATAAAGATATAGAAAAGAAAACCAAAGGACAATCATTGTATGCGTAATTTCCGCAGCATTTTGTGGAAGGTGCGTAGAATCATCCTATGTAAGCGCTTCTTGACTTGACTTGCTTTGTCTATTAAAAAAAGAAAAGAAAAAGAAAACTAACCAGCAAGACTCTCATGCTCCTGGTGCTAATAGACATGAGTCAATCTCAAAAACATGTTAACACAAATGTCGGTAGGACATTTTTTTAAGATATTCGGATAAGGAAAGTAAAGCCTACTCTTTTTTCTCTCTTTCAAAAGAGACTCCTCAAAAAAAGCACACGATACTGAGTTGCCATCCAACAGTCCAAACGCATGCTAAGCAGGAAGGGTAATAATCGCACGCGTAATTTCCGCACCATTATTGAAATGGTGCGTGCTTTTTGACTTGACTTGCTTTTCTTATGAATAAAGAAATAAAAACAAAAATCAACATCAATACCGATGCTCTGAGTCGGTAAGCATAATCTCTAGCAACTAAGTTAATCAAAAAAGCAAATTGCGATAACCCTTTTTCTCTCTCTTTGCAGGATGGATGCACAGAACAACATCCAATCCGACTTAATATCACGAAGGTCTCTTATCGCCCATGTTAGCGCCTAAAGATCATGGCATGTATATTGGCATATAAGGTGCGTTTAGTTTAGCATTTCTAATGAGCTTTCAACCTCTAAAACCCCTTAAGAAAATGCCGGATCTTTTGACAGCCATTTTGAAGTAGCTTTAAAGTAAAAGTCAATATTGGGAAGGTTGAAAGTTCAATACTAGTAGACTAGCATTAAGCTTTTACCATTTTGCCAAATGCTGAAACTTGTGTTTTTCTTCTAAAACTATCCTCACTCATTCTTCAAATTACTAATTTTGCCATCATTATTATTTTTATTAGAAAATCAGAGGCTAATCACCAAATTCATACCTAGAGTCGCATCATTACATGTTGTTTAAGGTCAATTGAAGATTTGATGCGGACAATTTACCAGATACTAGAATTGCGTGAGACTCTATATCCCAATTTTGAATGGAGATACGAGTATATTAGCGAATGTACTATATCAACAAGTATGGAGAATCTAAGTATATGGATATTGAATAATCATATGGGAAGATTTGCAAGTTGGACAATTATGACGACTATATTTGCACAATTAATAATTAATTTAGTTGAGGTGTTATGCTAAATCCATCTCATTACGTAAATGAGATGACTCTATTCGATCATTCTTTTTCCTCTTCACATACTCTCCCTCCCTAATGGGTGGAATCGTGAGTTCATATTTGGGAATACATGTCAAGGCCATACTATTTCTACACAAACCTTAAATAATCAAAACTTTGTATTGGCATTCTGCAATGATACCTAAACATTGAAATTCATATATGCGAAACTTTTAGCAAGTGTAGGTGAAGCTTTGATTGAAATTTGAGATCCAACCCGCTTGACTTGACTTGCTTTTCTATTAATAAAAGAGAATAGAAAAAATAAAAAGTTGACACCTGTACTTCTTAAATTATTGTGATTAGTGATTGGATACTATGAACCAACTAAACCACAATATGATGACTTAGACTTGCCTTTTCCATTAAAGAAAAAGAAAACCAAAGGGCAATCATTGCAACGTAATTTCCGCAGAATTTTGCGGAAGGTGCATGGAACCATCAAATGCGGGCTTCTTGACTTGACTTGCTTTTCCATTAATAAGAGAAATGGAAAAGAAAAAAATTAGTGGTCCTCCCAGGGTCCTGAATTCCTGGTGGGATTATCCACGAGTCAATTACCAAAACATCACCAATTGGATTATTAATTTCAAAGCACAATCTGACTTTTTTTTTTCAAAAGAGATTCCTCTTGAAAAAAAAAAATCTCGAAATATATCTCCCTCGATTCTCAAAATCTCTATACCACGTCTAAAAATTATCTAGTCATTATCCCCTCACCTAATGCATTTTTATATCACTCCTTATTTTATTATTATTATTTTTGACATTTTACATTACTTTTATACTTCAATGCCACATTTACAATTTCTTAGCTACTGGGTTATTTGCAATTGGCCAACTATTTAGGGATACATTTTTCTTTTTTATTTCATTTTTGTTGAACATTTTATCTCATGTTGTTGACACACTATTATTATTATTATTTTTTAACTTTTAAGTAAATATTATCACTTATTCATCTAAAGGTTTTTGTCATTAGTGATTGGAGAACCAGCTATATTACAATAACATGACTTTGACCAATTATATTGTTCTATAGTATAGCATCATCGGCAATTGTTATTATTATTATTATTATTATTATTATTATTATTATTATTATTATTATTATTATTATTATTATTATTATTATTATTATTATTATTATTATTATTATTATTTGTTTTCGTTTTCGTATTATTATTTTCATTATTATTCGTTTTCCTTTTCCTTTTCGTTCCCTTTTCCTTTCCCTTTCCCTTTCTTTTCCTTTTCCTTTTCCTTTTCCTTTTCCTTAGTAGAGTCTTAAAAAAAGAAAGGAAAAGAGACCTGTGATAATACGGTGGACATTGTAACCCACAAGGATGACTTTTTACTGGTTACGTGTTGCCTTGTGGAAGAAATAACAAGCATATGCATATAGTAAAGATTCAATAGCAAAGATAATATATATGTAAATTTCAGGGAAAAATATGAATGCAATTTTTTCACATTGTAAAGTGTTCTTTTTTTCCCTAATGGTGCATTGAATAGTTGGTGGGCTTGCTTGATGGATAAATACCTCCCCAAAAAAAATTGAAATCCTGTATATTATTGGGGTAAAAAAGTTTGCCAATCATTTGGTTGTTTAGAGAAAAGATAAACATTCATCCAAATTTTTTTATGGATTGAGAACTCTAGCAACAAAGGATGGAATTAGTGAGGTCCTAGACTTTTTGCTTGAATGGAAGGCAAAATATTTAGAGTGAATGAACCAAACTTTCATTATTAGAATGAGTAATGAAAATTTGTCATCATAGGTAGGGTTTCCTCTTCATTGGTAAATATATGAATGGGGAAGTCATTTGTTTAGATTGAAAATGTTCAAGCATTGAAAAATCAATCGGGCCTATATGTTTAAAGCCCATAATGCGCCATCCAACGGTCCAAGACACATGCTGCACGGAGAGGACGATTATTGCATGCCTAATTTCCTAGCATTATGCAGAAGGTCCGTATTCTCCACTGACTAATTTAATAATAGCAGATTGCGATAGCACCTACAGATAATGATATGCGTATTAGCATATAGTTGAGAAGAAAAGACCTATTTTATCAGAAAATCAGAAGCCGGCCATCAAATTCATGCGTAAAGCCATCTCGTTGCTGTTGTTTGATGTCGATTGAAGATTGGATGCGGACATTTTCCCTGAGACGGGAATTGGGCGAGACTATATCCCAATTTGAATGGAGCTCCAGGCACATTAGCACATTTGATATATTAACAATTCCAGAGAATTTATAGTAAATAATTATTGGATTATCAAGGCAATTGAGAATCAATTGTTAGTAAACATATAAAGATATTTTTTGTCCTTACTTGGGCAAGTTGGACGATTATGACGATCTTGTTTGCACAATCAACAACTAATTGAGTTACTACTTATGCTAAATCCATCTCATGATGTAAACAGATTATTTTGATCTAACTTTTCTATATCCTTTAGCAGACTCATAAGGCATTATAGTTGGTCCTCCAGAGTGTATGGATTTGGGTTCATATTGGGATTACATGTTAATGGCATACCATCTCCGCACAAGCCTTAAATAATTTAAACTTTAAGATTGACATCTTACAACAACATGTGATCAATAAAATCCATGGATCTGAAGCTTCAAGCAACTGCATGTGAAGTTTCGATTAAAATTTGAGATACAACACATTTGACTGGACTTGCATTTTCTAAAAATAACAAAATATAGAAAAGAAATTTAACAAGCAATACTTGTTACAGATCTCTGTCATTAGTGATTGGATAGTATCATACTATGAACTAACTACACTACAATATCACAACCTTGACCAATAACGCTGTTGTAAATATATTATCATGACCGAATGATTTTCGTTTATTTCCTAGGTAAAATAAATTTTGTTGAGATTTAATACACTACCTCAATTTATATATATATAAAACACATAATAAGACATGATAACATAGTGGACATTGTAGGTTATGAGGACGATAAAACATAAGAAGATGTACATGATAATAATGATTACATGGTGAAAGATAAAATGAAATATATTTTAGGAAAGAATATAGAATGTGACTTTTTTGCATGGTAGAGTGTATTTATTTTTTAAGTAATCGGTGGGCGTGCTTGATGGATCAATCTCTCCAGAGGCAAAAAAAAAAAAAAAAGTTGAAATCTTAGATGTAATCTAGGCAATGAAAAGTTTGTCAATCATCTATATTGTCTTGATAAATGATAAATATTGATTCAGAGTCATTTGAGAATAAAAAAAATGCAATAAGAAAGGATGAAATTAGTGAGGCCCTGGATTTTTACTTGCTTGGAAGGCAAAATATTTAGAGTGAATGAACCAAACTTCCATTATTTGAATGGAAAAATGGAATTGGTAGGGTTTCCTCATCTTCTGAAAATATATACGAATGAGTTAGTACTTTATTTAGATTAAAGAAAGATCAATGACAGTCTATATGTACAAAGCCCATCATATTGAGACTTCTTTGACTTGCTTTCCGGTCTGACATATACTGCATTTGCGTTTTCTTCCAATTCCCACAAAAGACTAATCATTTATTGGATTTTTAAATAATGATACATCACTTTAGTCGTCGAAATCACGATGCACCGCTCCGAAAATTAAATAAGTGATTAAAATTATTTGCACTTGTAAACACTTGTGTAGTCAAGTAGGGAACTATTATTTACTTTTCCAATAAAGTGGTTGTCTCATGAACAATCGCTTTTGTTTTGTCTCATGAACTATTTTTATTTTTATTTTCAGTCGGAAAAGTACATTCATTCCTTCAATCATAAAGGCTCTACTAGAGCAAGTCAAGGAAATTCTTATGCGATTTTCCAAAGTGGTCGATGGAGGCAAAGACAACCAGTTGGTGGGGAGAGCCCTGTTTCAGTGGGCCCTGACGATCAAATCCATAACTTGATTAGCCTTGCAAGGCAATAGACAATTTTCCATGAGCTTTCTTCTCGGCCCATGATGCACTCACAATTTTAAGGCAGTCACTAAATATCACAAAGGACAGATCCCTCTCCACGTGCAGGGCAGATGACACACAATCCTTGCTCTCACGTGCTAGATTCTCTTCCTCTGCAAGAAGAGAAGGCATTCTTTTATGGCTAGGGCTTCCGTGTTTATTTGGTAATGGAGTAGAAACCTATGGTTATTCAATTTATTTAATCAGAGCGAGTTCAATAAATTATTGAAGGCATTGGTTTCAGGTAAGCTCAGTGCATCACGGCCGTTAGATCATGTGTATCTCATATAGGATATACTAAAATTAATTGAGATCTCGGCTTATTAATTCATGATTTCATATTTCATAATCTGCTCTTTTCTCTTTTTCTTTTTCTTTTTTTGTATATGGGATGAGATCTGTCAAGGTATGCGTTAAGAATGTGATACAATTTTGTTGAAAATTTGAAAGTATGGAATATATCGCTTCAAGGACCAAACGAGCACAATCACATCTACGTGCAAAAAGTGTTATTCCCTTCACCCAAGTGCATGCTTCTAAATAATATGAAAATCTTATACTTAGACATGCCCAAACGGATCAACTTATTTTGGGACCATACGGTTATTGATGTACTAATTTAGGTAATTCGGTCAAATTAAGGTTCACAACTTCAAATAAAAGTAAGTAACATAATTCATTAATAATCCATCAAAATAATGTCGGTTGATTATTCATGTGATCAGTAATTTTTGAAGTATAAATAGATGTCAGTAATTTTTAAAAACCTATTGATAAGAAACTGACATATGACGAGTCAAGCAACTTATCAATCATTTCTTTTTTCCATTAACGGGATGTGATGTGTTAAATTATTTCTCAAGTTACGAAGCTCGCTTGTTCAAATGATCTTAATAATTCAAATTTTGTGTGTCCTTTAATCTAAATTAAATTTGGATTTCTTGTGCAGTGGTTTCTTTGGATAATTGAAGGTTTGTTATTCCGTCGGAAATATATCTCAAGATCCGGCCACCATGATTGGTGTCTTCCTTCATCTAAGTTTGACCGGTTGATCAAGAAGTGGATGCCTTCTTCATTACAAAAGTCGGACAAGTGAGGGGACAGCGTATGGGGGCCAAATGAAGAGAGAGAGAGAAAAATGAAGTAGGACAAAAATGACAACATGACAGTCACCGACGATTTGGAAAGATGTACCTGCATAAGACTTTGTTTTTGCATGGGACGCTAGCAATCTGCAAAGGTACTAGGCATCGCCATCGTGGTCGTGACCGGCAGGTGTGGAAATCGATGGTGGAGAAAAGAGAGAGGATCGGAAGTGGAAAAAGAAAAAGGAATATTTTCCTTTGCTTTAAATTGAGTTTGCATAATTTTTGTTTAGTGTGCTACCACGTCAGCAATTGTGTTAAATAACGAAGCCATGTCGGATAAAAAAACACGTGACCTGGTAATAATAGTAGAGATACCACATTGAACATCAAGAAAGTAATACTTCATTATATAAAAAGAAAGTTCAGTTACTTAATTACTTGTCGAGCATAAAGGAGAATTTTTTATTTCACCAAAATGCGGCAAAATCCTTAACTTTTGATTCAGAGCAAAAGTTTCTAAAAACCTAGCATTGTAGGAAAGAGATAAAGTTTAAACAAATTAATCGAATCATGAAATCTCATATACAGAGCTCACGTAAAATTTACATGATCAATAACCGTAATAAATGTGGTTCACCGAATATGGATGTAAGCAAGTATTTCCTCCCCACTCCTCATGACACTGCAAAAGAGGAGAAATGAGGTTTAAAATAAGTGAGTTCCAGCAATTTTAGAGTTAATAATAGATAAGTTTAAGAAGGCATGATGGTGCTGGTATCCAGGAACGATAATTTAAGTCCCCAGTTCAAGATGCTATTTGGTATCACTTCCCTGCAACAGATTTAGCTATGAAGATGTGTATTGCAGCTTTTATAATGTACTTGGCAAATGATTTACAGTCATATCACCTCTAAAGTTTCGACAGTTTTTTGAAAGTCGTCTTATTCAATTGGATGTTACCGGTATAAAGTACATTTTATTAAACAACAAAATTGCAACACTTCACAATACAGTGAACTTACATTTCAATTACAACTATAACAAACAAGCTCTAATTCCCTTCAAACTCTCTAATCAAGAACCTCTCCTCGAAAAGGGGAAAACCCCAATATCTTACCAATTTTTAAATGGAACTAATTTCAATTTATGTCGAAATGCCAGAAGAAAATGTCCGAGCTAGTTCCACTCCGCTATTGATTATGCAAAATCGTTGAGGTTGAACCCGCTATACACAAATCAAATCAAGGCAGTCTCATATTACACTTCCAGCTTCTCCATTCATTTCACAGTTTCAGCTTTTCCACTCGTTTAAAGTGCGATGGCAATATAGGCTCGTGATGAGAAATAATAATCTTCTGTGCGTGGTACATGAGGAAGGGTAAGTGGAATGCAGATCAGATCACAAAAGGCTCATTCTCATGCTCCTACCTGCTCGTGTTCATGCGGTTCAACACACTATAGAAGCTCGAGGCGTAAGCGGCTTCGGTCCGCAGTGGAACTGTCTAAGAATATTCCCAACAGGACTAGTTATTCTGTCATCGTCTGGACATCAGCAGGCAGGACAGTATTAACAATTTATAAGTAAAAGTGGGACATTGGTACCAAGAGGCCATTGCCTCAAATGGCATCTCCCTTCTTCAGAATGGGAGAGAGCAGCTCAACCATTACATCTCTGGATGGGTGAAAAAAGCTCTTGCCTTTTTTACTTTAATCGGTAGGAGCAAAATGACTCCATTGGAGACAGAGAAAAGCCCTTGTCTCACCTACATGTTAAAAAGTACATATGTTGTGACTCTACAACACAATCCACATGAAAATCAGAGTAATTGCTTTCGTGGACCTCGAACAATAGAGTTCAATACTTTCTATTACACGAGTGACTCAATTAATTTTAGCTCCCATAATAATGTGAAAAGGAAATAGTGCATGCATATTCAGCAAATAGTCACTTTTGGCATCATTTTGACTTCACTCATCCACAAAGGGGTAGTTCATCATCCCGAGCCTGGTGGATAGCGTTACAAATAATCGACAAGAGGAATGCATTTGCCTAAAGTCTTTTGGGCTAAACTGCTTTGCATTTTCTCAATGGGCTTTTAAAATGCTGAACCAAATGCACCCGATGTAGACATATGCTTTGGGAAAATATTCACCTTGAAAGTCATCATATCAAACAAAGAGTCCCCCCAGATGCTGACATTACATAAGAATCGTTCTTTGACAGTGCAAAGCATGGAACTGCATCTTCAGGATTGGCATCACTTATGTCATTGGTAATCAAAATCCCACTAGGAGGTTGCCATGACTATGGTAGTACAATAGTTGTAGCCTGCGAAAAGAAGAAACAATGTAGTTGAAAATGCACTAAATAATACAATAGCATGCCCATCTCGAGAAAAAAGATTCCTTACCTTGCCTGTTGAGTTCCGAACACTTTTTTGCCATTTCCAGAGCTTGCGTACAGCATTCGATGATAAAGCCAGAATGGCAAGACCCGAGTTTGTATAGATGAATCTTGAAACCTGCTTCATTTTATGAGCTTCAGTGGTGACAGTAAAATAAATTACCCAAAGTTGAAAGGAAAAGAAAACCCAAAGAAAAACCCTAAAGAACTCAGCAGTAAATGATAGATGCAGAAATTGATGCAAATAGACACTTGTTGACGCACAGGTTCGCCTGAATGTTTATCTTAAAGTGACTTTGTTCATAGGCATATATGCATATTGTATGTTTACATATCAATAGAGCATATGATTAACATGACATCAAATTCCAGTCGAAACAGTTCACAAAAAAAAAAAAAAAAAAAACCAGGCAAAACATGGAACCTTCACTTAAACCATCCAGCTGTATCACTACAGCATTAAGATAACCGGGTGTGGTAAACATGCAAAAATAGAGTGGTTCACCCACGCTACTCCTTTCTAGGAATACCTATCCTTTCACCTCTAATGTTTGTGTATTTAGTTTCAGCGGATAAATTTCCACTCAAAGTTTCCAGAAATTGGCAAGCTCAAAATAGGTCAATTCACAAGCTTAGCAATCCCGACAAGCATCAAAGCGGCACACAATGATACACTTTTCCTGCCGTGTACAAAGCAAAGTTCATCTGGTGAAGATTCTGCGCCTTTTAGCACATGTAACTGCACAAGAGACCACAGAACAATCCTCATTGGATTCCAAGCAGCAGCTTAAAAAGTCTCCTCGTGTGAATATACCACTACATTCTAAATCAGGCAGCATCCATCTAACTATTCATCCTTATCATAAAATTCATAACATCCATAGCCAACAAATTCCAACCACGATTGACACTCCATAATCACAAATTAATTAATGTCCATCTTATCCTCTCCCAATTCTCTAGCTGAAACAAGCACTTAACAATAGAAGGCCAAGCGAAGAGATGACAAAGTCCTCCAAGTGTCAAGGAATAAAAAAATTATTCATCGGACCACATGCAGATGAAATTAATGAAGCAAGTGCACCAAATGTGACCTATTTAAATATTTGCTTATACAGTAGAAACATGACAGATGAATATGGAAAAGAAATGCTGCATAAAAGCAACCTGAGGTGGCAATAATTTGTACCCTCATAGCTCTTAAGTTATCAGGCAGCTTTATGGACCAACATTGTAATGGCTCATTGATTTCTGTCAGTTCCCAAATCCGTGATTTATCTCCCGACTCATCAGCAAATTTGAGCTTTACATCGGCCATGCTCTCACTGTTCTGTAGAGCTCATAAGAGAGGATATCATTTAAAGATGTCCAATGGACATGCAGGTAAAAAATGCAATTAATGCACCATTCAAGTAACACGGTAAGCAACAAATAAAGATCCATAAAATATTTAACTACCGAAGGCAATAATGATACCACTTACCGTACCAACCGTTGCTGCCACTGGAGCACCCCTATCACCCAGGCTTGCCGCAACAGTAGCGTTACACGAACCCCAAAGGCTGCAATTGGTGGCTGCACAAGATTCAAGACATTTAGCAAGTTCCTCCCTATGAAATCAGTGTACTCTTGAAAAAAGCTTACCTTCACAAGAGGTCCAGGAGTGACTCTCAAAGCATCAAAAGGGCGATTTTCCACTGTCCTTAGCAACCTAATCCCATCAGCAATTGCCAAAATTTTGATGCTGTTGTCACTTGTTGAGACGGCTAATAGATTTCCTTCCATGTTAAATCTAATACAAGGTGAAGCCAGAAAATTGAGAGTGACGTAATTAACAAGGTTCGAATAATTCAGTCAGAATTTATTAACAACAATGAATTACTGGCAATCCACCCTCAGCATCAGTACTTGTCAAAATATTGTTATTGTCCATATCCCAAAATTTGACCGTGAACTCCTCACGAGCAGCCAAAAATCTATTTTTGGTGGCATCAAACTGCACAAGCCCACCAGATGTCTTTGCAAGTCCATGATATTTACGCTTTACAGCCCCCTCACTTTCATTCCATTTAACCAAGTATGACTCTTTTTCTTTATTGGTCCCACATGAGAACAACCTGTAGCAAATTAAAATTGCTAAAACAGGTTATTTCAGTTGAAAAAAAAATGACAGTATGAAATCAAGCTTGAATGTTGTTGATATGAATCTCATTCCATCAGCACCGTATGCCATCATGGTAGAACAGTGAACCGGTGCATCATAGTCAACTCTTGACCCCATGTTGTCATGAAGCCAAGCCTTAATTTTTCCATCCGTTGCTGTTGAGAAGATAAACTACACGAGGAAAAAAAAAAGTACAATCAATTTTATTGGCATGCCCAGATAGATGGCTTCTTCAGACAGGAGCACAAGGGATTAGAATTAAGAATCCTAAGAGCACATCCGCTTAAAACTCTAGTTATGATATCCTAGCATTCTAGGATGATGGATTATCAGAAAATCTCTTTGTGATAGAGTGCACATGACCATGAAAGTTCAAAAGGTTTAAGACGAAGAAAATAAAATGGCCAATTGCTGCTCCACTCAGACGTAGTAACAGCCTTCTATTATAAATTTAACCAATCATAACTCAAGAAGAAAATTAGTGGAGAACAAATGTTGGAAGTGCAAAAGAGAATTTTCCTTCTAAACACATAATAAAGCAGAAAGGTCATCATTGTGAAGACCGTTACCCAGTTGTTAATGCTCAAAAGCATTTGCGGATTTAATTTGCAGTTTGACCTTTGGACCGTGTCACCATTTTAACAAGTATATTCTAATCGAGACAGGTTAAAAGTTGGAAGACTTGCAAAACCCTTGAAATCAACAAGGTCCACAAAAACTACAGATTCACACTTCTCATACAAATGGAAGCAAATTATTTTACCTAGCCAACTTTTAGCAAACAGAAGTCCAGTGAATAGTGAAGGGTACATTTTTTTTTTGGTCGAAAGTCAAGGGTACATGTTGATTGGTCGTGCTTTCAGTGTGTCCTTATTAGTATGCAAAACAACCAGGTACCTGATTATTTTCTTTGTGACGTGGACATATGGAATATGCAGGTGCTTCACAACCCTCAAAACTGTGTTGCGTGGTCCCAGTCACTGCATCCCACACCTACATAACTACTAGCTTGGGTAAAAGGAATCAAACAGCACAACCCTATAACAATGAGGAAAACAATCAAAATATACCTTGATTGACATGTCCTCTCCACAAGTAACAACACATAACTGTTTGTTTGGATATGAAAAGGCAAGATTGTTAACACTTCCAACATGAGCCACGATCTGTATCACACATTAGTTTAGAGTCAAAATCAAGTTAAACTAACACTTAGGTGGTAATTGTTGTCTGCAGAACAAAGAAGCTTAATTTTTTCTCCATGGTTAGCAACAAACCTCAAGGTGGTTCCTTATGTCATTACTACCATGATATGAGTATATGTGCACTAGGTGTTTGGAATAAGCAACACCTAAATAGAACACCACAAATCATCAGTAATAGCAGCATATGAACACTTCTTCCCAATAATATTGAAAAGAAGTCTAGCTCTCGGCGATTTAGGTTTTCCATCAATCAGCAAGTATGTACATACAGAAAAGGGTTTCATTGGGACTCCACATTACTCGGTTGACTGGTGCTATATAATCATTGGCCAGAGATGCCTACAAAGAATTAAAACCTTTAATCACATGGCCAAAAACAAAATAGCTTGATTTTATTTAGAATTGAACTTTTATACCTACAGCGTCACTGAACATGTTCCTAGATCCCAAACCCTAAAATTTCTTAGAGCGATCCTTGCACAGCTGCCTACTTCCCATGCCATAACATCGCCCATATTTGTTCCTGCTAAAATTATTTATGTAGAAAAGATGAAGAATTAGATCCCATGGTTTCAATAGCTGAAACGTGTCAAAAGGACAACAAAAAGCAATCTTCCATGCATCATCAGGAAAAAAAAAAAGAGAAAAGAAAAAAAAAATTATGCCCTACAAGGGGGAACAAGTATATCAATAGAAGAAAAGCAAGAACATGTTTTCCATGGAGTAAGAAAGATGTGCTAACTAAGTAGTAGAATTTGAATTTGTTGCACCGAATGGAAATCCATACTCTTAATAGGTGAACCTTGATTTGGGGTCATGACTAAATTTTTGGGCAAGTCATCTGAAGAATATGAACTATGACTGTGGCTCAGGTTGTTGTATCTGACAGGCAGAATGTTTATAGGCAAATTATTCACCTAATGGGAATTCAAAAAGATCACAAAATCAGTGACTCTAATAGAAAATCGATGAAAGCCATGACACTTGGAAGATGCAAAAGTCATATGAGGCCCGTCTCACTAGCATATATGACCACAATCCATGCATGCTGGAAGAAGATGTAATTCCCACCTACCTAGTTCCCACTCCTTATTAATGTTGCCAATATATCGACATAGACCATCTACACGCCAATACCAAAAACAAAATACATAGAGACAGCCCAATATGACATCACAATCCGATCAACCAGTATATTGACGAGATGCTTATATATGTTAGTCTAATTCATTGGTTTGACATGTTTGATAAAGGTTATGATGTTAACATGAATTGACACAAATCACAAAAACAATTAAGACACACAGACACAAATTGCCAATCTTAGCCCTTTTGCACCTTTTTCTCTCCCAGAATCTCTAGGATTCCTTCCAATCCTCAATTAGCTCCAGATGGAATTTTTATAATTTATATATTCATTTTCTAGTGAATACCAATTATTAGTTATCATCATAAAAGTTCAGGGTATTTAGGAACCTCAAAGCCAAAATGTTTCTCCTGAAGATTCTTGATCTTATGTTGCAATAGTACCGAAGTGAAAGAGCTTTCAGAAGGTTTTCATTCAAAGGCATGCATTAAAAGATCATTAAGAAATACAAATGCAAAAGAAGGAGTGATATACTCCAACTCCATTTTATAATTCAGCAAACTGGAAATCCCGACTTCCATAAAAAGAAAAGAAGTACATGTAGCAAGTATGATGAATGTTGAGAAAAGCATCTCAGACATCTCAGATTGTCAATCACCCAGCAAAAAACTTCTTTTTGTGGATTGACCCAACCAGTAATAACTGAATAACGACAAAGACAAAAGCAAGAACAAATAAGTACTTCATCAGAGATTGCAAAAGGTCTCGATCTCTTCAAAACATGTTCAGAATCTGCTGTTTGGTAGTCCATGGCTGAATTGTTAGTAGGAGGAGTCCTGGGATGCTTTAAGATAGCCGTATCACAAGGCAAAAAGTAAATAGAATGCCAAACTAACGGCTTGAACTTGTGGAAACTACAAGATCAAATTTCATAGTCTGCATATAATAATGCCTCACACTATCGTATATAATATTTTACATGTTCCGACAAATTACCATCCATATTGCAATTTCTCATAAAACTAGATATGTGGCCATGGTAGCCATGAACTTGAAATTGACATTTTAGAGCAGCTTCATGTACCTGAATTATTTTGCACGGTCAAACCTATTGGTCCAGCAGATGCTGAGGGGTGAGTTACCGAGGATGAATTTGCCATCCATCCAGCAAGTGATGTAGAGCAGCCGGAGGAGGCTGGAAGGGCTGTGATAAAGGATGTGGAAGGCACCAAAAAAAAAAAAAAAAAAATAAAATCACTAACGTCAGTTGCCAACATCTAAATGGAAAAACTACCCAGGAAACAGGCTAACTATTCTCCTCCAGACTTACAGCATGAGCAATCAACGGCAGGAAGGCCCCTGTTTTGGGGACAGCACTGTTAAAATTTAAATGTGCGCGGAAACATGGTTTTAGTATTAGTTATGATTTTTGGTTAGTGATGTGGTGTGTAAGTGTATGGTATAGTTTATAAAGAATGGACAAGGGACAAAGTAGATAATTAAAGGATAAATAACATGAATATGGGGGAAAATAGTTTCATTAATTGATGAAGTAGTTTGATATTGGTACAGTGGAGGTCTAAGACCTCTCACGATGGAGGATTTTCCCACACAAGGTGGACCTCACACACGGTGGAGGGTTTCCCCTCACACACCCACATGATCAACATTCAAGCCTATTTATAGGCGAGTCACCGCCTTAATCTACCGACTTGAGTACAATAAAATAATATAAAATTTCAACTTGCGTTCCTTAGCTTCTGCTTGTTGCGGCTTCTTTTCTTCTAGTCAAAGTCCAAGTTGGACTTTGCTTTTCATTTCTTCTTTCTGCCGAGCTTCTCGTTCCTTCTCCATTTTTCTCTAATTTTCTACTCTTGCTGTGCCCACGTAGTCTAGATCATTCTTTCTTCATGGTGAAGAGTCAACAATTGTAGGCTTTCCTTCACGTTCACCTTCCTTCTTGCTCTCTTGAAGACTCCAGCAGATATTATAATAATATTTTAATATGTGCCCCTTCTCTTGATCATCTTGTGGCTTCTTCACGTGTTTCCCATGCACGTAGATTGCATGTAGATTTCTCTAGCTCATTCTAGGATTTTCTTTGACGCTTGGCTTCTTCACAGAGTCTTCAAGTTCAACTTGGACTCTTCATCTTTCTTTTCTTGCATGCACGTGCAATGTTGCCGACTCATTCCTTCTCCATTAAGCCAGTGATTTCTAGATTTTATTGAAAATGGATCACTAATTTTCAACAAGCACCCATTAAAGGATCAGTAACAGGGAATGGCGCACGAGCACCATTTGGTTGTCCACAAGTGTGGTCTACAAATAGAGTCTTCATGTCAGGGTTAGGTCTAGGTTTCTTGCATAGCTGATGCTGCCAATTCAAACTGCCAGAAGCCATGAAACAGTCAGTATGACGATACTTTAGTCAAGAAAATACATAAGGCAATAGGACAGCAAGGACCTTTGATTTATTAATGTCCGTAATCTTGAGTTCTTCAATGTGGGAAACTGAAGCTTATCACGAAACAGGGGGTTAGCCTCTATCAACTTCTGCAGTTCAGCCAACATTATACTCCGAGCTGACTTGGTATCACCATACTTTGATAGTTGCTCATTCTCTCTGCAAGCAGGATTACGTTTAATGCCAATGTGATGATAGCAAAAGACAAAAGGTCAACTAGAGAAAAACTGTCAGTTACAAATTAAAAGATTCTTCAACGCAAGACCTCGTACCTAAAGTTCCCCAGCGTCAGTAACTGCGTAGTTTCCTTGAACAAATCCTCATTGAATGCAGCAAATACTTTCAAGTCCTTGACTAAAATTTCCACAGCTTTAGCACGATCCCTCCTGCAATCATCAATAATGCAAGACCAACAACCAAGAAAATTAAAATGCTTGTTGCCCAGTGAGCTAACACAGCCCTAAACAAGTCGAACCCATCAATTGTCCAAAAACTTTCCATCTACTTGTCCAGAGCTTCGAGATACTTCTGCTCTGAGTCCTGAAGAAAATCTTCATGGAGTATCTATTATTGTCTACTTTCGTGAACCCAGATAGATACTTTTCCACATCGTCCCACTCTCCGTTCGTGGCCAAATCCTCGAAGTACCTCATGTTGAAGTAGAACCCCGACTCCCGCTCCAATCTTTCAACAGCCCAAGGGGAAAACAAACATCAATTCAACAAATATCCTCACTATGCAATGCGACTTTTTGGCATAGTAGAGTGTATCTTTTTTATTTTTTATTTATCCCTAACGGCGCTTTTAATAATCGGAGGGCTTGCTTGATGGATCATTGCCTCCCAGAGAGAAAAATAAAAAATTGAAATCCTGGATGTAATCTAGGCAAAGAAAAGTTCTGTTAGTCATTTAAAATATCTAGACAAACTACAAATATGGTTCAAAGTATTTGGAGAATTAAGAAGTGTAGCAAGAAAGGATGAAATTAGTGAGGTCGTGAACTTTTACCGGCTTGAAAGGCAAAATATTTAGAGTGAATGAACCAAATTTCCATTATTTCAATGGAAAAATGGAAATTGGTAGGTTTCCTCATCATCCTAAAATATATATGAATGTTAGTAATTTATCTAGATTAAAGAAAGATCGATGGGAGCCTGTATGTGCAAAGCCCATAATGAGCTCCTAATCTAGGGGGGTGCACTCACCTATAATTGCAATTTGTACCGTGGTAAGCATTTTGAGACTTCTTTGACTTGGCTTCCGGTCAAAGATATGTTGCATTCGCGTTTTCTTTCAACTAGAATGGACTATTTTCTTTCCATTCCCACCCAAGAGACTAATTGCTTATTTTTTTTTTCAATATAATGATACATCACTTCGGCCATCAAAATCACGATGCCACTCCAAAAACAAAATAAGTGATTATTTACAATTGTAAACACTGGTGTAGCTGGGTAGGGAACTATTATTCAATTTTCTGATGAAGTTGCTGTCTCATGAAATATCGCTTTTGTTATGTCTTTTGGTTTTTTTTTTTTTTTTTTTTTTTTTTTTGGAAAGCACATTCATTCCTTCAATTATAAAGGCCCTACTAGAGGAAGACAAATAATTTTCTATACATAAAATATTTCAAATGGGCCGAGAGGGTAAGGATCATCAACCGGTAGGGAGATCTCTATTTCAATGGGCACTAGTAAATCAATCCGTAACTTGATTAGCCTCACAGGGACAATAGACAACTTCCACCTTATCCAATTGAGCTGGCAAGGCGTGGCAGTCATGTCCCTAAAATTTTCGTGGGCTTTCTTCTTAACCCATAATGCACTTCACAATTGAAAGGCAGTCACTAGATATCATAAAGGATGGATCTTTCTTCATATGCAGGATAGATTCTACTGGTAGACACACATTATTCACTTTCACATGCTGGATTCTCCTCCTCTGCAAGAGCAGGAGGCATTCTTTTATGACTAGGGCTCCTGTGTTTATTTAATTTATTTAATTGAAACGAGTTCAATAAATCATTAGAGGCATTGGCTTTAGATAGCTCAGTGCATCACAATCATTAAATCATGTATGTCTCACATAAGATGTACCAAAGTTAACTGAGGTCTTGGTTTATTGATCCATGATTTCATATTTTAAAATTTATTTCTTTTGGATATGAGATGAGATCGGTCAAGACATGCATTAAAAATGTGATCCGATTTTGCTGAAGATTTGGATTGTGGGAAATATCATTTCAAGGACAAAAGGAGAATAATCAAATCTAGGATGCAAAAAGTATTATTCCCTTTGCCCATGTGCACGCTTCTAAATATTGTGAAAATTTTTCCACATAGACATGCCTAGTCATTGATGTACTAATTTGGATACATCGGTCAAATTAAGGTTCACAATTTTGAATAAAAGTAAGCAATTTAACACATTGACAGTCCATCAAAATAAATGTTGGTTGATTATTAATGTAGTTGGTAATTTTTATAGCATACTTTTCAAAACCTGTCGGTAAGTTTTTAACATATAACAGGCCAAGCGACTTGTCAATCTTTTTTCCTTTTCTTTCATCGACGGGATGTGACGGTCCCCAACAATGTTATGAACGTTGGAAATTGATGGAGGTGACAAACGGCAGGTGTGGAAATTGATGGTGGAGAAGGCGACGAGGGCCAGATGCATGCCAAGGAAGGAAGAGGGAGTAAAAAGAAAGAAATGGAAAAGGAAAAAAGAAAAGGAATATTTTCCTTTGTTTTAAATTGAGTTTGCATGATTTTCGTTGGGTATGCTGCCGTGTCAGCAATTGTGTTAAATAAGTGTGTCAGGGAAAAAACGCATGACCTGGCAATAATATTGGAGACGCCACATTAAACGAAATTCAAAAATTAATACTTGATTACATAAAAAAAAAAAAAAAAGTTGAGGTACTCAATTACTTATCGAGCAACAATACAAACCCTTATTATGTCTTTTTCCTAAAGTAATAGTTGAGGTACTCAATTACTCATCAAGCAACAATACAAACCCTTATTATGTCTTTTTCCTAATAAATGATTTTTTTAAATTATTTATTTTACTAATGATGGAGCACAGTCCTTTAATTATGATCCCGGCATTTCTTGGAACCTAACATTCTAGGGATGAGATAAAGTTTAAAACAAATTAATCAGATCATGTAAATCTCACATATAGTGCCCACATGAGATCCATATAATCAACGGTTATAATAAATGTGGTTCACTAGATATGGGTCTAGGCAAATATTCTCTCCCTCCCCGTGGGCATTGCAAGAGGGGAGAAATGAAGTTTAAAATAAACGAGTTCTAACAGTTTCAAACTCAATTGTAGATAAGTTTTGGAGGCAAATATTCTCTCCCTCCTCATGGGCATTGCAAGAGGGGAGAAATGAAGTTTAAAATAAGTGAGTTCTAACAGTTTCAAACTCAATTGTAGATAAGTTTTGGAGGGTCAGATGGTGCTAGTGTTTAGGAATAATAATTTAAGTCCCCAATTCAAGAGGCTATTTGGTATTGCTTTCCTGCAGCAACTTCAACTATGAAAATGTGTATTGCAGCTAATGTCAATACATCACAGTCGTAACGCCTTCAAAGTTGCAATAGTTTTAAAAAGCTGTCTCATCCAACTTTTAGATGTTACAACTATAAAGTTTGTTTAGAAGAATGTGCCTTTTAGATGCAACATCCAAAATTGTCGAGGGTTGAACCTGCTATATATGAATCAAATGAAGACACTCTTGGATTGCACTTCCAGCTTCTCCACTCATTTCGCCGTTTCAGCTTTTCCATTCATTTAAAGTGCGATGACGATCTACTGGGCTCATGTGACAGAGAGATAATAACCTTCGGTGGGGGATACCGTAGTACATAGGTAAGGGTGATCGGAATACAGATGACATTAAAAAAAAAAAGGCTCATTCTCATGCTCATACCGCTAGTGTTCATGCCGTTAAACACACTATAGAAGCCCGAGGGATAACCGACTTCGGTCCCTAGCGGAAATGTCCGAGAATAATCCCAACAGGACCAGTCACTCTATCTGTAACCTCAGTTTTACACTGCGTCATCCTTAATACGATGGAACTTAATTCTGAAAGATCGTAGTTTAATAAACAAAACATCGAGATTGACCGTGAGGAACTTTAGATTGTCATCCAAGTTCTTTAAGTGCTGTCGCACTGAAATCCCCTTCGTCGTACGAGCGCACGAGGAAGATGAAGTTATGCTTTTGCAGCGAAAGAACAAGAAAGGGGAACCTGCTAACAAATGCCCTTTACGCAAATTGAAAAGAATAAATAAAATAAATAAAAGAAGTACTTTCAGCATAACAACGTAAAATTGAAAAGAATAAATAAAATAAATAAAAGGAAGCATAACACAGGAGGAACAAGAAAAGAAGCCACCAAAGAAAACTAAACCCTGTTCCTCTGGTCCTTTAGCTTGCTAACTAAAATCAGATACCTGCCTCCATCTTGAATATACAACGCCTTCTATGCGACACCCTAATCTCATGTTCTTCTTTTTTCACTTTCAGTCAGTCTAAATGAACATAATGAAAACAAACTATTGCCACAAGACTGGAGCAGAAATCGATCAGGATGTTAATTGTACCACTTTAAGACAGACTGTACTGAACTACATCCAGAGGAAGTACCCTAAGGCTGTAAAATCTACCCTCTGTAGCATCCCTCAAAACTTGAATCCAGTGCGGAGAAGGAAAGCCAAGAGTCGGTTTAAACACCCGAGAGTCAATACTTTAAACGGAAAAGCCTACAATTCCACTGGCTTCCAAAGTGGGGACCATTCGAGAAGCAGGTATAGTCTGCGAATTCATCACACATGCCAGCTCAATTCTCATTATATTGCGTGGGACTCACCTCTTTGAAACCTTATGCATGAATTTCTAACTAAATGATGCATTTACTCTACAAAGGACCAAGTGATGCACTACCACGGGACAACTTTATTATGCTTAGATGACAAAACTTGATTATGCTGCTAATTGTCAACATTGACTTAGATAATCTAACATCAAATTCTTCAATTTCTCTCAGTTTTGAGTTTCCAGCACTACTCAAATGCTAGCCTCAACCCATTATGCAAATCAAATTCAATAAACACACAAGAAGCTCAGCAGTGACCTATTCACATCGTCCATGTAGAAATTATATCACTCCATTTCTTCGATGAATGGATCCAAGATCACTAGGGATTTATTATTGTGAAGCCAAGGCACCTCCAACACATTCACTTCTCCAATATCATAAATATTTTTTCCTAAAACAAGTACATACAGTTGACAGGAAGCAGCATTATCATCACCAAAAGTGCCAGTTTCAATACATCTTTCACAATTTTCATGTGTCTATCAGAAATCTGTTGATTGAAGCAATAAATCAAACAGTTCAGCAGACATAGGTGAACGAAGAGCGCTAAACACCAGCATATGCAATAACTTGTAAATTTCGGTTGCTCACTGCTCCATGAGCATTCCATCGATTCTTATGCAAGTTCAAAAAGAACAATAAACTCTTCCCACTATCAGAGACAAAGCGACAACATCAACGCTTCCAAGAAAAGAAGTAGATCCTCATTTACTAATTCTGAGCAAGCTACTGACTGGTTGATTCATTGATTGCCATATGCAAAAGCTTATCAACTAAAGACAGAGAATAAGTATAACTTGCTCACTTCATATTGTTTGTCGACCATGATTTCCCTCAACAGCACACGGTGAAGTAGAATATGTCCTGCACAGAGAATGAAGCAGGAAGTAGATGACGCAAATAGAATGTGATTTTAGTGGGTGCTCTTAGATTGATTACCTGCTTCCGGACAATGAAATTGATGAAGGTGGACTAATCAATAACCGAAGGACAAGACAGGAATTGTGAGGCAAATAAATGCACAATGTTTTTATAACAAAGTATGGAGACATTGCGCAGTTGAGGACATTGCGGGGGACTCAGCAGCAAGGATGCGGCTAGCAACCAGCCATAACATTGCTCCAGATAGTGACCATAACGTGTTTTGGCCGAATTTCATGATCTGAATCGGCATGATTGCGATTAACGCGCAGCGACATCATCTCGATTCTGTTCGACAGGGCGTACTATGCTCATCACCAAAGGTCAATGCATGTGCCAGCGACTCTTAAGCCTTCTCCTCTCGCCTGCGACCACCATTAATCACCAAGGCATCTCAAGAAGCACAGAGAAAACCAAGGAAGAGTCGGTTTCATTCTTGGCAACCATGGAATATACTCGTAATCATGTCTGAAGATTGAAAAATCAAACGATATCATGTGAACACCACTAATGTGCTTTCAAATCGGACGATTACTGGAATCAATTCAGAACGAGGTCTGAGACACATTTCATCAAACAGAGTATGGTCAATCGGTTGAGGAACAAATCATAGCCATTTCGAACTAAAATTTACAACTAGACTCAAGCTAAATCTGTACATGATGTTTAAAATCAAAGAAAGAGATTCAAATATGATCAATTTCATCATAATCAGAGAATCAAACAAAAAGAGCAGGAGATATCACGGATTGAGAACACCACTAATGTTGATGGAAACCTTTTTTTCGAGGCTCTCAGGAATGATCGATTGAAGAGGCTCTGATGAATTCATGAGCAAATCACTTTTTTGAGATGAATTTTCCTTGCTCGATGAGATTGATGGTTTCCTCATGACTGATGGTTGACCGCGCGACCAGCAAAGGAGTTGGAACTTGTAATAATCGGGCCATGGTAGCTAGTGGTTACATCGGAACTTGAGATACCGCAACGAAAAGGTTATGTAATGGTGACCGGAGATGATCGAAGATGGGAGCCATTTTCCCCTGCTTCCTTCCCCCCTTCTGCGTGCGTGAGTTCTCCCTTAGCGAATGGTATTGCTTCTTCATGATCAAACACTTCCATTGACGTTTTTGTTGAGTTCTGACTTACTATACCTATTAGAAATACTTCTTTTGCCAAATTGCCTCCCAATGCCATTGGCAATCTCCTTTTATAATTCTTTGCTTGAAGGTTTCGAACTAATAATTTGCTATTTAACTTATTCATGTTATGACTATCTAAAAATATGTGAATGATTTTGGAAAGAGTAAAAATAATTAATGTTAGATGTGCAAAGAATTTTTCTTTTTCTTTTTGAGAGACTGTTTGGTAAGCTTTCCTATGGTAACTTAAACTATAAAATATAGGTGATGCAGGTTTTGTAAGGTGTTCGGCAAATGTTTGGCAATTGTAGCCCCTTCAAGATTACAATAGCTTTTAATGAAATTGCTTCACTAGACATGCTTTAGCAACAATTTTTGAGATGTAAGGTGTTTGAAGCTTTGTTGTCGACGCGTACTCTCATGGGGCAACAGTTTTCAGATCTTTGTGCAAGCTTGACCCAAAACCGAAACCGAGGACTCCTCCTTGACAAGCTGATTTCATCTTCCTTTCTTGCCTGTTTTGGAAAGATGTGTGACTCAATCACGTTCCATGTAAACTCATGTGAAAATCACTTGATGATTTGGGCTAATTTGATCATTCATGATGGCTTTTTGGTTTTGACACTGATTTTAGATGAAAATACAGCTTTGATTTCACGAACAAATTTAATCCCTTCGGTGTCCATAGACTATTTGATAAAATGTCTCCAAAACACATCGTGATATAATTCCCGATCCAATTCTATTTGAAGAAATTTTAGCATATATTACTTGCTACCAACAATCCGTTAGCATTTAGATTCAATTCTTGTAATATAAATGGACAATGACATATAATGCTCATGTTTTGTGGATTTAATGTATTTAATTACAAATGAGCTGGCAGCTTATTGGTTTGCTTTGAAGAGGATGCCGGGCTGAAAGAATAATAATAATAAATGATGAAAGATGTAAGAAAAGAGGAAAAATGGGCAACGAATAATAATAAGATGGGATTAGCGTGGGATAAGGGTTTAATCTATCTATAACAGAAATTGGGCTTAAAGATGGACATGGTGCAGTTAGGAGAGAAAGTGGGCTAGAGGTTAGTACCATGGGTAATGGCCTTAAGATGGGTGTAATCTGACTTGGGCTTAGTAGAGTTAGAATTGGAGGGGGTTGGATATAAAAGCCTAAATGTGCCCATTAGCCGAGATTCGTGAGACCAGCGTGCGGCTCACGTCCGGACTAGGCCCAAGGGCCCGGCCCAGGTCCCTATTTTCAGATTCTAATAAAAATTAATTTTTTTTAAAAATAAAAAATCAATGTCGCATGAGGTAAGGATTTGGAAGAATCTTGGCCTTTGACATTACCTCAAAACCTATTCTTTCTTGCCTAGTTGAGAGGGTCATGACAACTAAAACATAAAATGTTGCAATATGATACATGTTACAACTATGCCAAATAGGCCAAACTCCCATAGAAATTTCTCAAAATGGTATCATGACAACCATTGCACCACTCTTAGAAATTACGGTATGTTGCAATATGATAAAAATACAATTTAGTTACAACTATGCCAAATAGGCTTCAATTCCCTTTAGAACTCCCACGTCAAGAAACTCTTCTCAAAATGGGGGAAACCCCAATGTCTTTCTGATTTATAAGTGAAACTTATTCCAAATTATGTGGAAATGTTTGGAGAAAAATTCAGTGTTTAGAAGAATGCCTTCAAGGTGCGACATCCAAAATTGTCGGGTTAAACCCGCTATATAAGAATCAAATTAGATGCTCTCAAATTGCACTTCTGGCTTCTCTAATCGTTTGAAATGTAAGTACTTTGCTATGACGATAGAGGCTCACTTGATGAGAAATCGCACTCTTTTGAGGCCGATAGCATAGTCCCATAAGGAAAGGATGATTGGGACATGGATGAGACGAAAAAGAGGCTCATTCTCATACTCCCATTTGCTTGTGTTCATTTGCAAAGAAATTGATCAATTTAGTCACAAACTTTTTGACAATTTATCAATATAATCTATTTAGCTAAATTTTAACCAAAAATCGCTAATATAAACACCGGTCTTTTTACATAGTAAGGCATGTGGACAATTTTTTTTCTTTTTTCTTTTCTTCTATTTTTCTTTTGTTGGAAATTGCAATTCATCTTCCAAATTCTCTAGCATTCTCAACAAGTGATCAACTAACGTAATTTTGAAGAAAGTCTTGGGTGACGGACAGCTCGTGGAAACCTTGAAAATAAATCAAGAATGGCTGCTGAAGAAGGGAAAATCGTGCGCTGTCAGAAGAAGCAAAGTTGAAAATCAACTAGTGTGAACAAGGAATGTGCAAGCAAGCGTGCAGCTTGCAAACCAGAACGATCCACTATAAATAGGCTTGTAATTCAACCACGTGCGTGGGGTTTAGCCCTCCACCAAAAGTGTGTGGAAGATGAGCTTAAAACTCCGTATGATGATGCTCCATCATCATATCTACTTCAAACTATTTTGTGATATGAAATAAATTATCCATGTCCTATAAATCTTTTCTATGTCCCTCAATGTATCATACCTACTTCATTTACTCTACATCAATTAGATCATACACACATCAAAACACAAACTATCAATGATACCAAAATCATGGTTCTGCGCAATTAAAATTTCAGCACCTTCTTTTCTTTCTTTCTTTTTTTTTTTTTACTGTGGCAATGCCTAGATCACATGGTGGTGGCTGTTGTCGCCGCGGGCAAAGCCGCATTGCCTAGATCTGGGGAAGGCTAGCCTCATCGGCCTTGGGCAAAGGCGGTTGATCTGAGTTGGTCATGCCAAAGGTCATGCTAGGCCCAACACTATCTTCAACAGGAGGAGAAGCATCCCACTCTCCTTCGCATTCCAACGGCTCAAGAATATAGATGCTGCCATCAATAAGTCCTAGTGCAAAATGGTTAGGTTCAAATGGATGTGTTGCAATGACTAGCGGGTAGACTCTCAAGCTGCCAAATACATCAGAAATGAATAACTTGAGAGACTTGCAAGACTATTAGAACTTCGCGAATGAGACTTGCCATTTTCATAAAGGAATGAGGTTAACTAAGCAGTAATAACCAACTTACCTAGGGTTTGGAGGGATATAAGCAGCAGAATTTATAAAGCATCTCAATCTAAGTGCAGGAAGCAGTAAGAACACTGATGCTTCCGTCTTTAAAGCTCGCATATATTGATTGGCCATTGCATAAATATGTAGCATCTGTGATTGGGCTGCTAGCTTCTTGAGGAACCTACTAGTTACAATGAACACAACAACCAACTAGTCTTGGCCGCTCTGGCTGGCCTGCAAGCCAAAACCCGATCGAGAATTCTCAGTTGGTGATTCAACCTGGCTGAAACTCTCTCGGGCCTCATTTCTTTGATCAACGCGATCTCTTTGTTTGCAGGACTTGGCCTCCTGTCATGATCAAATTCATTTCTCTCTTCATATTTCCCCTCTGCATCACCGGCCGCCGCCCTCCTGTCTCTTCTCAACCACCAAAAACTCGACCTTCTCCTCGAGATACATAACGTAGAACCTCACCAAACCCGAATGGTCCCCCGAATTTGAGTGAGCCTTGTCCTGGAAGTGCGACATGTTGAGCAGCCACATCCTGCGGCAAGAAGTGAAGATGATCTCGTCTTCGAAACTAGGATGCCCGTCAACCACTATCCGGTGCACAAGCAGGAAGGCCTTGAGGGCCACCATCCAATCGTGCGTCTTGCTCAGCTGCCTCAAGATTAAGGCAATACAGGTGTCGAGGTACGCTTTGGAGTGCGCGGTGAAGGCGAGGATCTCCCTGACATGCCTCTGGTCCGCAGGGTCCTCGTCATGGCTGGTGGCCTTCACCACCAGGATCTCGAGCTGCACCGCCAAGTTGTTTGAGACCTCGGCTATGCCGATGCTCGTCTGGTCCTTGACGGCCCCAATCGCCTTTCGGATAGTACTAGGTGCCATCGAACACGAAGACAACTACCCAATCGAAGAGTGTCTTTGCTCGAATTTCTCAAGAACAAACTATCAAAAAGCTCGAAGAAAATGGAGGACTAGAGATGTGGAATGATGGTGGAGGAGATGTGAGGATTAAGATGAGGTTGAAGACATGGAATTTCAAGGTCTATATGTCAAAGGTCGAAGGGAAATAACGTGTTTGGTGTGGAAGTTCAAAAGGAGGGAACCGTGTCATAAGGTCGAAGGGAGATAACGTGTTTGGTGTGGAAGTTTAAAAGGAGGGAACCGCGTCATTAATGGGCTTGTAGCACCAAAGGGATGGGGAAAGGAGAAAGCCATGCTATATACCACTCTACCATGATCCTAAACCTTCAGCCACCCTAAAAGCTATTGTTAGTCTCCCTCTCTAGCCTCCGGCCACTACGTCACCTATGTTGGTGTCATGCATAGCCTAAGGTTTACAAATCATGTAGATCAGATCGTTTGGATCATTAATCATGTGGGTCTCGTCATCAACTTATCTGCTCTTTCTCTAAAGCAAAATCAAGGTCATCGACCTCTGAATAGAGAGACGATAGAGAAACAATAAGCAAATGAAAGGATTGTATGGTCTTCTCTAATTGAGAAGATCTCAATATGCCAAGAGCAATCTCTTTCAACTGTGTAATTGTTACTTTTTTTTTCCTCCTTTCCTCAATTTGTGGCGAGGGCTTGTGACCCTCGCTGGATCCGGGTGAGGGCTTATAACCCTGCCTCGATCTTTTCGGGTGAGGGCTTGCGAGGGCTTGTGAGCCCTCATTGCCGGTTGGCCGAGGTCGTCGGCCCTTGGCCGTGGCCCGACAAGCCCTCAGCCACCGCCCCCTTTTTTTTTTTTAAATTATTAATTTTAAATATTTTAACTAAATTTAATTTAATTTAAAATTAAATTTAATTAATTTTATATTATTTTTTTACCACGTCAGCCCAAAACAATACCGTTTTTATATTATTTAGCCATGTTAGCATGCAAAACGGTATTGTTTTACATTCGCCTTCAGATGGTTGACATCAGGAAAAATACCACGTATGCAATTTGATCAGATTTTGGTCAGATTGATATTTAAATAATTCATTTTACTCCGATTTTAATACTTAAGTATATATTTTATAAGTTATGGCATTTATATGCCTTTTTGCCGGGTTATGGCACTCTATGGGTTCGCATCTCGAAGAAGGCGTGCCCAATCCTCCTCTCAGTTCCCGCGAGTTTCTTCTCTCTGCTCCACAGTACTGGAATCTTCTCCAACTCGGGCGATTCAACTCAGCCCAGCGATCACAGCAAGCCGAAAGGGAAAAAGATGCTCTTCCTCCGGGTCCACACGGTGGACATCGACCACCCTCTCGCTACTGACTACGGCGGCTTCTCCTCCTCCTCGCCGCCGACGAGGAGCCCTAGGTTCACCGAGCGGAGGGGCAAAATGCACGTGTTCCGGACGCTGTCGCACGCGGCCCTCTCGAGCCCCAGGGCCTGCTCCACCACCCTCTTCGTCGTCGCCGTCCCCAATTACTTCTCCCCCGATGACTTCATCCGATTCTGAGTCCCTCGGATCGACGACGTCTCCGAGCTCCGGTTCATCAGGTAAGACTTCCGTCGTTTCTGTTTTCTCTCCTCCTCTTCTTCAGGACTTCGGACCGGTTTTTTCTGTTGGTGAGATGAATTGGGCAAGCGAAAGAGAGAATTCGAGGAACTAGAATTCGCTGACGAAAAATCTAAGAGATGGACTCGATTACTGAAAATTTGCTCATGATCATGCCTTAGGGGTGTCCGATGATGAAAGTTCAATTTTTTGAAGCATTCCGACGTTGGAACTAGGTTTTCCGATCTGGGTTCTTTTTTAAATGTTTTTTAATGGTTTCAGTGATCGTTGTGTTGCGAATTGTGCGTTTGATGTAGGAATGATGGGATGGAAGATAGGTACAGCGTGCTGATCGAGCTTACCGATCAAAAGGCTGCTGATGGTTTCTATTGCACCTTCAATGGCAAGAATTTCTCGCCTGCTGAGCTATTTGCAATTTTTGCACCTGTCGTTTGCTGTGAGATTTCATATAGTCGATTTCTGTGTCACTTTTAATACTCATCTTCTGGACAGTCAGGCTGAGGTATGCCATATTCTATTTCTGCACGAAGTGGACTATACGGAATCAGATGATGTAGCCAGCACTCCCCCGTTGGGCTTTACGGAGCTACCCTCTTGTCCAGTTTGTCTTGGTAGGCCATGCCTGTACTCCCTTGCTGATTATATTTCCCTTGCAGTGAGACGAGTTTATAGAAAGTTGTTTACAATTGCAACTTTTTTTCTTTTGATGTCAGAGAGATTGGACCCTGATACCAGCGGAATTTTGAGTATGCAGTGTGACCATTCCTTTCATTGCTCATGTGGTACAAAATGGACTTGTCTTGTCAGGTTAGACATTCTTCTGCTGATACAGATTAGATGAATGTATAATGTAATTTCTCAGCTACTGCCACTATCTCTCTCTTAATCTGCTGACTGTGGATTGATTGTTGGTTTTTGATAATTAATATTAGCTATAGCAGTTGTGGCAGTATTTTTTTATCCTGTACTTTCACAATTTTTCCAATCAAGTCCCCTGTGCTTTTAATTTGTTAAATAAAGTTCTTCTACTTTTACCAATTTTCTAATCAAGTCTCTCTGACACCAAATCAGGCCAAATCCAGCTGATGTGACTGTCAAGTGTCTTCGTTGTGTGACATGGATAAAATTTTTCTAATGTGGGCATCCATTATTTTGTCCATGTCACACTTTGAGGTCATCTAAATTGGCTAAATTTTTCCATACATGTCCATGTGGGCGTCCGCCTATTTTATCAACATCATACATTGTTGTCATCGAAGGGCCACTTTAGTTGAATTTGGTTGTATTTAGTGTTGGAAAGACTTGATTGGAAAGTTTGTTAAAGTAGATGGACTTGGTTAGGCAAATTAAAAGTATAGACATGATTAGAAAAGCGTGAAAGTATATGAATGAAAAGTAGAATTTTCCTTTACTCTATTGTGCTTACTAAGTTCAGGATTTCTTTTAAATTATCATGACATTTATTTGGAGATTTGGAATAGGTCAATGGTATGGCTTCTTGGAGTTACTTTTTGTTGATTATCATGTTCTGACACAAGAATTTTTGCAATGTCTCATCACGTGTGTTTGATCCGATGGTCCTGTCACTCTTATCTCATATTTCTCATGAGTCAGAGTGACAGAAGTAATAGCAGTGGCCAAGCATGCACAATAAGTTATGCGTATGTTCACAAGTACAGGGTGATCATACTGATGTCAAAATTCTGAAATTCCAGCACTACTCATTGCTCCATCAGCATTCCATCGATTCTTATGCAAGCTCAAAATGAACAAAACTCTTTCCACAATCGGGACAAAGCGATGATTTCAACACTTCCGAGATAGAAGTAAATCCACAATTTACTAAATCTAAGCAGGCTATTAACTGGTTTCATTTGTTGATTGTCATACAAAGAAACTATCAACTAAAGACGGAAAATAAGTATAACTTGCTCACTTCATATTGATTGTTGACCATCGATTTCCCTCAATAACATGCAGTGAAGTAGAATATGTCATGCGAAGAGAATGGAGCAGGAAGTTATGACACAAATAGAATGTTATTTTAGTGGGTGCTCTTAGATTGATTATCTGCCTCCGGACAATGAAATTGATGAAGGTGGAGTAATCAATAACCAAAGGACGAGACAGGAATGGCGAAGCAGGTAATGCACAATGATTTTTGACAAAGTATCGACCCCATAACGACTGGAATTCTACGCAGTTAGCTTTCCCATGATTCGTTTTAAGAAGACGCACGGCAACCTGAGCATGACAACAAAGCAGTGAAGGAAATCCGAACATACAATCAACTGTAAACTCAGTCGAAACAGAAATAACCTGGTGCTATGAGGCGATCCGATTTTAACGACACGCAGTGGATATAGCTCTATTGGCACATCGATCCATAGAGGTAATCTATGGCAGTATCTTCTGATGACTATGCTGTCACGAGCGAAGGTCACTTGGATGACCATTATGGTAAGGTTTACCACAGCAATTAGCAAGGATGGACTGCAAGGCATGGACAGAAGCAAAGCTTGGCTCTCAAGGAGATTGCGCGGAGACTCAGTGGCAAGGACATGGATAGCAACCGGCCATAACATTGCTCCAGTCAGTGACCTGGGTCAACCAAATTTCATGATCCGAGCTGGCATGACCGCTATTAATGCTAAGTGACATCATCTCGATTCTGTTTGACAGGGCGTACTATGATCATCACTAAAGATAAATGCATGTACCAGCGACCGCAAGCTTTCTCCTCTCGCTGGCGACCACCACTGACCGCCAAAGGATCACAAGAAGCACGGAGAAAACAAATGGAGAGTCGGTTTTATTCTTGGCAAATATGGCATATACTCGTTATCATGTCTAAAGATTAACAAATCAAAAAATATCATGTGAACATCACTGATGTGCTTTCGAATCGGACGATCACTGGAGTCAATTCATGACAAGGTCTTAGACACGTTTCATCGAACAGATTATGGTCAATAGGTTGAGGAACAGAGCATCGCCATTTCGAACTCCAATTTACAACTAAACTCAACCTAAATCAGTACATGATGTTCGAAATCAAAGAAACAGATTCAAATAGGATCAATTTCATCACAATCAGAGAAGCGGACTCTCAGCCTCTCACTTGCGAGAACAGAGCAAGAGATGCAACCGGGTTAATCAAGTGGATTGAGGTCGTGGTTGGCCGCACGAATCACCGAAGGACGCTCTAGAATGTGTCGATGATCGAAATGAAACCTAAACAGGTGGAGAAGCTTCAAGCGGAACGAGAACATTCACAAAGCTCTCGGCCGCGGCACAGATGGAAACAAAGGAGACGAGTTGCAGCGGTGAAGAGGCTACAGACGCTGGCGACGGCCATTGCATCAATTTGGAAGCTTGAAATTGCGAACCAGGGAATCGCTTATTGGCCAGAGAGAGACACAGTTTAGGACCGGATCGGGCCGAGTTCTATCGGGCCGCTCCGTCCCAGTCAAACTAAGTTGACCCGAGTACTTGCAATCTTTCTTTATTAACAAAATTTTCTCAGAATAGCAGTAGGGAAAATTCAGCTGTCAACGATCCTTAGACTGGCTTTAGAGTATACTTTTTAGTCCTTGGAACGTATCATCCCCATTATGAGTTTCTCATGTTAGAAGCCAACATAGAAGAGAAAATTCCAAACTAGAAGCAGTCAAGAAAGCCGTGACTTCAAAGATTTTCCATAGTAATCTGGAATAACTTGGTGAAGAAAAGAAGGCCATGGCAGAAGTAAGGGTTTATTCTTCTTTGTTTTATGTTTTGCGGTTTCGGATGTTTCGAACTTGAGGAGAGGGCCGCCCGAAGCCATGGCTGATTGTTGTGTTGCTTGTTCTTTCTTGTTTTCAATATCATAATCAGATGCAACGCATTTCACTAGGACAGAATGGTAATAGATGTTGCTCCTTGTGGTCCCCAGTTTAATCAAACTCTTATCAAAAACCAAGATATGATGCGGAAAAAGGTTAAGAAAATTGAAGAGAGGTATGTTTCCTTGCTGATTTCTATAGACAAATCTAAATGACGATATTGTCAACTCCGAACACACCGAACATCCTGTGTCTACACCGTCATGGGGATTCTACATTACTATGTATAGATAGTAGTCAATAAACAAAAGAATCCCATGCCATCCATATTCTCGAACAACAAAACTAGAGAAATAAGGCGGCATAAGGCCAGAGGCGAAAAGCACCCATCCTTGAGTAGTATAGATTAGAGAGCTCAAAGAACTTCCTACACAGTAAAAAAATTTGCATGTTATTCTGTGATGGTTTGGGACTAAAATTTAATTGATAATGTTTGACATGAAATTTTATTAATTCCACTAGTAGTTCAATTGGTTGTCCATACTGTGTTATGTTGAAATTTCTAACTTTCAGAAAATAGAAAATAAAAGGAAACGAATATAGACTTAGTAAACATAATGCTTATTTGAGCTTCACATGTGTCAATGGAAATTGCTTTTAGGAAATTGCTTCACCCAATTTCAACGTGTTGGAGTTGCTGTCGTCACTTCATTCTTTAGTTGAAAATTTAAGCAAAATCGGCAATTTAGGCAGTTTTTATTGAAAAATAAATAAAATCAAAATGAAAAAAAAAAAAAACTTAAAAGGGACTTCAATTCATAAAGGATATTCATTCATGCGCTGGGCTCGATCCATTCGTCCAAACTAAAGCCCATGGCCCATCCACATTTGTTAGGTCCAACTTGGATTACTCGGACCCATAAAAGCCCAGAAACCAGACCCTGTCGAGCAATCATCTCCGGTCTACCGTCACCGGCCAATTCAGTTCCATTTTCGCCAAACAGACTCCAATTCCCTTCCGAACTCCCACATCGATAACTTCTTCTCAAAAGGGGGAAACCCACTATCTTTCCGATTTATAAGTTAAAGTAATTCCAAATTATGTGGAAATGTCTGAAGAAAATGTGTGAGCTAGTTTCACTTTGCTATTTGTTCTGCAAATTCAGTATTTAGATGAATGTGCCTTTTACGTGTGATATCCAAAATTGTGAAGGGTTGAACCCGCTACATAAGAATCAAATCAGATGCCCTCAGATTGCACTTCCAGCTTCTCCATTGGTTTGAGGTGCAAGCACTTTGCTATGACAACATAGGCTCATGTGATGAGAATTAACAATCTTCCGAAGCAGATAGCATAGTACCATAAGGTAGGGTGATCAGAATATAGATGAGATCAAAAAGGGCTCGTCCTCATACTCCCACCTGCTCGTGTTCATTTGCAAATGAAAATATCAAGTGGTCAAACAAACTACAGAACCTGGAGGAATAACTCACTTCTGTACCCTAACTGAGGTTAAACGCTATATCCTCCTCAAAATGATGGAACTTGATTCTTAATAATGGCAATTCGATAAGCAAACGTTGAGATTGACCGTGGTGAAGTTTTTACTTGTCATCCAAGGTCTTGAGTGCTGTTGCACTCAAACCGCCTTCATAACAGGAGGGTGAAAGGAAGATGAAGTTTTCTTTTTGCGGTGAAAGAACAAGAAAGGAGAACCTGCTAACGAAAGGAAGATGAAATTTTCCTTTTCACAGGGGGAGACGTGGCCTGCACTACCTCTGGGGTTGATCTGACTCGATCGCGCTTGCGCCTGACAAATGGAGAAGTTCCCCACTTTCCTTCAGATTCCAATGGCTCAAGCACATGGACACTGCCATTGGTAAGCCCTAGTGCAAACTGATTAGGTTTGGACGGATGTGCCGCAATGACTATCGGGTAGACTTTCAAGCTGCCAAATACGACATTGAGGAATAAAAAACTTGCGAGACAATTGGAACTTCGCAAATAAGACTTGCCATTTTCATATTAACCGAGCTGCAATAACCAGCTTACCTGGGGTTTGGAGGGATATATGCGGCAGGATTTATGAGACATCTCAATCTGAGTGTAGGAGCAATAAGAACACCAATGCTTCCGTCCTCAAAGCCCACATAAATTGATAGGCCATTGCATGAATATGTAGCATCTGTGATTGGGCCGCTAGCTTCTCGAGGAACCCACTAGTTCCAATGAACAATGAGTAAGAAAAAGTATATTGGCGAGAAATATTTCACTACTTATCATGCAATCAGGTTGAGAAAAGAGATTGGTTTGTGCACACACCAAAAAAAAAAAAAAATTCTTCAATACCTGCTTGACGCATTCTAGTTTAGGAGCTTCATATGTGGCGATCTGTGTTTCATGAACCACCAGCAGACGTATCTGATCCACATGAAATTGAACACGAGTATCAGCAAAAGGAGCTGCACCTTGCCCAGTCGGCATCTGCAGAAACTTACTAGCCTGCTTCTCCCATCCATCAGTGCTCCAAACACACAGCTGCAGTGACAATCAACAATTATCAAAGGGAACATCAAAATTGATTCACAAATGAAGCAACAAAATTTTACTGTGTTTTTATATTAGATTTACACCGAGCATCAATTGTTAGCAACAACAAGATAGCAGAGCTTTTCTTTCTCTCCACTTAATGGGATGGGATTAATATGTAACCACTAAAGAAGTTTTCTGGAAGGATTTATTCTGCCTATTTAAGGATGCCTTCATGAACTGACGTATGATGAGGCCGTAAGCATCAATACACCCAGAGTGAACATTAACCCCCCCTTTTTTTGGGGGGGGAGCAGGTTAACCTACATTGCTCTCTCTGCCCAAAACATAGGCATATCTACTTAGAAAGGACGATGCAGCAGTGGTCTTGTACCTGAGAGTCAGCACCAGAAGACACGAGAACATTTAAGACATTGGAGAACGCAAGGCCTGTAATTCTTTTCTGATGTGCTTTTAGGTTTGCCTTGAACTGAGAATGTGAAATAGTCAATATCCGTAACTTTGTTGCAGATAATAGCAAGGTCAACTTTCAATGACAATGAAATCAGGTCTCACCTCTTGAACTATAGCATAGTAAATATGAATAGAGGAGTCCTCCATTCCTATTGCAATAATGTTAATATCTTGAGGATGGAACGCCAGAAATGTTGCTCGAGGTGGTGAGGGCGTAAATGTTGTCATCGTCTGGATATCAGCAGGTAGGATAGTATTAACTACTTTATAAGTAACAGTGGGACATACGTGTGCTAAGAGGCACTTGCCTCAATGGCATCTCCCTTACTGGGGAAGGGAGAGAGCAACTTTGAATAGTAGATTTTTGGAATGTTGAATAAAGCTTTTGCCTTGTTTTATATAATCAGTAGGAGCAAAAAAATTCCATTGAAGACAGAGAAAAGCCCTTGTCTCGCTTAGAAAGTAAAAAAGCGGTGGTCTGATACCTGAGAATCAGCACCAGAAGACATGAGAACATGTAAGGAAGTTGAGAACGCAAAGCCTTTTATTATTCTCTGACGTCTTTCTAGTTTCCTCTGGATCTGAAAAAGTGAAATAGTCAATATCCATAACTTGTCGTTGGTAATGACAGCGTTAGTTATCAACGACAATGAAAATAAGTCTCACCTCATCAACTTGACCACTGTAAATTTGAATAGTGGAGTCATCCATTTCTATTACAATACCGTCATTGTCTCGCAGTGGTGGTGGTAGGAATGTTGTCATCATCTGGATATCAGTATGCAGGATACTATTAAAAACTTTTAACAGAGGGACGTTTCGAGAGGCATTTGCCTCAATGGCATCTCCCTTCTTGGGAAAGGGAGAGAGCAAGTTCGACCATTACATTTCTGAATGGGACAAAAAAGCTCTTGCCTTGTTTTCTTTTATCGATAAGAGCAAAGAGATTCCATTGAAGACAGACAATGAAGCCCTTCACTCACTTAGCAAGTAAAAAATGGCATATGCTGCACTTCTAACTAAATAATCCACATGAAAATCGGAGCAATTGCTTTCAAGGACCCCCTAACAACAGAGTTCAATAGTTTTTTTACATGATAGAATCAATTAATTTTAGCTCCCATAAAAATGTGAAGGAAATAGTGCATGCATATTCAGCACAAAGGGGTATTTCATCATCTCGTGCCTTGTGGATAGTGCTACAAAAAACAGACAAGAGGATGTAAACATGCCTTGAGGAAAATATTCACCTTAAAAGTCATCATATTGAACAAAGAGATCTCCCCCCCTGACGCTGATATTACAAACATATCGTTCTTCGACAGTGCAAAGCATGGAACTGCGCCTTCAGGATTTGTATCACTTACGTCATTGGTCATCAAAATCCCACTAGCAGGTTGCCACAACTGTGGTACTACGCTAGTTGTAGCCTGAAAAGAAGAATTAATGTAATTTTTTTTGGAAGCCGAATTAATGTAGTTATCGATGCCCTAAATTATAAAATAGCTCGCCAATTTCAAGAAGGAAAAAAAGATTCCTTACCCTGCCTGTTAAGTTCCGATCACTTCTTCCCCATTTCCAGAACTTGTGTACAGCATTCGATGATAAAGCCAAAATGGCAAGACCTGAGTTTGTATAGATTAATCTCGAGACCTGCCTCATTTTATTAGCGTCAGTATTGATAGTTAAATGTAAGACCCAAAGTTAAAAGAAAATGCAAAAGAAAGAGCCTAAAGAACTGGGCACTAAATGGTAGATGCAGAAATTTATGCAAAGAGACACTCAGAGAGACCGCCGGCATATTTATCAGCATAGGGGCGCGGGCGAACTGTATGTTGACATATGAACAGAGCATACGATACGCATGACATCAAAACCCAGTCGAGACAATCACCCAAAAAAAAAGTAGAACCTAGACTTGAACCGTCTAGCTGTATCCCTATAGAACTAAGAGAACTCTGTAAGGTCTCCGTGCAAAAATACAGTGCCTTCACCATGCTGCTCTTTCTGGGAATATCTAACCTTTGGCCTCTTGTGTTCATGAATTTAGATTCAGCAGGTAAATTTCCACTCAGTTTCCGGGAGTTGACAAGCCCAAAATAGCTTAATTCACAAGCTTAGCATTCCGACAGGCATCAAAGTGATGCGCAATGATATATTTTGCCTGCCATATATGAAGCCGAATTCATCTCGTGAAGAATCTGTGCCTTTCACTCCATGTAACCGCATGTGAGTCCGCAGAACAATCCGTTTCATCGGATTTCAAGCAAAGGCTAAAAAAGTCTATTTATTCAATTATACCACCACCTTCTAAATTTGGAATCATCTGCTATTCATCGTTATCATAAAATTCATGACCTCCACAGCCAACAAAACTCAAGCACAATTGCCACACCATAATCATAGGTTCATTAATGTTGATCTTATTCTTTTCTATTTGTATAGTTGAAACAATCAGGTAACAATAAAAGGCCAAATGAAGAGATGACAAAGTCTTTCAAATGTTGAGGTTTAAGAGAGAAAAAATTGGGCCACATGCGAATGAAACTAATAAAGCAAACTGCATCAATTTGTGCTTATCTAATAGAAACATAACAGATTAATGTGGAAAAGAAATGCTGTGTAAGAACATGCTAATCTGGCAATCATTTACCCTCATAGCCGTAGAGTTATCAGGCAGCCCTATGGACCGGCATTGTGATGGTTCATTGATTTCTGTCGGTTTCCAGTTTCGTGATTTGTCTCGTGACTCATCAGCAATTCCGGGCTTCACATCGGCCATACTCTCAGTGTTCTGTAGAGCTCAAAAGAGAGGATGTCATTGAAAGACACCCAATAAACATGCACATACAAATGCAATTATTGCATAATTTAAGTAATAAAATAAGCAACAAATAAAGCTCGTTAAGAACATTTAACTACCTAATGCAGTAATGATACCACTTCCCATAACTACCATTGCTGCCTGATGGTTTTCTAGTTTATATGCCAGTGCGTGTAGATGTGCGAGGATGAAAGGAGAAAATATTTGGTAGTTTCAAAGCGCCGTGTTAACTGCTGATGTGGCGAGATTTTTTACTTGATATCCACTTAAAAATTTACATGTCTTGAATTAAATTAAAAAATATTGATGTGGAGTTTCTTTGTGTGGTGGAATCATTTCCTCTAGCTTGAGCTTCCTCGTTCGTCCAAAGCCAGCCACTTGACCTCGGACGAGCTGGCATGGCCGATGATGCGTCGGTGACGCTGCTGGCTCTTCAGATCTGGCCGATCATGGCCATGGGCGTCACCTAGACAAGTGACGCCGCTGGCTCTCCAAATTTGGCCGTCCATGGCCGTCGGCGTCACTCGCGAACCTTGCTCCGCCATGGCCGGCGACACTGTTGGCTCTCGAGATCTGGCCGTCCTTGGTCGTCGGCGTGGCTCATCCCGGTGATGCTGTTGAAAAGTTGGAAAAGATGTTTCTTTTTCTTATTATTCCCCACCATTCTTTTGTTTTTTTGGTAAAGAAAATTTTTTCGGTAAAGATTCCCCACCATTCTTTGCTTCTTCTCTTTTCTATTTTTGTGTCTCCTTTCTTGTTACACGCTCTGTCCATGGCCGTCTGCAACTTTTAACGCCCTCTCTTAAGGCGACCTCTAACGGCGGTCATCGCTGCAGCTCGAGGTCATTTCACGACCTTCGCCACGGCCAGATCTGGACGCTCGGCTTCCATTGCCATTGAGCCTCTAGATCTGGAGGTGACGGCCTTCTATGGCTGCCAAGCTCGACATTGTGACCGAAATCTCGGCGGCTTCTCGGCAGTCATGGAGGAGCCGCCGAGCTCCAACCGTTTTTAAGGCAGACGATATCTGGCGTTGAGTCAAGCTCGATCAGATTCGGAGGCGGCCACGAACGAGCTTGAAGCAAGTGAAGGTGGACTAGATCTGGTGCGGCGTCGAGGCCACGACTCGGCTAGATTTGGAGCTCGGCCTCCGGCGTGGTGGTGTTCAGAGGTGGCAGCCGGCTAGTCCGAGGTCTATGGCCGATGGAACATCAAGGAATTTTTTTTTTTTAATTTAAAATCCACAGAATATGTCAAAATATATGACTGGATGTGAGGAAAAGAAATGCTCCGCACGTCAGCTGCTGCTGCTGCTGCTATGAAAGAATTGGATAAAGATTTCTGAAGATAGCAGCAAGTGTTCAAATAATAGTTATTTCTTTTTGCACGTGTTGCTGATTTGATTTTCTGTTATTAAAGTTAGTGGAGTTATGTGTGTTAGTTGTCCTAGTTTTTAGGTGTTAGTGAGGTAAGTGCTTTATGCAGAACATGGGTAGTTATGGTGTGTTTTTACGTTATGTATTTTGTTTTTTTATAAAAGACTTGGTTGTTTTGCATGAAAGATGAAGTTTCAGCCCCATCTCTCCTCCTTTTAGCAATTTAACAGCGGTATCAGAGCCTAAGAGAAACGTGAGAGAGGTGTGAGATACTTTCGTTAGATAATTGTAGCAACAATATTTCCAATTGCCACCGACAATTTTATTCAACCAGTAATTCCACGATTTGATGGTCACTATAACCATTGGAGCATGCTGATGGAGAATTTTTTTATGATCAAAGGAGTATTGGTCGGTTGTCGAATCTGGAATTCAAGAGCCACCGGCACAGCAGGCATGGCTTTGATAAATCCCCGGAAAGCAGAATTGGAAGCTAGAAAGTTAAATGACTTGAAAGCAAAAAATTATCTCTTTCAGGCTATTGATCGTTCCATCTTGGAGACTATTCTTTGCAAAAAAACTTCCAAAGATATTTGGGATTCTATGAAGAAGAAATATCAAGCTCATTAGGGTGAAGTGTGCACAGCTTCAAGCCTTGAGAAGAGATTTTGAGACACTAGCGATGAAGGATGGAGAATCTGTCACTAGTTATTGTGCCAAAACAATGGAGATCAGCAACAAAATGTGATTCCATGGCGAGAATATGGACGACGTCACCATTGTGAAAAAGATTTTGCGTTCCTTGACACCAAAGTTTAATTATATTGTATGTTCAATTGAAGAGTCGAAAGACACATATGCACTCTCTCTTGATGAATTGCAAAGCTCCTTATTGGTCCATGAACAGAAGATGGACATAAGTTCAACAGTAGAGGAGCAACCGTTGAAGGCTTCTACCAATACTCATTCAAAGCCAATAATGACCAATTTCAAGGCAAAGGCAGAGGACGGGATCCTAAGAAGCCAATAATGACCAATTTCAAGGCTAAGGCAAAGGACGGGATCCTAACAAATCCAAGGTAGAGTTTTAGATGTCATAAATTTGGTCATTATACATCTGAATGTTATACTAGGCTGCCTAATAATAAAGAAAATGCAGCTAGTTCAAATTTTGTTGAAGAAAATGAAGCAGAAACGTTGTTGATTGCTGTTCAAGATGAAAAGAAGCGCAAGTCAGATATTTGGTATGTGGATACAAGCTACAGTAACCACATGAGTGGAAGTAAGTCTTCTTTTTCTTATCTAAATGAAGATTTTCATTCCACTGTGAGTTTTAGGGATCATTCTACTGTGAAAGTGATGGAAAAATGAGATATTAAGATAAAAACCAAGAATGATTTTGTGGAAACAATCTCTAATGTGTTGTATGTTCCTAACTTGAAAAATAACATGTTGAGTGCTGGCCAATTACAAGAAAAGTCATGATAAATCGATAGTCACAAACACAGTTAAGACAAGCAAACACAAATTGACAAATTTAACCCTTTTGCTCCTTTTTCTCTCCATCAACTTTCTTATAACATCATCAAAGTTGAGGGTATCTAGAAACCTCAAAACTAAAAGTTTCTCATTTGGATTTATCTCATCCCAAAAGTCACTTAAAAATTGAGGCTTTCTCTCATAATTATAAACTTCCCACATTCCCCTTCCATAACCAATGTGAAATAAACCCAACACTCTTGAAAATTCTCGATGCATGATCATATGCAGCAATAGCACCAAAGTGAGAGCACTTTCAAAAGGTTTTCGTTCAATGGCATACAAACAAAGATAATTGAGAAAGAGAAACACAAAAGAACAGGTGATATATTCCGACTTCACTTTATAATTCAGGAGAACTGAAAATCCCTAGATCCATAAACAGAAGACTTAAGATAGCAAGACGTACATGTAACAAGTCTAAGAGATCTAGTTATGAATGTTGAGAAAAACATTCCATACATAACAGATAATTGATCGCTCATAAGATACTTCTCTTTGTAGATGGAACCATCCTTTAATAAATGAAGAACATTAAAGAAAAAGCAAGATGAAATAAGTACCTCATTCGAGATTCCAAAAGGTCTTGATTCCTGCAAAACATGTTCAGAATATGCCATTCGGTAGTCCATGGCTGAGCTATTGGCAGGAGCAGTCTTGGAACGCTTTAAGAGAACTGTATCGCAAGACAAAATAAATAGAATGCCTAACTAACAGCTTGAACTTTTGGAAAATACAAAATCAAGTTTCATAGCTTTTCTACAACGTGTTGTAGAAAAATTTGGGAGACATTCAAGCCAATAAGAAAGAGTGAGTTTCTTGAGAACTTTTAGTTGGGAAAGATTTAGTAATTTCAAGATCTGGCAAGTGATACCTAGAGCTAGTACACGAGAGCGCAGTTCTGATAGTTTTTGAAGCTTGTCAAAATCAAGATTGTTTGGCGAAACCAGTTGGCCATTAGGTGGCCCTTCCAGATTTTTCCATCTTGAAGCTCTCAACCCTTGGAGTTCTAATAATATCCCTTGGTCATTAAGCAATTCTATCATGGGAGTTCCACTAATGTCCAACATCCTCAAGTTCTGCATGTTCCTAGTGCTTTCAGGTAATTCTTCAATGGCCGTAGATTTCACTTTCAGCTCAATTAATGATGTCAACTTTCCAATTGAGTATGGGATTCGTCTCAACGAGTGGCATCTAGACAACAACAATTGTGATAGAGACACAAGGGAGCCTATGGAGTCTGGAAGTTGAGCAAGTTTTTGGCAATTTGTTAGATCAAGGCAAGATAGAGATGCTAAATCGCCTATTGAGTTTGGTATGTGGGCTAATGATGCACAATAAGAGGCATCTAGAGTCTCGAGCTTCTGTAAAGATCCAATGGATGTAGGTAATTCTTCAATGGCCGTAGATTTCAAATGCAGCTCAGTTAATGATGTCAACTTTCCGATTGAATCTGGGATTTGTCTTAATGAGTGGCATCCCGACAACAACAACTGTAGTAGAGACACGAGGGAGCCTATGGAGTCTGGAAGTTGAGCAAGTGCTTGGCAATTTGTTAGGTCAAGGCAAGAAAGAGTTGATAAATCGCCTATTGAGTTGGGTATGCGGGCTAACGATGCACAACAAGAAGCATCTAGAGTCTCGAGCTTCTGTAAAGATCCAATGGATCTGGGCAATTTTTCAATGGCCGTAGATGTCAAATGCAGCTTAGTCAACGATGCCAACTTTCCGATCGAGTCTGGGACTTGTCTCAACGATGCACAACAAGAGGCATCTAGAGTCTCGAGCTTCTGTAAAGATTCAATGGTCGTAGATGTCAAATGCAACTTAGTCAACAATGTCAACTTTCCAATCGAGTCTGGGACTTGTCTCAACGATGCACAACAAGAGGCATCTAGAGTCTCGAGTTTCTGTAAAGATCCAATGGATGTAGGTAATTCTTCAATTGCCGTAGATTTCAAATGCAGCTCAGTTAATGATGTCAACTTTCCGATTGAGTCTGGGATTCGTCTCAACAAGTGGCATCCCGACAACAACAACTGTTTTAGAGACACGAGGGAGCCTATGGAGTTTGGAAGTTGAGCAAGTGCTTGGCAATTTGTTAGGTCAAGGCAAGAAAGAGATACTAAATCACCTATTGAGTTGGGTATGCTGGCTAACAATGCACAACAAGAGGCATCTAGAGTCTCGAGCTTCTGTAAAGATGCACTGGATGCAGGTAATTCTTCAATGGCCGTAGATTTCAAATGCAGCTCAGTTAATGATGTCAACTTTCCGATCGAGTCTGGGATTCGTCTCAACGAGTGGCATCCCGACAACAACAACTGTTTTAGAGACACGAGGGAGCCTATAGAGTCTGGAAGTTGAGCAAGTGCTTGGCAATTTATTAGGTTAAAGCAAGATAAATATGCTAAATTGCTTATTGAGTTGGGTATGCGGGCTAACGATGTATTATAAGAGGCATCTAGAGTCTCGACCTTCTTTAATGATCCAGTGAATTCAGGTAATTCTTCGAATCTTGTATTTGATAGGTCTAGTTGAGTTAACGAAATAATGGAGCTCGAGGATTCCGGAAGTCGAGCAAGCTGTCTACAACTTGAGACATTTAGAGTCTCTAGCTTTGTCAAACAATTTCTTGAAATAGGAATCTCTTGCATATCATTGTCACTTATGAGAATCTCGCTCAATTTTTCCATTCTACCTAATCCTAGCGGTAGCTTCTTCAGTTTCCAACAACAACTGACATTCAAGGAGACGAGGGTGTTGATGTTCTCAATAGAAGGATGAATCTCTTCGAGATACTCACAAGCTTTAAGTATCAAAATCTCCAAGCTCTTAAAAGCGGACAAGTCGGGAGTTGTTCTCAAACAACAATTCGAAAGGTTGAGAACTTTGAGCTCGGTTGCCATCTAAAAGAAAGAGAGATTACCACTTTTAAGATTGGACAAGAAAAAAAATACCCATGCTCCCTACTCCTACATAGCCATCTTATTTAATTGTAAATGTTTCTTTTCAGTAGCATATTGGCTAAGCTAGCATATAAATGTTTTTAAGCATATCATTGCAAAGAGAATGTTAGGGATGTATGAGTGCTAACTACAATTTTTTGCAAATAAAATTTCTTAGAAAATGTCATATTTAGTTTTTCGAAGTTATGACTATGTTGTTATTTCTTGAATAGGGATACACAAATTTTATTATCAAATTAGAAATGACAATGCCATGCGTTCATTTGGTGCCATCCTTCAATAGTATGAAATTAAAGAGAACTGACTACTTTAATTATGAAAACAATTTTTAAACGCTATATGTACAAGACATATAGATTGGCTACTTTAATTATGAAAAACAATTTTTATACGCTATATGTAGAAGACATACAGAAATGGCTACTTTAATTATGAAAAACAATTTTTAAACGCTATATGTATAAGACAAAAAAAAAAAGTGTTGTATTAAAAATATTTAACTGCCATTTCAAGGATAATTTTATTACTCATATGACATTACTACTTTATAAATGTGTTGTGCGGTGACTTCAACAATCAACAATAATAATGAATAAATATTGTGCACAACAAGTCAAAGTAGTTCACAAATTATTTCCATTACTCTAAAAGTAACAATGAATTTAGAATTTTAGTATGTATGAAAAACACAAGTAACTATGAGGGCCTTTGTTTCTCCATGAAGGAAGATCCATATATACACATAACTAGAATTGCTAAAAAGACATACTTTTGCATGGGGAGAAATTAACTAGAAACCATATGCCATTTAGATTAAAAATAAAATAGGCACAATATTGTAATTATATTTTTGATAGATGTTAATTAATACAATTACAAAAGTTTTTATGAGAAGGTCTCGATGTTAAGTATGATTAGTTTGTTAAAATATTAAGGGGTAAAAGCTTTTGACATATTTAAGTGCCTATAAATTCCTCTATGCTTAGAGGAAAATCCATTATATATATCTTCAGAAGAAATAAAGGATAACTTGGAGTGATTGGGCTCATCGACAACACATGATTATTTATAAGAGATATGCCTTCTCTACATTTTACCTTTAGTAGACTCCATCCTCCCCAGTCCTCTGAAGTATTATTCCATGACAAATCGAGCACGACTAATTTCTTCAAGTGAAAGTTGGTCAATTCAAAATTTCGGTGATAATGCATCCTCTTAAGCCATCTTAGTTCAGGAAACAAGTTCTGAAAATCTCCTGTGAGATACACACCTTCCAGTTGAAGCAACCTCAATTTGGTCAATTCTTTAAATGTTTCAGCCATGTAACTCTCTATCCCATAATATGAGTGAAGACGAAGGGCCTCAATCTTACTAGTGCCCTGCAATTAGGCAACATTGTAAATCGTAGTTTTGAATGATGGGTTGAAAGCAACTGTATATGAGAAAAGATGTATTGATTTCAAATTTGTCGTCGTACTATCATGATTTAAGCTTCTGACTTTCGACTTCATGACATGACAGGTTGTGGTAATCTATTAAAAATGTGAAGCTCTAGAAGTTCTTCCCAAACTTTTCCTCTTCCAATCATGCCCTTCGCAATTTTCAGCTTTTAAATTCCCAAATGTCCCATCCTTTCAAAATTAATATATGCACACACCACTTCAAAATCTCGTGCCCTTTATATGGGAAATAACAAACTAACTCATATCCTTTATATGTGAAACAACATGTCTCTTACGGCTCAGAACTTCAAATGCATATATGAAACTTACCATCAAAGCATGTATCAACACTAAAGAATCCCAATTGTAGAATTCCCCTCTTTTTCTTTTGTACCTTGTTTACAATTCTCAATAGCAAAATGAAAATGAGAATTCCATCCCAAGAAGTAAGCACATGTTTTACATTCATTTCTTATCATGTGTTTCTTCAACAAGTGTTTTTTATTGTATGTGGAAGAAACATATCAAAAGTTATATAAATGATTTTCACATCTCTTGTCATTACTATATATGTTTGATGCTAACTTTTCATTTCGTGTTGATTTTGTTACAAAGAAATAATAGTCATATAATTTTTATGATCAAATTTGCCCATAAATTAATGAGATCTTGCTAAGAGATAGACTAGACATGAAGAATAATTATATTATGTTAATATCACTTCTGTGCAAGCATATGGTTGTGAAATTGTTTATTTTTATTACTAATTATCATTCTTCTATAAATATCTAAAAATGTTGTAACTGAAAAGTTATTTCATCACTCAAATGTAAACTTCCAAGTTTTTTAGCTAATACTTCAACATTAAAATTTTTATAATTATGGTATTGAGAATATATGTTTGTTGATATATATTTTGTTGAGAATACATAGCTCTCAAATAAAATTATAAAAGTACTGTCAAAACATATCATTAATTTGTTTAGATATAAAATATACAATTTTCTTTTAGTTAGTTTAGATTGTTTTATTATGTAATACAAAAGACGTAATCAATTGGCTCTTTTATCTCTTTGCGATTATAAGTAGGTTGTGCGTTGAAAAACGCACACAAGTGCTGGCCTTTTGAGCAACAATTTTGAATCAAACTGGATGATGAATTTAAAGTAATAAAGTCAAAACTATGATTAATTTCACAAATGCAATACAATCACATACTTAATTATATACAAAATAGAATAGGGTATTTATCTCTTGGACTTTTTATGCGGAAAAAAAGAGATCTTTCTCTTTTAAATGGTCATTGCATGAAGTACGCTCGACTTTATGTATGTCTACATATGTTTCTGTTCTATCATGTGAATTTGGGTAAATTAGTAATTCCCAACCTAACATAACATAAAAAAAAAAAAAAAAAAAAAAAAATACAAACTTTACATTCTCGATTAAGGTATAATGATTGAAATTTCATGAAAAATGCCGGCACAGTAACTACCCAATTGTATGAATTCTGGTACCTGGAGATTAGAATTCTATGTTTTATATATCCTAATAGCATAGTCAAGTTATTTGTTGCACGTGTCAAGGACGTAACCCAAACAATTAAATAAATTCAGATTTTTTCAATGTAGAATACCCTATCAAGTATCTAATAATTTCGAAAGTACCTCATTCTTGGAAAACCCTTCGTAATGTACAATTGTGGAAGAAAAATCTTTGATAAACTGCTATACTTACTAAGAGAGAGCAATTTTATGCTTTCTAACCATGTCAACGAAACGACACGAGGATAACAATATTGGAAGGTTCTCTATTCACTAGAGCAAGCACAAAGTGGAGGACCGATGTCACCTTGACTGTACAACATGGACTAAGGGAGCAGAAGAAAAGAAACAAATACCTTATTTCCCTTGAGCACTGCCAAGACATCCTTAGAGTCCCATAACCTGCTACGGTTCCAAGGTTCCGAATAGTTTTCCTCCCGAATGATTGCCCTACCAAGATCTCTTAACTGGTCATGCATTAAGAGCTTATGATCATCTCCAACTTTTATTAAAGACAGAAATCTCAATACTTCAATTCCTTGCTCCGGGAAAAAGTCACATGCATCCCACATGTAGGATGCGATTCTCTTATCAGTGTTAATGAAAAAACAAGCAATATCCAAAAAAAATTGTTTTTGTTCATGGGTTAATTCGTCGTAACTTATCCTTAACTTTTGTTGCACTCTCTCGTCAGGAACTTTTCTTAACTTCTTTATTGCCTCTCCCCATAGTTTTTTATTTTTTCCACACAAAAACAAACCTAAGACCTCAAGAGATAAGGGAAGCCCTCCAGTGGTGGAAACAACATCACGAGTGAGATCCTCAAATCCACTTAGAGGAGAGTCCCTTCGAAAAGCATGTCTACTAAACAAAATCAAAGAGTTATGCCCATCCAATTGCTCAAGTGCATACTGGTTGTCCACCCCAGCATTGTCAAGAATACTTTTGTTTCGGGTGGTAATGATGATCACACTTCCCGAAGAAAACCAATTATGATTTCCGGCCAAAGCCTTCAATTGATTGTCATTGCTCACATCATCGAGAAGAATAAGGACTTTCTTACCATTAAACTTGGATGAAATAAACTTAATCCCTTCATCGTTACTAGAAACTTGATTTTCTAGCTTCAATATATCCTTGATTAACTGATTTTGCAAGTAAACAAGTCTCCTATCATCACATCGTTCCCTTACATTAGCAATGAAGCTATGATGCTCAAATTGATTGGAGAGCTTATTGTAGATGATTTTAGCAAGAGTAGTCTTACCAATGCCTCCCATTCCATGGATGCCAACAAATAGGGAGGCACGAGAAATATTATCTACAAATTCCATAACCTTTTTCACATGGCTATCAATTCCGACCAAATTCTCCGGAATAACCAACTCAAACTTTTTTTTCAGCTCGGATAACACTTGGTTGACAATCAATTTTACCAATTTTCCTTCATACCTGTCAAATGTGAAAGGAGTTCAAAAGCATGGCAATAGCGATTTCATATTGCTTAACTAATGATAACACAATAATAAACAAACTGCAGGATAAATTGGAAAACTTAAAGATTTGTTTTGGCCACAGCTCCATATATTATCTTATACGCTAAGATAAAGGCGGGGAATGGTGGTGGTTGCTCCGCATGGCGTGCCCCATTCCATTATTACTCTTGACATAATTTATTGAACCAGAAGAAACTTAACGGTATCGCTAATGAATCTTGAATATTACATGAATTATAGATTTGAATTGAATTTTAAACTTGTTCTGTTAAAGATAATGGGGATGATGTTTACATGAGATTGAAAACTTTATAGAGTAGTTGAATACGCAAAAATCCAATAAATCAACCTGATATGAGAGTTCAACCATCAATCAATAACTAAGTCATAACTTTTGATGCAAGAGGAATTCACGTCATGAAAGTCGTTAAGAGTGCTATATTATGACTACCTGAATTTGAGGGTGTTTCTCTTATCCATTCAATTCTGCACGATTGTAAGTTTCTACTCTTTTTCTGAATTTAATAACACTCTAGATTCGTGTTCTTGTCAATTTTCTTTGCATCATGGGACGATAACAGGTTTACTTTATTTTTCTCTTGAGTGTCTATTTTATATGCTTTTAATTAATCAATTTATGCAGGCGTATGACATAGAAATTATGTGTTGAACATAAGAAATTTATTGAAAATTATCTAAAAAAATAATAAAGATAATTTTTTTCCTTTTTATATTTACCGTCATACTACATAACCAATGAAATATATCTTTTGTAAAAATAATTTTAGTCACAACAAATTAACGGCATTAATGATTTAATTCAACATGCGTTGTATATGATTTAATGAGCTTAATCTTGAAATAAATATGTAATTAGGAAAGTTGTGATGAAGAGTAATGAAGCTTACACTGTAAACATGAAAAAAAAAAAAAAAGGCACGATCCTAAAAAATCGTTGGACATAATAGTAATAAGTCAATTAAAAATTCTATATTATTCAAGCTAGTGGGATGATAACAATAAATTCTACGACAAGATTTGTTGATACCAGTAAAGTAATTCTTGAAACAGAATGACTTACGGAACTCATGCATCGCAAGATCTTACTGCTTTTTCTTTATTTTATTTTTAAAAAAAAACTAAATGAAAGAAATGAAGCGAGTAGGAATTAGAACAACTAGTAAACATCCACGCAAACTACAAGAAAGTAGAGAATGTTTTGGTGAAAATATTTTACCCATTGGCATCAAATCCTTTCAAGGAACTGACTTCGTCGAGTGCTTGCTTCCATTTCTCCAAAGTCGTTGAGTCAAAATGCTTACTAAGTTTACGAAATGCATCTTCAAAACTCCCTTTTTGATATCGCACATGAGATGGTTCCACTTTGTAGAATATGGGCAACACAGTGCAACCCATGTTACTCTTCTTGCACTCCATTATTTGAACTAGTTCATCCAAGCACCACCTGCTCTGCCCATAATTAACGGAGATAATGGGGATCAGGATCTTACTGTTCCTGATGGCTGTCAAAAGGTCTGGTCCGATCTTCTCGCCTTGGCGGAGCTCGTTATCATCTTTGAAAACAGAAATTCCAGCATCAACAAGCCCATTGTAGAGGTGATCGGTGAAGCCTCTTCGAGTATTTTTGCCTCTAAAGTTCAAGAACACCTCATAATAGTTTCCAGTCGACGTGGTCGACGAACAGGATGCACCATTGTTAGGCTTTGTAGGAAACAAACTAGATCCATCGGAATCAGTTTCCTTCGGTGCAGTCAACGGACCAGATGTGGCAGCGTCAGCATCTTTTACATTTTTACGCACGCTGGTTTTCTTCTTGTTTAGAAAATTGAACGCAAGCACGGAGAGAAGGATAGGTGCCACGAGCACGGCGAAAGAATGCCCAAAAATGGGACGATGCATTTCGTCTTTGCTCTGACTCTGCCCTTACTGTTTGCTTTCAACTCTGACGTTGGAAAACCAGAATGCTTCTCAGGAAACACGAAATGCCTTCTTGCCCACTACTCTTTATTGGTTTGAGTTATATAATCGAACCAGTCGGCAATCAGAATCGCACCAATGTGTCAAACTGGTTGAGGTATATGTAAATTAGTAATTGATGCACCGGGAACAGTAACCACGTGCTTAGAGTCGTTGTCTTCACGAGGCGGAAATCTCAACGCCCAAGAAAATCCAACGCGATACCTGTCCAAGAAGAAGACAATATGCGAGGAAATTTCAATGCAGAAGAAATGAAAAGAAATAAAACCAGAGATAAATAGACATGTGATGTTAAAATTTCAATGCACTTTCTTTTTTTGGTCGAAAAAAATTCAATTCATTAAAAATGGTGGATTTTTTGGGAAGAAGAAAAGTGGAGAGGGAGAGAGAGAGAGAGAGAGAGAGAGAGAGAGAGACTTGGGATGGGAACGTGATATGGACTTGCCGGAGAAGATAAAAAGTGGGGAGAAATAGAACAATAATAATGAAGACACTACGTCGAACCCAAAATTAAGAAATTGAAAATGCTTGATCAAAGAAAAAAATTCAAGTACTCGATTACTCATCAAGCAAAACACAAGCCGTCATTATCCCAAGAGAAGAAAATCTCTTTCAATTTCATTAATAATGTAAAATAATCCTTTATATTCAATCTAATCTGATGATATATGCAATCCTAACATTGTAGAGAAGGGTTAAAGTTTAAAAGAAATGAATTCAATCATATTAGTCTCCTATATAGTGCCCACATGAGATCCACATAATTAACTGTTATAATGAATGCAGTCCATTAGATACGGATCTAGGCAAGTATTCCTTCCCTCCTCCTTGTGGCATTGCAAGAGGGAAGGGATGAAGTTCGGAATAAATGAGTTCTAGTAGTTCTGGACTTAATTGTAGATGAGTTTTCAAGGATGCCATGATGCTAGTGTTTAGGAACAATAATTTAAGTTCCCAATTCAAGAGATTATTTGGTATCACTTCCCTAAAGCAAATTGCAACTTTTATAACGTGGCAAATACTTCGCAGCTGCATCAATTATGAAGTTAGCTGCAGCAATTATAAATTTACAACAGTTTCAAGTGTTATGACTATAAAATATGTTTTATCACACACAAATATTGCAACACTTCACTGTACAATATGATTACTTTTCAATTGTAACTATACCAATGTAATCAGGATTGGAAAACAAATTTATTAGTCATTTATGTTTTCTAGAGGAGATATATATGTTCGCTCACAGCTGTGATCTCCACCAGTGCTCAGCCTTCAACGTTGCATATGTAACACTCTTTACGGTGCTTGCTTGAACCTACTGAGCAACTTAGAACTATGCGGAAAATGTTTTGTTTTAAAGTGAGCACGACCTTGAATTGCCTTTTTTATTAATAAAGATATGGAGACGAAAACGAAAGGGCATCATTTTGCGGAAGGTGCGTGGAACCTTCCTATGTTGGTGTTTCTTGACTTGACTTTGCCTTTTTCTACTACTAGAAGAAATAGAAGAGAAAACTAACTAGCAATACTCCCCCGCTCCCGGTGCTATGGACATGAGTCAAGCACAAAAACATGTTATGACATAAATGTTAGCAGGACACTTTGTTAAGGCATTCGGATAAGGAAAGTTTATTATTTTCTATCCAAAATCTCTCTCTCTCTCTCTCTCTTTTTCCTCTTTTGAAAGAGATTCCTCCAAAAAAAGCACATAATGCTGAGTTGCCATCCAACTGTCCCAGACACACGCTGCGTGCAAGGACAATTATTGCACGCATAAATCCCACGGCATGGGGACGGTGGGTGTGCTTTTTGACTTGACTTGCTTTTTCAATGAATGAAGAAACAGAAACGACAATCAACAATCAATTCTCGTACTTCAAGTTTGTAAGGACCTTCGACTACAAATAAAAAAAAAAAAAAGGTCAGTAAGGACCGATTGATAAGCGGTCAATTCTTAGCGAATTTTGTTCTTTGATTTTTTTTTTTAAAAGTAAAAAAAAAGATCATTTAATAATATCAATTAATTTTTATACTCCCAAAAATAAATTTATTTCTAAGAATAAATTTTGAATAAAATCAAGAAATAAAAAAGGATTTTTGTTTTTTATTTTTAGAAATAATTCTATAATCAAACAATTTTTTTTTTTCTCTTTTCTTTTTTTCTTCTTCCTCCTTCAACCCAGCGACCAGCCAAAGATAAGGTCAGCCTCGCCGAGGTGAGCTCGGCCTCGCCGTCGCTAGGCGAGGCTTAAACCTCATTAGGGGCTGACAAGGCTCCCCCAAAGCAGGGACCGACTAGAGAAGGAAAAAGAAGAAAAGAAAAAAAAAAGAGAGAAAAATCTCATAAAGTTATTAAAAATTTAAAACAAATTCTATGGCACAAAAAAATTGAGGATTATATCAAACGCATTTTTGTTCTTCTTCTATTTAAAGAATAGAGATTTTGTACGATTACCATATATTTCGAATGCTTAAAAACTCATCAAAGGAACATAATAAGAAAATTATTTCTAAATAGAAATTATTTATAAAACCAAATACCCTAACTATATTTTCCATCGCTTAATTTCCACAGGGCAATCAATGCACGTGTAAATTCCACAGCAGTTCGCAGAAGGTGCGTGGAACCACCCCTAGCTAGTGCTTTTTGACTTGACTTTGCTTCTTCTTTTTTTTCGTTAATAAGAGAAATAGAAAAGAAAATTAGCTAGTGTAGCAATGCTCCCATGCTCCCAGTGTGAAAATACACGAGTCAATCACAAGAACATACAAGATCATCCCAAGAGTTTGGTAAAACATCTCCGCATTAGTTTATACAACTTGTCATACAAGATCATCTCAATAATCCTAGCAAATGGACTGAAGAAGTGGCTGAGTTCTCATCTTACTAGAACAAAATGCCTTTGTCAGCAACCGACTTATCTAGGACAATATTTTAATAGTCTAGGAAGTACTGCACCAGCTCAAAATCAGAAATAGGAAGTTGAAGTTTCAGGCTGTACTAAAATTGGACATGCAAAAGACATACGACAGAATTGAATGAGACTTCTCGAAAACTTGTATGGTAAAAATGGGTTTTCATGCTAAATAGGTGACCTAGGTAATGTAACGTGTTGCCACCGTTTCTTTCAATATAAATTTCAATGGAGAACCATTTCATTACTTTCAACCTTCAAGAGGTCTACGATAAGGTGATTCACTTTCGCCATGTCTTTTTTATTATAGCGACAAATATGTTCTCGGTATTATTGAAACAAGCTTCAAAGCAAGGCACTATTAAAGGCATTTAGCTGAACAAGCATTGTCCTACACTAACCCACATTCTCTTTACAGATGATTCAATCTTTTTCTTGGATGGGACTATAAAAGAATGTCAAAGCTGTGGCTAAGATTTTGAATAGCTACCGTTTCGCTTTGGGCCAGGTTATAAACTTAAACAAATCGAGGTTATCCTTCAGCAAAAATGTCCTTTTACACTGCCAAAATATGCTAGCTGAATTGGGGGTCCCAAAATTGCTAAAACCGAGAAGTATATAGAAATTCCTTGTGATTGGGGTGAAACAAAAAATGAAATGTTCTCTTGGATATCGGCTAGGGTAAACATGAAACTAAAAGGGGGGAAGGAAAAACTTGTGTCTAGGGCTGGAAAAGAAATTCTCATCAAAGCAGTAGTGTAGACTCTTCCACAATATGCGATGTCAGTTTTTAAAGTTCTAGTTTCTATTTGTCTAAGTATTGAAAAGAAAGTCGCAAGCTTCTGGTGGAATACTGCTGAACAAAAATTTGGAATACACTGAAAGAAGTGGCACATTCTTAAGAATAGGAAAGACAATGGAGGTTTGGGATTTTGAAATTTTATTGCCTTCAACAAAGCCATGCTCGGTAAACAAGCATGGCGTATGATGCAAAATCCTTCATCACTGTGGTGCCAATTACTAAAAGTCTATAATTCCCTCATTCTGAATTTTGGTCAGCTGCAGAAGGTTTCGACTTTCATGGGGTTGGCAAAATCTTCTAATGAGCAAAGACGAGATTCTTCCTTCAGTAAAATGGATAGTAGGGAACAGGGAAAAGATTAATATCAGAGAGACAAAATGGCTTCTCAGAGGAGTTATAGGAAGACCCGCAAACAGGGATGAACCAAAAAATGTCTCTAAGCTTATTCACAGAGATATCCCAGCTTGGAATGAACAATTTATTGGGACTCTGTTCAATGAGCACACAGCTAATGAAATTCTAACAATCCCATTGGGTTCCCAGGCAAAGGAGGATAAATTATGTTGGACAAACAAAAGCACAAGAGACTATACTCTTAAAAGTGGGCATAATAGAATCAAAGAGAAGGAAGAATAGAACAATAACACCACAACCTCTACCTCTCACCAAATCCCTAGATCTCTTTGGATAAAGATCTGGAAGGCTAAGACAAGCCCAAAAATCAAAATTTTCTTATGGGGATTATGTCAAAACGCATTGTTGACAAAAGAAAATCGACAAAATAGAGGTATAGTGGAAGAAAATACCTGCGATTTATGTAAACAGAACCCAGAAACAGTAGAGCACCTCTTCTTACTTTGCCCTTGCACGCATCAAATTTGGATGGATCCTGCACTACAAATTAAGATCTCACTTTATGGACTTGGTCGAATAGATGAATGGCTACTTAAATTCAATCATCCTTTGAATGTTTCGGGCTCCCTGCATCTATCCTCTGGCGTATTTGGAAAGAAAGAAATTACTCTGTTTTCCGCAAACTAAAGCCGAATCCGAATCACCTTATAAGCTCAACCATGGCGAAAAATCAGTGCTTCAACAATTGGGAAAAGGCGAAGAAGAAGGGGAAAGGTGCAAAGGAAGCCTCACCTCATATCTAGTTTGCCCCAAGCGAAGACACCCTCAAAATCAATATAAATAGAACTTTTTTGCCCGGAATGACGATCGGAGTGATAAGCTGTGTTTGCGGAAACAATTATGGAGATTTGATGGATGGATTTGCTAGATCGGCAAGAGTAAACTCTGTTATGCAAGCTGAGGCCTTAAGCAATGGTGGAAAGCCCTAAAGTAAAGAAACGAAGACTTTTATCCACGAAAACTGAGTAGAAATTTGCCTTGTGGATTCTGCTTAGGTTGTCTCTTCACGCGGACCCACGCCGCTCCTCCTCTCCGCGTTGCTCGACCGCTACGACGGTCAGCTGCTCAGAAACCGAAGCCACGTGTGGTCCCTACCTCGCATCTCGAGGATATCTTCGGCCACTCTGAATGTACCGAATTGCCCCCTCGAGCTCACGTGGCGCGCGGTCCGAGCGAGTTCCCGTGTTCTCCCCGAGCGAGGCGATGTTCGGGCGATTTCTTTTGGCTTTTGAAAAAGGAGACGGGAATATGCAATGCGGGTTGGACGTTCGGGCCGATTTCTTTTGGCTTTTTGAACAAGGAGGCGGGGAATATGCAACGCCCCAACAGCACTAACCGAGGGCTCCATGCTTTGGACGTTCAATTCGAGGTGCTCCATGTTTAGGCCTTTTTTTTTCTCTACCGACTAATGAGAAGCATTACCTCTTTCAAAATAAAAGAAAATTTTGGTATGCGGCCCTTTGATAAAAATTTAGGTTGCACTTAAAAATATAATTGATGTTCTACATTTGAAAATTTTTAAATATTTACATTCTTTAAGTTAAATTACAAACATAATCGTATAATTATCTACGTGACGATATTTGCATATTTTGAATCTTTTAAGTAATTTTTGTTAAGCAAAAGTTTGACTATGAGAGGTGCCAAAGAATAGAAAGTAAAATTAGTATATGGAGCCTAAGTACACGATTTGTGTTGGTTCCTCATATTTGTAAGCATAAACTCTTTCGTATTTGGAGACTTGTGTCTTGCCTGATATTTTGCATTAGTGGAGAATTTGTTGATATGCAGATTAATGTACTTAATCTATGCTTCATTGTTAAGAAAAAGCTAGAAATCAAAGCAAATAAGTTGTTAAGATCTAAAATATATTTAGCCTTGTAGTCTAATGGCTTAAAGTAAATGATTGCATTGGTAATTTCAAGTCGAACCTTATGCATTATAACTCGATTTTCAACTTGACTCAACTTTTTTTTTTTTTTTTTGGCCAATGCTGAACTTAATTCATTTGTGAAAAATAAGCAGTGAGTACATGCCGGTTTAGATAAAAATGGAAAATAATTACTGAAATTTTTTAGTATTGAATTTCAGACCATTTTAAGTACTTAAAATGAAAGAAAATGTTGTTTGATAATACCCCCGGCATTACGCGGTAGGTACGGGAACCTAGAGGTGCGTGGGGCCATTCTACGCAAGTGCTTTTTGGCTTGACTTGCTTTTTTTTTTTAACTATTAATAAAAGAAAAAGAAAAGAAAACTAATACTGCGTTCGTTTTACGGAAAATGGGCCATCTCCGGAAAACATTTTCCCGGAAGTCATTTTTCAGGAAAATGGCTATATTTTCCGGTGTTCGGTTGAAACTTAAATTTTGAGTGGAAAACATTTTCCACCGTTCGTTTTGTTTAGAAAAAAATTATCAAAAAATTAAAATTTAATATTTTTAATTGACCAAAAATGTTTGTATTTTTAAAAAATACAATTTTTTATTATCTTCCACCGTTCATTTATTTTTTCTTTCTTTTTCTTTTTATTTTTTCCTTTTCTTTTCCTTCTCCTTCCTTCTTCCTCCCTTCTTCCTCCTCCTCCTTCCTCCTCCTTCCTCCTTCCTCCTCCGTCGCATGTCTGACGATGGCTGACTGCCCGGCGGCCGACCAAGATCCGGTCGCCAGATTCGGCGAGCTCGAGGCTCGGCTGATCTCGCCCGAGCTCGCTGGAGGTTCGTCGGGCTTTGGCGAGCCGCGAGCTCGCCGGATCTGGCAGCGGAGCTCGGGCTCCCGATCCAGGCGAGCCCAAGCTCCGCCGCCAGATCAGGCGAGGCCTGAGCCCCGCCCAGCTCGCCGAGCTCAGGGGAGCTGGGCTTCCACAGATCGTGCTAGGCAGAGCCTCACTGGCCCGGGGCGGAGCTCAAGCTAGCTCGCGACCGCGGCCGGTCGCTGGTCGCCAGCCGCTGTCGGGGCCGGCCACCGGCCAAGCTAAGGAAGAAAAATGAAAAGGAAAGAAAGGAAAAAAAAAAAGATAAAAGGCAGGAGAAGTTATGGAAAATGTTTTCCACTTTTCAGAAGTGGAAAACATTTTCCTTAGCTTTGAAAGTAATTTTTACTGTTGATGGAAAATATTTTCTTTAAGTAGTTGATTTTCCGTGAAACAAACACCGGAAAATTCGAAAAACATTTTCCTAAAAGTTATTTTTTGTGAAACGAACGCAACCTAACCAGCAAGACTCCCAAGCTGCCAGTACTAATAGACCTGAGTCAATCACAAAAAACATATTATAACATAAATATCAGTTGGGCACTTTGTTTAGATATTGAATAAGGACAATTTATTATTTTCAATCCAAAACCTACTCTTCTTTTTTTCTTTCAAAGGAGATTCGTCCGAATGAGGATATAATGCTGAGTTGCCATCCAACGACCCAAGTCGCGTGCTGCGGACAGGATAATTATGGCACGCCAGCATTTTGCGGAGGTACGTGTGCTTTTTGACTTGACTCCCTTTTTGTGAATAAAGAAATAGAACCGAAAAGCAACAATCAATTCCGATTGTGTAGATAGCGAATAATGCTCTCTCTCTCTCTCTGTGTAGGCTTTTTGACTTGAGTCCCTTTTTTGTGAATAAAGAAATAGAACCGAAAAGCAACAATCAATTCCGATTGTGTAGATTGCGAATAATGCTCTCTCTCTCTCTCTCTCTCTCTCTCTCTCTGTGTAGGATGGATGTGCCATCCAACGATCCAACTCGCGTGCTGCGGACAGGATGATTATAGCACACCATCATCATGCGAAGGTACGTGTGCTTTTTGACTTGCTTTTTTTATGAATAAAGAAATAGAACCGAAAAGCAACAATCAATTCCGGTTGTGTAGATTGCGATAATGCTTCCGATAAGGCTCTCTCTCTCTCTGTAGCATGGATGTGTAGGATCACTGTCCGATCCAACTTAAAATCACGAAGATCCCTTACTCCCGCATATTGGTGCCCAACGATCATGACATGCATATTGACGTATAATTATGAAGAGGAGACCCATTTTATCGGAAAATCAGAAGACGACCACCAAATTCATGTGAATAGAGTCACTTCATTATTATTTAAGGTCAATTGAAGATTCTATGTAGACATTATACAAAATATTGGAATCGGACGAGACCCTATATCCCAATAGATTTTAGATTATCGAGAAAATTAAAAAAAAAAAAAAACTATTTGATAGTACATATGGGCAGGTTTGTTTGTTCTTGTTTGGGCAAGTTGGATGATCATGGCGTTTGCATAATTAAGAACTAATTGAGTTATGGCCTTATGTTAGATCTATTTCTGTGCAAATCTTAAATAATCCAAACCTTCCGGTTGGCATAGTACCACAACATGTGAACAATGAAATCCATAGATTTTGAAATTTGTACCAAGTGTGTGAAGCTTTGATTGAAATTTGAGATTCATCGCGCTTGACTTGGCCCCTAAGTAGAATTTGTTTTTGTTAACATTTTTAATGTACCACCTCAAAGTACAAATGGAAAAAGAAAAATGAGCCATGGTGATATAGTGGACATTGTAGTTCCCAAGGATGACAGTTTATCAATCACTTGTATTCTTATGTAAGAAATCAATAAGTATATGCACGAAATAAAGGTTAAATAGTAATGATAAAACAAATTAAAGTTTTGGGAAAGAAAATCAAATGCAAATCCTTTTTCGCATCGTAAAGTGCATATCTTTATTCTGACAGTGCTTTTAGTAATTAGTGGGCGTGCTTGATGGATAATTCCCTCCATATGCTCTCGCTAACCGCTGTGACCTCCATTAATTGTCAGCATTTTACTTGACCCGTCTTGCCTTTACGATCAATAAGATAAATAGGAAAGAAAACCAAAGGGCAATCATTACCCGCGTAATTTCCACTGCAAAACCCACTACGTTTTGCAGATGGTGTCGGGGACTATCCTCTGCTTCCTGACTTGATTTGCTTTTTTTGCTAATAAAGAAAATAGAAACGAAAATCAACGATTAAGGCTGCGTATGATAAAATTTTTGAAATAAAAATTAATTTCTGATCAGAAATTAATTTCTTAATTTCTATTCTTTGGACAAGTTTCTGAGCAAAGAAACCCGTTTGATAATGACTCAAAATTTCTATTTTTGAAATAAAAATCCGTTTGATAACAGAACAAAATTTCTATTTCTAGGAATAGATCTTGTTGCAAATGTAGCAACGGCTTGACTTCTTATGGCCTGTGTGATCTTTTCCGGAGCCCCTGTTTGTACTCGGACCATAGGAAATCCTCAAATACAAAATAATAGTCGAAATAATACTAATACATTACAAAAGTTGAAAATACAATTTCATGGAATTTTTGGCATAGTATTATCCTTTGCCATTTGATTAGTAATTGTTTTCCTAAGCGTATTTATTTGGTTTCCTTTCTCGGTCAATGTATCGTTTGCAAGCTCATCCTGCGTAGGTTCAGACAAGTACTGTGGAATCGTGAATATGGGTGCCATCAATGGCGCCTATACAGCCTTGTCATTTTATCAAAAACTAGTATTATACAAGATTATCAACAAAATAAAATTAATGGTGTAAAGGAATATATGAGAATTCTACTTTAAAGTAACGTTTATGGTTAGGAACCAATTGGGGAAAGTCGGTTTATTTTGATTCTCGAATTGAATCAATCCAAACTTGCTCATCCCTAATTTTTTTTATTGTTTCTCAATGAACCTTTAATGGCCCTTGCATAGCAAAGAGAGAAATTCTCTTGAATCTCTTGCCTTCGAATTAAAATTCAAGATTGTGTAACAATCTAATTATTTTGATTTTGCAAGAATTTTGAATCCGTAAAAAAATAAGGTTAAATTTCTAGGCACGTTTTTTATTCATCTATTACGTAAGAACTTTTTCTTCAACTAGCCATGCGCATGCCTTTTTTAGGAGGAAATAGCCCAATTGTTTTTAAGTAAGCATTTAAGAACTTTGGTCATTTTTTTAAAATTGGGGACCCATTCGATTGCCTTTCATCCTAAAGAGGAAGTTATAAAAAAAAAAATTGAAAAAAAATACAAAAAAAAACACGAGCAAAATAAGAAAAAGAAAATTAGCAATAATTTGTGAAGTTGTGGTTATGAGTGAATTAAGTTAGCAAGAAAGCGCAAGGTTCTTTTATATGGTTTGATTTCAGTTTCGATTTCTATTTCGAAACGAGAAGTTAAAAATTTCAGCTTCTGATTTCTTCAATTTCTCTATTTCTGAAATAGAAATCAATTTCAGAAATAGAGAAATCAAATTGCGTTATCAAACGGATTTTTGTTCCAAACCTGTTCCAGGGAACAGAGAAACAGAGAAATCGAGAAACAGAAATTTTGTCATGCGCGCCCTAATTCTCCACGATCTAATTTCCACAGGGCAATCAATGCAGGCGTAATTTCACAGCAGTTTGCAGAAGGTGCGTGGAACCATGCAATACTGGTGCTTCTTCACTTGACTTTGCTTTTTTTTTTTTCCAATTAATAACAGAAATAAAAAAGAAAACTAACCAACATAGCAATGCTCCCATGCTTATGGTGCTAATATCCACGAGCCAATCACAAAAACATCACTCGTTACATTATTATTTCCACGCCATTATGTGGAAGGTGCGTATTCTTTGCCAACTAATTTTAATAAAGAAAAAAAAAAAGTAGATTGCGGTAGCGTTTAGTGATGATGGTATGCATGTTGGGATATAGTTTTGAGGAAGAGACCTAATTTTATCATAAAATCATAATACGACCATCAAATTTGTGCATAGAGCTACCTCGTTACTACTGTTTAATGCCCATTGAATATTAGATGTGGAAATTTTACTAAAGACAGGAATCGGGTGAAACTCTATATCCCAGTTCAAATGGAGCTACGAGCATATTAGCACATTTAATCCAGTAACAACTGTGAAGAATCTACAATTTATGGATATTTGATTATTGAGACAATCAAAAATGGAGTGATGGTAAATATGGGAAAATTTGTTTGTACTTGCTTGGGCAAGTTGGACAATTATGATGATATTGTTAGCTCAATTAATAACTAATTGATTTACTACATTATGTTAATCCATTTCACCACGTAATCAAGATGATTTTGATCAACCATTTTTTTTTTTTTTGATATCTAGGGAACCCCGTACACCGACAGCCAGCGGGTAAACCCTATGGCGATGCTAGCAGAGGACCCACTACACCAACGTCACGCTTAAGATCCCGTGTGTCTCGTGGGATTCGAACTCCTCCGTCCTGGGTAGACATAATGGAAGCTCTTATCCAGCTAGGCCATCGCAGGCGGTAGTTGATCAACTGTTATTTTTCCTTTTCACAAACTCACAAAACTTTGTAGTTGGCCCCACTCGAGTTCGTGGAATCTCGGGTTCATATTTGGGAATACATACCATCTCTTTAAAAACCTTAATTAATCCGAACTTTGTGATCGACATCCTACAACAATATGCAAACAATGAAATCCATAGACTTGAAGCTTTGAGCAAGTGCAAGTGATGCTTCAAAGAAAATTTGAGATATAGCTCACTTGACTGGACTTGCATTTTCTATTAATAAGAAAATATAGAAAAGAGAATTAACGAGCACTACTTGTTACAGGTCTCTATCATTAGCATTGGGATAGTATGAACTAACTATACAACAATATCACAACCTTAACCAATCACATTATTAAAATATATTACCATAACCAAATGATGTTTAATACACAACCTCAATTTACAAACGAAATTTAATGAAACATAAAAACATAATAAGACTTTATGATATGATGGGCATTGCAGTTTATGAGGATAACATCGTATCGGTTACGTGTTTCGTTATGAAAAAAATAAACAAGATGATGGATATAATAATAATTACATTGTGAAAGATAAAACGAATATATTTTAAGGAAGAATATGGAAGGTAACTTTTTTGCATAATAAATCGCATTTATTTTTTTTCCTAACGATGCTTCTAATAATTGGTGGGCATTGTGAGGGGTGAATCCCTCCCCGAGGAAAAGAGAAATTTGAAATCCTACATATCTAGGAGGAGAAAAGTTTGTTGGTTATTTAGGGCGCGTTTGGTAACGCTTTTATTCCTAAAAACAATTTTTGATCAGAAATGATTCTTTTTTATTATGTTCCCAAGAACAATTTCTAAGTATTTTAAGTCGTTTGGTAATTGTCCAAAATTTCAATTTTCGGAATAGAATTGAGTTCAACACCATCCTAAAAATTTCTACTTCAAATCATTTTAAAAAATTTTTAAATAACTTTTTTTTCCTTTTTTTTTCTTATTTTCTTGTTTTCATTTCTTTCTCCTCCTCTTCTTCTTCAAGGTGGCCGATCGTCGGCCTTGGGATGATTGGCGATCGGCTAGATGAGGGTCGATGACCTCATCGGAGCGTCGCCAGCCCTCGACAAGGTCGTGCCTCAACGGCAACTGGGCGAGGCTCGGCTGAGCATTGGATGGGTGAGCGGCCTCGCCTAGATCTGGTGAGGCTGAGCTCACCCAATCGTCGGCGGGGCTTGACCTCGCAGTGGCCCAGCAAGGTTGAGCCTCGCCAATGGCTGGGCAAGCTCGGCCTCGCTAAATCTGAGCGAGGTTGAGCCTCGCCGATGGCTAGGGGAGGCCTTGGCGAGGCTTGCCTGGCCATCGACAAGCTGACCGGACCTCGCCTTGGCTTGGCAAGCCTCCAACGAGCTCGCCAGACCGATCGCTAGCAACCAACGGCAATGGGCGGCAGATGGTGGTGGACAGCAGCGGCGGCAACGGCAGCAGTTGAAGAAAAAAAAAGAGGGAATAATAACAAGAAAAAAGAAAAGAAAAGAGAGAAAATAAATGCTTGATTTTAGAATCGTTCCCGGGAACAAAGAATCAATTTTTTTTTTTTTTTACTTTTCGATTTTGTTTCAAATTTACTTCCGAAAACGAAAAATTAGAAATTTGTTCTTAGGAACAAAAATTTTACTAAATGAATTTTTGTTTCAAATCTACTACTGAGAATAAAGGAACATAAATTATCACTATTTGGCAAGTTGCCAAATAGACCCTTAAGTTGTCTAGACAAATGATAAATATTGGTTCAAACTCTTTTGAGGATCAAGAAGTGTAGCAAGAAAGGATGGAATCAGTGAGGTCTTGGATTTTCACTTGCTTGGGAGGCAAAATACCTAGAGGAAATGAATGAAACTTCCATTATTTGAATGAATAATGGAAATCGAAAGGGTTTCTCGTTATCTGAAAAATATATGTGAATGAGTTAGTAATTTATTTAAATAAATAAAAAAAAGATTGATGAAAGAAAAAAGTTTTCTAATTTTGCTTTCCAGTGCACCCATCATCAAAGCTATAAGCCATTAAGCAAACTATCACCATTAAATGCTATCGTAATCTATTTTTTTTTATTTATTTATTAAAATTAGTTGGTGGAGAATACGCACCTTCCGCATAATGCCACGGAAATAATAATCCGACGAGTGAAGGAGCACGGGAGCATTGCTATGCTGGTTAGTTTTCTTTTCTTTCAGAAAAGTGCAAAGTCAAGTCAAGAAGCACCAGCACAGGATGGTTCCACCCGCCTTCTGCGAGCTGCTTTGCAAATTACGCGTGCATTGATTGCCCTGTGGAAATTAGATGGTGGAGAATTGATCGTTGGCTTTCGTTTCTATTTCCTTTATTAGTAGAAAAAGCAAAGTCAAGGCAAGAAGCAGAGGATGGTCCCCGGTACCATTTGCAAAGTGCAGTGGAAATTACGTGGGCAATGATTGCCCTTTGGTTTTCTTTTCTATTTCTCTTATTTGATAGAAAAGGCAAGACAAGACAAGTCAAAGTCTTGCTCGCTATTGGACAAAAAATGTATAAAAAAAATTATCATTGATAATTAAAATAATTTTTATTAATTAATTATTTCAAATTATACAAATAATCATTTTTATGAATATAATTCAAATGATAATGCAATTGGGTCCTTAATATGAGTGAAAATATTTTAATTACATAAGATTAAGGAATGTCAAACTGAGAGTGCAACAAAAACTAAAAAAGATGAATGAAAAAACAAAAGATAAATTATCTCCAAACAAATCTAGGGTATCTATATGGTAATTTAGGATGTGTTTGACAACTTTTCAAATAATAATAATTTATATTCTTTTATTTTCGAGAGTAGATTTGTAACATGAGTTTGTTTGGTAAAATTTTTATTCCTATGAATAAATTTTTATTTTTTTGTTCCGGAAGTAGATTCAGAAAAGAATCAAGAAGTTAAAAAAAAAGTTGATTTTTTATTTCGGGGAATAATTCCAAAATTAAGCTAACCCATTTTTTCTCCTTTCTATTCTTTCTTCTTGTTATTCTTCTTTCTCTCTTTTTCTTCAACCACCGCCGGTTGCAAGAGGCTCGCCCAGCCACTAGCTTGGCGGGCCTCACCTAGCCACTGGTGAGGCTCAGCCAACGAGGCACGATCTCGCCAAGGGTCGGCGACGCTCTAGCAAGGTCCCTAGTTATCCCAAGGCAAGCGATCGACAACCCTTGAAGAAGAAGAAAAGAAATAAAAGAAAAGAAGAAAAAAGAAAAATTATTAAAATTTAAAAGAAAATTACTTGGATTATGAATTTTTAGAACGGTACCAAACGCAATTCTTCCAAAAAAAAAATTTTGACCAATTATCAAACAACACATAATGATTACTAAACGTGCCCTTAGCGTTTTTTGTAGTATTTCTCCATTCTTTAATCATGATTGATCTTGGGCAAGGATTTCTAGGCTCAACTTGCCCATTGATCTTCTACTATTTGAAATCGGATCATGCAAAGTGTTGATGAGGTCCATGATGGATTTTCACTCACATTAAGGTAAAGACAAATTAGCACCTTATTAGAAAAAAAAATGTTTGCATATTTGAAGACCACAACCTTTGAAACGCACCTACATTATATATTAGGATATTAGATTCCTACGCATCCTATGAGAACGAAAGACATGATCAGTCAACAGCCTAAACATGCCACAAAACATATTATAAATGAATTTTGAGCCTTATCTTGTAATATCTGTATCTCTCGTTTCATTGGGTGCTCAAGATTCCATCCTTATCTTTGGTCCATCTTACAGGGCTTGCTCTAGTCCATCAGTTTGTGTAGCTCATGTCAGCATGGGTAGATTTTTTTCAATTTCCTTGATAAGTACAAGTGATATGACAACTTCGAGGATTTGACGCTAGGGCCCTTGATAGAGCACCTTAATAACTAATAACATCAGTCGGATGTTTCTTTGGAGCTTTTAGTGTGCATTTGCTCCACAGAAAAAATAATTCAAAAAATAGTTTTTAAAAATAATCATTTATATTACTTATTAAAATTAATAAACGAAAAAAAAAATTTATTGTCCACACAAATATTTAAATATAAATTATCATCGATAATTCAAATATTTTTAATTTACTTGTATTACTTAAAATAATTAATTAATAAGAAATATTTTATTGTGTCATTTAAATATTTTCTTAAAAACATTACTTATATTATTGAAAATAATTATTTAATAACAATATTTTTATTTTGAATGTTAATTTATATTTAAATATTTCATTTATTCATAGTGGGGAAGACTTTGCCTTGCCTTGCCTTGCCTTGCTTTTTCTATCAACAAGAGAAATAGAAAAGAAAAATCCAAAGGACAAGCATTGCCCGCGTAATTTCCGCAGCATTTCGGAGAAGGTGCCAGGGACCATCCTATACTTCTTACTTGCTTTTTCCACTAATAAAGAAATAGAAATGAAAACCAGCAATCAATTGTCACCGACTAATTTTCCACGGGGCAATCAATGCACGCATAATTTCCACAGCAATTTGTAGGAGCCTGGAGGTGCGTGGAACCATCCTACGCTGGTGCTTCTTGACTTGACTTTGCTTTTATTCTTTTTCTTCTTCTTCTTTTGTCTGTTAATAAGAGAAATGGTAAAGAAAACCCACCAGCATAGCAATGCTCCCATGCTCCTGATGCTAATATAAACGAGTCAATCACACAAACATCACTCATTGGTTTATTATTTCCGTGGCATTATGCAGAATGTGCCTATTCTCCTCCAACTAATTTTAACAAATAAATAAAAAAAGTAGGTTGCAATAGCATTTAATGATGATGATATGTGTGTTGGCATATAGTTTTGAAGAAGAGACCTATTTTATTAGAAAATCAAAAGACAACCATCAAATTTATATATAGAGCCACCTTGTTACTACTGTTTAATATCCATTGAAGATTAGATGCAGAAATTTTACTAAAGACAGGAATCGGGTGAGACTCTATATCCCACGTCGAATGGAGTTACAAGCATATTAGCACATTTAATATAGTAACAATTTTGGAGAATATACAATGTATGGATATTAGATTATCAACGCAACTAAAAAAATTAATAGTAAAAACGGGAAGATTTGTTTGTCCTTGTTTTGGCAAGTTGGACGATTATGCCGATTTTGTTTGAACAATCAATAACTAATAGAGTTACTAAATTATGTTAAATCCATCTCATGATGTAAACGAGATGATTCTGGTCAACCCTTCTTTTTCTCTTTTCATGGACTCGCAAGGTACTGTAGTTGGCCCCTACCGAGTGGGTGGAATCTCAGGCCCATATTTTGGATTACATGTTAATGATATACCACGTCTGCACAAACCTTAAATAATCCATATGTTGCGATTGACATTCCATGACAACATGCAAACAATGAAATCCATAGATCTTAAGCTTCAAGCAAGTGCATGGAGCAAGTGCATGGGAAGCTTTGATTGAAATTTGAGATCTAGCACACTTGACTAGACTTGCATTTTTAATCAATAATAACATATAGAAAAGAAAATTAACGAGCAATACTTGTTATAGATCTCTGTCATTAGTGATTGGATACTATGAACTAACTATACTACAATGTCATGACCTTGACCAATTACACTGTCATAAATATATTATCTTAACCAAATGGTTGCTGTTTGTTTCTTAAGTAGGATAAATTTTTTAAAGATGTTTAATACACTACCTCAAACAAAATAAGACATGTTAATGTGGTGGATACTGTAGTTCATTCATGGGGACGGCAGTGTACTGGTTACACGTTTTGTTATGAAAGAAATAAACAAGAAAATGCATGTAATAATGATGATTACATAGTGAAAGGTAAAACAAAATATATTTTAGGGAAGAATATTGGATGCAATTTTTTCGTAGATTTGGTCGCCCATACAATCAAACCTTGGTTCCCAAAAATGAAAGGGCTTTTGCTATGGAAAGAAACTTGCCTTGGAAGATGATTGCCAATCAATCAAAATATCTTACAAGATTGAGTCTTCTAATTAGATAATCTTTGAGATAGATAATCAATATTTCCTTAAAAGACAACCATACCAAATCACAAGTTGTTAAAAATGAGATAAAATGTCTCAAATAATAATCTTGTAAATCAAGACAAGAGTTTCGTGCCTACACTCAACTTTTGTAGGACTCTACTGATATCCAATCTGTTGCCTTGTTAATATCCAGCCTTTGCCTTGCTGACATCAATACAGTTCACTTGCTGATATCCACGTAGTTTACTTGCTAATATCCACGCAGATAAAAACTCTTTATTCTTTATTAGACAATAAGAATCCTTTCAGCGTGGATATTAACTGACACACATTTTTTTATTTTTTATGATTACCGAGAACAATACTAATATGAATAGTTTTGTTAACCTTAAAATATATGTGGAGGTTTTGTCAACACTTAAAATGGTTATGACATTTCTTTGATAATTTGGAATAGGTTAATGGTGTGGCTTCTTGGACTTATTTGTTGTTTTTTCTTATACTCCGACATGAGAATATTTGTAGGGTCTCATCATGGTTATTTGATCTAATGGTCTTGTCACCCCTGTGTCAAATTTATTGCAAGTCAAAGGGTGATCATAATAGCATCGGCGAATCATAAAATACCGAGTTTATGTGTTAAACTCAAGAACTCACTGCTTACATTGGTCATCATAATGAAGTCACAATGCTGATTTTTGACCTCAAACTTCTCCTGGCTGTTAGATAAAGATGGTGCATTGTCATTTTTCACATTTCAAGCGATATTCTACTAATTGTGATAATACTCTGTCCATGTGAATTTGTAGCACAAAAGTACATTTGAACTCAAATATATATCAAAAGATGAAAAGTGCCCTGTAAGATATACATCGATGGACATGTGCTTACTAACCTTTGCTTGATTCGTCAATCTTTATGTTTAAAATAAGTCAATATGATATTCTCCCATGCTGGTGATGTGCCAAGGGTCTTCCTTTGATTTTATTGCAAGGTTCAATTACATTGCTAAAGATTTCAAGTATGGCACATTCTTGATCTGATTGTGAGAATTAAACATTCTCGGATATGCGGTTTCATATTGCAACATCATCAGGATGCCCATCAGTGAACTAACTGTCAATAATATTTTCGTTCTGCTCTATCTCAGTTTTGCCGACTATACCAGCAGCAAGATTAGGTGCCAGCCTGCTTTATTTGTGAAACACCGGAAAATCTTTGGGTTTGTCTGATATGTGGTTTTGGAAGATGTGGAAGGTGTATGATGTGCTGGAATCTTCGCTCTCTCTATATTTTAGTGTTTTGGTAGGCTGTATTGTTACAGCTTTTCTTTTCTGGATTTGTCGATGCAAAAGATAAGCACGCAATCGACCATTGGAAGCATACACAACGTTTCTTGATTTAACAACACAGCGCATTTGGGATTATGTTGGGTACACTTACGTTCATCGACTCAATGAATCAAAAGTTGACGGAAAGCTTTGGGAGATGAATTCATACTGTTAATCACTTGAAAGAAATTGTGGTAGTTGCGGTTATAGTGAGGATTCCGAAATTAGTGGGGTGCTCTTCAGCAGCAAAATTGAAGCAATTCATGCGCCCTTTTATTTGTATGCGGTGAACATTTTTCTTATCCAATTCTACTTTCCATGCAAAGATTTGGAGTTTGGACTCAGTTAAGTGAGATGTTTGAAGTTTGCAGGTGCGTAATGCTTTTACCGGTGCTGACAGGTGATAATGAAAGATTTTGTTTCTGGTTTTGTGCTTCATATGTTCATTTTGTTGGCCAAACGTCACATGTCCATTACTGGGCCTGCAAAATGTATATTACCTACATTATAATTATCAGACTTACGTCGTTTACTCTGTCACTGTAGATATACTTTTTCATAGATGCATACCGACTATATACATCTAGCTTCAAACTCAGCTGGAAGCGCAAAGAAAATAAAGCATGCAGATACCTATCTTAATTCTCCCTGCTTAACAAAGTCTTGTACATTGTCCAATGTGCTATTTGACCGATCAGCCACGGTTGTAAGCATTACTTCGGAGAGCTTCCTCTCACTTGTGTTTTGCTTTAGGTATTCAATGGTTCTAAGCACCACATATTTTAGGAGAAAACCATAATGGAACACTAGTTAAGTTACTTCCGATTCAGAATGTTTCTCCATTTTCTGTTTTCTTATTTTTAAGTGACCTCATTGTACTGTTGGAACTTCTATGGGAATGGCAGAATTGTTGCGAAGAGAAGGAAAGTAATTACGTTTATACCTCTCCATTTCTTCAACGAGTGGGTCCAATATCACAAGGGGTTGGCACCTTCAATACATATTCACTTCTCCAACATCATAAATGATTTTTCCTAAAAACAAGTACATAGTGTGACACGAAGGAGCACTGTCATCACCAAAGTGCCAGTTTCAATGCATCTCTCACAATTGTCACGTGTCTTTATCAAAATCTTGTTAATTGAAAGTGATAAATCAGACGGTTCAGCAAACATAGATGAACAATAACCGCTAAACTACAGCATATGCAACAACAGGACACACCAATTCAAAAAACTTGTAAATTTCGGGTATCTCACTGCTTCATAAGCATTCCATTGATTTTTATGCAAGTTCAAAAAGAACAATAAACTCTTTCCACGATCAGAGACAAAGCGATGGCATTGACACTTCCAAGAAAGAAATAAATCCTCATTTACTAATTCTGAGCAAGCTACTAACTGGTTTCATTCCTTGATTGTCATACCCAAAAGCTTATCAACTAATGACAGAGAGTAAATACAACTTGCTCACTTCATATTGATTGTTGACCATGATCTCCCTCGACAGCACGTGTGAAGTAGAATATGTCATCCACAGAGAATAAAGCAGGAAGTAGACGACAGACATAAAATATCATTTTAGTGGGTGTTCTCAGATTTAGCACCTGCTTCTGGACAATGAAATTGACGAAGGTGGAGTAATCAATAACCAAAGGACAAGACAGGAATGGCAAAGCAGGTAATCTGCGATCATTTTGTGACAAAGTATTGACCCCATGATGACTGGACTTCGAACCGCTTAGCTTTCCCATGATTCGGTTTAAGAAGATGCGCAAAATCCTGAACATAAAAAACAAAGGAGTGAAGGAAATCTGAATATACAGTCAACTCTAAAAATCAGTTGGACCAGAAACAAGCCGGTGGTATGAGGCGATCCGATTTTAACAAAATGCAGTGAATATAGCTCTATCGGTACATCAATCCATATCGGTAAAGCATGGCGGTATGGCAAGGTAGGTTTACCACAGCAATTACAATGGCAACGATGGACTGCAAAGCATGGACAGAAGCAAAGCTTGGCGGTTGAGGAAATTGTGAGGCAACTCAGCAGCAATGATAAGGCTAGCAAGTAGCCATAACATTGCTCCAGTTAGTGACCGAAACATGTGTCGGCCAAAGTTAGTGATCTGAATTGACTGTGATTGCGATTCATGCTCAGCAACGTCGTCTGAATTCTGTTCAACAGGGTGTACTATATGATTATCACCAAAGATCACGCGTGTGCCAGTGACTCCAAGCCTTCTCGTCTCGCCAACCACCACCAATCACCAAAAGATCACAGGAACCACCGAGGAAACAAACGGAGAGTCAGTTTCATCCTTGGCAACTATTGGTGTATACTCGTAATCATGTCTAAAGATTAAAAAATCAAACAATATCAAGTGAACATCACTAATGTGCTTTCAAATCGGACGATTACTGGAATCAATTCACACCAAGGTCTCAGACACATTTCATCGAACAGGTTATGGTGAATCGGTTGTGGAACAGATCAAAGCCATTTCGAACCCAAATTTGTAACTAGACTCAACCTAAATCAGTACGTGATGTTCGAAGTCAAAGAAAAAAAAGTCAGCTATGATCAATTTCATCATAATAAGAGAATCGGACTCTCAGCCTCTTACTTGCGACGACAGAACAGGAGATGCTACCCGGTTAATCAAGTGGACTGAGGCCGTGGTTTGGCGCACGAATCACTGAAAGAAGCTATAGAACGTGTCGATGATCGAAACCTGAACAGGTGGAGAAGCTTCGAGCGGAACGACAACATTTCGAAGCTCTCGGCCGCGGAAGGGAAACGAAGGAGATGAGTCGCGGCATTGAAGAGGCTGTTGACGCGGGCGACCGCCACTGGGATCAATTCAGAACGCTTGAAATCGCCAACTGAATCGAACGGAATCGCTTTTTTGAGATGAATTTTCCTTGCTCCATTTTTTTTTTTTTTTTGGGGTTCTGGAATGGTGCTCTCGATGAAATGAACAAACGTGATCCTCCTGAGATTGATGGTCGGCGGCGCGACCAGCGAAGGAGTCGGAACATGTAATGATTGGGCGGTGGTAGAATAGCTTTGTTTTTGTTTTTTTTTTTTAAACTAGAGTTTTGTGCTCCCACACAGTTATCACGAAAATTAATTAGACCATTGGGCGTCATATGTTCTATTGTAGACACTAGACAGCGAGGATTTTAACTAATGGAAGCGTGCCATGTGGCATGTGAATTTCAGTTGAAGAGAGATTCGGGTTAGGGTCGGCCCGCCTGAGTTCTATCATGCTGGACCTAATGGCCCCCAAGTCAATGCCAGTCATAATTCATTTAAGTTAGGTCGGTCGGTCATAAGAGGGAAGATCGGAATAACATTTGAGAAGATAAGAAAAAAGTGAGGATGGTAATGTGAAGAGGAAGAGTTCACATAGTTTGAACTTTTAGATGGTGTCACAAATTGAGGTAAAAAGGGTGAAAGTAGTTGGAAGAGGATAGAGAAACTACAACACCCAATGCAAATATCTGAATTGTGATTATAAATGACTTATGACACATCATTAAAGGCACAAGGAAAAGTCATTTTATGTCATGTGAGAATTTATCGAATAGATAATATGCCTGCTTTTCACCATACTTTGGAGGGAAATGACCAAGTTTGAGTTAATATTGGTTAGAGGAAGTGGCAAGAAGATGAAGTAGGTAGCTATTGGTAATTTTTTCGAAGAAGTTTCAAAGAAGTGGCAAGACGGGACGACCTCTCTTTATTTGGTTCCTTTGTTAATGTATGTTTCATCTGTGATTTTGTTTCCCTTTTGATGTTTTGGTGCTATTGCCTTAGAGGTTTAACTTTATCGGCAGAAAGTTAATGTTCAAAACTCCACGGTCATTGTTCGAGTTCAAAGTACAATTTTGCACACTAGAAAAATTTGCAAATAATTCTGTGATGATATGGGACTAAAATTTAATTGCAACATTAAAAATTTACTAATTCCAATAACAGTTCATTGGTTGTTCATGATGCGTATTGTTGAAATTTCCAACTTCGAGAACATAGAAAATAAAAGGAAAAGAATATGCTCTTGGTTGACATAACCCTTATTCGAGCTTCACAGATTATGCGATGTGGGTTTAGATGCCTTTTGAGTTCCTTAATATGCATACAACCTAGAGAATAATTATGCAGCATTTTAAAGTATACTCATCTTGTTCATCTTCATTCGAGTCATGTGGGCTAATCTTCCTAGATAAGCATAGTTATGGATTGTACTTGATGCAACTTCTAGAGTTTAGTCAATTTAAAGCTGTCTGGAGAACTTAGTCCTCCCATCTGATTTGACATGAATGCAGCACACATACGGTTACTTCACATGTGCAGGATAATTTTGTCACTAAAGTCGAAGAATGAAAAAATACTACATGTGGATAAACGGGTACATTTTCTGAACCTCAAAACTTTATTCCTTCATATGGTTTTCATAATATTGCCAACCGCGTGTATGTGTATGTAACGTGTGTTGACAGCAATATGTTCCTTGTCATCTTTAACGGATCAAAGAATTTAAGGTGTTTATTGGATACCAGAAAACATTCGGTAAGATGACTGATAAAGATGGCGTCAAAGGAGGACCCTATTACCCGTGCGTTTGGAGTAATCATTTCCAACCAGAAAGAGCACGGAGCCCAGCCGAAGACGGAAATAAGCAGGTGTCACTTCGTGTGCATATGCTTGATAAGTAAACAAGAATGGCATGAATGTAGTTAATTGTTTTTTCATTTTATTGACATTCGTCGTAAGTAGGAAGGAAAAGTACTGTTAGCAGCATCTGCGGACGCAAGGGGGGCCCGAGGGTGGTATTTCACTGCCCAGCGTTCTGCAAAACCTCTATACTTGGAGGGGTTGTGGATGGTGCAATTCCCTGACTTTGCCCAGGCCTCCTCTTCAATTGAGTCTCAATGTCAGGCACTTATTGACATTGTAAATGCATATAGTCGACCGGACGTTGAAAATTAAAGAAAGACCATTCTCAGTTTAGTTGTTACAGTTCCGCCAATCAAACCAAAGCATTCTTGAAAGCAGTACCTAAAAACTTATTGTAGAAACTTTTTTTCCCCAAAATTTAAAAAGTCTAGCTCTCAACTTTAGTTCTTCTATATGTTGTTCTACTATGGTAATATATTTATAATTTTTGTCTTTGGAACAAAATAACAAGTTTATATACCAACAATAGTTTTAAATGAAATTTCAATTATACCAACTACCCTCAGTTTTGTGATTGTGGTATTTGCCATTTCTTTATTCGTGATTAAAGGCTTTGATCCATATAATGTTAAACTCTGACTTATTATACCTTACAAAAGTGCTCGCTTTGCCAAGTTGCCTCCCAATGGCATTGGCAATCTCCTTTTAATGTTCTTCTCTTGGAGGGTTTGAATTAACAAAGTGGCTTTAGTAGAAATTGCTATATAACCAATTTATTCAATGACTGTCTAAAAATATATGAACGATTTCGTAGAAGGTCAAAATATTAATGTTTGGCATACCGAGAGTACTTTTTTGAGAGGTCGTTTGATACCATCTCCAAAACTACAACAGCTTTTAAGTGGCTCTTACTCCCTTCTAAACTCCCAGGTCAAGAACATCTTCTCATAAGGGGGAACCCAGTATCGTTCCTATTTGTAAGTGGAACTAATTCCAAATTTTGTGGAAATGTCCGAAGAAAACGTGCCCACTAGGTTCACTTTGCTATTGATTCTACAAATTGAGCCGTTTAGAAGAATGTGCCTTTAAGATGCAACATCCAAACTTGCTGAGGGTTGAACCCGCTGTATACGAATCAAATCAGACAATCTTAGATTGCACATCCTACTTCCGCATTTGTTTGAAGTGCAAGCGCTTTGCGATGACAATATAGGCTCATGTGCTGAGAGAAAGTACTCTTTGGTGGCTGATAGCGTAGTAAGGGAAGGGTGATAGGAATATAGATGAGATCAAAAGAGGCTCGTTGTCATGCTCCTACCTGCTCTGTGTCCATTTGCAAATGAAAAAATCAAGTCTGTTAACTATAAAAGCTGGAGAAATAACCGACTTGTGTCCCCGACGATACAGTGTTTAACCGACTGCAGTTAAAGACTATCATCCTCAAAAAGATGGAACTTGATTCCCAAAGATTGCAGTCCAATAAGCAAAATGTCGAGATAGACCATGGCGAAGTATTTACTTTCATCCAAGGTCTGAGTGCTGTTGCACTCAAATGGCGTTCATAATAGGAACACAGGAAGAAGATGATTTTTTTTTTTTTTTTGGTGGAACAAGAAAGAACCTGCTAAGAACAAATGCTACTTCAGCAAATTAAAAAGAATAAATAAAATACATAAGAAAAGTATAATAAAATCCTTTAAACTAAAATCAGATAAATCTGTATCAACTCGAATATACAACACTTTTTTCATGTTCTTCTTTTTCACTTTCTTTTTTTTTTGGTCAGTCTTCTTTTTCACTTTCAGTCGGCCTAAATGAATATAATAAAACAAATTATCGCCACTAGACTTGAGCAGAAGTCGATTAGGATGCTAATTGTACCACTTAAAACAGACTATGCCAAACTAAGTCCAGACGAAGACCCCGAGGCTATTAAATCTACAAGTCGATGAGGATGTTAATTGTACCACTTTAAGACAAATTGTGCCAAAGTATGTCAGGAGGAAGACCCCGAGACTATAAAATCTACCCTCTGCAACATCACAATGAGAAACATGACCCCGAGACTATAAAATATCCTTACAGTAAAAAATCCTAGCTTGCCCGACCTTCACCTGAGCCGTGTCCCAACATTTCTATATATGATTCATTTTATGAGTGAGCTTGAGCAACACATTAGTCCTGATGTTGGTCCAAACTAGGCTTGCATAATAATCACCTGTAATAGCAATTTTTATGTCGAATAGACACTTGACTGCTCTTACATTTCAATTTTAGAATATCTAGGAGTAATCTAGCTTGTTTAGTCATGTTTTGTAAGATGAAGCAAAAGAAATAGAATACACGACTAGGCCAGTTTAGGCCTTTTTTCATTTTTTACTTTTTCAATATTTATAGAATTCATTACAAATGTTAATCAGATGCATCATTATTTTAATAGTAAATGAGAATGAGATAATTACAAAATTATGTCATTTATAAGCAATCACATAACATACTTCTTACCATAATTCACATGATTCTCGACTTGCTCAATCAAAAAGTAATTTGATATCAATGAAATCGGATGACAATTTACGTATTATCAATGTCAAATTTAGTTTTTTTTTTTTTAAATATTTCGAACACCCGAAATGAATAAAAATGTTCTTCTTCCGGGGCCACTCGGTGGACACCGACCACCCCCTCGCCACCGACTACGGCGGCTTCTCCTCCTCCTCGCCGCTGCCGCCGCCGCCGCCGGGGATCCCAGGTTCACCGAGCGGAGGGGCATGGTGCACCTGTTCCGGACGCTGTTGCACGCGCCCCTCTCGAGCCCCGGCGCCCGTTCCACCACCCTCTTCGTCGTCGCCGTCCCCAATTCATTCTCCCCCGACGACTTCATCCGGTTCTGCGGCCCCCGGATCGACGACGTCTCCGAGCTCCCGTTCATCAGGTAATGCTTCGATCATTTCTGTTTTCTGCCCTCCTCTTCTTCGGGACTTCGGACCGGTTTTTTCAGTTGGTGAGATGAATTGGGCAAGCGAAAGAGAGACTTCGAGGAATTAGAATTCGCTGACGAAAAATCTAAAAGATGGACTCGATTATTGAAAAACTGCTCATGATCATGCCCTAGGGGGTGTCCGATGATGAAAGTTCAATTTTTTGGAAGCATTCCGACGGTGGAACTGGGTTTTCCGATCTGGGTTCTTTTTTAAATGCTTTTTAGTAGTTTTAGTGATCGTTGTGTTGCGAATTGTGCGTTTGACGTAGGAATGATAGGATGGAAGATAGGTACAGCGTGCTGATCGAGCTTACCGATCAAAAGGCTGCTGATGGTTTCTATTGCACCTTCAATGGCAAGAATTTCTCGCCTGCTGAGGTATTTGCAATTTTTGCACCTGTTGTTTGCTGTGAGATCTCATAGTCAATTTCTGTTTCACTTTTAATACTCATCTTCTGGACATTCAGGCTGAGTTATGCCATATTCTATTTCTGCACGAAGTGGACTATACAGATTCAGCTGATGTAGTTAGCATGCCCCCGTCGGGCTTTACGGAGCTACCCTCTTGTCCAGTTTGTCTTGGTAAGCCATGCTAGTGCCCCCTTGCTGATTATATTTCCCTCGCAATGCGATGAGTTTATAGAAAGTTGTTCACAGTTGCTAATTCTTTTTTTTTTTAATGTCAGAGAGATTGGACCCAGATACCAGCGGAATTTTGAGTACACATTGTGACCATTCCTTTCATTGCTCGTGTGGTACAAAATGGACTTACTTGTCTTGTCAGGTTAGGCATTCTTCTGCTGATACAGATTGGATGAATTTAGACTGTAATTTCGCAGCTACTGCCACTATCTTTCTTTTGATCTGCTGACTGTGGATTAGATGTTGCTTTTTGATAATTAATATTAGCTATAGCAATTGCGGCAGTATTGTTTTTATCCTGAACTTTCACGTTTTTTCTAATCAAGTCCCTTGTACTTTTAATTTGTTAAATAAAGTCCTTCTACTTTTACAGATTTTCTAATCAAATGTCTCTGACACCAAATCAGGCCAAATTCAGCTGGTGTGACCATCAGATGTCTCTGTTGTGGGACGTGGATGTCCAGTATTTTATCTATGTTGCACTTCGAGGTCGTCTACATTGGCTAAATTTTTCCAGACATGTCCATGTGGGCATCTACATATTTTATCGGCATCATGCGTCATCATCATCAAACAGCCACTTCAGTTGAATTTGGTTGTTTTTAGTGTTGGAAAGACTTGATTGGAAAGTTTGTTAAAATAGAAGGACTTGATTAGGCAAATTAAAAGTATAGAGACATCATTAGAAATAGCGTGAAAAGTATATGAATGAACAGTAGAATTTTCCTTTACTTTATTGTGCTTCCTAAGTTCAAGATTTCTTTTAAATTATCATGACATTTATTTGGAGATTTGGAATAGGTGAATGGTGTGGCTTCTTGGAGTTATTTTTTGTTGATTATCATATTCTGACACAAGAATTTTTCAATGTCTCATCAGCGTGTATTTGATCCGATGGTCCTGTCACTCCTGTATCAAATTTCTTGTGAGTCAAAGAGTGACAGAAGTAATAGCAGTGGCCAAGCATACACAATAAGTTATGCTCACAAGTACAGGGTGATCATACTGATGTCAAACTTCTGATCTTTGACCTCAAACATATCCTGTCTTGAAACTAAGATGTTACATGGTCATATTTTACATTTCAAGTGATGTTCTAGTATGCTCTGTCCATGTGAATTTGTAGCAAAAAAGTACCTTTGAACTCATGCAATATCAAAAGGTGAAAAAGTGCCATATAGGAGATATATCAATGGACATGTGCATACTGACTTTTGCTTGATTTGTCAATCTTTATGGTTAAAATAATTCAACATGATGTTCCCCCATGCTGGTGATGTCCCAAGGGTCTTACTTTGATTTTATTGCAAGGTCCAATTACATTGCTAAAGATGTCAATTAGGGGACATATCTTGTTTTGATTGCAAGAAATTACCTTTATCGGAAATGCAGTTTCATTTTGCAACACCATCAGGGATGCCCCTCTGTTAACTGATTGTGAAGAAGATCTGTTTCTGTCCTTTATCAGGTTTGCCGACTATGCCAACAGCAAGATGAGGTGCCATCCTGCTTTATTTGTGGAACAATGGAAAATCTTTGGGTTTGTCTGATATGTGTTTTGTTGGATGTGGAAGGTGATAGATCCAGTCATGATGTGCTGGAATTTTCGCTCACTCTATATGTTTAGTGATTGGATAGGCTGTCTTCATTATAGCTTTTCTTTTCTGGCTTTGTAGATACAAAGATAAGCATGCAACAGCCATTGGAAAAATACGCAACATTGCTATTCTCTAGATTTAAGAACACAGCAAATTTGGGATTATGTTGGGGACACTTACATTCACCGGCTTAATCAATCAAAAGCTGACGGCAAGCTTTTGGAGATGAATTCATACTGTGAATCACTTGAAGGAGATTGTGGTAGCTGTGGTTGCAGCGAGGATTCTGAAATTAGTGGGGCGCTCTTCAGCAGCAAAATTGAAGCAGTAAGTTCATGTGTCCTCTTATTTGTGTGCTGTGAATATCTTTGTTTTCTGGTTCTCTTTTCCCTGCAAAGATTTGGAGTTTGGACTCAGTTAAGTGAGATGTTTGAAGTTTTGAGTGCATGATGCTTTTACTGTTATAGGCACTGACAGATGATAATGAAAGATTCTGTTTCTGGTTTTGTGTTTCACATGTTCATTTTGTTGGCCAAATGTCACATGTTCATTATTGGGCCTGCAAAATGTATATTACCTCCATTGTAACTATCAGATTTTCTTCATTTACTCTGACACTGTAGCTTTACTTTTTTGTAGATTCACGCCGACTATATTCATCTAGCTTCAACTCAGCTGGAAGCACAAAGAAAAGTAAGCATGCATACACGGAGACCATTTCAATTCTCCCTGCTTAACATAGTCTTTTACATTTTATTTTTTTGACTGATCAGCCATGGTTATAAGCATTACTTGTGAAGGCTTCCCTCAATTATGTTTTTGCTTTAGGTAATGGTTTTTAAGTACACATATTTTAGGAGAAAACCATAATAGAACATTTGTTTAGTTATTTCAGATTAAAAAATGTTTCTCCATTTTGTTTTTGTTTTTTTTTTTTAAAGTGAACTCATTTAACTCTTGGGACTCTATGGGATTGTCAGAATTGTAGTGAAGAGAAGGAAAGTAATTACGCTCATGTTGTATAATCTCAGCTTCATTTGCTTTTATATAGTATACAACATTTTATACCTGTCAATTTGCATACTGCATGTGTCTGACGAGCTTATATAGGAAGTATAAAAGAATTAGTGGGCTTGCATCAGCTTCAGAGAATTGCAAAACTTCTACTATTCTTCTTTTCTTTTCTTTTCTTTTTTGTCATTACTATGTCTGTGGGAGAAAATGAATTGAGTTTCCCTAAGGTGCCAGGACTCTTTTTTTATTGACTTGTGGTGATGGAGAGCCTTAGAAGGAACAGTATCAGAATTGAAAACTTGTTAATGTATCTGAAGTAGAATTACAAAAGCCATTAGTTTTTATATCAACTGCCCATGCTACAGTTGGTGATAGTGTTTCATTTCTAACCCATGTTTGTCATTTTTTGTTACATAGACTGCCATCATCCTTAGACTGACTTTAAAGAATAGAATTTAAGTCCTTGAACGTGTCATCCCCTATTAATTCTTTTGTCTTTCTCTGTTAGCATTATGAGTCTCTAATGTTAGAAGCCAAAAGTAGAAAAGAAAATTTCAAACTAGAAGCAATTGAGAAAGCTTTGACTTCAAAGATTGAAGACATCCATAGTAAGCTGGGGAAACTTGGTGACGAAAAGAAGGCCGTGGTAGAGGTAAGGGTTTAGTCTTCTCTGTTTTGCCTTGTGTGATTTTGGATGTTTAAAGCTTGAGAGGAGGGCTACCTGAAGCCATGGCTGATTGTTGTTTTGCTCATTTTTCACATGCCTCATTTTAAATATTACAATCTTGGACATAACAGTAACAGATGTCCCTTCTTGTGGTTGCAGCTTAATCAAACTCTCATCAAGAACCAAGATATAATGCGGAGAAAGGTTAAGGAAATTGAAGAGAGGTATTTTTCCTTGCTGATTTCTCTAGATAAATAATCCCATAGCATCCATAGTCTCATAAAACCTAATTAGTAAAATGAAACAGCATTGTAGTCATAGTTCATGTAAGGGAGGTTGGTCATGAGAGAGAAAGTGGAAACGGACATTCAACAAGATGAGAAAAAAGTGAGAATGGTATCATTAAGAGGAAGTGTTCGCATTGAATGGACTTTTAGATGTGAGGTAAAAAAGGTGAAAGTTGGAAGAAGGAAGAGGAAATACAGCTTTTAATTCAACTATGTGAATAGTGACTATAAGTGACTTGTAACACATAATTAATGGCAAAAGAACAAAAGTCATTTTATGCTGAGTAAGAATTTATCAAATAGTTAATATACTTTCCTTTCACCATACTTGGGAAGGATAATTAAGTTTAAGCTAATTATTAATTGGAGGATGTGGCTAGAAGATGAAGTAGCTTTTGGTATTTTTTATTGAAGTTGTTCTAAAAAAGTGGCGAGATTGAACAAACTCTAATAAGAGAAAGACACAAAAAAGGGGAAAAGGGGAAAGGAGAGTATGCACCACGTATGGAGAAAGTTCCATTAGTCAGTGCTCTCCATAATTTTGTTCCTTTGTTTATATATGCTCCATCTCTAATTTTGTTTTCCTTTGAAGTCCTAGCGCTACTGCTTTAGAGGTTGAACTTTATTGACAGAAATCAATGGTAAAATCTTCATGGTGGTGGTTCAATTTCAAAGTACATTTTCACACACTAAAGAAATTTGAACATTATTCTGTGATGGTTCAGGACTCAAATTTTAATTGATACAGTTCAACATTGAAATTTTACTAATTCCAATTGAAATTCAAATGGTTGTTATACTGCATTATGTTAACATTTCCAACTTCCACAAAATAGAAATAAAAGGAAAAGAAGATACACTAGGCAGGCTTAAAGCTTATTTGAGCTTCGCATGTCAAGCAATGTAGGTGTAGATGCTTTTTAAGTGCCGTAATATGCCTACAACATTTTCTTTGTAGAGAGATTCATACAGCCTTATGAAGTATACTGGTCTTGTCCATCCTCATTGAAGTTATGTGGGCTAGTTTCCTCAATAAGCATTATTATCGATTGTACGGAAACTTTTTCAGTAGATGAGTCCAGTCAGTTAAAGCTGTCAGGAATTTATTCTTCCCTTCTAATTTGACATGAATGAAGGACACATAAGCTTCTGTGCATCTGCAGGAAAACTCTGTCACTGAAGTCGAAGGATGAACAAATACTTGACTTAGAAGAACAGGTATATTCTTTTAGCCTTAAAACTGTAATAATTTGTAGGGTTTTGATATGATATAGTGAAAACTCTGCATGCGCATAGTGGGTTGACAGTAGTATGTCCCTTGTCATCCTTCACAGATTAGAGACCTTAAGGTGTATATCGGAGCCCAGAAAACTCTCGATAAGATGAATGATGAAGATGGCGTCAAGGGAGGAACCCTATTACCAGTGCCTTTGGAGCAGTCAACCTCAGCCAGAAAGAGTAAGAAGCCCAGTCGAAGACGGAAATAAGCAGGTTTCACTTTGTGTGCAGATGCTTGACAAGTAGACGAGAATGGCTTGAATGTGGTTAATTATTTTCACTGTATCGACATTCATTGTAAGGATGAGGGAAAACTACTGTCAACAGCACTTCTCAATGTCAGGTACTTATTAACATTGTAAATATACACACGGCCAAACGATGAAAATTAAAGAAAGACCTTTCCCGGTTTCGTTGTTATGGTTCCACCTATCAAATCAAAGCATTCTTGAAAGTAATACTTAAACTATGTGACAAAATATACATACATTTATATAATTTCTTTTTGGAACTAAATAACAAGTTTATACACCAACAAGAGATGAAAAGGAAATTTTGATTCTGCTAACGGCTCTTTGGTTTTTGATATTGGTATTGCTTCTTCTTTTTCATGATTAAGCACTTCGATTGACATTTTGTTGAATTCCGACTTGTTATAACTCTTATAAATACTTCTTTTACCAAATTGCCTCCCAATGCTATTGCCAATCTCCTTTTATAATTCTTTGCTTGAATGTTTTGAATTAACAATTCTACTCTTATAGAAATTGCTAAATAACTCATTCATATTAAGACTATCTAAAAATATATGAATTATTTTGAAAAGAGTATAAATAATTAATGTTAGGATTTACTTGGACTAAGAAGACTGGGCATTGCAGGTTTTGTAGAGGGTTTGTCGAACATTTCTCAATTGTAGCACCTTCAAGATTACAACTTTTAGGAAATTGCTTCAGCCAATTTTGAGGTCTTGGACCTGCGGTGGATACTTGATTTTTTAATCAACAATTTAAGGAAAATCGGCAATCTAGGCGGTTAAGATATGAATAAATAAAACCAAAATGAAGAATGCAAAAAATAATGACTGAAGGGACTTATTCAATTCATCAACTAATTGGAAAGGATATCCATTCAATACGATGGGCTCGATCCAATTCGTCTAAGCCAAGCCCATGGGCCATGGCCCATCCACCTCTATTAAGCCCAACTTGTATTAGTCGGACGCATAAATGCCCAGAAGCTAGACCATGTCTAGCCTGTAGTTTGTTCATTAGCCCTTAGTTCTCAACCGAGAACTCCTGGATTTCGTTCCCCTCTTTCCTGCCCAGTTTTGGAAAGATGCATGACTGGACCACGTTCAGGTTACTCGTGTGAAAATCACCGATGATCTAGGCTATAATTTGATGATTTGTAATGGCTTCGTGGTTCTGGCATTGATTTAAGACGAAAACAAAACTTCGATTTATGACCAGATTCAATCCCTTTGGTGCACATAGACTGTTTCATGAAATGTCTCTAAGATACGTTAGTGAAATAATTCCTGATCTAGGTCAATTTGAAGAAATTGTAGCATACATTACTTGTTACAACTAAGTCCATTAACATTCAGATTCAATTCTTATTAAAATTCGTTGTTATAACATATATTTTTCTTGTATTTTTGTTATATAATTTCACATACGTTTCTGTGACGTCTTTATGGTCTTCATTGGTGAGGAAATGGCTGGTTAGATTCTCAATTTGCTTTGAACAGGATGAAGGGCTGGAAGAAGTAAGAAGAAAATAATAATAATAATAATAATAATAATAATAATAATAATAATAATAATAATAATAATAATAATAATAATAATAATAAATGACGAAAAGATGTAAGAAAAGAGGAAAGTTGATTTAAAAATAATAATAAGATGGGGTTAGAGTGGGCTTTAATCTATCTATAATAGAAATCGGGCTTAAAGATGCACTTGCTGAAGTTGGAAGAGAAGATGGGCTGGAGCAGTTATCATGGCAATGGGTTGGGCTCAGTAGAGTTAGAATTGGAGGGGGCCGAATATCCGGACCCGGCTCGAGTCCCTATTTTCAGAAAATGATAAGAATTAAGTTTTATTAAAAAAAATTCGAAAAAATGAAAAATTGGAAAATGGTTTGAAACAGAGACCTTGATTAGGTCGTTAAGTTTTAATGCTAGATTTAGCTTAGTTTCTATTAGTTAGTATACATATAGTTTGAAGGGAATTTTAGTAAGAACTTTAATTTAGTTTAGGTTTAGGTAGAGTCGTCTCTGAGAAAATGAATCGGACTCAATTTGAATTTAGCTTGGGTTGTTGCCCCGAGGCTTAATAACAAAGCCATGTGTATTCTTCGCTTGACACTCTAATGGGTCTATTTTCTTATACTTTACTTCTATCTATTGATTGTGATTGTTTACTTTTCATTGATTGTGTACTCATGCATGGACATTATTTAATGGCATAAGTTAATTAAATAGTCAAAAACTATGTGGGTTTGATGTAGGAATGATGGGATAGAAGATAGGTACAGCGTGCTGATCGAGCTTGTCGATCAAAAGGCTGCCGATGGTTTCTATTGCACCTTCAATGACAAGAATTTTTCGCCTGCTGAGGTATCCGCAGTTTTTGCACCTGTTGTTTGCTGAGAGATTTCATATAGTTTATTTTCTATTTCACTTTTCGTACTCTTCGTCTGGACATTCAGGCTGAGGTATGCCATATTCTATTTCTGCACGAAGTGGACTATACGGAATCAGCTGATGTAGCTAGCACGCCCCCTTCGGGCTTTACGGAGCTACCCTCTTGTCCAGTTTGTCTTGGTAAGCCATGCTAGTGCTCCCTTGCTAATTATATTTCCCTTGCAGTGAAACGAGTTTATGGAAAGTTGTTTACAGTTACAACTTTTTTCATTTAATGTCAGAGAGATTGGACACAGATACCAGTGGAATTTTGAGTACGCAGTGTGACCATTCCTTTCGTTGCTCATGTGGTACAAAATGGACTTACTCGTCTTGTCAGGTTAGGCGTTCTTCTGCTGATACAGATTAGATGAATTTAGACTGTAATTTCGCAGCTACTGCCACTAGCGTTCTGTTGATCTGCTGAATGTGGATTAGTTGTTGCTTTTTGATAATTAATATTAGCTATAGCAATTGCGGCAGTATTGTTTCTATCCTGAACTTTCACGTTTTTTCTAATCAAGTCCCTTGTACTTTTAATTTGCTAAATAAAGTCCTCCTACATTTACAAATTTTCTAATCAAATGTCTATTGTGTGATGTGGATAAAATTTTTCTAATGTGGACGTCCATTATATTTTCCAAGTTGCACTTTGAGGTCGTCTACATTGGCTAAATTTTTCCAAACATGTCCACATGGGCATCCGCATATTTTATCGGCACCATACGTCGTCATCGTTGAACAGCCACTTCAGTTGAATTTGGTCGTATTTAGTGTCGGAAAGACTTGATTGGAAAGTTTGTTAAAGTAGAAGGACTTGATTAGGCAAATTAAAAGTATAGAGACATCATTAGAAATAGCATGAAAAGTATATGAATGAGCAGTAGAATTTTCCTTTACTCTATTGTGCTTCCTAAGTTCAGGATTTCTTTTAAATTATCATGAGATTATTTGGAGATTTGGAATAGGTGAATGCTGTGGCTCCTTGGAGTTATTTTTTTGTTGATTATCATATTCTGACACAAGAATCTTTGCAATGTCTCATCACGTGTATTTGATCGATGGTCCTGTCAATCCCATGTCAAATTTCTCGTGAGTCAAAGAGTGACAGAAGTAATAGCAGTGGCCAAGCATGCACAATAAGTTATGCGTGTGCTCCCAAGTACAGGGTGATCATATTGATGTCAAAATTCTGATCTTTGACCTCAAACATATCCTGTCTTGAAACTAAGACGTCAGATGGTCATATTTTACATTTCGAGTGATGTTTTAATATGCTCTGTCCATGTGAATTTGTAGCAAAAATAGTACCTTTAAACTCATGTAATATCAAAAGGTGAAAAAGTGCCCAGTAGGAGAAACATCGACGGACATGTTGATACTAACTTTTGCTTGATTCGTCAATCTTTATGGTTAAAATAGGTCAACATGATGTCCTCCCATGCTGGTGATGTCCAAAGAGTCTTGACTTCGATTTTATTGCAAGGTCCAATTACATTGCTAAAGATGTCAATTACGGCACATATCTTGATTTGATTGCAAGGAATTACCTTTATCAGAAATGTACTTTCATTTTGCAACATCATCAGGGTTGCCCGTCGGTTAACTGATTGTGAATAAGGTTCTGTTTCTGTCCTTTATCAGGTTTGCCGACTATGCCAACAGCAAGATGAGGTGCCATCCTGCTTTATTTGTGGAACAATGGGAAATCTTTGGGTTTTGTCTGATATGTAGTTTTGTTGGATGTGGAAGGTGATAGATCCAGTCATGATGTATTGGAATTTTCGCTCACTCTATGTTTTTAGTGATTAGATAGGCTGTCTTTATTATAGCTTTTCTTTTCTGGCTTTGTAGATACAAAGGTAAGCACGCAATCAGCCATTGGAAAAATACTCAACATTGCTATTCTCTAGATTTAAGAACACAGCAAATTTGGGATTATATTGGGGACACTTACGTTCACCAGCTTAATCAATCAAAAGCAAGGGCAAGCTTTTGGAGATGAATTCATACTGTGAATCACTTGAAGGAGATTGTGGTAGCTGTGGCTGTAGCGAGGATTCTGAAATTAGTGGGGCGCTCTTCAGCAGCAAAATTGAAGCAGTAGGTTCATGTGTCCTCTTATTTGTGTGCTGTGAATATCTTTGTTTTCTGGTTCTCCTTTCCCTGCAAAGATTTGGAGTTTGGACTCAGTTAAGTGAGATGGAAGTTTTGAGGTGCATGATGCTTTTACTGTTTTAGGTACTGACAGATGATAATGAAAGATTCTGTTTCTGGTTTTGTGCTTCACATATTCATTTTGTTGGCCAAATGTCACATGTCCATTATTGGACCTGCAAAATGTATATTACCTCCATTGTAATTATCAGACTTATCTTCGTTTAGTCTGACACTGTAGCTTTACTTTGTTGTAGATTCATGCCGACTATATTCATCTAGCCTCAACTCAGTTGGAAGCGCAAAGAAAAGTAAGCATGCATATACCGAGACCATTTCACTTCTCCCTGTTTAACAGTCTTTTACATTTTATTTTTTTTACTGATCAGCCATGGTTATAAGCACCACTTGTGAAAGCTTCCCTCAACTATGTTTTTGCTTTAGGTAATGGTTTTTAAGTACACATATTTTAGGAGAAAACCATAATAGAACACTAGGTTAGTTATTTCAGGTTAAAAAATTTGTCCATTTTGTTTTCTTTCTTCTTTTCTTTTTCTTTTTTTAAGTGAACTCATTTTACTCTTGGAACTCTATGGGATTGTTAGAATTGTTGTGAAGAGAAGGAAAGTAATTACACTGGTGTTTTATAATCTCAGCTTCGTTTGCTTTTATATAGTATACAACATTTTATATCTGTCAATTTGCATACTGTACGTGTCTAATGAGCTTATATAGGAAGTATAAAAGAATTAGTGGGCTTGCACCAGCTTCAGAGAATGGCAAAACTTCTGCTATTCTTCTTTTCTTTTCTTTTTTCTCACAAATATGTCTCTGGTAGAAAATGAATTTGAGTTTCCCTCAGGTGCCAGGACTCTTTTATTATTGACTTGTTGGGACGGATAGCCGTTGGGCCATCATCGACAAAAAGACACATTCCAAGATAGGTGCAAGTGGTTCCAACAAGAGAATGCAAGGGATCGCGGAACGAAGACGACAAAAAAGGATGGGACAAACTACAAAGAGAATTTCAAGGTACATTCGAGAATTTATGATACAATGTCCAGATTATCCCGAAAATGGATCAAGGGGGGTGTTGGAAATTGGTGATCCATTTTCAACAAAATCTAGAAGCTACTAGCTTAATGGAGAATAAACTTGAAGACTCTCAAGTGTTGAAGAAGCTTCAGGTACTGGACAGCAAGACTACGTGAGCAAGCAGAAGCCACGCATCAAAGAAAATCCTAGAATGAGCTAGAGAAATCTACATGCAATCTACGTGCATGGGAAACACGTGAAGAAGCCACAAGATGATCAAGAGAAGGGGCACATAATAAAATAATATTATAGTAGTTACTGGAGTCTTCAAGAGAGCACGAAGGAACGTGAAACTTGCTAAACTTGGACGTGAAGGAAAAGAAGACAGCCCACAATTATTGACTCCTTAGCCAAGAAGACATGTTGAAGTCAATGGCGGTGGAATTCAGGCAGTGAAGTCCTGGCGGTGGAAGATGTCTATAAATAGGCTTGAATGTTGATCATTTGTGTGTGCAAGGGGAAACCCCCCACCGTGAGTGAGGGGATAACCCTCCACCTTGTGTGTGGGGGTGAATCCTCCACCATGGAGTTCACTGTACCTTCATCAATTAATGAAACTATTTTCCTCCATATTCATGTCATTTATCCTTCAATTATATTATCTTGTCCCTTATCCATTCTCTACAAAATATATCATACACTTGCACACATCACTAACTAAAAACTATAACTACTTCCACACACACACTTCGCACTCACACGCAATCAAAATATTTTTATCATGTTAAAAAATATTTTTGAATTTGCGCGTATGGAAACATGGTTTTGAAATTAGTTATAGTTTTTGGTTTGTAATGTGTGCAAGTGTATGGTATATTTTGTAGAGGATGAACAAAATATGATAATTTGAAGGATAAATGACATGAGATATGGAAGAAATATTTTCATTAGTTGAAGAAAATAGTTTGATGAAGATTGGTGAAAGACACTTTCCATATGGTCATGGTGGAAGATTTTCCCACACAAGGTGGATCTCACACTCTCGGTGGAGGTTTCCCCTCACACACTCTCAAATGATCAAGTACAAGCATATTTATAGGCGTGAATCACCGCCATCCTTCACCGACATTGAGTACAAAAATAATATAAAATTACAGCTGGCTTCTTGTCTTCTCTTGTTGCGACTTCTTCCGCATCTTCCGGTGGCTTCTCAATTATTCTTCATTTTTCTATTCTCTCGGCTGCCCACGTACTCTAGATCATTCTTTCTTCATGGTCAAGCAGCCATTGTTGACTTTCATTTAAGATTTCCCATGCATGCACGTAGAGCTTATTCTCTTGAAAACTCCAGCAACTATTATAATATTATTTTAATGTGTGCCCCTTCCTTTTCTTGATCAGCTTGAGGTTTTTTCACGTGTTCCCATGCACGTAGATTTCTCTTGTTTGTTCTAGGATTTTCTTTGATGCTTGGCTTCTTTACAGAGTCTTCAAGTTCAACTTGGACTCTTCATCTTTTCTTGCATGGACGTGCAATGTTGCCGACTCATTCCTTCTCCATTAAGTTAGTAGTTTCTAGACTTTGTTGAAAATGAATCACCAATTTCCAACAATAGCCTTAGAAAGAACGGTGTATCTGAATTGAAAACTTGTTAGTGTATCGGAATTAGGATTACAAAAGCGATTAGATTTTATATCAGCTGCCCATGCTACTGTTGGTGATAGCGTTTTGTTTCTAACCCGTGTTTGTCGTTTTTGCTACATGGACTGCCATTCATCTTACTGACTGTAAACGATACATTTTAAGTACTTGGACGTATCATCCCCTATTAATTCTTTTGTTTTTCTCTGTTAGCATTATGAGTCTCTCATGTTAGAAGCCAAAAGTAGAAAGGAAAATTCAAAACTAGAAGCAATCGAGAAAGTTGTGACTTCAAAGATCGAAGACATCCATAGTAGGTTGGGGAAATTTGGTGACGAAAAGAAGAACGTGGCACAGGTAATGGTTTAGTCTTCTCTGTTTTACCTTTTGCGAATTTGGATGTTTAAAGTTTGAGAGGAGGGCTGCCTGAAGCCATGGCTGATTGTTGTTTTGCTTGCTTTTCACGTGCCTCATTTTTAACATTACAATCAGATGCAATGGTGTTCACTAGGACGTAACAGTATTAGATGTCGCTCCTTGTGGTTGCAGCTTAATCAAACTCTTATCAAGAACCAAGATATGATGCGGAGAAAAGTTAAGGAGATTGAAGATAGGCATGTTACCTTTCTGATTTCTCTAGATATATCTACATAACGATATATGTCAACTTTGAAACACCGAATATCTTGTGTCAAAACAACCTCCTTAAAAAGAGGTTTCCGTCCACACGCGCACAAAGTCCATGGCTGATGTGTCTTACCATATCTTGTAATCAGCACAAATATTAGAGTTAGTTTCTCAGATTCATTCATGGGCATTCTGCATAACTATGTGTAGAAAATAGTTAATAAATAAAGAAGCCCGTAGCATCCGTAGTTTCATACAACCTAATCAGTAAAATGAAGCAGCATTGGGCTTTTAGGTGTGAGGTAAAAGAAGTAGGAAGAAGAAAGAGGAAATACAGCTTATAATTCAAAAATGTGAATACTATAAGTGAGTTGTAACACATAATTAATGGCAAAAGGACGAAAGCCATTTTATGCTAAGTAAGAATATATAAAATAGTTACCACCCACTGCGGTGGCGTTGTTGGCTCAAGCTTGGTGCCTCCCACGAAAGGTGCCAAGTTCGAATCCCAGCGGCGTTACTTGGTGACTTAACCGCTGGCATGAGTGTGGTGGCCAACTTGCGTTAGCCCCAGGTTCTTCCCGTCGGCTGTCGGCTTTTGGGCTTTCCTAGGTCATCAAAAAAAGGAATATATAAAATAGTTAGTCCTTTCACCAAACTTGGGAAGGATAATTAAGTTCAAGTGAATCATTCGTTGGAGGATGTGGCAAGAAGATGAAGTAACTTCTGGTATTTTTTATTGAACTTCTTCCAACAAAGTGGCAAGACGGGACAAACTCTAATAATTCCAATAGAAGTTCTTCATGGTCGTGGTTTCAAAGTACGTTTTTACACATTAGTGAAATCTGAACATTATTCTGTGATGGTTTGGGACTCAAATTTTAATTGATACAGTTCAACATTGAAATGGTATTAATTCCAATGGAAGTTCAATTGGTTGTTCAAATTGCGTTGTGTTGACATTTAAACTTCCACAAAATTGAAAATAAAAGGAATAGAAGATGCACTCCGTAGGCTTAACGCTCATTTAGCTTCACATGCCAAGCAATGCAGGTGTAGATGCCCTTTAGGTACCTTAATATGCATAAAACATTTTCTTTATAGAGAATATTCATACAGCCTTTTGATATACTCTTCTTGTCCATCTTCATTCAAGTTATGTGGGCTAATCTTCCTTGATAAGCATTATTATCAGTTGTACCGACACTTCCACAATATATGAGTCCAGTCAATTTTAAAGCTGTCAATGGAACTTAGTCTTCCCTTTTGATTTGACATGAATAAATAACACTACGGTTCTGTGCATCTGCAGGATAACTCTGTTAGTGAAGTTCAAGGATGAACAGATACTTAAATTGGAAGAACAGGTATATTTTTGAATCTTAAAACTGTAATAATTTGTAAGGTTTTGATATAATATTGCGAAAAGTCTGTGCGTGCACCAGCAGAGTGTGTTGATAGTAGTATATCTTTTATCATCCTTCACAAAGCAGAGATCTGAAGGTATACATTGGAGCCCTCGATAAGATGAATGATGAAGATGGCATCAAAGGAGGAACCCTATTGCCAGTACCTTTGGAGCAGTCAACGCCAGCCAGAAAGAGCAAGAAGCCCGGTCGAAGACGGAAATAGGCAGGTGTCACCTTGTGTGCATACGCTTGATAAGTAAATTGAGAATGGCACATGAATGTGGTTAATTTTTTCCATTAAATTGGCATTCGTTGTAAATAAGAAGGAAAACTACTGTTAGCGGCATTTGCAAATGCAAGGGGAGGCTAAGGTTGTTATTTTACTGCCCCAGCGTTCTGCAGAACCTCTCTACTAGGGGTTGCGAATTGTGCAATTCCCTGACTTGCCCCAGGCCTCCTCTTCAATTGAGTCTTAGTGTCAGGCGCTTATTGACATTGTAAATATATACTCGGCCAGACGCTGAAAATTAAAGAAAGACCATCGCCAGTTTAGTTGTTACTGTTCCACCGATCAAACCAAAGCATTCTTGAAAGTAATACTTTGAAAATTTATTGTAGAAACACCTTTTTCTCCTCAAAATTGAAAAAGGTCTAGCTCTCAGCTTCAGTTCTTCTATATGTTGTTCTATTATGGTAATATGTTTATAATTTTTTGTCTTTGGAACAAGATAACAGGTTTGTATACCAACCGTAGTTTTAAATGAAATGTCGATTATACCAACTGTCCTCAGTGTGATGATGGTATTACTACTTCTTTATTCGTGATTAAACACATTGATCCATATTTTGTTAAGTTCTGACTTGTTATACCTCACAAAAATACTTGCTTTGCCAAGTTGCCTCCCAGTGGCATTGGCAATCTCCTTTTCTTGTTCTTTTCTTGAAGGATTTGAATTGACAATTTGACTTTCATAGAAATTGATATATAACTGATTTATTCTATGACTGTCCAAAAATACATGAATGATTTCGTGAAAGGTCAAAATAATTAATGTTAGGCATACCGAGAGTACTTTATTGAGAGGTCCTTTGATGCCATCTCCATAAATACAACAGCTTTTAAGCGGCTCTTATTCCCCACTGAACTTAGGTCAAGAACATCCGCTCATAAGGGGGAAAACCAAGTATCGTTCCCATTTGTAAGTGGAACTAATTCCGAATTTTGTGAAAAAGTCCAAAGAAAACGTGTCCGCTAGTTTAACTTTGCTATTGATTCTGCAAATTCAGTCGTTTAGCAGAATGTGCCTTTAAAGGCGCAACATCCAAAATTGCCAAGGGTTGAATCCACTGTATACGAATCAAATCAGATATTCTTGGATTGCACATCCAACTTCTGCGTTCGTTTAAAGTGCAAGCGCTTTGCAATGACAATATAGGCTCATGTGCTGAGAGAAAGTACCCTTTGGTGGCCCATAGCGTAGTAAGGGTAGGGTGATAGGAATATAGATGAGATCAAGAGAGGCTTATCGTCATGCTCCTAACTGCTCCTGTTCATTTGGAAGTGAAAAAATCAAGTCGTCAAACAAACTATAAAAGCTCTGGAAATAGCTGTCTGTCCCCAACGATACAGTGTTTAACCTACTTTTATCATCCTCAAAAAAATGGAAAAACTCCTAAAAATTGCAGTCTAATAAGAAAAACGTCGAGATAGACTGTACTGAAGTAATTACTTTCATCCAAGGTCCGAGTGCTATTGCACTCGAATCGCAAATTCATAAAAGGAACGCAGGAAGAAGATGAAGTTTTCCTTTTGCAGCGAAAGAACAAGAAAGGAGAACCTGCTAAGTGCCAACAAGTGCTACTTCAGCAAATTAAAAGAATAAATAGAATACATAAGATAAGTCCTTTCAGCGTGACGCAGAAGGAACAAGAAAAGAAGCCACCTACGAAAACTAAACCCTCCTCCTATGATCCTTTAGCTTGCTAACTAAAGTCAGATAAACCTGCCTTCACAACGCCTTCTTCGCAACATCCTAATCTCATGTACTTCTTTTTCACTTTCAGTCAGCCTAAATGAATATAATAAAACAAATTATCACCACTAGACTTGAGCAGAAGTCGATTTGGATGCTAATTGTACCACTTTAAGACAGACTGTACCAAACTATGTCCAGAGGAAGACCCTGAGGCTGTAAAATCTACCCTCTGCAGCATCCCTAAAAACTTGAATCAAGTGTGGCTAAGGAAAGCCAGCTCAGCATTCAATGCTCAAAGTTTCACAGGGAGAGACATGGCCTGCACTACCTTTGGGGTTGATCTGAATTGGTTGCGCCAGATGTTGTGCTTGGCTCAGTACCATTTTCAACAGGAGGAGAACCACCCCACTCTCCTTCGGATTCCAATGGCTCAAGCACATAGACGCTGCCGTCGGTAAGCCCTAGTGCAAACTGGTTAGGTTGAGACGGATGTGCTGCAATGACTAGAGGGTAGACTCTCAAGCTGCCAAATACATCAGTGAGGAATGAATAACTTGTGAGACTATTGGAACTTCGCGAATGAGACATGCCATTTTCATAAAGGAATGAGGTTAACTGAGCAGTCATAAACAACTTACTTGGGATTTGGAGGGATATAAGCAGCAGGATTTATACGACATCTCAATCTGAGTGTAGAAGCAGAAAGAACACCGATGCTTCCGTCTTCAAAGCTCACATATATTGATTGGCCATTGCATGAATATGTAGCATCTGTGATTGGAGCGCTAGCTTCTCGAGTATCCCACTAGTTGCGATGAACAACAAATCAAAAAAAGTACATTTGGCACGAAGCAACTCATACTACCTAATATTTCACTAATTTTTATGCAATCAGGATGAGATAAGAGATTGGTTTGCGCCCAACAATAAATATGTTCAATACCTGCTTGAGGCATTCTAGTTCAGGAGCTTTACAAGTGGCGATTTGTGTTTCATGAACCACCAGCAGATGTATCTGATCCACGTGAAATTGAACACGAGTATCAGCAAAAGGAGCTACACCTTGCCCAGTCGGCATCTGCAGAAACTTACTAGCCTGCTTCTCCCATCCATCAGTGCTCCAAACACACAGCTGCGGTGACGATCAACAATTATCAAAGGGCACATCAAAATTGATTCACAAATGAAGCAATAAAAATTTTACTTTGTGTTTTAATATCAGAATAACACCAAGCATCAGTTGTAAGCAACAACAGGTTTTTTTTCCCCCACTTAATGGGATGCGATTAATTTGTCACCGCAAAAGAAGAAGTTTTCTGGAAGGAATTATTCTGCCTATTTAAGGATGCCTTCATGAATTGACGTATGATGAGGGCATAAGCATCAAGATATCCAGAGTGAACATCAACCCTTTTTTCGGAGCAGGTTAAACTACATTTCTCTCTTTGCCCAAAACATAGGCATGTCTACATGGAAAGGAAGATGCAGTAGTGGTCTTGTACCTGAGAGTCAGCACTGGAAGACACGAGAACATTTAAGACATTAGAGAAGGCAAGGCTTGTAATTCTTTTCTGATGTCCTTTTAGATTTGCCTTACACTGAGAAAGCGAAACAGTCAATATCTATAAATTCGTTGTGGATAATGACAAGGTTAACTTTCAACAACAATAAAATTAGGTCTCACCTCATAAAATGGAAAACAACAAATTTGAATAGAGGAGTCCTCCATTCCTATTGCAATAGCATTTCGAGGATCGAACGCCAGACATGTTACGGATGGTGGATGGGGCAAAAATGTTATCATCATCTGGATATTGGCAGGCATAATAGTATTAATAACTTTATAAGTAACAGTGGGACTTATGTCCAAGAGGCGCTTGCCTTAATGGCATCACCCTTCTAGAGAAAGGGAGAGAGCAACTTTGAATATTAGATTTCTGGAATAATAAAGCTCTTGTCTTGTTTTATTTAATCAGTAAGAGCAAAAAGATTACATTGAATACAAAGAAAAGCCCTTGTCTCACTTAGTAAATAAAAAGGCAATGGTCTGGTACCTGAGAATCAGCACTAGAAGACACGAGAACATTTAAGGAAGTCGAGAAGGTAAAGCCTTTAATTATTCTCCAATGTCCTTTTAGTTTTTTCTTGATCTGAGAAAGTGAGATAGTCAATATCCATAACTTCGTTGTGGATAATCACAAGGTTAACTTTCAACGACAATGAAAACAGGTCTCACCTCATTAACTTGAGCACTGTAAATTTGAATAGCGGAGTCCTCCATTCCTATCTCAATAATGTCATTGTTTGGTGGTGGCGGGGGCGTAAATTTTCTCCACGTCTGCATATTAACAGGCAGGATAATATTAACAACTTAATAAATAATAGTGGGACACGTGCCGAGAGGCACTTGCCTCAACGGCATCTCCCTTCTTAGGAAAGGGAGAGCGCAAGTTGGACCAATAGATCTCTGGACAGGTTAAAAAAGCACCGCTTGTTTTCTTTAATCAATAAGAGCAAAAAGATTCCATCAAAGACACATAAATGCCCTTATCTCGCTTAGCAAGTAAAAAAGGACATGCTGCACTTTTGAACAGATAATGCCCATGAAAATCGGAGCAATTGCTTTCATGGACCTCCTAACAATTAGAGCTCAATACGTTTTTATACATGATCGAACCAATTAATTTTAGCTCCCATAAAAATGTGCAGGAAATAGTGCACGCATATTCAGCACAAAGGGGTAGTTCATCATCTTGTGCTTGTGGATAGTGCTACAAAACCGACAAGAGGATGTAGACATTACTTCGGGAATATATTCACCTCAAAAGTCATCATATCGATCAAAGAAATCTCCCCCCCTGATGCCGATATTAGCTGAGAATCGTCCTTTGACAGTGCGAAGCACTGAACTGCATCTTCAGGATTTGCACATGTATCATTGGTCATCAAATTCCCACCAGGCGGTTGCCATAACGGTGGTATTACACTAGTTGTAGCCTGCGAAAAGAAGAAGCAATGTAGTTAACAATACGCTAAACAACAAAAGAATTTGCCTCTTTTTTCCTTACCCTGCCCGTTAAGTTTTGATCACTTTCTTCCCATTTCCAGAGCTTGTGTACAGCGTTCGATGACAATGCCAGAATGGCACAACCCGAGTTTGTATAGCTTAATCTCGGGATCTGTTTCGTTTTACCAGCTTCAGTGGCGACAATCAAATGTAATACCGAAAGTTAAAATAAAATGCAGAAGAAAGATGCCAGAGATTTGGGCACTAATTGATAGATGCAGAAATTCATGCAAAGAGACACTTGGTGACGCTGCCTGCATATTTATCAGCAGAGGCGCATGCACGCACGCAGGCACGCACATATTTATATATACATACTGTATGCTTACATATGAATAGAGCATATGATACACATGACATCTAAATCCAGTTGAAACAATTACCAAAAGAAAAGCGGAACCTTGACTTAAACCGTCTAGTTGTTTATCTATTCTTTTGCCTCTAGTGTTTTGTATATTTAGATTCAGGAGGTAAATTTCCACTCAAAGTTTCTGGGAACTGACAAACTCAAAATAGCTTTCACAAGCTTAGCATTCCCCACAAGCATCAAAGTGGTGCAAGATGATATACTTTGCTTGCCATGTATAAAGCCAAATTCATCCCGTGAAAAATCTGTGTCTTTTACCACATGTAACTGCATGAGAGTCCACAGAACAATCCATATACCAAGCAAAGGCTAAAAAAGTCTCGTTATGCAAATATACCATTACATTCTAAATCAAGAATCATCCGTCTTGCTATTCAACGTTAACTTAAAATTCAGGACCTCCACAGCCTCAAGCATAATTGCCACACCATAACCACAGATTTATTAATGTTGATCTTATCCTTTCCTGTTTGTATAGTTGAAACAATCAGTCAACTATAAAATGCCAAATGAAGATATGACAAAGTCCTTGAGTGCCAAGGTTTAAGAGATAAATCATCGGACCACATGTGAATAAAACTAATAAAGCAAGTGCATTAAATGCCCCCATTCAAATTTATGCTTATCTAGTAGAAACATGACAGATTAATGCGGAAAACAAATGCTGCATAAGAACATCCTAATCTGGATATCATTTACCCTCATAGCCGTAGAGTTATCAGGCAGCCTTATGGACCGGCATTGTGATGGTTCATTGATTTCTGTCGGTTTCCAATTTAGTGATTTGTCTCCTGAGTCATCAGCAATTCCAGGCTTCACATCGGCCATGTTCTCACTGTCCTGTAGAGCTCGAAAGAGAGGATGTGATTGAAAGACGTCCAATAAACATGCATATCCAAATGCAATTATTGCATCATTTAACTAACAGCGTTAGCAACAAATAAAGCTCGTTAAAAACATTTAACTACCTAATGCAGTAATGATACCACTTCCCATACCTACCATTGCTGCCTGATGGTTTTCTAGTTATATGCTAGTGCGTGTAGATGTGCGAGAAGCAAAGGAGAAAATATTTGGTAGTTTGAAAGCGCCGTGTTAACTGCTAATGTGGCGAGATTTTTCCCTTGATATCCACTTAAAAAAATTTACATGTCTTGAATTAAATTAAAAAAGATTGATATGGAGTTTCTTTGAGCGGTGGAATTGTTTCCTCTAGCTTCGTCTTCCTCGTTCGTCCGAAGCCAGCCACTTGACCTCGGACGAGCTGGCATGGCCGATGATGCGTCGGTGACGCTGCTGGCTCTTCAGATCTGGCCGACCATGGCCGTGGCCGTCACCTAGACGAGTGACGCCACTGGCTCTCCAAATTTGGCCGTCCATGGCCGTCGGCATCACTCACGAACCTTGCTCCGCCATGGCCCGCGACACTGTTGGCTCTCGAGATCTGGCCGTCCATGGTCGTCGGCGTAGCTCATCCCGGCGATGCTGTTTAAAAATTGGAAAAGATGTTTCTTTTTCTTATTGTTCCCCTCCATTCTTTGCTTCTTCTCTTTTTTTCTTTTTTTTTATTGTCTCCTTTCTTGTTACACGCTCTGTCCATGGCCGTCTGCAACTTTGAACGCCGTCTCTTAAGGCGACCTCTAACGGCGGTCATCGCTGCAGCTCGAGGTGATGTCACGACCTTCGCCACGGCCAGATCTGGACGCTCGGCCTCCATTGCCATTGAGCCTCTAGATCTGGAGGTGATGGCCTTCCACGGCTGCCAAGCTCGACGTTGTGACCGAAATCTCGGCGGCTTCTCGGCGGTCATGGAGGAGCCGCCGAGCTCGAACAGTTTTTAAGGCAGACGATATCTGGCGTAGAGTCGAGCTCGACCAGATTCGGAGGCGGCCATGGACGAGTTTGAAGCAAGTGAAGGTTGACTAGATCTGGTGCGGCGCCGAGGCCACGACTCAAAGATAGATTTTTCTATAAATAATTTCTAGTCACAAATAGATTTTTCTATTTTTAATCCATGAACAAGAAACTAAGCAAAGATAATTTCTAGGCGGCGACTATCAATTGTTGGAGAGCGACGGGCAGGCGGGTGGTTAGCAAGTGACAGTCGCGCATGGCAAGAGCAGGTAAAGAGAAAAAATTTTATTTTTGTTTTTGTTCTAGAAATTTAAAAATATATATTTACTATTTATATTCTAAGTTTATTTATTAACTAAAAATTTGTTCGGAGATATAAAATTATATTGTAAAACGAATTTTTATTTTAAATTTATTTTTGAGAATAAAAAAATAGAGACCCAAATGTGTTTGCTTTTGGACAACCCTAAGCCTTTTCTATAAGCTTGCATCAGTGGTTAAGACATGCAAAAATCTTTGCTTGAGTCAAAAATATTTTTAAGGCAAGTATTTTTGCCACGCCGAAAGATAATTTTTACGAATTTTTCTACACAAAACTTTAGATAATCCAGCCAATTTTTTTTTTTTTATATAAAAAAGGATCCTTCTAGACTTCTCTACCAAATGCACATCTAAAAATTGGATCAAACATTTTAATTCTACCACCGAAACCCCTCTATTGCCTGGGTTTGCCCCAACAGTAACATTACCAAAACTAAATATCGCAGTTGTTGGTGGCAATACAAAATTGAAGACATTTAGCGAGCTCATCTCTATAAAGTCAGTGTGCTCTTGAAAAAACTTACCTTCATAAGAGGGCCAGGAGTGATTCTAGAAGCATCAAAAGGCCAATTGTCCATTGTCCTTAGCAACCTAATCCCATCAGCATTTGCTAAAATTTTGATACTATTGTCACTTGTTGAGACTGCTAATATAATTCCTTCCTTGTTAAATCTAATACAAGGTGAAGCCTGCAAATTTAAAGAGCAAGTTTAATGGAAAGGTTTAGCTAATTCAGTCAGATTAAATTTACAATAATGAATTACCGGCAATCCACTGTCAGCATTGGTACTTGTCAAAATATTGTTATTGTCCATATCCCAAAATTTGACCATGTACTCGTCTCCAACAGCCAAAAATCTATTTTTGGCAGTATCAAACTGCACAAACCCACTGGATCTCTTTCCAAGTCCATGATAAGTACGCTTGACAGCCCCCTCACTTTCATTCCATTCAACCAGGTATGACTCTCCTTCTTTATTGGTTCCACATAAGAACAACCTATAGCCAAATAAAATTGCTAAAATAGGTTATCTCAATCAGAAAGAGAGACACGGGATAAAATCAAGCTTGAAATGCAATGTTGATGGCCTGAACCTTGTTCTATCAGTGCTGTATGCCATCTTGGTAAAAGAGTGACTCGGTGCATCACAGTCAACTCTTGACCCCATGTTGTCATAAAACCAAGCCTTAATTTTTCCATCTGTTGCTGTTGAGAAGATGAACTAGACAATAAAACAATCCCACAATCAATTTCAATAACATGTCCAGATAGAGCACATCCACCTAAAGCTCTAATAGATATAATAAAATATCTTTATAATAAAGTGTACACAATCATAATTCTTTAAAAAAAAATTAAAAAGTCATCCACAATTGCTGCTTCACCCATGCACAATAAACACCAATCTATTATTAATTTAACCAATCAAAACTGGAGGAGAAACTAAGGGAGAACAAATAATGGAAGGAGAGCAATTTTCCTTCTGAACTTATATCAAGAAGGAAGTTATTGTTACGAAGACCTTTACCCAGTTGTCGATGCTTAGTAGCATTGCCTGAAATAATCAAATTTGCAGTTTAATCTTTGGACCATGTCACCATGTTTAACAAGCACATTCTAATCAAGATAGGTCAAAAGTCAAAAGACTTGAAAAATCCTTGAAATGAACAAGGTCTATTAAAACACAGATTCACACTTCTTATACAAATTGAATCAAATTTTTTGACCTAACTGAGTTTTAGCAAACAAAGTCCAATGAATGGTCAAGCGTACAGCCGATTGGCCATGCTTGCAGCGTGTCCTTGTTAGTACACAAAATAGACTAGGTACCTGAATATTTTCTCTGTTGTGTGGAAAAATTGAATATACGGGTGCTTCATGACCCTCGAAAGTATGTTGCTTAGCCCCGATCCACGCATCCCATACACCTTGACTACTAGCTTAGTTAAAGGGGATCAAATAGTAGAACATTGTAACACTAAGGAAAATAATCAAAATATACCTTGATCAACCTGTCCTCTCCACAGGTCACAACACATAATTGTTTGTTTGGACATGAAAAGGCAAGATCATTTACACTTCCAACATGAGCCTCGAGCTGTATGAGACATTAGATTAGAATCAAAAATCAAGTTGAACTCACATTTAGGTGGCAATTGTCATCAGAATAGAGAAGCTTAATTTTTTTCTCCTTGTTTGGCAACAAACCTCAAGGTGATTCCTTATGTCATCACCACCATGATGTGAGTATATGTGCACCATGTGTTTGGAATAAGCAACACCTAAAGCAAACACCACCAATCATCAGTAGTAACAACATATGAACTCTTCTTCTTGAAGATATTGCAATGAAGTCCGGTTCTTGGTGCTTTAGTTTTTTCACCAATTTGCAAGCATGTATTGCCTAATTACTTAAGTTGATATACAAGTAAAACTAACATCTATGCATACCGAAAAGGATTCCATCAGGGCTCCACATTACACGGTTAACAGATGTTGTGTAGTCATTGGCCAGAGAAGCCTACAAAGAATCAAAACCCATAATCACATGTCCAAAAACAAGACACCATTACTTTATTTAAATTTGAACTTCTATACCTGCAGCACCATTGAACATGTTCCCAGATTCCAAACCTTGAATTTTCTCACAGCAATCCTCGCACCACTGTCTACTTCCCATACCATGACATCGCCCATATTTGTTCCCACTAAAAATTATTGATGCAGAAAATTTGAAGAATCATATCTCATGGTTTCAAATAGTTAAAGATAGCATCAAAAGGACAATGAAAAGCAATCTTCCAAACACCAAAGCACAAACTTATGGCCTACAAGGGGAATAAGTATATCCAACTAAAGGGGACAAGTACACTAGAAGTGCCAAAAGTTATAAACGCCGCTCATTTTAGTGTCAAAAGTTTTCACTGACTAACATAAATGCTAAATTGGAGAAAAAAAAACAATCACTTAAGTGCTAATGGTAAGAAATTCCGACTAAATTGATTTTGCGTCATTTATAATTAAATTTATAATATGACTTGGCAAATTTTTAAAAACTCTAGTCCATGTGGCTTTTCCACGTGGTGTGCTTAGTACTGAAGTGATCACTTTTTTCATAACGATTGATATTGAAGTGATCATTTTAAATAAAATTTGGCACTCAAATTATTACTTTAAATAAAATTTAGCACTCAAATGATAATTATTTATAACTTTTGGACGACGTCATTTAAGGATTATATGTTGACGAGACATGCGAACGAGCCATGTAGAATTGAGAAATTAATAAAATATAGTCACGTCGAATTTCCGACAACCCAAATCGGAGTTAGCATTCAAATGATTGTTTTTTTTTTTTTAAGTGGCACTTAAGTGATTGAAAAAAAAAACTTTGACACTAAAGTAAGCGCCGTACACAACTTTAGCACTTTTAATATACTTATCCCCAATTGAAGATAAAGCGGAAACATAGTCTTCATAGAGTAAGAAAGAAGTGCTAACCAAGCAACAAAATTTGTTGCACTGGATGGAAATCCATACTCTTAACAAGTGAACCTTGACTTAGGGTAATGACTACATTTCTGGGCAAGTCATCTGAAGAATAAGAACTCTGAACGAGGCTCTGGTAGTTGTACGTGACAGGCAGAATGTTTACCGGCAAATTTTTCACCTAATAGAATGTCATAAAAATTACAAAACGAGTGAGTCCTTTAGAGAATAGATCAAAACCATGACACTCAAAAGATGCAAAACTCATTCGAGAACCGCTCTTTTATTAGCATACTAAGCACAATGAATGCATGATGGAGAAGATGTAATCAACACTTACCTAGTCCACACTCCTCATTAATGCTACCAATATTGGCACAGGCTATTTACATGACAATACCAAATACGAAAAACACAGACACAACCAAATATGACACATCACCATACATTTAGATATTTACATGTTTTTGTCTAATTCAATGATTTGACATGTCTAATAGAAGTCATGATGAATTGACACGATCACAAACACAATTAAGACAAGCAAACACAAATTGACAACCTTAGCCCCTTTGCTCCATTTTCTCTCCATTAGACTTCCTTGTAATCCTTCCAATCCCCAATTATTTCATTAGGTTAACATCATGAAAGTTAAGGGTATCTAGAAACCTAAAAAACTAAAATTTCTTCTTGTCAGGTGGTATAGGGCTCATCTCACCCCAAAACCTAGCTTAAAGGGTGAGGCTTTCCCTCACATTTATAAACTAACCACCATCCCTTTCCACAATCGATGTGAAATAGCCCCAACACTCCTAAAGATTCTCAATGCATGATCATATGCCGCAATAGCACAAAAGTGAGAGCACTTTTAGAAGGTTTCCGTTCAATGGCATGCAAAAAAAGATAATTAAGAAAGAGAAATGCAAAAGAACGGGCGATATATTCCAACTTCACTTTATAATTTAAGAAAACCCAAAATCCCCACTTCCAAGAACTGAATACTTAACATAGCAAGAAGTACATGTAACAACTCTGAGAGATCTAGTTATGAACGTTGAGAAAAGCATTCCATACATAACAAATGATAGATCACTCTATAAAATACTTTTCTTTGTAGACGGAACCATCATTTAATAATTGAAGAACGATAAAGAAAAAGCAAGATGAAATAAGTACTTCATATGAGATTCCAAAAGGTCTTGATCTCTTCAAAACATGTTCAGAATCTGCCATTTGGTAGTCCATGGCTGAGTTGTTGGCAGGAGGAGTCTTGGAACGCTTTAAGAGAACTGTACCGAAAGACAAAAAGTAAATAGAATGCCCAACTAACAACTTGGACCTTTGGAAAATACAAAATCAAGTTTCGCAGCTTTTCTACAATGTGTTATAGAAAGGTTTGGGAGGCATTCAAGCCAATCAGAAAAATTGAGTTTCTTGAGAAAGTTTAGTTGAGAAGGATTCGGTGATTGCGGAATTTGGTAGGTGATACCTAGAGATAGTACGCGAGAGTGCAGTTCATATAGTTTTTGATGCTTGTCTAAATCAAGATTGTTTGGTGAAACCAATTGCCCATTATTACAAGTTGGCCCTTCTAGATTTTTCCATCCCAAAGCTCTCAACTCTTGAAGTTCTGCCAATATTCCCCGGTCATCAAGTAGTTCTATTAAAGGAGTTTCATGAATGTCCAACATCCTCAAGTTCTGCATATTTCTAATGCTTTCAGGTAATTCTTCAATGGCGGAGGATTTCAAATGCAATTTAGTCAATGATGTCAACTTTCCGATCGAGTTTGGGATTTGTCTCAACGAGTAGCATCCCATCAATGACAAACAAGATAGAGACACAAGGGAGCCTATGGAGTCTGGAAGTTGAGCAAGTTTTTCGCATCCGCTTAGATCAAGTCGAAACAGAGATGTTAAATCACCTATTGAGTTAGGCATGCGGGCTAACGATGCACAATAAGAGGCATCTAGAGTCTTGAGCTTCTTTAAAGATCCAATGGATTCAGACAATTCTTCAATGGCCATAGATTTCAAACACAACACAGTCAATGATGTCAACTTTCCAATCAAGTCTGGGATTTGTCTCAAGGATTGGCATCCCGACAATAACAGCTGCGATAGACACACGAGGGAGCCTATGGAGTCTGGAAGTTGAGCAAGTTTTTTGCATCCGCTTAAATCAAGTCGAGACAGAGATGCTACATCGCCTATTGAGTTGGGCATACGGGCTAACGATGCACAATAAGAGGCATCTAGAGTCTTGAGCTTCTTTAAAGATCCAATGGATTCAGGCAATTCTTCAATGGCCATAGATTTCAAACACAACTCAGTCAATGATGTCAACTTTCCAATCGAGTCTGGGATTTGTCTCAAGGATTGGCATCCCGACAATAATAACAATGCGATAGACACACGAGGAGCCTATGGAGTTTGGAAGTTGAGCAAGTTTTTTGCATCCGCTTAAATCAAGTCGAGACGAGATGCTACATCGCCTATTGAGTTGGGCACACGGGCTAACGATGCACAATAAGAGGCATCTAGAGTCTTGAACTTCTTTAAAGATCCAATGGATTCAGGCAATTCTTCAATGGCCATAGATTTCAAACACAACTCAGTCAATGATGTCAACTTTCCAATCGAGTCTGGGATTTGTCTCAAGGATTGGCATCCCGACAATAACAGCTGCGATAGACACACGAGGGAGCCTATGGAGTTTGGAAGTTGAGCAAGTTTTTTGCATCCGCTTAAATCAAGTCGAGACAGAGATGCTACATCGCCTATTGAGTTGGGCACACGGGCTAACGATGCACAATAAGAGGCATCTAGAGTCTTGAACTTCTTTAAAGATCCAATGGATTCAGCAATTCTTCAATGGCCATAGATTTCAAACACAACTCGATCAATGATGTCAACTTTCCAATCGAGTCGGGGATTTGTCTCAAGGATTGGCATCCCGACAATAACAGCTTCGATAGACACATGAGGGAGCCTATGGAGTCTGGAAGTTGAGCAAGTTTTTTGCATCCGCTTAAATCAAGTCGAGACAGAGATGCTACATCGCCTATTGAGTTGGGCATACGGGCTAACGATGCACAATAAGAGGCATCTAGAGTCTTGAGCTTCTTTAAAGATCCAATGGATTCGAGCAATTCTTCAATGGCCATAGATTTCAAACACAACTCGATCAATGATGTCAACTTTCCAATCGAGTCGGGATTTGTCTCAATGATTGGCATCCCGACAATAACAAATTGCGATAGACACACGAGGAGCCTATGGAGTTTGGAAGTTGAGCAAGTTTTTCGCATCCGCTTAAATCAAGTCGAGACGAGAGATGCTACATCGCCTATTGAGTTGGGCATACGGGCTAACGATGCACAATAAGAGGCATCTAGAGTCTTGAGCTTCTTTAAAGATCCAATGGATTCAGGCAATTCTTCAATGGCCATAAATTTCAAACACAACTCAGTCAATGATGTCAACTTTCCAATCGAGTCTGGGATTTGTCTCAAGGATTGGCATCCCAACAATAACAGCTGCGATAGACACACGAGGAGCCTATGGAGTCCGGAAGTTGAGCAAGTTTTTTGCATCCGCTTAAATCAAGTCGAGACAGAGATGCTACATCGCCTATTGAGTTGGGCATATGGGCTAACGATGCACAATAAGAGGCATCTAGAGTCTTGAGCTTCTTTAAAGATCCAATGGATTCAGGCAATTCCTCAATTCCTATGTTTGATAGGTCTAGCTGAGTTAACGATATAAGAGAGCCTATGGATTTTGGAAGTTGAGCAAGAAGTTCACAATTTGAAGCATTTAAATTCTCTAGCTTCATCAAACAACCTCTTGAAATTGGAATCTCTCGTATATTAGTTTCATTTATGAGAAGTTCCCTCAATTCTTCCATTCTACCAACTCCTAGCGGTAGTTCCTTCAATTTATGACAATAACTAACATCCAAGGAGACAAGGGTCTTGATGTCCTCAATAGAAGGATGAATCTTTTCTAGACCCTGACAATCTTCAAGTATCAAAATCTCCAAGCTCTTGAAAGCAGACAAGTCAGGAGTTGCTCTCAAAGCACAATTCGAAAGGTTGAGAACTTTGAGCTTTGTTGCCATCTGAAAAAAAGAGAGATTACCATTTTGAGATTGGACAAAAAAAGAAATACTTGTGCTTCATACTCCATCACGGCTATCTTATTTAATTTTAAATGTTTCTTTTCGCAGTGTATTTCCTAAGCCGGTATATAAACGTTTTTTTAGTATATCATGGCAAAGAGAACGTTAGAGATGTATAAGTGTAACTACAATTATTTGGAAATAAAATTTTATAGAAAATATAATATTTAGTTTTTTTAAGTTGTGACTATGTTGTTATTCATTGATTAGATATATGCAAATTTTATTATCAAATTGCAAATGACAAAGTCAAATGGAAGAAAAGAGATGCATTCATTTGGTGCCATGTTTTCCTTCAATATTATGAAATTAAAGAGAAATGGCTACTTTCATTATGAAAAGCAATTTTTAAATGTTATATGTATAAGATAAAACAAGGTTCTGTATTAAAAATATTTAAATCCCATTTCAAGGATAATTTTATTACTCATATACCATTACTACTTTACAAATGTGTTGTACGGTGACTTCAACAATCAACAATAATAATGAATAAATATTGTGTGCAACAAGTCAAAGTAGTTCACAAATTATTTCCATCACTCTAAAAGTAATAATGAATTTAGAATTTTAGTATGTATGTAAAACACAAGTCACTGTGAGGGTTCTTTTTTCTCCATGAAAGAAGATCCACATATAAATATAACAAGAATTGCTAAAAAGACATACTTTCATGGGGGAGAAATTAACTAGAAACCATACACAATTTAGATTAAAGTTAAAATAGGCACAATATTGTAATTATATTTTTGATAGATGTTAATTAGTACAACTAAAAAAGTTTTTATTAGTAGGTCTAATGTTAAGCATGACAAGTTGTTAAAATATCAAGAGGCATAAACTTCTAACATATTTAAGTGCCTATAAATTCCCCTTATGCTTAGAGGAAAATCCATTGTATGAGAAAAGATTTTCAGAAGAAATAAAGGAGAACTTGGTGCAATCGGGGCCATTGATAACATGTAATTATTTATAAGAGATATGCATTCTCTACATCTTACTTTTAGTGGGGTCCATCCTCCCCAGTCCTCCGAAATCTGACTATCCCTCAAGTTGAGCACAATTAATTTCTTTGGGTGAAATTTGGCCTCTTCAAAATCCAAGCAACAATATCCCCATTCAAGCCATCTTAATTGAGGAAGTAAGTTCTGAAAATCTCCAGTAAGATTCACACCGTTCACTTGAAGGAACCTTAAGTTGGTCAATTCTTTGAAGTTCTCGGCCGAGTAGCTTTCTCTCCTATCATATTTGTTGAGACAAAGGGCCTCAATTTTACCAGTGCCCTACAATTGAAAAACATTGTGGATCATAGTATTGGATGATGGGGTGACACTAAATATATAAGAAAAGATGTATTATTTCAAATTTGTTGTCATACTATTATCATGTAGGTTCTTGCCTTCAACTTCATGACGTGATAGATTGTGGTTACATATTACTTATCTAATCTATAAAAAAGTGAAGCTCAAGAGGTGGTCCCTAAATTTTCCTCTACCAATTATGCCCTTCACAATTTGCATGTTTTAAATTCCCAAAAGTTGCTTCCTTTCAGAATTACAATAGAAGGCCTCTCTTCATGCACAAACTACCTCAAATATATCTATCAAATCTCATGCCCTTTATTTGGGAAACAACAAAACCCTAACTCATATCCTTTATATGTGGAACAACATGGCTCTTATGGTTCGAATACATCTGTCAAACTTGACATCAAAACATGTATCAATACTCAAGAATCCTGATTGTAGAATCCCCATCTTTTTCTTATTTATCTTGTTTGCGATTCTCAATAGCAATATGAAAACAAGGATTCCATCCCAAGAAGTATGCACGTGTGTTTTTCATTCATTTCTTATCATGTGTTTTTTCAATGAGTGTTTTTCATTACATGTGGAAGAAAACATATATCAAATGTTATATAAATGATTTTTACTTCTCATTTAATGACAATAGATGTTTACTACTATCTATTCATTTTGTGTTGATTTTGTTACAGAGAAATAGCAATCATCCAATTTTTTGTCTAATTTGCCCATAGATTTATAAGACCTTGCTAACAGACAAATTGGACATGAAGATTAAACATATTATGTTAATATTACTTCGTGCAAGCATATGGTTGTGAAGTTGTTTAGTTTTATTACTAATTATCATTCTTTTATAAATTTCTAAAAAAGTTGCAAGTGTAAAGCTATGTTATCATTCAAACGTAATATTTGATGATTCTCTCTATAAAAATAAGGTCATTTATGTATTGCTAAAATACTTAACTTCTAAGTTTAGTAAGGAAAAAATTTAATTTTATAATACTTCAAAATTGAATTTTCATAATTATGGGATTGAAGATGTATGTTTGCTAATAGATGTTGTTGAAACTACTTGGTTCTCAAATCAAATTATAAAGGTATTGTTAGAAACATATCATTGCAAATTTATATTCTTAAAGAAGTACAATGTAATGTTGTAAACAAATCTATAATTTTATCTCTAATTTATTTTTCTTTTACACTTTTCATGAAACCGTGACTTGGGAATTAATTTTCAGATATGTTTATGTATACATAAATATCAGGATCATGATTATTTGTTGGGAAGTGCTCATTACTCTTCTAAACGAAGTCATTTAGTTTTATGGTCTTTATTCTTGACCATACACTATTTGTTGAATGATAAAAGTAGGATCTCCAAAATAATATATTGCTAATATTATTTACTTCATGAAAATAGTATATTTATTTTAAATAACGTATATAAGTAGAGGTTCCATCCATACTTTCATTAACGAACATGCCTATTCAAAGTATTACATTTAAAGATGCGTCACTTTTTGAATTTTTTAATGATTAGTTAGGCTCCATGGATTATATACACAGTCCGTTTGTTATTCTACTAACGTTTCTCTGAATTCTCGAATTTAAAATAGACGTAGCCATCAATTAGTGTCATTGACTTTATTATTGCATGAAAAGACATTTCTCTTCAAAAAATGACATTTAAGAAATAGTACATTATTCATATTTTGATTAATAGACGCCTTCCTTGGAAGTTACATACTTGGACCATATACTCCTCTTCACATTTTCAGTGGCATATTTGTAGATGACTTTATCTAACGGTTCATGTATTATATTCAGTTCTGTGTCTTTGCACTTAGTGGTATCGATTAATAGTATTCACTTTTTTTATGTTTAAATTAACAGACACCATTTTTTTTTAGAAAGGGTAAGTTTGAGTAGGCAAGTTTCTTTGTATTTTCAATAGTAATTTAGAAGGTATTTGTTTTGAAATAGTATGTTTGTTATGTGATTTGCGATTCATCTTCTTTTTGCATTTAAATACATTGCATGACCACATGAAATCTTAAACAGACTCAACTTCACTTTTTCAGTAAATTCTCTTACATAGAAATTCTTTCTTTTTTAAAGATGAAATACATGTGATATGTCCTCGGAGCCATGCCATTACTCATAACTCAACAATTTTCTGGCTAACTAGAAAAATGGAGAAATGCCTCTTCTCACTTGCAACGCCCATTTATTCTTAAAATTGAATGCCCTTCCACATTGTGTCCCTGTCGACACCTTATGCAACTATATGTTAATATTCCTTAATTACTTACATTTGTATTTCCACTTCTTTGTTTTTGTTATTAACAACACATACTTCTTTATGCAGCTTCTTTTGCTCTTTTTTTTTTTTTTTTGGGTGACAACTTCTTTATATTGCGTCTTCTTCTTATATTGAATGGAAAGAATGCTTAGATTCTCTATTTTTCTAGTGTTGTAGATCCTAATAGTAGGAGAAGTCTTGTGCTGTGCACAAGATTTAAGAGTTTGCATTTTTTACGGTAATCTAGTATCTCATTAATTTTTAGGATTAATTAGAATGTAAGTATGTGATTACCAAATAACCTTTGCCATTTAGTTTTACACATTTATACGCTTTATTTACATATATATTTTATAGCAATGGATTATCACTTGTACATTTAGATTATTAAAACATGAAAGGTTCTTTGTAATGACTATATAGTATACAATGTTTACTCGCAATGAAAGTTATTGCAGCCATTATAATTACTATCACCCGGTTGTGTAGTAGCTATTATTACCGGGCCATAGTAGCTATTTCCAAAATACACCTTTTTTTTTTCTTTCACTCTATCAATGTTATAATATTGACTATAATCAACGTACATATTAATTATAACTAAAATCATTTATAGTATTATCTAATAATAATAACAATTTATACTTATCTTGACTGTAATCACATATTATATCATTAATAAATAGAATATTAAATAATAGGCAAATATTCGATGAAATAGTGATTATGTTATCTTGATAATTCATTATCACTTATTAGGTTAAAATTATTTATAATATACTAATTAGCACAATATTAGTGGCTTCTTATTAGGTATGGTTATCGAAATATTTCATAAGTTAATATTATATATTCATAATAAAATGATCATGTTAATTACTAATTATATTAATTATTGCTTAATTGTGCAATAATTTTTATGTCAATCTTACTATTAATTATGTAACAAGAAATAGTTATGTTCATATATCACATTCCATATGATTAAGTTTAAATCATGATCACAAATTAATTATTGAATGGTTAAAATTCATATGTTAAATTGTAATTATCCATAATCACAATTTATTTATGACAAGCTTTAGAAATACTATAAATAAAATAAACCATCATAGAAGAAAACAAGTATATGTTCGAGGCATCTATTAAATGACTGCCTACATTTCTATAATAAGTATAACAAAATGTATAGTAAGTTACGACTATTATGATTAAAAAGGTGTATGATGATGGTTACGACTATTATGATTAAAAAGGTGTATGATGATGATGATGATGATGATCATCATCATCATCATCATCATCATCATCATCATCATCATCATCATCATCATCATAATAATAATAATAATAATAATAATAATAATAATAATAAAGTTAACATGCTTTACAACAGGTGAATATAATAAAATTGTCCATGAAAGAAGGAAAGGGAATATATTGTTAGTGTTCTATTATATGACTCCATATATATAAGTGATGGCTGTTAAGATTAAAAAGTTCTATAGATACTTAACATGAGAAACATTCTGTTTATTTCATAAGCGAATCATATTAACAAATCAATAAAAAATATATATATAACAGGATAGCTCATATTAAATAAGTTAATATTATAAACGTACCAAATATGTGCTAAATAAAATGCTTACTAAGAGTTGAAGGATGTTGAAATTAGCATTATAACGTAGTATCAATTTATGACAAATAAAAAATGGAGGGAAAATTTTCCAAAAAGTCCTAAACTTATTATATTTTTGCCAATTCAGTCATAAACCTTTCAATTTTGCCAATTCATTTCTCAATTTTTTTTTACTTCTTGCCAATTGAGTTCATTCGGCCAATTTTAGCTGGAAATTGTTGACGTGGCCGGTTGACATTGAGATGGTACTTTTTAATAATATTTTCATGATTTTTTAATTGCCCTCCCTGGATCTAGCCAAGTAAGGGCTCACCAACCCTCCCTCGCTTTTGTTGGCAAGGGTCAGCCGACTCTCGCTTGTGGCTGGCGAGGGCTACCGACCCTCGACTATGGCCAATAAGGGCTGCCTAGCAACTCTTGCTAGCCCTAACGCAACCCCTTCCCCACCCCCCCCAAAAAAGAGAGAGAGAAGTAAAAAAATAAAAAATTCAAAGAAATTATTAAACAACCCACATCGACCATCCATCAACGTTAGTAATTTCTTTGTCGAATGAACTCAATTGGCAAGAAGTAAAAATGTTTAGGAAAGAATTGACAAAATTGAAAGGTTTATGATGAACTGGCAAAAGTGTAATAGATTTAAAACTTTTTGGATCATTTTCCCAAAAATGGATTAAAAAAAAATTACGTACCATGATAGTACATGTTTAACAAATAATGATATGATCATCAACTAAATCTTTGAGAAATAAGATGCTCACTAGGAGATAAATGACGTGGAAATAACTGTAAAACACGACAGCATATATTTGCCAAAGAAATAGGATTAATAGAAAAATTATCCATCGTCACTAAAGAAGTACTCCACGAAAAGCCTAAAGGACAAAAATAATATTTGCACATACATCATAAATGATTTGAAAGGCACATTGGCAAATTGGGGGTGTTAACTAACGCTTGACAACAAAGGGCTCAATTGCACAAATTGTGAAAGACAAAGGACAGCATTGAGAGGCCTTAATTGTATTGAAAAGTTTAAAACTGAATTGATTGTTGTATAATACATTTAGAACTTTTTGAACAGATATTCCCATCGCATGATCTTATTGAACCTCAACTTCACGTGTATTCTAAAATTCTGCTACACAATTTCCTTCTTTTGCTAGAGATGAAATTCATATCAGAAATCCTTGGAGCTATGTCATTAGTCATAACTCAACAGGGGACCTTAAACAAAGGAGAAAAGCCTCTATTCAGATGCAACGCATGTGTAATTTTTATTGGTAAAATATAGAATGTTTTCCATTTCGCATCCGCCGGAATAACCTTCTCATATTTATTCCTAAAATTGAATGAACTTCCGTAGTGTGTCCCTTCGACAAATAATTTAACTATTTATTAACATTCCTTAGTTACTTCATTTGTCTTTCCACTTCTTTATTTTTATTTCTTAATAACACATACTTCTTTATGCAACATCTTTTACTTCTTTTTTCTTGGTGATAACTTCTTTGTGTAGTGTCCTCTTTATAATGCAAGAAAAGAATGTTTAGATTCTCTACTTATCAAGTGTTGTGGATTGTAATAATAGTAGAAGTCTACTATAATATAATATCTCGTATTATGGAGGATTAAGTAGAATGTGAATACGTAATTAACTCAATATGAATAGACTACCTTTTGTTGACAAGCTTTAAAAAAGAGATAAAAAAAAATACGCATGGATCAAAAGAAGAATGTGAGATGGTGAGTTGTATGAGTATGTTGCTGGGTACTTTTGCTTCATTCCCAATTATTTCATCAATCGTTTGACATGTGTCCAATTAATTTCTTAAACCAATCAAGACACATGAAATGGGAAGAGCTAGAGAGAAATGGATCGGAGCGATAGAGCATTCCATTCGTATTTGATGGATGAGTATAAGTCATTGACCATCTCCAATTTTCGCAAATTGGTCAAATTTAAGACTAATAGAGAAAAGTGAGATACTGAGACTAGAGTGAGCAGCAGAAAGTTATGGCTCTATTACTTCCATCTAAAATGGCAAAAGATAGTTTCAAGTGCCAAAAGTTGGCACAAAGGGATATTTAAGTACCAAAAGTTACGAAAGTGACACTTAAGTGCCAAAATCGGAGCAAAATGGATCACTTAAGTGCCAATCCGGCCAAAATGCTAATGTGCACAATTTTCGGCGAAGTAAGTGCAAAACGGCGTCGTTTTGCACGCTAATGTAGCTAGACAATACAAAAACGTCATTTTGGTGCTAATGTGGTAAAAAATTAATATAAAAATTAATTAAAATTAATTTTAAAAAAAAAGGAATGAGGCAAACGAGGGCTGAGTCCTCGCCGTCGGGAAGAGCCAGCGACAGAGGGGGGGGCAAGGCTCGACGACCCTAGCCGACCGGCGGTGAGGGCCCGCGAGCCCTCGCCCCAATCTGGGGGGAGGGTCACCGACCCTCGCTCGACCGCACCAAGGGCTGCCCCCAGCGAGCCCTCGCCCCGATCTGGGGGGAGGGTCGCCGACCCTCGCTCGGCCGCACCAAGGGCTGCCGCCTGCTGGGGGTTGGGGCAAGGACTTGCGGGCCCTCGCCGCTGGTCGGCAGAGGTCATCGGCCACTAGCCAAGGCCTGGCGACCCCAGCCCGACCCTCCCTTCTCCATCGTTGGCCCTTCCGTGGCGGTAAGGGCTCGACTCACCACCTCCGTCCTTTTTTTTTTAGTTTTTTAATTTTTTGCATTTTAATTTTTAAATTTTTAAATTAAATTTAGTTTTAAATTTTATTTAATTAATTTTTATATTGATTTTTTACCACGTCAACACCAAAATGACGCCGTTTTGCACTTATGTCGCCAGAAAATTGCCACGTCAGCATTTTATGCTGGATTGGCACTTAATTATTCATTTTGTTCCGATTTTGGCACTTAAGCATCCCTTTGTGCTAACTTTTGGCATTCAAGGGATCCAGGTGTCCATCTAAAACTATATTGAGTGTTACTACTGACGACTCTTGTGATTGCAAAGGTGTCCCATTATGACTAAAAAGTAACCATCATCACCGGAAAAAAAAATTATTTAAACATGCTTTATAAGTAGATGAATTAACAAAATTGCCCATCATAAAAGAAAAAAGAATATATGTTAGAGGGCTCTATCACATGACAACATAAACTTCAATAATAAGTATAACGAAATGTATAATAAGTGGTGGCCATTATGATTAAAAGTTCTAGGAATACTCATTATGAGAAAATATTTTGTCACATCTCATAAGTAAACTATAATAACATCCGATAAAAAAAACTTATAACATGATAGCTCACATTTAACAATTAAATGATAGAAATGTACTAAATATGTGCTAAATAGCTAAAATTTGAACGATGTAGAAATATTTATTATACCATGGCAGTCAATATTTGGTAAATAAAAATCAATACAAGAATTAAGTCACGTGATATTCCATATTTAACAAATGTTGATATAAAATTAAGTAAATCTTTTTGTTAACTAAGATGCTCACTAAGAGTTGAGCTATGTAGAAGTGATTATTATGGGATGATAGTGAATGTTTGACAATAAATGTTATTAGGGGATTAATAGAAAAATTATCCATTGTCACAAAAATAAAAAAATAATAGTAGCAAATTCATAGAAAAAAATTATGCACTGTTATAGAAAGCCTATAGAACAAAAATAATATTGGTTTAGAGGGTTACATTGCAAGGTTGCATATATATCTTAAATAAATATGAAATTCATATTATCAAATTGACGGTGTTGACTAATGATTGATGACAAAGAACATGATTACATAAATTGTGAAAGACAAAGGACTATAATGTAAAAAGAAAAAAGAAAGATAGGGGACTAAATCACATAAATTGTAATACTTAGGAGACAAAAACTATACTTAACCCAATCCTAAAAAATATGGAACCAAGATAGCTACTCACCATAAATGAATGGAGGTCTCATTTATCATGGCAAACAACTCATAAGAAAGTCAGTACTCGGTAAAAGAAAAAATAAAGTCAATACTAGGTAAAAGAAAAAATTATGAAAAGACCTCGCAAGAAATCAAAGCAAAAATCCAAACACAATATATGTGCATCAAACATGTACGTGGGAAAACCATGGCCGCCAACAATTTACAGAAATCTGCTTTTCTTTGAAAGTGCTCTGTCAACTATTATGCTATTGTAATTTTGTAGTTGCGTTGAAGTTACCAAGGGAGAGTGTCCTCCTCATCACAATACTATGAGATAGAGGTATATATAATTCACCAACAACCAAGAAATTGGTCCTCAATTATGTTCAAGAATCAGGCAAAAACAACAATTAAGCAATTAATCGGAGAGCTCTCTTGCTAGTAGAAGCGACAAGTTTTAGGGACTCCAGATTGACAATAATTTTTATCTCAAACATAAAAGAGAAGATGGGCTCACATTCACTAAGAGAACTAGATAAAACTCTTACCTTGTTATTGCAAATCACATCTTTGGCTTCCTCAATAATCCATAATCTGCTACGCTCTTGAGGTTCCCTTTGATTTTCTAGACGAACAATTTCCCTTCCAAGATCTCTCAGTTGATCGTGCATCATTAGATCACCGTCTTCATTAATTTTAATAAGGGACATAAGACTCAATACTTCAATCCCCTTCCCCGGGAAAAAACCACAGGCTTCCCACATGTAAGTCGGATTTTGTTTAGATGATCCGATAAAAAAACATGCAATATCCAAAAAAATCTGTTGGTCCTCAAAATCTAATGCATCGTAACTTATTCTCAACTTGTCTTGCACTTTCTTATCAAGCACTTTCTCTAATTTTTTTGATGTGGCTTTCCATGCTTCTTTTGTCTTTTCACATAAAAACGAACCAATAACTTCAAGAGCTAAAGGAAGCCCTCCAGTAGTAGATACAATGCCACGAGAGATATCCTCATAATCACTCGGAGGAGAATCCTTTCTAAATGCATGTCTACTAAATAAAACCAATGATTGATCCAAAAGCAACTCACTGAGTTGATACTTGTGTCTCACCCTAGCCTTGTCAAGAATACTCTTGTCTCTAGTGGTGATTATGACTATACTTCCAGCTTTAAACCAACTACCATCTCCGATCAAAGCATTCAATTGAGCATTATCATCCACATCATCAAGAAGAATGAGTACTTTCTTACTTGTACTTCGAGATTTAAGGATACTGATTCCATAATCGACATTAGACACATCACATGAGTCTCCACTTATGTCAAAAATGAGCTGCTTTTGTATGCATTCAAGACCCTTGACCTTAGATGTTTCTCGAATATCTGCCACAAAGCTACGAGACTCATAATGATTACAAAGCTTGTTGTATAACACCTTAGCAAGTGTTGTCTTACCGATGCCGCCCATTCCATAAACTCCAATCATATTTGTATCACTAAAATTAGCATCTATGTAGCTCATCATATGTTCCACATGATCATCAATTCCCACCAATTGTTTGGGAACATTTAGCAAAAACAGCCCTTTTAACTCACTCATAACTTTTCTGACAACTTTCTTAACTAATGCTCCTTCGTGCCTGTCACATAACAATAAAAATTTCAATATATTAGGGAAATATTTATATATTTTTTTAAGTGAGATCTAGTTTTGAGAAAGTAAACAATATTGTGGTGGAGAATAATGTACCCGTTATGAATTTTCTCCGACTCCAATCCTTTCAAGGAACTAACTTCTTTGAGCGCTTCTTCCCATTCCATCATTTCATCCATATTCTTCTGTTGCGCATTGACAGCATCTCTCAATCTCCCTGTAAGATGCCGCATTTTTGAGGGTTCCACTTTGTAAAATATGGGCAACACTATTTGCCCTCTGTTTCTTTTGCATTTCAATATATGAGCCAGCTCGCGAAGGCACCATTTGCTAGAAGCGTAATCCTCTGAAATAATCGGGATGGAGATCTTAGATTGTGTAATACTGCGGAGAAGTTCCGGTCCAATCTCCTCACCAACATGGAGCTCATTGTCATCTCTAAACACATGAATTCTTGCATCGACAAGGCTGGTGTAGAGATAATCAGTGAAACCTTTGCGAGTGTCCCTCCCTCTAAAGCTCAAGAACACTTCATAATCATTTCCTTCTGTCTTTTTGGTTCCGCCTTCATAATCACCTACAAGTGGAGAGGACGGTGAGGAAGAAGCCCCGGAATTCGGATCTTCTGAATGAGTGGATTCATTTCTTTCCATCTCGAGAGCATTGGAGGAGCATAGCCTACAAAGGCAATAAAAGAGCTCGAGGAAGACGCCCCACATATCGAATCTTTTAGGCTCCGCCTTCGTAATCACCTGCAAAGGCAGTAAAAAAGATTGATGGAGCAGAGCCTCCATGGAAAGCAAGAAACAGAGATGAGAATAAATGGAATCCCACATCTGGGAATTGCTGAAATGTCTGTCAGAGCTCATTTTGTAGCTACATTCAAACAAAAATGAAGTCTAATTGACCAAAAAGGAGACTGATCGAGCGGAGTCTTGAAAAAAAAAAGGTAGATTTCACAGTCCAGATCTCGGAATGCAGAAGTGTCTCTAAGAACTCAAATCGAAACTCATCAAAGGAAAATGGAGCAATCGATTACCTAAGAAGTGTTCAAACAACACAATCCACCCGCTGCCGTGATCTCTGCCGGTTCTCAGCCTTGGACTTCGGATTAACTACACTCAACACTCTCTCCCGCGATTGCTCGAACGATGCTGAGTTATTGCCGTCCAACCGTCCCAGACCCCCTTATCCACGAAAACAGAGCAGGACATTTGCTTCGTGGATTCTGCCTAAGTTGTCTCTTCAAGCGGACCCACGGCTCTCCTCCTCTCCACTTTGCTTGACAGCTACGAGGGTCAGCTGCTCAGAAACCGAAGCCCACCTGTCGTCCCCGCCTCGCATCTCGAGGATACCTTCGGCCACGCCGAATGTACCGAATTGCCCCCCGAGCTCATGTGGCGCACGTTCCGAGCAAGTTCCCGTGTTCTCCCCGACCGAGGCGACTTTTGGGGGTTAGAACTTCGGAGCGATTTCTTTTGGCTTTTGAAAAAGGAGACGGGGACTATGCAACGCTCCTCGACAGCGCCAACTGAGGCGGCTCTATATTTTGGCCTTTTTCTCTAATTACTAATGAGGTGTATTACCTTTTTCAAAATAAAAGAAAATTTTGGTATGCAGCCCTTTGATAAAAATTTAGGTTGCACTTAAAAATATAATTGATGTTTTACATTTTTAAAAATTAAAATATGTACATTCTTTAAGTTAAATTACAAACATAATTGTATAATAATTTATATCTGCATATTTAAATCTTTTAAATATTTTTTGTTAAGCAAAAGTTTGATTGTGAGAATTGCAAGGAATAAAAAGTGAAAATTATGGCGTGTGGTTGGTAATTATTCTATTCTAAAGAATGATTTTTTATCAAAAATGATTTTTTTATTCTTTTCTCGAAAATAATTTCTTAGCAAAAAAAATGTGTTTATTAACTCCATAAATTTCTTTTATTTTTTAATACTTTTATTATATTTTCTCTTTTTTTTTATTTTCCTTCTCCTTCCTCTTTCTTTGTGGCCTATCTATTGCCACCGCCGTGGCCGACAACCTACTAGGCGAGATTGAGGCTTGTCGGTGGCCTACTAGGCGAGATTGAGGCTTGTCGGTGGCCTAAAGAAGGCCGCGGCTCATCAAACCTCACTCCAACCGACGCCAACTTGCTAGGCGATCGACCACAAAGGAAGGAGAAGAGAAAAATAAGAAAATATAATAAAAGTACTAAAAAATTAAAAGAAACAAAACAATTTTTATCTCGAGAGTAGAACTTTTGTGGAGTTATCGAACGCATTTTTTTACTTAAATTATTCTCGATAACAAAATAAGAAAAAACTATTTCTGATAAAAAAATTGTTATTCTGAACAAAATTATTACCAAATGTGCCCTAAACACGTTGTATGTTGGTTCCTCGTATTTGTAACCATAACCTCTTTCGTATTTGGAGACTTGTGTCTTGTCCATACTTTGCATTAGTGGAGAATTTATTGATATGCGCATTTACGTACTTGATTTGTGCTTCGTTGTTAAGAAAAAGCTAGAAGTCAAGCCAAATAAATTGTAAAGATCTCAAATATATTCAACATTTACTCTAATGGCAAAAGTGAATGACTACACCGGTGATTTCAAGTTGAACCTTACGCGCTATAACTCAATTTCCAACTTGACTCAACTCATTTTTTTTTTTGGCCAATGCTGAACTTAATTCATTTGTGAAAAATAAGATACGAGTGTGCGCCCATTTAAATAAAACTGAAAAATAATTACTGAAAATTTTGAGTACTGAATTTCACATATGGACCATTTTAAGTACTCAAAAAAAAAAAGTACTCAAAATGAAAAAAAAAAAAATGTTGTTTGATTATCTCCGCGGCATAATGCGGGAGGCGCGGGGAACCTATGCACGTGCCAGGACGACTTGATTATAAAATAGTGGAGCACACATGGGGCTTTCGTTTCTTTCGTCTCTTTTGGCAATGGCTTTCATAATATTCTGACAACACTCGAGCGCTTGTCGGCTTTTGTCGTTTTTTATAGGTCATTTTATTTAATGGATAGGATATTTGTCACTGTCTTTGTTATCATAATCACTTAAACAAGGTTATATTTGAGTATTACACTTAAAATCTTAGCCATTAGTAGGTGTATATTTTTTTTTTTTAGAAAAGAAGTTACTGCAAATGAAGAATCTTAAGGTATTGTACGACTTTCTTGCCATTTTGCTTTGTTGGAATATAAGAGTTGTTCTCCCTGTTAATATTCATGATCCAATAAATATAAATCCTCCTCATATTAATGTAAAAAATGGAGAAGAACTGCTCATACTCATTATAGCTGTTTGTCATTAGTGATTGGATATTATAAACCAACTCTACCACAATATCACGACTTAGACCAATTATATTACTATATAATATTGTATCATAACCATTGTTTTATTTTTTTTCGGTTCCTATGTAGAAACTATTTTGTTAGCATGTTTAATGTACTACCTTATATTGAAAATGTAAAAAAAAAAAAAATCTGACAAAATAGTGGATTGTAGTTCACAAGTACGACAGTTTACTGATTAAGTGTCTCATTGTGGAAGCAATAAGCAAGTATATGCATATAATAAAGATTAAATAGCAAGGAGAAAGCAAATCAAAGTTTAGGGAATAATATGAAATGCAATTTTTTTCACATCATAAAGTTCTTTGTTTTGTCTTTTAATGGTGATTTTACTAATTAGTTCGTGTGCTCAATGGATGAAACCATCCCTGAAAAAAATTGGAATCTAGGATGTAACCAAGGCTAAAGAAAATTTATAAATCATTTATATTGTCGAGAGTAAAGATACATGCACGCTCAAAGTTTCTCGAGGATCAAAAATTGTAGAGCAAAGGATGAAATTAGTGAGGTCTTAAACTGTTACTGGTTTGGAAGGAAAAATATGTAGAGTGAATGAACCAACCTTCCATTATTAAAAAGAAATAATGGAAATTTGTCTACCTAGCTAAGGTTTCCTCATCATAATATGATTGTCAGTGACTATTCGTGCAAAGTCCATGATGACCTCATACTTTATGAAAATGTGTATTGCAACTTTTATAATAGTTTTGGGTGTTACAATCGTAAAATATGTTTTATCACACAGATTAAAACACTTCACAATACAATATGATTATGTTTCAATTACACCTATATCGATGTAATCAGGATAAGAAAAAAAAATTATAATCATTTATGATGTCTAGAGGAAATATATGTTCGCCTATTATTGTTGTGATCTCCACCGAATCTCAGCTTTTGACGTTGGATACGAAACACTCTTTACTGTGCGTGCTCGAACAATGCTGAGCAACGTATGTGCGGAAGGTGTTTTGATTCGAAGCGAGCACGACCTTGACTTGACTTGACTTGCCTTTTTTATTAATAAAGAAATAGAGAAGAAAACCAAAGGGTAACCATTGCACGCGTAATTTCCGCGGCATTATGCGGAAGGTGCGTGGAACCATCCCATGCAAGTGTTTCTTGACTTGACTTGTTTTTTTTATTAATAAAAGAAAAGGAAAAGAAAACTAACCAGCAGGACTCCCATGCTCCCAGTGCTAATAGACATGAGTCAATCACAAAAACATATCATGACATAAATGTCAGTAGGAGGACACTTTATTAAGATATTCGAATCAGGAAAGTCATTAATTTCCATCCAAAATCTACTATTTTTTCTCTTTCAAAAGAGATTCCTCCAAAAAAGGGACGTAATGCTGAGTTGCCATCCGACAATCCAAGACACATGCTGCAGGGAAAGGACAATTATTGCACGCCGGCATTATGAAGTTGCATGTGCTTTTTGACTTTACTTACTTTTACTATTAAGAAAGAAACAAAAACGAAAAGCAACGATCAATTCCGATGGTGTGAGTCGGTAAGCATATTCTCCATCAACTAATTTAATCAAAGTAGAGTACGATAACCCCTTCTCTCTCTCTCTCTCTCTCTCTATATATATATGGAGGATGATGATACGCATGGTCAATATCATAGATCCAACTTATAATATCACGAAGGTCCCTCGTGCATAATAGATCATGGCATGCACATTGACATATAGTTTTGAAGAGGAAACCTACTTTATTAGAAAATTAGAGGATGACCACTAAATTCATGCATGGAGTCACTTCGTTACATGTCGTTTAAGGTCAATGGAAGATTTGATGCAAACATTTTATCAAAGATTGGAATTGAGTAAGACCTATATACCAAATTTGAATGGAGATACGAGTATATTAGCACATTGATCTATTAACAAATCTGGAGAATCTATAATTTATGGATATTGCATTATTGAGACAATTAAAAATCGATTGATAGTATACATGGGAAGATTTGTTTGTCCTTACTTTGACAAGTTGAATGATTATGACGATTGCACAATTACCAACTAATTGAGTTGCCGCCTTATGTTAATAAACCAAACCTTATGATTGGCATCTTACGATAACCTGTGAACAATGAAATCCATAGATTTTAAAATTTCTAGCAAGTGCATGTGAAGCTTTGAATGAAATTTGAGATTCGGCAGGCTCGATTGGACTTGCTTTTCTATTAATAGAAAAAAAAGAAAAGAAAGAAAGAAATGACCGAAATTGTTTGTGATTGATGATTGGATATTATGAACCAACTAAACGACGATATGATGACTTAGACCAATTATATTGTTATATGAGATTGCATCGTAACCACTATCTTTTTGTTTTGTTTCTTGAGTAGAATTTATTTTTGTTAACATGTTTAATTACTATCTAAAAGTAGAAAAAAAAAGAGACATGGTAATATAGTGGACATTGTAATTCCCGAGGACAACAGTTTGTTGGTCACATGTATCCTTATGTAAGAAATAAATAAGTATATGCATGTAACAAAGGTTAAATAGCAATGATAAAACAAATTAAATTTTTGGGAATTGCATCTTAAATTGTATTTCTTTTATTCTGACAGTGCTTTTAGTAATTAGTGGGCGTGCTCGATCCATAAATCCCTCCACACGCTGTCCAGAGGAAAGATGAATGTTCGCCGCTGTGATCTCCACTAATCAGCAGCATTTTACTTGACTTGCCTTGCCTTTTTCTATCAATAAGAGAAACCGGAAAGAAAACCAAAGAGAAATCATTACCCGCGTAATTTCCACTGCATTTTGCAGAAGGTACCGCTCGACTTGCTTTTTCTACTAACGAAGGAAATAGAAATGAAAACCAACGATCAATTCTCCACCATCCAATTTCCGCAGGGCAATCAATACACGCGTAATTTCCACGGCAGTTATGCAGAAGGTGCGCGGAACCATGCAATGCTGGTGCTTTTTCACTTGACTTTCTTTTTTCCAATTAATAAGAGAAATAGAAAAGAAAACTAACCAGCATAGCAATGCTCCCATGCTCCTGATGCTAATATACACAAGTCAATCATAAAATCATCGCTCATTGCATTATTATTTCCACGGCATTATGCGGAAGGTGCGAATTCTCCGTCAACTAATTTTAATATAAAAAAAGGTAGATTGTGATAGTATTTAATGACGACGGTATGCGTATTGACATATAATTTTGAAGAAGAGACCTATTTTATCACAAAATTATAATACAGCCATCAAATTCGTGCATAGAGCTACCTTGTTACTACCATTTAATGCCAATTGAAGATTAGATATGGAAATTTTACTAAAGATAGGAATCAAGCGAAACTCTATGTCCTAGTTTGAATGGAGCTATGAGCATATTAGCACATTAATCTACAATTTATGGATATTTGATTATCGAGACAATTAAAAATGAATTGAAAATAAATATGGGAAAATTTGTTTGTCCTTGCTTGGGCAAGTTGGACAATTATGACGATCTTGTTTGCACAATCAATAACTAATTGAGTTACCACATTATGTTAAATCCATCTTACAATATGATTTTGATCAACTATTCTTTTTCCTTTTCACGAACTCACAAGACTTTGTAGTTGACCCCACTTGAGTTGGTGGAATCTTGAGTTCATATTTGGGAATACATGTTAATGCTGAACCATCTCTTTACAAACCTTAATTAATCCAAACTTTGTGATTGACATCTTGTGACAACATGCAAACAATGAAATCCATAGACCTAAAGCTTTGAGCAAATGCGAGTGATGCTTCGATGGAAATTTGAGATCTAGCTCACTTGACTGGACTTGCATTTTCTATCAATAACAAAATATAGAAAAGAAAATTAACGGGCAATACTCATTATAGGTCTCTATCATTAGCGATTGGATAATATGAACTAACTATGCTACAATATCACAACCTTGACCAATCACACCATTAAAATATATTATCATAACCAAATGATGATCAATACACTACCTCAATTTACAAACGAAAAAAAAAAACGTAATAAGACATTATGATATGATGGACATTGTAATTTATGATGATGACATTGTACCAATTACATGTTTTGTTATGGAAAAAAAATAAACAAGATGATGCATATAATAATAATAATAACATTGTGAAAGATAAAACGAAATATATTTTAGGGAAGAATATGGAATGCAACTTTCTCGCATGGTGGAGCGCATTTATTTTCCTAATGATGCTTCTAATAATCTGTGGGCGTGGTTGATGGGTGAATCCCTCCCTGAGGAAAAAAGAATTTGACATCCTAGATATCTAGGAGGAGAAAAGTTCGTCACTTATTTAAGTTGTCTACACAAATGATAAATATTGGTTCAAACTCTGTTGATGATCAAGAAGTGTAGCAAGAAAGGATGGAATTAGTGAGGCCTTGGACTTTTACTTGCTTGGGAGGCAAAATATCTAGAGGAAATGAACGAAACTTCCATTGTTTGAATGTATAATGAAAATTTGTAGGGTTTTCTCATCATCTGAAAATATATGTGAATGAGTTAGTAATTTATTTATGTAAAAGAAAGATTGATGAAAGAAAAAAGGAAAAATTTATAATTCTCCTTCTCGGAGCAACCCATCATCAAAGCTATAAGCCAATAAGCAAACCATCGCCATGAAATGCTATCACAATCTATTTTCTTTTTATTTATTTATTAAATTTAGTTGATAAAGAAATATGCACCTTCCGCATAATACCGCGGAAATAATAATCCAACGAGCGGATGTTTTTTTTATTGACTCGTGTACAATAGTGCCGGGAGCACAGGAGCATTGCTATGTTGGTTAGTTTTCTTTTCTATTTTTCTTTTTAACAAAAAAAAAAAGCAAAGTCAAATCAAGCACCACCAGCACAGGATGGCTCCGCGACAGTCAGCTGCTCAGAAACCAAAGCCAATGTGTGGTCCCCACCTCGCATCTCGAGGATATCTTCAGCCACTCTGAATGTACCGAATTGCCCCCGTCGAGCTCACGTGGCGCGCAGTCCGAGCGAGTTCCCGTGTTCTCCCTGACCGAGGCGACTGAGCGTGTTGGACGTTCGGGGCGATTTCTTTTGGCTTTTTGAAAAAGAAGGCGGGGAATATGAAAAGCTCCCCGACAGCGCTAATTTTTGGTCGGTGCTCCATGTTATGGCCTTTTTCTCTACCGACTAATGAGGAGCATTACCTCTTTCAAAATAAAAGAAAATTTTGGTGTGCGGCCCTTTGATAAAAATTTAGGTTGCAGTTGAAAATATAATTGATGTTCTACATTTAAAATTTTTTAAATATGTACATTCCTTAAGTTAAATTACAAACATAATTGTATAATTATCTACGTGACGATATCTGTATATTTTGAATCTTTTAAGTAATTTTTGTTAAGCAAAAGTTCGACTATGAGAGGTGCGAGAGAATAGAAAGTAAAAATTAGTATATGGAGCCTCAGTACGCGATTTGTGTTGGTTCTTCATATTTGTAAGCATAAACTCTTTCGTATTTGGAGACTTGTGTCTTGCCCAATATTTTGCATTAGTGAATAATTTGTTAATATGTGGATTAACATACTTGATCTATGCTTCATCGTCAAGAAAAAGCTAGAAATCAAACCAAATAAGTTGTTAAGATCTAAAATATATTTAGCATTGTATTCGATGGCTTAAAGTAAATGATTGTATTGGTAATTTCAAGTTGACTTAACTTGTTTTTTTTTCTTTTTTTTGCTAATCCTAAACTTAATTCATTTGTGAAAAATAAGCTGCGAGTACATGCCCGTTTAGATAAAACTGGAAAATAATTATTGAATTATTTTATACTGAATTTCAGACCATTTTAAGTACTTAAAATGAAAGAAAATGTTGTTTGATAATACCCCCGACATTACGCGGTAGGTACGGGAACCTAGAGGTGCGTGGGGCCATTCTATATAAGTGTTTTTTCACTTGACTTGCTTTTTTAACTATTAATAAAAGAAAAAGAAAAGAAAACTAACCAGCAAGACTCCCATGCTGCCAGTACTAATATACATGAGTTAATCACAAAAACATATTATAACATAAATTTCGGTAGGACACTTTGTTTAGATATTCGAATACGGACAATTTATTATTTTCAATGCAAAATCTGCTCTTCTTTTTTTTCTTTCAGAGGATATTCGTCCAAAAGAGCACATAATGCTGAGTTGCCATCCAACAACTCAAAGTCACGTGCTGCGGACAGGATAATTATTGCAGACCAGCATTATGCGAAGGTACGTGTGCCTTTTGACTCGACTCGCTTTTTTTTAGTGAATAAAGAAATAGCATCGAAAAGCAACAATCAATTCCGATTGTGAAGATTGCAATAATGCTTTGTCTCGCGTGCTGTGGACAGGATAAGTATTGCACACCAGCATCATGCGAAGGTACGTGTGCTTTTTGACTTGACTTACTTTTTTTTATGAATAAAGAAATAGAACCGAAAAGCAACAATCAATTCCAATTGTGCAGATTGCGATAATGCGCTCTCTCCCTCTCCCTCTCCCTTTTTCTCTGTAGGATGGATCATGACATGCATATTGACGTATAGTTATGAAGGGGGGACCCATTTTATCAGAAAAGCATAAGACGACCACCAAATTCATGTGTGTAGAGTCAATTCATCATTGTTTATGGTCAATTGAAGAAACGATGTAGACATCATACGAAATATTAGAACCGGATGAGACCCTGTATCCCAATGATTATTAGATTACCGAGAAAATTAAAAAAAACGATTTGATAGTATATATGGGTGGGTTTGTTTGTTATTGCTTGTGCAAGTTGTACAATCACGACGTTTGCGTAATTAAGAACTAATTGAGTTGTTGCCTTATGTTAGATTTATCTCTGTGCAAATCTTAAATAATCCAAACCTTCCGATCGGCATACTACCATAGCATGTGAATAATGAAATCCATAGATTTTGAAATTTTTACTAAATGTGTGACGTTTTGATCGAAATTTGAGATTCATTACACTTGACTTGACTCCTGAGTATAATTTGTTTTTGTTAACATTTTTAATTTACCACCTCAAAGTACAAATGGAAAAAGAAAAATGAGACATGGTAATATAGTGGATATTGTAGTTCTCGAGGATGACATTTTACCAATTACATGTATCCTTATGTAAGAAATAAATAAGTAAATGCACGAAACAAATGTTAAATAGCAATGAAAAACAAATTAAAGTTTTGGGAAAGAAAATGAAATGCAATTCCTTCTTTACATCCTAAAGTGTATATCTTTTTTCTGACGGTGCTTTTAGTAATTAGTGGGCGTGCACATGGATAATTCCCCCCTTACGCTTATGCTGCTCGCCTGCCGCTGTGACCTCCACTAATTGTCAGCATTTTACTTGACCTGCCTTGCCTTTACTATCAATAAGATAAATAGGAAAGAAAACCAAAGGGCAATCATTGCCCGCGTAATTTCCATCGCGTTTTGCAGATGGTGTCGGGGACCATCCTCTGCTTCTTGACTTGACTTGCTTTTTCTGCTAATAAAGGAAATAGAAATGAAAACCAACGATTAATTCTCCACGATCTAATTTCCACAAGGCAATCAATACACGCGTGATTTCCACAGCAGTTATGCAGAAGGTGCGTGGAACCATGCAATACTGGTGCTTCTTCACTTGCTTTGCTTTTTTTTTTTTTTTCCAACTAATAAGAAAAATAGAAAAGAAAACTAACCAGCATAACAATGCTCTCATTCCGCCGATGCAAATGTACACCCGTCAATCACAAAAACATCACTCGTTGCATTATTATTTCCACGGCATCACGTGGAAGGTGCGTATTCTCCACCAACTAATTTTAATAAAGAAAAAAACAAGTTAATTGCTGTAGCGTTTAATGATGATGGTATGCATATTGGCATATAGTTTTGAAGAAGATACCTATTTTATCATAAAATCATAATACGACCATCAAATTTGTGTATAGAACTACTTCATTCCTGCTGTATAATGCCGATTGAATATTAGATGCGGAAATTTTACTAAAGAGAGGAATCAAGTGAAACTCTATGTTTGAGGTCGGATGGAGCTACAAGCATGTTAGCACATTTAATCTAGTAACAATTGTGAAGACTCTACAATTTATGGATTTTTTTATTATCGAGACAATTAAAAATGAAGTGATAGTAGATACGGAAAATTCGTTTGTTCTTGCTTGGGCAAGTTGGACAATTATGACGATCTTGTTAGCATGATTAACAACTAATTTATTTACTACATTATGTTAAATCCATTTCATGACGTAAACAAGATGATTTTTATCAAATATATATTTTTTTTTCATTTTCACAAACTCACAAGACATTGTAGTTGGCCCCACCCAAGTAAACTTTGCGATTGACATCCTACAACAACATGCAAACAATGAAATCCATAGACTTGAAGCTTTGAGCAAGTGCAAGTGACGCTTCAATGGAAATTTGAGATGTAGCTCACTTGATTGGACTTGCATTTTCCATCAATAACAAAATATATAACAGAAAATTAATGAGCACTACTCGTTACAAGTCTCTATCATTAGCATTTGAATAGTACGAACTAACTATACAATGATATCACGACCTTGACCAATCACACTATTAAAATATATCACCATAACTAAATGATGTTTAATACACTACCTCAATTACAAACAAAAAATAAATAAAAAAATAAAAACAGAAAAACATAACAAGACATTATGATATGATGGACATTGTAGTTTATGAGGACGGCATCGTACTGGTTATGTGTTTAGTTATGAAAAAAAAGCAAACGATGGATTAATAATAATTATATTGTGAAAGATAAAACAAAATATATTTGAAGGAAGAATATGGAATGTAACTTTGACGCATAGTAGGGCGCATTTATTTTTTTCCTAACGATGCTTCTAATAATTGGTGGGCGTGGCCGATGGGTGAATCCCTCCCTGAGGAAAAGAAAAAAAGTTAGAAATCCTAGATATCTAGGAGGAGAAAAGTTTGTTAGTTATATAAGCTATCTAGACAAATGATAAATATTGGTCCAGACTCTTTTGAGGATCAAGAAGTTATCTAGGCAAATGATAAACATTGGTTCAGACTATTTTGAGGATCGAGAAGTGTAGCAAGAATTGATGGAAATGTGAGCTCCTGGATTTTTACTTGCTTGGGAGGCAAAATATCTAAAGGAAATGAACCAAATATGAATAATGAAAATCGGAAGGGTTTCCTCATCATCTAAAAATATATTTGAATGAGTTAGTAATTTATTTAGATAAAAGAAAGATTGATGAAATAAAAAAGGAAAAAATTTCTGACTTTCCTTCCCAGTGCACCCTATCATCATCATTAAATGCCATCGCATCTATTTTCTTTTTATTTATTTATTAAAATTAGTTGGCGGAGAGTATGCACCTTCTGCATAATACCACGGAAATAATAATCCGACAAGTGATTTTTTTTATTTATTAACTCGTTTAAATTACTGCCGGGAGCACGGGAGCATTGCTATGCTAGTTAGTTTTCTTTTCTATCTTTCTTATTAACAGAAAAATGCAGAGTCAAGTCAAGAAGCACCAGCACAGGATGGTTCCACGCACCTTCTACAAACTGCTGTGAAAATTACGCGTGCATTTGATTGCCTTGTGGAAATTAGATGGTGGAGAATTGCTCGTTCGTTTTCATTTTTATTTCCTTTATCAGTAGAAAAAGTACGTCAATTCCAGAAGCAGAGGATGGTCCCCGATTACCTTCTGCAAAATGCAATGGAAATTACGCGGGCAATAATTGCCCTTTGATTTTCTTTTCTATTTCTATTGTTCATAGAAAAGGCACGACGAGTCAAGTCAAAGTCTTGCTCGCTTTTTAAAAAATACAAAATATATAAATATAAATTAGCATTGATAATTAAAATAGTTTTATTAACTAATTATTTTAAATGATATAAATAGTTAATTTTAGGAAAATAATTCAAGTGATAGTGCAATTGGGTCCTTAATGTGAGTGCAAATATTTTAATTGCATAAGATTAAGGAATATTAAACTAAGAGTGCGGCAAAAAACTAAAAAAGGTGAATGAAAAAACAAAAGATAAATTTTCTCCAAACAGACTCGGGGTTGGTAGTATTTTCCTATTCTTTAATCATGATCGATCTTGGGCAAGGATTTCTAGGCTCAACTTGCCCATTAATCTTCTACTATTTGAAATTAGATCATGGAAAATACTGGTGAGGTCAGTGATGGATTTCCACTCACACTAAGGTAAAGACAAATTAGCACCTTATTAGAAAAGAAAAATGTTTGCATATTCGGAGACCACAACCTTCGAAACGCACCTATATTATATATTAGGATATTGGATTCCTGCGCATCCAATGAGAATGAAAGATATGACCGGTCTATGGCCTAAACACACCACAAAACATATTATAAATGAATTTTGAGCCTTATCTTGTGATATCTGTATCTGTCGTTCCATTGGGTGTTCAAGATTCCATCCTTATCTTTGGTTCATCTTACAAGGCTCTCTCTAGTCCATCAGTTTGTCTTGTTCATATCAATGTGGGTAGATTTTTGAGTTTCTTTGATAGTTACAAGCGGTATGGCAACTTCGAGGATTTAACGTTTGGGGCCCTTGATAGGGCACCTTAATACTTCATCACATCAGTTTAACATTTGTTTGGAGCTTTTAGCTGCGTTTGTTCCATAAAATAAAAATAATTCAAAAAATATTCTTTTAAAAAATAATCATTTATATTACTTACTGAAATTAATAAATGAATTGTTCATGAAAATATTTAAATATAAATTATTATTGATAATGAAAATATTTTTTAGTGATTAATTTTTTAGAGAAATACAAGTGAATTCTTGAAACGATAAATCTTATTTTTAAATGATTATTTATATTAATTAAAATAATTAATTAATAACAAATATTTCTAATGTTAATGATATTTTATTTCTAAACATTTTATTTATCCAAAGCGAGGAAGACCTTGACTTGACTTGCCTTGCCTTTTGTATCAATAATAGAAATAGAAAAGAAACTATAGGGCAATTATTGCCTGCGTAATTTCCACTACATTTTGCAGAAGGCGTGGGGACCATCCTATGCTTTTTGACTTGACTTGCTTTTTCTACTAATAAATAAATAGAAATGAAGACCAACCATCGATTCTCACTAAAACCAATTTCCACAGGTCAATCAATGCACGCGTAATTTCCACAGCAGTTTGCAGGAGGTGCATGGAAGAATCCTATGCTCGTGCTTGTTGACTTGACTTTGCTTCTCTGTTAATAAGAGAAATAGAAAAGAAAACTAACCAGTATAGCAATACTCCCATGATTCTGGTGCAAAATATACACGAGTCAATCACAAAAATGTCACTCCTTGGATTATTATTTTCACAGCATTATGCGGAAGGTGCGTATTCTCCACCAACTAATTTTAGTAAATAAATAAATAAAGTAGATTACAACAGCGTTTAATGATAATAATATACTTATTGGCATATAATTTTGAAGAAGATACCTAAATTATTAGAAAACCAGAATACAAACAAACCCTCTAGGCAGAGCCACTTCTTTTCTGCGGTTTAATGGCCTTTGAAAATTAGATGTGAAAATTTTACTAAAGATGGGACTCGGATTAGACTCCATATCCCAGTTTGAATATAGTAACAATTTTGAAGAATCTACTATATGGATATTAGATTATCAAGATAATTACAAATCGATTGATGGTAAATATGAGAAGATTTGTTTGTCCTTATTTGGGAAAATTGGATGATTATGATGATCTTGTTTACACAATCAACAACTAATTGAGTTATACATTACGTTAAATCCATCTCACAACCTAAACGAGATAATTTGGTCAACCTTTTTTTTCCTTTTTACAAACTCTTGGCCCTTCCCTTGTTGTTGGAATCTTGGGTTCATATTTGGGTATATATGTTAATGCCACATCATCTCGGCACAAACCTTAAATAATCCAAACTTTGTAATTGACATCGTCCAACAACATGTGATTAATAAAATCCATAAATCTGAATCTTCAAGTGCACATGAAGCTTTTATTGAAAGTGGAGATCTAGCACACTTGACTGGACTTGCATATTTAATTAATAACAAAATATAGAAAAGAAAATTAATGAGCAATACTCAGTTATAGGTCGCTGTCATTAGTGATAAGATAGTATGAACTGACTATAAAAAAATGTCACCACCTTAACCAATTACACTGTCATAAATATATTATCTTAACCAAATGGTTACTTTTTGTTTCCTAAATAGAATAAAATTTGTTAAGATGTTTAATGCAATACCTCAATTTACAAAAAAATAAAATAAAAATAAAATAAGATAAGACATGTTAATGTGGTGGACAATGTAGTTCATAAGGACGATAGTGTATCTGTTATGCATTTCGTTATGAAAAAATAAACAAGAAGATGCATACGGCAATGATGATTATATTATGAAAGATAAAACAAAATATATTTTAGGGAAGAATATGAAATGTGACTTTTTCATTTGGTCGCCCATACAATTAAACCTTGGTTCTAAAAAATAGAACGCTTCTGCTATGGAAAGAAACTTGCCTTTGAAGATGATTGCCAATCAATCAAAATATCCTACAAGATTGAGTCTTTTGCTAAGACAATCTTTGAGATAGACAATCAATATTTCCTTAAGAGGCAATCCATACCAAATCACAAGTTGTTAAAAATGAGATAAAATGTCTCAAAGAATAATCTTGTAAATCAATTTCTGGCTTATACTTAGCTTTTGTGGGACTCTGCTGATATCCGGCTTGTTGCCTTGTTGATATCCAGCCTTTGACTTGCTGACATCAATGCAGGTCGCTTGCTAATATCACACATATATAAACTCTCCATTCTTTGTTTAATAAGAATTATCTGACAAGAAGAATCCTTTCAACATGGATAGTACCTAAAACACAAATGCCTTTTTTTGCAATTACCAAGATCAATACAAACATGGATAGTTTTGTTAATTTTAAAAGATATATGGAGGTTTTATTAACACTTTAAATGATTCTGACATTTTCTGATGATTTGGAATAGGTCCATTGTGTGGCTTCTTGGACTTATTTTTTTATGTTTCTTATACTCTGACACGAGAATATTTGCAGTGTCTCATTATGGTTATTTGATCTAATGGTCCTGTCACTACTGTGTCCAATTTAGTGTGAGTCCAAGGGTGATCACAATAGCATTGGCCAATCATAAATTATCGAGTTTATGTGTTGAACTTAAATACTCATTGTTGACATAGAAGATCATAATGATGTCAAAGCGCTAATCTTTGATCTCAAACTTCTAGCTGTTATATAAGATGGCGCTTGGTCATTTTTAACATTTCAAGCTATATTCCACTAATTGTGATAATGCTCAATCCATGTAAATTTGTAGCAAAGAAGTAACTTTGAACTCGAGTATATATCAAAAGATGAAAAAGTGTCACATGGGACATCCATCAATGGGCATATGCTTACTAACCTTTCCTTGATTCGGCAATCTTTATGTTTACAATAAGTCAATATGATATTCTCCAATATTGGTGATGTGACAAGGGTCTTCCTTTGATTTTATTGCAAGGTTCAATTACATTGCTAAAGATTTTAAGTATGGCACATACTTGATCAGATTGCAAGAATTAAACATTATCGCATGTGGCTTCATATTGCAACATCATCAGGGATGCTCATCTGTGAACTGACTCTGAAGAATATTTTCGTTCTGCTCTATCTCAATTTGCTCTATCTTTGGGTTTGTCTGATATGTGGTTTTGGAAGATGTGGAAGGTGTATGATGATCTTCGGTCTATATTTTAGTGTTTTGGTAGGCTGTCTTGTTACAGCTTTTCCTTTTTGGATTTGTAGATGCAAAGATAAGCACGCAATCAGCCATTGGAAAAATATACAATAATAATATTCTCTAGATTTACGAACGCAGCAAATTTGGGACTACGTTGGGGACACTTACATTCGTCAACTTAATGAATCAAAAGTTGACGGAAAGCTTGGGGAGATGAATTCATACTGTGAATCACTTGAAGGAAATTGTGGCAGTTGCGGTTGTAGCGAGGATTTCGAAATTAGTGGGGTGCTCTTCAGCAGCAAAATTGAAGCAATAGCTTCATGCGCCCTCTTATTTGTATGCTGTGAACATTTTTGTTATCCAATTCTTTTTTCAATGAAAAGATTTGGAGTTTGGACTCAGTTAAGTGAGATGTTTGAAGTTTGCAGGTGCGTGATGCTTTTACCGGTGCTGACAGGTGACAATGAAAGATTTTGTTTCTGGTTTTGTGCTTCATATGTTCATTTTGTTGGCCAAACGTCACATGTCCATTACTGGGCCTGCAAACTGTATACTGCCTCTATTATATTATCAGACTTACCTCGTTTACTCTGACACTGTAGATATACTTTTTCATAGATGCATGCCGACTATATACATCTAGCTTCAACTCAGCTGGAAGCGCAAAGAAAATAAAGCACGCGGATACCTATCTTAGTTCTCCCTGCTTAACATAGTCTTGTACATTGTCCAATGTGCTATTTGACTGATCAGCCACGGTTGTAAGCATTACTCCGGAAAGCGCTCTCTCTCAATGGTTCTAAGCACCACATATTTTAGGAGAAAACCATAATAGAACACTAGTTCAGTTACTTCCGATTCAAAATGTTTCTCCATTTTCTATTTTCTTATTTTTAAGTGACCTCATTGTACTCTTGGAACTTCTATGGGAATGGCAGAATTGTTGCAAAGAGAAGGAAAGTAATTACGTTTATACCTCTCCATTTCTTCAACGAGTGGGTCCAAGATCACGAGGGGTTGGCACCTTCAACACATATTCACTTCTCCAACATCATAAATGATTTTTCCTAAAAACAAGTACATACTGTGACACGAAGGAGCACTGTCATCACCAAAGTGCCAGTTTCAGTGCATCTCTCACAATTGTCACGTGTCTTTATCAAAATCTTGTTAATTGAAAGTGATAAATCAAACGGTTCAGCAAACATAGATGAACAATAACCGATAAACTACAGCATATGCAACAACAGGACACACCAATTCATATAACTTGTAAATTTCGGACACTCACTGCTTCATAAGCATTCCATCGATTTTTATGCAAGTTCAAAAAGAACAATAAACTCTTTCCACGATCAGAGACAAAGCAATGACATTGACACTTCCAAGAAAGAAGTAAATCCTCATTTACTAATTCTGAGCAAGCTATTAACTAGTTTCATTCCATGATTGTCATACCCAAAAGCTTATCGACTAAAGACAGAGAATAAATATAATTTGCTCACTTCATATTGATTGTCGACCATGATTTCCCTCGACAGCACGCCTGAAGTAGAATATGTCATGCACAGAGAATAAAGCAGGAAGTAGACGATACAAACAAAATATCATTCTAGTGGGTGTTCTCAGATTTATTACCTGCTTCTGGACAATGAAATTGACGAAGGTGGAGTAATCAATAACCGAAGGACAAGACAGGAATGGCGAAGCAGGTAACGTGCGATGATTTTGTGACAAAGTATCGACCCCATGATGACTAGAATTTGAACCACTTAGCTTTCCCATGATTCGGTTTAAGAAGACACGCAAAATCCTGAACATAAAAAACAAAGGAGTGAGGGAAATCTGAACACACAGTCAACTCTAAAAATCAGTTAGAACAGAAATAAGCAGGTGGTAAGAGGCGATCCGATTTTTAAAAACACACGGTGGATATAGCTTTATTGGTACATCAATCCATATCAGTAAGGTATGGCAGTATCTTCTGATGACAGTGCTGCTGCAAGTGGAGATCAATTGGATAGCCATTATGGCAAGGTAGGTTTACCACAGCAATTACAATGGCAACGATGGACTGCAAGGCATGGGCAGAAGCAAAGCTTAATGGTCCAGGACATTGTGGGGCAACACAGCAGCAAGGACACGGCTAGCAATCAGCCATATCATTGCTCCAGTTAGTGACCAAAACATGTGTCGGCCAAAGTTCGTGATCTGAATTGGCGTGATCGTGATTCATGCTCAGCAATGTCGTCTCAATTCTGTTCGACAGGGTGTACTATGATCATCACCAAAGATCATGCGTGTGCCAGCGACTCCAAGACTCCTCATCTCGCCAACCACCACCAATCACCAAAGGATCACAGAAACCATGAGAAAACAAGCGGAGAGTCAGTTTCATTCTTGGCAACTACGGCATATACTCGTAATCATGTCTAAAGATTGAAAAAGCAAACAAAATCAAGTGAACATCACTAATGTGCTTTCAAATCGGACGATTACTGGAATCAATTCACAACAGGGTCTCAGACACATTTCATCGAACAGATTATGGTCAATCGGTTGTGGAACAGATCAAAGCCATTTCGAACTCGAATTTACAACTAGACTCAACCTAAATCAGTACATGATGTTCGAAGTCAAAGAAAAAAATTAAACAATGATCAATTTCATCATAATAAGAGAATCGGACTCTCGGCCTCTTACTTGTGACAACAGCACAGGAGATGCTACCTGGTCAATCAAGTGGATTGAGGCCGCGGGTTGGCGCATGAATCACTGAAAGAAGCTCTAGAACGCGTCGATGATCGAAACCTGAACAGGCGGAGAAGCTTCGAGCGGAACGACAACATTTCGAAGCTCTCGGCCGCGGAAGGGAAACGAAGGAGACGAGTCGCGGCATTGAAGAGGTCGTTGATGCCGGCTACGGCCACTGGGATCGATTCAGGACGCTTGAAATCGCCAACTGAATCAAACGGAATCGCTTTTTTGAGATGAATTTTCCTTGCTCGATTTTTTTTTTTGGGTTCTGGAATGGTGCTCTCGATGAAATAAACAAACGTGATCCTCCTGAGACTGATGGTCGACGGCGCAACCAACGAAGGAGTTGGAACTCGTAATGATCGGCGATGGTAGCTAGCGGCTATTTGGGAACTTGAGACACCGTGACGAAAGGTTATCCAATGGTGACTGGAGACGATGGAAGATGGAGCCATTTTCCCCTGCTTCCTCCCTTCTGCGTGCGCGAGTTATCCCTTAGTGAATGGCGTTTTGCTTCTTCTTCTTCTTCATGATCGAACACTACCATTGACGTTTTTGTTGAGTTCTGACTTATTATACCTCCTAGAAATACTTCTTTTAACAAATTGCCTCCCAATGCCATTGCCCATCTCCTTTTTATAATTCTTTGCTTGAAGGTTAATTCCACTCTCATAGCAATTGCTATACAATTGATTCATATTATGACTATCTAAAAATGTATTAATGATTTGGGAAAGAGTAAAAATAAATAATGTTAGGTGCACGAAGAGCCTTTCTTTTCTTTTTTTTTTTCTTTTTTTGAAGAGACTATCTGGTAAGCTTTCCTGCAGTAACTTCAGCTATAAAGGATGGGTGATGTAGCTTTTGTAAGGTGTTTGACAAATATTTCGCACTTATGGCCTCTTCAAGATTATCACGGCTTTTTTAGAAATTGCTTCGCCCAATTTTGAGACGTTGGAGCTATTGTTGACACATGATTTTTAATTGATAACTTAAGCAAAATCGGCAATTTAGGCGGCTTTTATTAAAAAAATGAATAAATAAAACGCAAAATGAAAAATACAAAATAATAATAATAATAATAATAATAATAATAATAATAATAATAATAATAATAATAATAATAATAATAATAATAATAATAATGACATAAGAGGAACTTCAGTTCATCAACTAATTGGAAAGGATATTCGTTCAGTGCGCTAGGCTCGATCCAATTCTTCCAAGCCAAGCCCATGGCCCATCCACATTTGTTAAGTTCATCCAACTTTCATTACTCAGACCCATAAAAGCCCAGAAACCGCACTTTCATATATTCTCCGTGCAAGCTTGACCAGTAACTGCAACCGGGAACTCCCCCTTGACAAGGTGATTTCATTTCCTACCCTGTTTTGGAAAGATGCGTGACCGAAACCACATTCATGTAACTCACGTGAATGTCACTGATGATCTAGGCTGTAATTTGATGATTTGTAATGGTTTTGTGGTTCCGACACTGATTTTAGACGAAAACACTGCCCCAATTTAATGAACAGATTCAATCCATTTGGTGCACAGACTGACGTAATGTCTCTTCAGTCTAACAAAATTTCAGCAGAAAGTACTACTACCAACCAGTCCATTAGCATTCAAATTCAATTCTTCTTACACAAATAAATGAAGAGATATAATGCTCATGTCATGTGGATAACGTATTGAACTTCGAATGAGCTGGTAGATTCTCGTTTGCTCTGAAGAGGACAATGGGCTGAAAGAAGAATAAATAATAATAATAAATGACGAAAGATGTAAGAAAAGAGGAAAAAAATGGATAAAAAATAATAATAAGATAGGGTTGGCGTGGGCTTAGGGTTTAATCTATTTGTAATAGAAATTGGGCGTAAAGATGGACTTGGTGCAGTTAGAGGAGAAAGTGAGCTAGAGAAGTTTCCATGGGTAAATGGGCTTAAAATAGGTATAATCTGAATTGGGCTCAGTAGAGTTAGAATTGGATGGATCTTGACATAATAGCTCGAATTTTGCCCATTAGCCCAGATTTGTGAGACCAGTATGCGGCTCATATCCGGACGAGGCCCAAGGGCCCGGCCCGAGTCCCTATTTTCAGAAAATAATTAAAATTAAATTTTCAAAAAAAAAATTGAAAATATGAAAAAAATTGGAAAATGGTTAGTAACAGAGAAATTGATTATGTCGTTAAGTTTTAGTGCTAGATTTAGCTTAGTTTCTTCTAGTTTTAGTTACTCTACATATAGTTCAGTGATTTTAATGAGTACCTTTGATTTAGGTAAGGTTACGTAGAATAGTGTTTGAGAAAAGGAATTGGACTTAATTTAAATTTAGCTTACATGATTGTTGTATTGAGGCGTAAAAACAAAGCCATGTGTATTTGGCACTTCATTAGGTGTACTTTCTTATACTTTACTTTCGTCGAATTAATCAAGATTGTTTACTTTTCCTTTATTGCACACTCATGCATGGACACCAATTAGTGGCATAGGTTAATAAAAGGGTCCAAGACTGCATGGACACTTAGTTAACAAATTAATCAAGCCTAGGCACTGAAAGCACATCAATTAAATAACTAGTGTAATCAAGTCCTTGGGTTTTAGCTGACCACAGTGGAGTAGTGGCGACTTCTTTACATAAAGTTAGTGTATTCTTAAAAAAGCTTACCTTCAAAAGACTTCCAACAGTGACTCTAGAAGCATATGTTTTTCTGCAGTCTTTAGCAACTCAATCCCAATTGAATTTGCTAGAATTTTGATACTATTGTCACTTGTTGAGACGGCTAACAGAACTCCTTCCTTGTTAAATTTAATACAAGGTGAAGCCTGCAAATTTAAAGAGTGAGGTAATTAACAGAAAGTTTCGATTAATTCAATCAAAATAAATTAACAATGAATTACCAGCAATCCACCATTAGCATCGGTACTTGTAAGTAGACTATCATTATCGATATCCCAAAATTTGACCATGAACTCGTCACCAGCAGCCAAAAATCTGTTTTTGATGGTATCAAACTGCACAACCCCACTAGAACTCTTTCCAAGTCCATGATAAATATGCTTGATAGTCCCCTCACTTTCATTCCATTCAACCAAGTATGACTCTCCTTCTTTATTGGTCCCACACGAGAACAACCTATAGCAAATTCAAATCGCTAAAATAGGTTATTTCAGTGAAAAAGAAAGACTCGGGATGAAATCGAGCTCGAAATGCGATATTGATGGTCTGAACCTTTTTCCATCAGTGTTGTATGCCATCACGGTAGAAGAGTGACCCGGTGCATCATGGTCAACTCTTGACCCTTGGTTGTCATAAAGCCAAGCCTTAATTTTCCCATTTGTTGCTGTTGAGAAGATGTACTACACAATAAAACAATTGTTTAACCAATTTCAGTAACATGCCCAAATAGAGCACATCCACTTAAATAATTATTAAAACATAACATCCTAGAATAATTAGATTTCATAAGATATCTTTGTAATAAAGTGTCATACACAACCATAAATGTTTAAAAAAAATAAGAAGAAGAAAATAACATTGCCAATTGCTGCTCCACTCAGACATAATAAACAACCTTCTATTATAAATTTAATCAATCATAACTGGAGGAGAAACCTAAAGGAAAACAAATAATGGAAGCAGATGGATTTTCTTTTGAATGTAATTAAGTAGGAAGTCATTATTGCAAAGACCTGTACCCAGCTAGTGATGCTTAGTAGCATCGCCTAAAAGAATCAAATTGGCATGTTGATCTTTGGACCATGTCACCGTGTTTAACAAGTACATTCTAATCAAGACAGGTTAAAAGTCGGAAGACTTGCAAAGCCCCTGAAATGAACAAGGTCCTTTAAAACAAAATTCATACTTCTCATACAAGTTGAACCAATTTTTTTTACCTAACCAAGTTTTGAAAAAAAACTCCAATGTATAGTCAAGGGTATAGCCGATTGGCCATGCTTGCAATGTGATCATGTTAGTATGCAAAATAACCAAGTACCTGATATTTTCTTTTGTGTGGACAAATAGAATATACAGGGTGCTTCATGACCCTTGAAAGCAAGTAGCTTGGTCCCCTGTCACGCATCCCATACCTACAAAACTACTTAGTTAAAAATCAACAAATAGCAAAACAATGTAACACTAGGAAAACAATTAGAATATACCTTGATTGACCTGTCCTCTCCACAGGTCACAACGCATAACTGTTTGTTTGGATTTGAAAAGGCAAGATCATTAACACTTCCAACATGAGCCTCAATCTGTATCAGACATTAGTTTAGGTGGCAATTGTCAGCAGAACTAAAAAGCTTAAATTTTTTCTCCTTGTTTAGCAACAAACCTCAAGGTGGTTCCTTAGGTCATCACCACCATGATGTGAGTGTATGTGCACCATGTGTTTGGAATAAGCAACGCCTAAAGTGAAAACCACAAATCATTAGTAATAGCAGCATATGGACACTTCTTCCTAAATATATTGCAATGAAGTCTGGTTCTCGGCACTTTAGTCTTTTCATCAATTTGCAAGTATGTATTGCCCAATTTCTTAAGTTGATATACAGGTGGAAGTGACATTTGTACATACCAAAAAGGATTCCATCAGGACTCCACATTACACGATTAACGGATGCTGTATAGTCATTGGCCAGAGAAGCCTACAAAGAATCAAAACCCATAATCACATGTCCAAAAACAAGATGCCATGATTTTATCTAGAATTGAACTTCTATACCTGCAGCGCCATTGAACATGTTCCCAGATCCCAAATCTTGAATTTTCTCAAGGCAATCCTCACACCACTGCCTACTTCCCATACCATGACATCGCCCGTATTTGTTCCCACTAAAAATTATTAATGCAAAAAATTTGAAGAATCATACCCCATGGTTTAAAATAGCTGAAGCTAGCGTCAAAAGAACAACAAAAAGCAATCTTCCAAGCACAAAAGCACAAACTTATGGCCGCAAACGAGAACAAGTATATCCAACTGAAGAAAAGCACGTAACGTGTTATTCATAGAGTAAGAAAGAAGTGCTAACCGAGTAGTAGAATTTGTTTCACTTGATGGAAATCCATACTCTTAACAAGTGAACCTTGACTTAGGGTAATGACTACATTTATGGGCAAGTCATTTGAAGAATAAGAACTCTGACCAAAGCTCGGGCGTTGTTGAGTAATGGGAAAAATGTTTACCGGCAAATTATTCACCTAATAGAAGGTCATAAAGATTACAAAACTAATGAGTCCTTTAGAAAATTGATCAAAACCATGGCACTCAAAAGATGCAAAAACTCATATGAGAGCCGCTCTTTTACTAGCATACATAAGCACAATGCATGCATAATGGGAGGAGACGTAATCAACACCTATCCAGTCCACGCTTCTCATTAATGCTGCCAATAGTGACACAAACTGTTTACATAACAATACCAAACACGAAAAACACAAACACAACCCAATATGACACATCACGATACATTTAACTTGATGAGATATTTACATGTTTTCATCTAATTCAATGGGTTGACATGTCTAATAGAAGTCATGATGAATTGACATAGTCACAAATACAATTATGACAAGAGGACACAAATTGACAACCCTAGCCCTTTTGCTCCTTTCTCTCTCCATCAAACTTTCTTGTTATCCTTCCAATCTTCAATAATTTCATTAGGTTAACATCATGAAAATTAAGGGTATCTAGAAACCTCAAAACTAAAAGTTTATCATTGTTGGGTGGTCTTGGGCTTATCTCACCCCAAAAGCTAGCTTAAAGGGAAAGGTTTTTCTTAACACTTATAAACTAACCATATTCTCCTTCCACAATCAATGTGAGATAACCCCTACACTCCTAAATATTCTCAATGCATGATCATATGCTACAATGGCACTAAAGTGAGAGTGCTTTCAAAAGGTTTTCATTCAATGGCATGCAAAGAAAGATAATTAAGAAAGAAAATTGTAAAAGAACAGGCAATATATTCCACCTTAACTTCATAATTCAAGAAAACTAAAAAATCCATACTTCCAGGAACAGAAGACTTAAAATAGCGAGAATGTAACAGGTTTGATGGATCTAGTTACAAATGTAGATCAAAGCATTCCACACATAACAAATAATTGATCATTCAGTAAAATACTTCTCTTGTAGATGGAACCATCCTTTAATAACTAAAGAACGACAAAGAAAAAGCAAAATGAAATAAGTACTTCATTTGAGATTCCAAAAGGTTTTGATCTCTTCAAAGGATGTTCATCTGTTGTTTGGTAGTCCATGGCTAAGTTGTTGGTTGCGGGAGGAGTCTTGGGATGCTTTAAGAGAACCGTATCGAAAGATAAAAGGTAAATAAAATGCCCAACTAACAGGTTGAACTTTTGTAAATACAAAATCAAGATTCATAGCTTTTCTATAACATATTATAGAAAGGTCTGAGAGACATTTAAGCCAGTTAGAAAGAGTGAGTTTCTTGAAAAAGTTTAGTTGAGAAAAATTCAATGAATGCAGGATTGGCAAGTGATACCTAGAGATAGTACGCGAGAGCGTAATTTTGATAGTCTTTGAAGCTCATCTAAACCAAGATCGTTTGGCGAAACCAATTGGCCATTATTACTAGGTGACCCTTCCATATTTTTCCATGTTGAAGCTCTCAACCCTTTGAGTTTTGCCAATATTCCTGGGTCATCAAGCAATTCTATCATGGGAGTTCCATCAATATCCAGCATCCTCAAGTTTTGCATATTCACAATGCTTTTAGGCAATTCTTCAATGGCCGTAGATTTCAAATGTAACTCAATCAATGATGTCAACTTTCCTATCGAGTCTGGAATTTGTTTCAACGAATGGCATCCCGATAATAACAACCGGAGCAAGGACACAAGGGAGCCTATGGAGTCTGGAAGTTGAGCAAGTTTTTGGCATTCATTCAGGTCAAGGGAAGACAAAGATGTTAAATTGCCTATTGAGTTGGGTATATGGGCTAACGATTTGCAATAAAAGGCATCTAGAGTCTTGAGCTCCTTCAAAGAACCAATAGATTCAGGTAATTCTTCAATGGACGTACATTTCAAATGTAGCTCAGTCAATGATGTCAACTTTTCGATCGAGTTTGGAATTTGTTTCAACGAGTGGCATCCCGACAATAACAACCGCGGCAAGCACACAAGGGAGCCTATGGAGTCTGGAAGTTGAGCAAGTTTTTGGCATTCATTTAGGTCAAGGTGAGACAGAGATGTTAAATTGCCTATTGAGTTGGGTATGTGGGCTAACGATTTGCAATCAGAGGCATCTAGAGTCTTGAGCTCCTTCAAAGAACCAATGGATTCAAATAATTCTTCAATGGCCGTAGATTTCAAATGCAGCTCTGTTAATGATGTCAACTTTCCAATCGAGTCTGGGATTTGTCTCAACGAGTGGCATCCTGACAATAACAACCGCGGTAGATACACGAGGAAGCCTATAGAGTTTGGAAGTTGAGCAAGTTTATGGCATTCCATTAGGTCAAGGCAAGACAGAGATGTTAAATTGCCTATTGAGTTGGGTATGCGGGCTAACGATTTGCAATAAGAGGCATCTAGAGTCTTGAGCTCGTTCAAAAAACCAATGGATTCAAGTAATTCTTCAATGGCCGTAAATTTCTAATGCAGCTCTGTCAATGATGTCAACTTTCCGATCGAATCCGGGATTTGTCTCAATGAGTGGCATTTGGATAATGACAACCACTGTAGATACACAAGGGAGCCTATGGATTCTAGAAGTTGAGTAAGTTTTTGGCATTCATTCAGGTCAAGGTGAGATAGAGATGTTAAATTGCCTGTTGAGTTGGGTATGTAGGCTAACAATTTGCAATAAGAGGCATCTAGAGTCTTGAGCTCCTTCAAAGAACCAATGGATTCAGGTAATTCTTCAATGGCCGTAGATTTCAAATGCAGCTCTGTCAATGATGTCAACTTTCCGATCGAATCCGGGATTTGTCTCAATGAGTGGCATTTGGATAATGACAACCACTGTAGATATACAAGGGAGTCTATGGATTCTGGAAGTTGAGCAAGTTTTTGGCATTCATTCAGGTCAAGGTGAGACAAAGATGTTAAATTGCCTATTGAGTTGGGTATGTGGGCTAACGATTTGCAATCAGAGGCATCTAGAGTCTTGAGCTTCTTCAAAGAACCAATGGATTCAGGTAATTCTTCAATGGCCGTAGATTTCAAATGCAGCTCTGTCAATGATGTCAACTTTCCGATCGAGTCCGGGATTTGTCTCAACGAGTGGCATCCCGACAATAACAACTGTTGTAGAGACACAAGGAAGCCTATAGAGTCTGGAAGTTGAGCAAGTTTATGGCATTCCGTTAGGTCAAGGCGAGACAGAGATGTTGAATTGCCTATTGAGTTGGGTATGCGGGCTAACGATTTGCAATAAGAGGCATCTAAAGTCTTGAGCTCGTTCAAAGAACCAATGGATTCAGGTAATTCTTTAATGGTTGTAGATTTCAAATGCAATTGAGTCATGTCAACTTTCCGATCCAATCTGGAATTTGTCTCAATGAGTGGCATTTCGACAATGACAACCACGATAGAGACACAAGGGAGCCTATGGATTCTAGAAGTTGAGTAAGTTTTTGGCATTCATTCTAAGTCAAGGTGAGACTGTTAAATTGCTTCGAGTTGGGTATGTAGGCTAACAATTTGCAATAAGAGGCATCTAGAGTCTTGAGCTCCTTCAAAGAACCAATGGATTCAGGTAATTCTTCAATGGCCGTAGATTTCAAATGCAGCTCTGTCAATGATGTCAACTTTCCGATCGAGTCTGGGATTTGTCTCAACGAGTGGCATCCTGACAATAACAACGGCGGTAGATACACGAGGAAGCCTATAGAGTCTGGAAGTTGAGCAAGTTTATGGCATTCCGTTAGGTCAAGGCCAGACAGGGGTGTTAAATTTCCTATTGAGTTGGGTATGCGGGCTAACGATTTGCAATAAGAGGCATCTAAAGTCTTGAGCTCGTTCAAAGAACCAATGGATTCAAGTAATTCTTCAATGGCCGTAAATTTCAAATGCAACTCTGTCAATGATGTCAACTTTCCGATCGAATCCGGGATTTGTCTCAATGAGTGGCATTTGGATAATGACAACCATTGTAGATACACAAGGGAGCCTATGGATTCTGGAAGTTGAGCAAGTTTTTGGCATTCATTCAGGTCAAGGTGAGACAGAGATGTTAAATTGCCTATTGAGTTGGGTATGTGGGCTAACGATTTGCAATAAGAGGCATCTAGAGTCTTGAGCTCCTTCAAAGAACCAATGGATTCAGGTAATTCTTCAATGGCCGTAGATTTCAAATCCAGCTCTGTCAATGATGTCAACTTTCCGATCGAGTCTGGGATCTGTCTCAATGAGTGGCATTTGGATAATGACAACCACTGTAGATACACAAGGGAGCCTATGGATTCTGGAAGTTGAGCAAGTTTTTGGCATTCATTCAGGTCAAGGTGAGACAGAGATGTTAAATTGCCTATTGAGTTGGGTATGTGGGCTAACAATTTACAATAAGAGACATTTAGAGTCTCGAGCTTCTTTAAAGATCCAATGGATTCAGGTAATTCTTCAATGACCATAGATCTCATAAACAACTGAGCCAATGATGTCAACTTTCCGATCCAGTCTGGAATTTGTCTTAATGAATGGCATCCCGACAATGACAACCAAGATAGAGACACGAGGGACCTTGTGGAGTTTGGTAGTTGAGCAAGTTTATGGCATTTGTTATACAAGGCAAGATAGAGATGTTAAATTGCCTATTGAGTTGGGTATGCGGGCTAACGATTTGCAATAAGAGACATCTAAAGTCTTGAGCTTGTTCAAAGAACCAATGAATTCAGGTAATTCTTCAATGGCCATAAATTTCAAATGCAGCTCTGTCAATGATGTCAACTTTCCGATCGAATCCGGGATTTGTCTCAATGAGTGGCATTTGGATAATGACAACCACTGTAGATACACAAGGGAGTCTATGGATTCTGGAAGTTGAGCAAGTTTTTGGCATTCATTCAGGTCAAGGTGAGACAGAGATGTTAAATTGCCTATTGAGTTGGGTATGTGGGCTAACGATTTGCAATAAGAGGCATCTAGAATCTCGAGCTCCTTCAAAGAACCAATAGATTCAGGTAATTCTTCAATGGCCGTAGATTTCAAATGCAGCTCTATCAATGATGTCAACTTTCCGATCGAGTCTGGGATTTGTCTCAACGAGTGGCATCCTGACAATAACAACCACAATAGATACACGAGGAAGCCTATAGAGTCTGGAAGTTGAGCAATTTTTTGGCATTTTATTAGGTTAAGGTAAGATAGAGATGCTAAATCACCTATTGAGTTGGGTATACAAACTAATGATGCACAATAAGAGGCATTTAGAGTCTTGAGCTTCTTCAAAGATCCAATGGATTCGGGTAATTCTTCAATTCCTGTGTTTGATAGGTTTAGTTGAGTTAATGATATAAGAGAGCCCAAGGATTCTGGAAGTCGAGCAAGTTGTCTACAATATGAGGCATCTAAAGTCTTCAGCTTTATCAAACAACCTCTTGAAATAGGAATTTCTCGTATATGAGTGTCAACTATGATTAGCTCCTTCAATTCTTTCATTCTACCTACTCCTAACGTTAGCTCCTTCAATTTATGACACTTTCTAATAGTCAAGGTGATGAGGGTCTTAATGTCCTCGATAGAAGGATGAATCTCCTCTAGATCCTGACAATCATAAAGTTCCAAAGTCTCCAAGCTATTGAAAGCAGACAAGTCGGGAGTTGTTCTCAAAGCACAATTCGAAAGGAAAAGAACTTTGAGCTCCATTGCCATCTGAAAGAAAGAGAAGTCACCATTTTGAGATTGGACCCAAAAAAAAAAATACTTGTGCTCCCTACTCCTTCACAGCTATCTTATTTAATTTTAAATGTTTCTTTTTAGTAGTGCATTCACTAAGCTAGTATATAAATGTTTTTAAGCATATCATTGCAAAGAGAACATTAGGGATGTGAAAGTACTAACTACATTTATTTGCAAATAAAATTTCATAGAAACTATCATATTTATTTTTTCAAAGTTATGACAATGATGTTATTTATTAATTAGACATATGCAAATTTTATTATCAAATTACAAATGACAAAGTCAAATGGAAGAAAAGAGATGCATTCACTCGGTGCTATGTTTTCCTTCAATATTATGAAGTCAAAGAGAAATGGCTACTTTAATTATAAAAGGCAATTTTTGAATGCTATATGTATAAGATATAAAAAAAGGTGTTGCATTAAAATTATTTAAATGCCATTTCAAGGATAATTTTATTACTCATATAACATTACTACTTTATAAATGTGTTGTACGATGACTTCAACAATCAACAATAATAATGAATAAATATTGTGTGCAACAAGTCAAAGTAGTTCACAAATTATTTCCATTACTCTAAAAGTAACTATGAATTTAGAATTTTAGTTTGTATGTTAAACACAAGTCATTGTGAGGGTTTTTGTCTCTCCATGAAAGAAGAGCCATATATACATATAACAAGAATTGCTAAAAAGACATACTTTTGCATGGGGAGAAATTAACTAGAAACCATACACAATTTAAAGTAAAGTTAAGATTGGCACAATATTATAATTATATTTTTGATAGATGTTAATTAATACAATTAAAAGAGTTTTTATTAGTAAGTTTGATGTTAAGCGTGACTAGTTGTTGAAATATTAAGAGGCAAAAGCTTCTAACATATTTAAGTGCCTATAAATTCCTCTTATGCTTAGAGGAAAATCCATTATATGAGAAAGGATTTTCAGAAGAAATAAAGGAGAACTTGGTACAATTGGGGCCGTTGATAACACGTGGTTATTTTTAAAAGATATGCCTTCTCTACATCTTACCTTTATTGGGCCCCATCCTCCCCAGTCCTCCGAAATCTGACTATCCGGCAAGTCAAGCAAGATTAATTTCTTTGGGTGAAAGTTAGCTTCTTCAAAATCCAAGCAACAATTCTCCCATTCAAGCCATCTTAATTGAGGAAGAAAGTTGTGAAAATCTCCGGTGATGTTCACTCCCCTCAATAGAAGGAACCTCAAGTTGGTCAATTGTTTAAAGTTCTCAACCGTGTAGCTTTCTCTCCCATCATCTTTGTCGAGACAAAGGGCCTCAATTTTACCTGTGCCCTAGAATTGAAAAACATTGTGGATCATAGTATTGGATGATGGGATGAGACTAACTATATACAAGAAAAGATGTATTATTTCAACTATGTTGTCATACTATAATGATGTGGAGTTCTCACCTTCGACTTCATGACATGATAGATTGTGGTTACATATTCCTTACCTAATCTATATAAAAATGTGAAGCTCAAGAGGGGGTCCCCCAATTTTCCTCTACCAATTATGCCCTTCACAATTTGCACATTTTAAATTTCCAAAAGTTGCATCCTTTCAAAATTACAATAGAAGGTCTCTCTTCATGCACACTCTACTTCAAATATATCTATCAAATCTCATGCCCTTTATTTGGGAAACAACAAAACCCTAATTCATATTCTTTATATGCGGAAATAACATGGTTCTTACGGTTCAAATACATCCATCAAACTTGCCATCAAAACATATATCAATACTCAAGAATCCAATTGTAGAATCCCCCTCCTTTTCTTATGTATCTTGTTTGCAATTCTCAATAGCAAAATGAAAATAAGAATTCCATCCCAAGAAGTACACGTATTTTACATTCCTTTCTTATCATTTTTTTTTCAACAAGTGTTTTTCATTATGTGTGGAAGAAAACATATATCAAATGTTATATAAATGATTTTTACTTCTCTTTTTATTACTTTAGATGTTTAATGCTATCTATTCATTTCGTGTTGATTTTGTTACAAAGCAATAGCAATCATCTAATTTTTAACCAATTTGCCCATAGATTAACAAGACCTTGCTAACACATATTGGACATGAAGTTTAGTCATATTGGACATGAAGATATAATCATATTATGTTAATAATTATCATTCTTTTTATAAATTTCTAAAAAAGTGCAAGCATATGGTTTTTCAAATGTTATTTGAGTTTTATTACTAATTATCATTAAGTGTAAAGCTATGTTATCATACAAATGTAATATTTGAAGATGTATTTTCTATATAAAAATAAGGTCATGTATGTTAAAAACATATCGTATAAAATACCTAACTTTTCAGATATGTTTATGCGTACATAGATATCAAGTTTAATATTTTATGGTCTTTATTTTATGATTGACCATACACAATTTGTTGAATGATAAAAATAGGATCTCCAAATAATATATTGCTAATATTATTTGCTTCATGAAAATAGTATGTTTATTTTAAATAACATATATAAGTAGAGCTCCCATCCATACTCTCATTAACGAACATGCCCATTCAAAGTATTACATTTAAAGATGCGTCACTTTTCGAATTTTTAATGATTAGTTAGGCTCCGATGATTATTTATATGGTTCGTTTTTTTTTTTTCTACTAGCGTTTCTCTAATTTCTCCAATATAAAATAGAAGTACCCATCAATTAATGTCATTTACTTTACTATTGCATGAAAAGACATTTGTCTTCCAAAAATGAGATTTAACAAATAGTACATTGTTCATATTTTGATGAATAGATGCTTTCCTTGGAAGTTACATACTTAGACCAGATACTCTCTTCGCATTTTCAGTGGCATATTTTGTATATGACTTTATCTAGCGTTCATGTATTATATTTAGTTCTTTTCTTTCTTTGCACTTAGTGGTATCAGTAAATATTATTTACTTCTTTTATGTTTACATTAACATACACCATTTTTTTTTTTTTAGGGTAAGTTTGAATAGATCAGTTTCTTCGTATTTTTAATAGTAATTTAGAAGGTATTTTCTTTGAAATAGTATGTTATGTGATTTGCTATTCATCTTCTTTCTGCATTTAAATACATTGCATGACCACATGAAATTTTAAACAGACTCAACTTCACTTATACAATAAATTGTCTTGCACAGAAATTCTTTCTTTTTTAAAGATCAAAATTGATATGACCACCCATGAAATTTTGAACAGACTCATGAGTTCACTTATCCAATAAATTGTATTGCACAGAAATTCTTTCTTTTTTTAAAGATCAAAATACATATGTCCTTGGAGCTATGCCATTACTCATAACTCAAAAATTTTCTGGCTAACTAGAAAAATGGAGAAATGCCTCTTCTCACATGCAACGCCCATTTACTTAAAATTGAATGACCTTCCACATCGTGTCCCCGTCGACACATTATGCAACTATATGCTAATATTCTTTAGTTAATTACATTTGTATTTCCACTTCTTTTTTTTATTATTAATAACAAATACTTCTTTATGCAGCTTCTTTTGCTCTTTTTTTTTTCCTTTTTTTGTTCTGGGTGACAATTTCTTTATATTACGTCTTCTTCCCATATTGCATGGAAAGAATGGTTGGATTCTCTATTTTTCTAGTGTTGTAGATCCTAATAGTAGTAGGAGTCGTGCTATGCACAAGATTCAAGACTTTGCATTTTCTACAATAATCTAGTATCTCATAATTTTTTTAGGATTAATTGGAATGTAAGTATGTGATTACCAAATAACCTGTGCCATTTAGTTTTACACATTTATACGCTTTATTTACATATATATTTTATAGCAATGGATTTTCAGAGTACGTTTAGATTATTACAACACGTATGGTTGCAGTAATGACTGTTATAGTATACAATATCTACTCGCAATGAAAGTTATTGTAGCCAGATTGTAATAACTATCACCCCGTTGTGTAATAGCTATTACTACCGGGCCACAGTAGCTATTTCCAAAATACACGTCTTTTTTTTTTCTCTAACCCTATCAATATTATATTATTGACTATAATCAACGTACATATTAATTATAACTAAAATCATTTGTGGTAATTATGTAATGATAACATCAATTATACTTATCTTGACTTTAATCACATATCATATCATTAATAAATAGAATGTTAATTAATAGGCAAATAGTTGATGAAATAGTGATAATGTTATCTTGATTATTCATTATCAGTTATTAGGTTAAAAATTATTTATAATATACTAATTAGCACAATGTTAGTGGCTCCTTATTAGATATGGTTATCTAAATTTTTCATAAGTTAATATTATATGTTCATAATAAAATGATCATCTTAATTACTAATTATATTAGTTAATGCTTAATTGTGCTATAATTATTATGTCAATCGTACTATTAATTATTTAATAAAAAATAGTTATGTTCATATGATCACATACCATATGATTAAGCTTAAATCTCGACCACAAATTAATTATTAAATGTTAAAATTCATATATTAAATTGTAATTATCCATAATCACAATTTATATATGTCATGCTTTATAAATAGTATAAATAAAATAAAACATCAAAGAAGAAAACAAGTATATGTTAGAGGCATCTATTATATGATTGACTATAATTCTATAACAAGTATAGCTAAATGTATAATAAATTACAACTATTATGATTGAAAAGGTGTGTGGATAGCCATTGTGACTAGAAATATCTATCATCACATAAAAAAACATAAACATAAAATAAAGTAAACATGCATCTATTATATGACTGACTATAATTCTATAACAAGTATAGCGAAATGTATAATAAATTACAACTATTATGATTGAAAGGGTGTGTGGATAGCCATTGTGACTAGAAATATCTATCATAACATAAAGTTAACATGCTTTACAATAGGTTAAAATATAATAAAATTGTCCATGAAAGAAGGAAAAAGAATATATTGTTAGAGTGTTCTGTTATATGACTACATACATACAAGTGATGGTTATCAAGATTAAAAAGTTCTATAGATACTTAACATGAGAAACATTCTGTTTATTTCATAAGTGAATCATATTAACAAATCAATAAATAAATAAATATATATAACATGATAGCTCATATTAAATAAGTTAATATTATAAATGTACCAAATATGTGCTAAATGAAAAGCTTACTAAGAGTTGAAGGATGTTGAAATATGCATTGTAACGTGGTATCAATTTATGACAAATAAAAAATGGAGGGAAAATTGTTTAAAAAGTCTTAAATCTATTATATTTTTTTAAATCATAAACCTTTTAATTTTATTAATTTGATCCTAAATCTTTTAATTTCTTCCAATTGAGTCCATCCACCAATTTTGGCTCGAAAATTGCTGATGTGGCATTTTTTTTTTTTGAATTTTGAATTTTGAATTTTTTTAACTTTTCTCTTCTTTAATTTTGGGTTTGGTGTTAGGGCCGTGGGGTTACCGGCCCTCACCCTTGCTGCCGTTGGGTGGGGCCACATGCCCTTGCTAGATTTGGCTAGGCGAGGCCCCAAGCGAGCACCCGAGCAAGGTCACCACCCTTGCTTGGCCCTCAAACCGGTGAGGGCTGTGAGCCCTCGCTTTTGGCGAGGGCTCACAGCCCTCCCCGGGGGGCCAGCCCCTCGCCTAGGCCAATGAGGATCAATCAAGCCCTCGGGCAAGGGTTGGCCAAGGCCCTTAACCCTTGGCCCTAACTCCAAACCAAGAAAAAAAAAAAATAACAAAAAAAAAAATATTAAAAAGCACCATGTCAATTGGTCACATTAGCAATTTTCAGCCAAAATTAACTAGACGGACTTAATTGGCAAGTGAAAAGGTTTAGAACTGAATTGACAAAATTGAAAGGTTTATAACTAAATTGATAAAAATACAATAAGTTTAAGACTCTCTAGATAATTTTCCCAAAAATGGATAAAAAACTTATTCACCACGATAGTACATATTTAACAAATAATGATATAATCATCAACTAAATCGTGATGCACTAGCATATAAATTGTCAAAGAAATGGGATTAATAGAAAAATTATCCATTGTCACAAGTGAATTACTACCACAAAAAGTCTATGGACGAAAATAATGTGACAAACTACCACCACGAAAAGTCTATAGGACGGAAATAATATTTACACATCATAAATAATTTTAAAAGCCACATGGCAAATTGACGGTGTTAACTAACACTTGACAACAAAGGGCTCGATTGCCCAAATTGTGAAAGATAAAGGATTGCATTGAGGAAAAAAATAGTGGCCTTAATCGTATTTAAAAGTTTGAAAATGAATTAGTTTTTATATTAGGTTTAGAATTTTTTGAACAAGTATCTCCAACCATATTGAAACTCAACTTCACGCGTACACTAAAATTCTGCTACACAATTTCCTTTTTTTGCTAAAGATGAAATTCATATCAGAAATCCTTGGAGCTATGTCATTAGTCATAACTCAACAATCCTCTAGCAACCTAAAACAAAGGAGAAATGCCTCTATTCACATGCGACTCATGTGTAATCTTTATTGGTAAAATATAGAATGTTTTCCATTTCGCATCCGCCAGGAATGACCTTCTCACATTTATTCCTAAAATTGAAAGAACTTCCAGATCGTCCCTTTCGACAAATAATTTAACTATTTATTAACATTCCTTCGTTACTTCCATTTGTCTTTCCACTTCCTTATTTTTATTTCTTAATAACACATACTTCTTTATGCAACATCTCTTGCTTCTTCTTCTTCTTCTTCTTCTTCTGTTTTTTTTTTTTTTTTTTTGGTGATAACTTCTTTGTATAGTGTCCTCTTTATAAATGCAAGAAAATATTATTTAGATTCTCTATTTATCAAGTGTCGAAGATCGTAATAGCAGTAGAAGTCTACTGTAATGTAATTTCTCGTATTTTGGAGGATTAAGTAGAATGTGAATACGTAATTAACTCAATATGAATAGACTACCTTTTGTGGATGAGCTTTTAAAGAAGATAAAAAAGAACAAAAATATGCATGGATCGAAAGAAGAATGTGAGATGGCGAGTTGCATGAGTATGTTGCGGGGTACTTTTGCTTCGTTCCCAATTATTTCATCAATCATTTGACATATGTCCAATTCATTCCTTAAACCAATCAAGACACATGAAATGGGAAGAGCTAGAGAGAAATGGATCAGAGCAATATAGCATTTCATTCGTATATGATGGATGAGTGTAAGTCGCTGACCACCTTTAATTTTTGCAGATTGGTCAAGTTTAAGACTAATAGAGAAAATCGAGATACTAAGACTAGAGTGCGCAGCAGAAAGTTATGGCTCTATTACTTCCATCTAAAACTATTTTCAAATGTTACTAGTGACAACTATTGTGATTGCAAAGGTGTCCCATTATGACTAAAAGTAACCATCATCACCAAAAATAAATAAATAAATAAATAAACATGCTTTACAGGTAGATGAATTACTAAAATTGTCCATCATAGAAGAAAAAAAAATATATGTTAGAGGACTTTATTACATCACAACATAAACTTCAATAATAAGTATAACAAGATGTATAATAAGTGATGGCTGTTATGATTAAAAGTTTTAAATACTTTTAGGAGAAAATATTTTGTCATATCCTTACCAAAAAAAAGAAAATATTTTGTCATATTTTATAAGTAAATTATAATAACGTCCAAAAAAAATTATAACATGATAGCTCACATTTAACAATTAAATGATAGAAATGTATTAAATATGTGCTAAATAAACTGCTTGCTAAGAGTTGAACGATGTAGAAATATTTATTATACTGTGGCAGTCAATATTTGGTAAATAAAAAATCGATACAAGAATTAAGTCACATGCTAGCCCATATTTAACAAATGATGATATAAAATTAAGTAAATCTTTTTGTTAAATAAGATGCTCACCAAGAGTTGAGCTATGAAGAAGTGATTATTATGGGATGATAGTGAATATTTGACAAATAAATGTTATTAGGGGATTAATAGAAATATTATACATTGTCAGAAAATTAAAATATAATAGTAGCAAATTCATAGAAAAAATATATGCACTGTTATAGAAAGTCTATGGAACGAAAATAATATTTGTTTAGAGGGTTACATTGCAAGGTTGCGTATATCTTAAATAAATATGAAAGTCATATCATCGAATTGGTGGTGACTAATGGTTGAAGACAAAGAACATGATTACATAAATTGTGAAAGACAAAAGACTATAATATTTATAATAAAAAAAAAAATAGATAGGGGACTAAATCACATAAATAGTAATACTTAGGAGATGAAAACTATACTTAACCCAATTCTAAAAAATACGGGACCAAGATAGCTAGTCAGCATAAATGAATGGAAGTCTCATTTATCATAGCAAACAATCCATAAGAAACTCAATACTCAGTAAAAGATAAAAAGGATGCAAAGACCTCACAAGAAATCAAAAAAAAAAAATCCAAACATCATGGATGTGCATTAAACATGTACGTGGGAAAAGCATGGCCGCCAACAATTTATAGAAAATCAGCTTTTCTTTGAAAATGCTCTGTCAAATATTATGCTTTTGTAATTTTTTAGTTGCATTGAAGTTACAAAGGAGAGGGTCCTCATCACAATACTACGAGATAGAGGTATATATAATTCATCAACAACCAAGAAATTGGTCCTCAATTATGTTCAAAAGAGTCGGGCAAAAACAACATAAGCAATTAACCAGAAGAGCTCTTTTGCTAGTAGAAGAAGTTTTAGGGACTCCAGGATTGACAATAATTTTTTATCTCAAAACATAAAAGAGAAGATGGGCTCACATTCACTAACTGAGAGATGTAGATAAAATCTTACCTTGTTATTGTAAATCACATCTGCGGCTTCCTTAGTAATCCATAATCTGCTACGCTTTTGAGGTTCCCTTTGATTCTCTTGGCGAACAATTTCCCTTCCAAAATCTCTCAGCTGATCATGCATCATTAGATTGCCATCTCCATCAATTTTAATTAGGGACATAAGACTCAATACTTCAATCCCCTTCTCCGGAAAAAAACCACACGCATCCCACACATAAGTCGGAGCTTCTTTATGTATTCCAATAAAAATACATGCTATATCCAAAAAAATCTGTTGCTCCTCATACTCTAATGTATCGTAACTTATCCTCAACGTCTCTTGCACTATCTTATTAGGCGCTTGCTTTAATTTCTTTAATGTATCTTCCCATACATTTTTTGTCTTTCCACATAAAAATGAACCTATAATTTCAAGAGCTAAGGGTAGCCCTCCAGTAGTAGATACAACATCACTAGAGATAACCTCATAATCACTTTTGGGAGAATCCTTTCGAAATGCATGTCTACTAAATAAAATCAATGATTTATCCAAAGGCAACTCATTGAGTGGGTACATGTGGTCTTGCCCTAGCCTTGTCAAGAATACTCTTGTTTCTAGTTGTCATGATGACTATACTTCCTGCTTTAAACCAACTATGGTCTCCAAACAAAGCATTCAAGTGAGCAATATCATCCATGTCATCAAGAAGAACGAGAATTTTCTTACTTATAAATCGAGATTTGATGACACTAACTCCCTCGTCAACATTAGACACATCAAACGATTTTCTTATCATGTCAGAAATGAGCTGCTTTTGTAGGCATTCAATGCCCTTACGTTCAGATGTCTCTCGAATATTTGCCACAAAGCTACGATCCTCAAAACAACTAGAGAGTTTGTTGTATAATACCTTTGCAAGAGTTGTCTTACCAATGCCGCCCATTCCATAAATTCCAATAATCCATGTTCCATTGAATGTATCATCTATCTTGCTCATGATATGTTCAGCTGGATCATCAATTCCCACCAATAGTTCAGGAACATTTAGCCGAAAAAGTCTTTTCGACTCGCTCATAATTTTTCCGACAACAATTTTAACCAATGCCCCTTCATGCCTATCAAATAAAAATTAATTTCAATTTAGGATGGTAACAATTATATTATTTTTCAAAAAAGATTTGGTTAAAAGAAGTTAACAATGTTTTGGTGGAGAATAGTGTACCCGTTTTCAACTTTTTCCGATTCCCATCCTTTTAAGTGACTAACTTCCTTAAGCGCTTGTTCCCATTCCTCTGCAAGAATTTTGCCCAATTTCTTTTTATGTGCATTGATAGCATCTCTTAATCTATCACTAGGATTACGCAATTGCGACGGTTCCACTTTGTAAAATATAGGCAAAACTGTTTGCCCTCCATTTCTCTTACACTTCAACATATGAGCCAGCTCATGAAGGCACCATTTACTAGAAGCGTAGTCCTCTGAGAGAATCGGGATGGAGATCTTAGATTGTGTAATGTTGCGTAGAAGTTCCGGTCCAATCTCCTCACCAACACGGAGCTCATTGTCGTCTCTGAACACATGAACTCTTGCATCAACAAGACTGGTATAGAGATAATCAGTGAAGCCTTTACGAGTATCCTTCCCTCTAAAGCTCAAGAACACTTCGTAATCATTTCCTTCTGTCTTTTTAGTTCCGCCTTCATAATCACCTACAAGTGGAGAGGACCATGAGGAAGAAGCCCCGGAATCCGGATCTTCTGAATGAGTGGGTTCATTTCTTTCCATCTCGAGAGAATTGGAGGAGCATAGCCTACAAAGGCAGTAAAAGAGGTCGAGGAAGACGCCCCACATACCAAATCTTTTAGGCTCCGCCTCGTAGTCACCTACAAAGGCAGTAAAAGAGATTGATGGAGTAGAGCCTCAAAGGAAAGCAAGAAACAGAGATGAGAATATACGGAATCCCACACTTGGGAATTGCTGAAATCTCTGTCAGGGCTCATTTCGTAACTAAATTCAAACAAAAATGAAGTCTAATTGACCAAAAAGGAGATTAATCGAGCTGAGTCTTGAGAAAAAAGGTAGATTTCACAATCCAAATCTCGAAATGCAGAAATGTCTCTAAGAACTCAAATCGAAGCTCGTCAAAGGAAAATGGAGCAATCGATTACCTGAGAAGTGTTGAAACAACACAATCCACCCACTGCCGTGATCTCTGCCGGTTCTCAGTCTTCGACCTAGGATTAACTACACTCAACACTCTCTCCCGCGTTTGCTCGAACGATGCTGAGTTATTGCCGTCCAACCGTCCCAGACCCTTTTATCCACGAAAACAGAGCAGGACATTTGCTTCGTGGGTTCTGGCTAAGTTGTCTCTTCAAGCGGACCCACGGCGCTCCTCCTCTCCACTTTGCTTGACAGCTACGAGCGTCAGCTGCTCAGAAACCGAAGCCCACCTGTGGCCCCCGCCTCGCATCTCGAGGATATCTTCGGCCACTCCGAATGTACCGAATTGCCCCCGCCGGCTCACGTGGCGCACGTTTCGAGCAATTTCCCGTGTTCTCCCCGACCGAGGCGACTTGGGGGTTGGACTTTCGGAGCGATTTCTTTTGGCTTTCGAAAAAGGAGATGGGGACCGTGCAACAACTTTTCGACAGCGCTAACTGAGGCGGCTCCATATCTTGGCCTTTTTCTCTAATTACTAATGAGGTGTATTACCTTTTTCAAAATAAAAGAAAATTTTGGTGTGCCGAGGTTGCACTTAAAAATATAATTGATGTTTTACATTTAAAAAAATTAAATATGTACATTCTTTAAGTTAAATTACAAACATAATTTTATAATTATCTATATCTGCATATTTTGAATCTTTTAAATAATTTCTTGCTAAGCAAAAGTTTGACCATGAGAGGTGCAAGGGAATAGAAAGTAAAAATTAGTATATGGAGACTAAAAATGCGATATGTGTTGGTTCCTCATATTTGTAAGCATAAACTCTTTCGTATTTGGAGACTTGTGTCTTGCCCAATATTTTGCATTAATAGAGAATTTGTTGATATGTGGATTAACGTACTAGATCTATGCTTCATCATCAAGAAAAAGATAGAAATCAAACCAAATAAGTTGTTAAGATCTAAAATATATTTAGCATTGTACTCTGATGGCTAAAAGTAAATGATTGCATTGGTAATTTCAAGTCAAACCTTATGTGTTATAACTCAATTTTCAACTTGACTCAACTTGTTTTTTTTTGGCCAATGCTGAACTTAATCATATGTGAGAAATAAGCTGCGAGTACATGCTTGTTTAGATAAAACTGGAAAATAATCAATGAAATTTTTTAGTACTGAATTTCAGACCATTTTTAAGTACTTAAAATGAAAGAAAATGTTGTTTGATAGTAACCACGGGGTCAATTCTATAAAAAAGCACGAACTTTAGGTGTTGTCTCAAATCTGGCCCGAACTTTATTTTGTCTAAAAAAAAGCACAAACTTTAGAGGTTGTCCCAAATCTGGCCCGAACTTTATTTTATCTAAAAAAAAAGCACGAACTTTAGGTGTTGTTTCAAATTTGGCCCAAACTTTATTTGAGACAAAATAAATTAATTCTATTACAAATAAGCTTAACATCTCTATTTAACTACAAGATGTACACATTTTTAATATCTCGCTTTAAGACAATGTAATCTTCTGCTTTCAACCCAGCTTATGACATTGCAAACAATTTGCCAATTGTTAATTGATCTAATGGCCCTAGCTATGTGCCTCGTCCCCTAGAACTAAAGCTGTTGAATTATTTTTCCCATAAGAATTATCAATAAAGTTTACCTCATTGGAAGACAAACTTAAATTTAACACTTCCTTTAAACACTCGAATGCAGCATCGTTTTGTTGTGTTAGATATTATTGCTGACGTGGAAATGCCATGTCGAATAACTGTGGAATGAGGGTTAACGGATGGTCAGATTTGGGACACAAGTAAAAATTTATGCATTTTTTTAGACAAAATAAATTTCGGGCTAGATTTGGGATAATACTTAAAATTCGTGCTTTTTAGACAAAATAAAGTTCGGGTCAAATTTGAGATAACACCTAAAATTTGTGTTTTTTTTTTAAAAAACAAAATAAAATTCGGGTCAGATTTGGGACAATACCTAAAGTTCGTGCTTTCTTATGAAATTAACCTGTACCTGCAGCATTACACGGTAGGTTTGGGAACCTAGAGGTGCGTGGGGCCATTCTATGCAAGTGCTTTTTGACTTGATTTGTTTCTTTAACTATTCATAAAAGAAAAAGAAAAGAAAAACCATGAGTCAATCACAAAAACATATTATAACATTTAGGACACTTTGTTTAGATATTCTAGTAAGGACAATTTATTATTTTCAATCCAAAATCTACTCTCTTTTTTATCTTTCAAAGGAGATTTATCTAAAAGGGCACATAATGCTGAGTTACCATCCAACGACCCAAGTCGCATGCTGTGGACAGGATATTTATTACACATCAGCATTGTGCAAAGGTACGTGTGCCTTTTCACTTGGCTCGCTTTTTTTTTTTTTTTTTTTTTTTTTTTTTTTTTTTTTTTTTTTTTTATGAATAAAGAAATAGCATCGAAAAGCAACAATCAATTCCGATTGTGTAGATTGCGAGAATGCTCTCTCTCTCTGTAGGATGGATGTGCCATTCAACTAACCAAGTCGCGTGCTGTGGATAGGATAATTATTGCACACCAGCATCATGCGAAGGTACGTGTGCTTTTTGACTTGACTTGCTTTTTTTTTTTTTTTTTTGTGAATAAAGAAATAGAACCGAGAAGCAACAATCAATTCCGATTGTGTAGATTGCGATAATGCTCTCTCTCTCTCTCTCTCTCTCTCTCTAGGATGCGCAGGATCACTGTCCGATCCGACTTAAAATCATGAAGATCCCTTACTTGCGCATGTTAGTGCCTAACGATCATGGCATGCATATTGACGAATAGTTATGAAGAGGAGACCCATTTTATCAGAAGATCATAAGACGACCACCAAATTCATGTGTGTAGAGTCACTTCATTATTGTTTAAAGTCAATTGAAGATTCGATACAAACATTATACCAAATATTGGAATCGAATGAGACCCTATATCTCAATGGATATTAGATTATCAAGAAAATTAAAAAAAAAAACAATTTGATAGTACATATGGGCATGTTTGTTTGTTCTTGCTTGGGCAAGTTGGGCGATCATGACGATTGCATAATTAAAAACTATTTGAGTTATCGCCTTACGTTAGATCCATTTCTATGCAAATTTTAAATAATCCAAACATCCTAGTTGGCATCCTGCCATAACATGTGAACAATGAAATCCATAGATTTTGAAACTTCTACCAAGTGTCTAAGCTTTGATCGAAATTTGAGATTCTTCACGCTTGACTTGACTCCTAAGTAGACTTTGTTTTTGTTAACATTTTTAATGTACCACCTCAAAGTACAAATGGTAAAAAAGGAAAAAGAGACATGGTAATATAGTTGACATTGTAGTTCCCAAAGACAACAGTTTACCAATTGCATGTATCCTTATGTAAGAAATAAATAAGTATATGCACGAAATAAAGGTTAAATAGCAATGATAAAACAAATTAAAGTTTTGGGAAAGATAATGAAATGCAATTCCTTTTTCACATCGTAAAGTGGATATCCTTTTCAAGTTAAAATCTTGAAAAACCCTAAATTGATATATATATGACAAATTTACCCTAAACTAATTTTTTGACTACTAAAAATCCCGAATTGATATGTTTATAACAAATTTATCAAAAGTGATCACAAAAAATCCCAAATTGGTACACTTATGACAAATTTACCCAACCGCCACAAACCCCAAACTGGTATATTTGTGACATATATATATATATATATATATATATATATATATATATTAAATTAAATTAATAACACAAAAAATACAAAAATGGTATAACTGTGATAAACAAATAAACTAGTAAACTAGTTCATTGTAATGTGTCATTTAACTTAATAATTTGACAGTAAAATTTAACGGAAATTAATATAAGGTAAATTTGTCACATGTATATCAGTTTGAGATAAATTTTTCAAATGTTTTGTATTCAAAAAATTAATTTTAAGTAAATTTATCATAGATATATCAATTTGGGATTTTTCGTAGTATTAACCCTCTTTTTTCTAACCGTGCTTTTAGTAATTAGTGGGCGTGCTCGATGGATAATTCCCTCTATATGCTCATGAATGCTCCCCCACCGCTGTGACTTCCACTAATTGTTAGCATTTTACTTGAGCTGCCTTGCCTTTACTATCAATAAGATAAAATAGGAAAGAACACCAAGGAGCAATCATTACCCGCGTAATTTCCACTACGTCAGATGGTGTCGGGCACCATCCTCTGCTTCTTGACTTGACTTACTTTTTCTGCTAATAAAGGAAATAGAAATGAAAACCAGCGATTAATTCCCCACCATCTAATTTCCACAACGCAATCAATGCACGCGTAATTTCCTCAGCTGTTTGCAGAAGGTGCATGGAACCATGCAATTCTTGTGCTTCTTCACTTGACTTTGCTTTTTTTCCCAATTAATAAAAGAAATAAAAAAGAAAACTAACCAGCATAGCAATGCTCCCATGCCTCTGGTGCTAATATACACGAGTCAATCACAAAAACATTACTCGTTACATTATTATTGCCACGGCATTATGTGGAAGGTGCATATTCTCTGCCAACTAATTTTAATAAAGAAAAAAAAAGTAGATTGCGGTAGCGTTTAATTATGATGATATGCATGTTGGCATATTCTTTTGAGGAAGAGACCTAATTTTATCACAAAATCATAATACGACCATCAAATTTGTGTATAGAGCTACCTCATTACTACTGTTTAATGTCCATTGAACATTAGATGTGGAAATTTTACTAAAGACAGGAATCGGTTGAAACTCTATGTCCCAGTTCGAATGGAGCAACGAGCATATTAGCACATTTAATCCAATAACAATTGTGAAGAATCTACAATTTATGGATATTTGATTATTGAGACAATTAAAAATGGAGTGATAGTAAATATGGGAAAATTTGTTTGTACATTATGTTAAATCCATTTCACGATGTAAACAAGATGATTTTGATCAACCTTTCTTTTTCCTTTTCACAAACTCACAAAACTTTGTAGTTGGCCCCACCCGAGTTCGTGGAATCTCAAATTCATATTTGGGAATACATGTTAATGCCCAAACATCTCTTTAAAAACCTTAATTAATCCGAACTTTGCGATTGACATCCTACAACAATATGCGAACAATGAAATCCATGGACCTGAAGCTTCGAGCAAGTGCAAGTGATGCTTCAATGGAAATTTGAGATCTAGCTGACTTGACTGGACTTGCATTTTCTATCAATAACAAAATATAGAAAAGAGAATTAATGAGCACTACTCATTATAGGTCTCTATCATTAGCGTTGGGATAGTATGAACTAACTATACAACAATATCACGACCAAACCAATCACACTATTAAAATATATTACCATAACCAAATGATGTTTAATACACAACCTCAATTTACAAACGAAATTTAAAAAAAAAAAAAACATAATAAGACTTTATGATATGATGGACATTGTAGTTTATGAGGACAACATGGTATCGGTTATGTGTTTCGTTATGAAAAAAATAAACAAGATGATAGATATAATAATAATTACACTGTGAAAGATAAAACAAAATATATTTTAAGGAAGAATATGGAAGGTAACTTTTTCGCATTGTAGAGTGCATTTTTTTTTCCTAACGATGCTTCTAATAATTGATGGGCATTGTGATGGTTGAATCCCTCCCCAAGGAAAATAAAATTTTGAAATCCTACATATCTAGGAGGAGAAAAGTTTGTTAGTTATTTAAGGCGCATTTGGTAACGCTTTTATTCCCAATAACAATTTCTGATTAGAAATTATTCTTTTTTATTTTGTTCTCGAGAATCATTTTTAAGCCGTTTGGTAATTGTTCAAAATTTCAATTCCTGGAATATAATTGCATTTGGCACCATCCTTAAAAGTTCTACTTCAAATCATTTTTTTTAAATTATTATTTTTTTCATTTTTTTCTTCTTTTCATTTTTTTTTTTTCATTTTTCTCATCTTCTTCTTCTTCAAGGTGGTTGGTCGCCGGCCTTAGGATGACCAGCGACCGGCTAGACGAGGGTCGGCGACCTCATCGGAGCATCGCTGGCCCTTGGCGAGGCCGTGCCTTGTCAGCTGAGCCTCTCCGACAACTAGGTGAGGTTCGGTTGAGCTCGCTTGGTTGCTAGCGGGGCTTGACCTTGTAGTGGCTTGGCGAGGTTGAGTCCCGTCGGTGTTTGGGCGAGCACAACCTTGCTAAATCTAGGCAAAGTTGAGCCTCGCTGGTGGCTGGGGGAGGCCTCGACGAGGCCCGCCTGGCCACTAACGAGCTCATGGGACCTCACCTTGGCTTAACGAGCCTCCGACGAGCTCGCCAGATTGATCGCCAGCAACGGTGGTCAGTGGATGGCGGCGGACAGCAACGGTAGCAATAGCAGCAGTTGACGAAGAAGAAAGAGGGAAGATTAACAAGAAAAAAAGAAAAGAAAAAAAGAGAAAATAGGTGCTTGATTCTAGAATTGTTCCTGGAAACAAAGAATCAATTTTTTTTTTTACTTCTCGATTCTGTTTCAAAACTACTTCCGGGAATAAAAAAAATAAAAATTTGTTTTTAGGAACAAAAATTTTACCAAATGAATTTATGTTCTAAATCTATTCCTAATGACAAAAGAACATAAATTATCACTATTTGACAAGTTGCCAAATAGACCTTTAAGTTGTCTAGACAAATGATAAATATTAGTTTAGACTCTTTTGAGGATCAAGAAGTGTAGCAAGAAAGGATGAGGTCCTGGATTTTTACTTGCTTGGGAGGCAAAATACCTAGAGGAAATGAATGAAGCTTCCATTATTTGAATGAATAATGGAAATCGAAAGGGTTTCTCGTTATCTGGAAAATATATGTGAATGAGTTAGTAATTTATTTAAATAAATAAAAAATATTAATGAAAGAAAAAGGAAAATTCCAATGCACCTCATCATCAAAGCTATAAGCCGTTAAGCAAATTATCACCATTAAATGCTATCACAATCTATTTTCTTTTTACTTATTTATTAAAATTAGTTGGTGGAGAATACGCACCTTCCGCATAATGCCAAGGAAATAATAATCGGACGAGTGAAGGAGCACAGGAGCATTGCTATGCTGGTTAGTTTTCTTTTCGTTCTTATTAACAGAAAAGTGCAAAGTCAAGTCAAGAAGCACCAGCACAGGATGGTTCCACGCGCCTTCTGCGAGCTGCTGTGGAAATTACGCGTGCATTGATTGCCCTGTGGAAATTAGATGGTGGAGAATTGATTGTTGGTTTTCATTTCTATTTCCTTTATTAGTAGAAAAAGCAAGTTAAGCAGAGGATAGTCCCCAGTACCTTCTGCAAAGTGTAGTGGAAATTACGTGGGCAATGATTGCCCTTCGGTTTTCTTTTCTATTTCTCTTATCGATAGAAAAGGCAAGACAAGACAAGTCAAAGTCTTGCTCGCTTTGGAAAAAAATAGTATAAAAAAATTATCATTGATAATTGAAATATTTTTTACTAATTAATTATTTCAAATGATATAATTTTATGAATATAATTTAAATGATAATGCAATTGGGTCCTTAATGTGAGTAAAAATATTTTAATTGCATAAGATTAAGGAATGTCAAACTGAGAGTGCAACAAAAATTAAAAAAGATGAATGAAAAAACAAAAGATAAATTCTCTCCAAACAGATCTAGGGTATCTATATGGCAATTTAGGATGCGTTTGACAACTTGTCAAATAATAATAATTTATATTCTTTTATTTTTTAGAGTAGATTTGTAACATGGATTTCTTTGGTAAAATTTTTATTCCTATGAACAAATTTTTATTTTTATTTTTGTTCTGGAAGTAGATTTAGAAAAGAATCAAGAAGTTAAAAAAAAAGTTGATTTTTTGTTTCGAAGAATAATTCCAAAATTAAGCTAATCCATTTTTTTTTATCTTTTCTCTTCTTTCTTCTTGTTCTTCTTCCTTCTCTCTTTTTCTTCAACCGCCACTATAGGAGGCTCGTCCAACCACTGGCATGGCGGGCCTCACCTAGCCATCGGCGAGGCTCAGCCGATGAGGCATGATCTCGCCGAGGGTTGGCGACACTCTAGCGAGATCCCTGGTTATCCCAAGGCAGGCAATTGGCAACCATTGAAGAAGAAGAAAAGAAATAAAAAAAAGAAGAAATAAGAAAAATTATTAAAATTATTAAAAATTAAAAGAAAATTACTTGGATTATGAATTTTCATAAGGGCACCAAACGCAATTCTATCCCAAGAATAAAAATTTTGACAATTATCAAACAACTTAAAATACTTAAAAATTGTTTATGGGAACAAAAAAAAAATCATTTCTAATAAAAAATTGTTCGAAAAACAGAATGGTTCTTAAATGTGCCCTTAGTATTTTTTTTAGTATTTCCCCCATTCTTTAATCATGATTGATCTTGGGCAAGGATTTCTAGGCTCAACTTGCCCATTGATCTTCTACTATTTGAAATCGGATCATGCAAAGTGTTGATGAGGTCAGTGATGGATTTTCACTCACATTAAGGTAAAGACAAATTAGCACCTTATTAGAAAAAAAAATGTTTGCATATTTGAAGACCACGCCCTTTGAAATGGACCAACATTATATATTAGGATATTGGATTCCTATGCATCCTATGAGAACGAAAGACACGATTTGTCAACAACCTAAACACGCCACAAAACGAGAAAATATTATAAATGAATTTCGAGCCTTATCTTGTGATATATGTATCTCTCGTTTCATTGGGTGTTCAAGATTCCATCCTTATCTTTGGTCCATCTTGCACGGCTCACTCTAGTCCACCAGTTTGTGTAGCTCATATCAAAGTGAGTAGATTTTTTTGAGTTTCTTTGATAACTACAGGTGATATGGCAACTTCGAGGAATTAACGTTTGGCCCTTCATGGAGCACCTTAATAACTAATAACATCAGTCGGATGTTTCTTTGGAGCTTTTAGTGTGCATTTGCTCCACAGAAAAAAGAATTCAAAAAATAATTTTTAAAAATAATCATTTATATTACTTATTAAAATTAATAAATAAAAAAAATCTTCATCGTCCACACAAATATTTAAATATAAATTATCATCGATAATTCAAATATTTTTAATTTACTTGTATTACTTAAAATAATTAATTAATAAGAAATATTTTATTGTGTCATTTAAAATATTTTCTTAAAAATATTACTTATATTATTTAAAATAATTATTTAATAAAAACATTTTTTATTTTGAATGATAATTTATATTTAAATATTTCATTTATTCATAGCGGGGAAGACTTTGCCTTGCATTGCCCTGCTTTTTCTATCAACAAGAGAAATAGAAAAGAAAACCAAAGGACAAGCATTGCCCGCATAATTTCCGCATAATTTCCGCAGCATTTCAAAGAAGGTGCCAGGGACCATCCTATACTTCTTACTTGCTTTTTCCACTAATAAAGAAATAGAAATGAAAATCAACGATCAATTCTCACCGACTAATTTCCACGGGGCAATCAATGCACGCGTAATTTCCACAGCAATTTGGAGGAGCCTGGAGGTGCGTGGAACCATCCTACGCTGGTGCTTCTTGACTTGACTTTGCTTTTATTCTCTCTCTCTCTCTCTCTCTCTCTCTCTCTCTCTCTCTCTTTTTTTTTTTTTTTTTTTTTCTGTTAATAAGAGAAATGGTAAAGAAAACCCACCAGCATAGCAATGCTCCCATGCTCCCGGTGCTAATATAAACGAGTCAATCACACAAACATCACTCATTGGTTTATTATTTCCACGGCGTTATGCAGAATGTGCCTATTCTCCTCCAACTAATTTTAACAAATAAATAAAAAAGTAGATTGCGATAGCATTTAATGATGATGATATGTCTATTGGCATATAGTTTTGAAGAAGAGACCTATTTTATTAGAAAATCAAAAGACAATCATCAAATTTATATAAAGAGCCACCTTGTTACTACTGTTTAATATCCATTGAAGATTAGATGTGGAAATTTTACTAAAGATAGGAATCAGGTGAGACTCTATATCCCACGTCGAATGGAGTTACAAGCATATTAGCACATTTAATATAGTAACAATTTTGGAGAATGAACAGTGTATGGATATTAGATTATCAACGCAATTAAAAAAACTAATAGTAAAAACGGGAAGATTTGTTTGTCCTTGTTTGGGCAAGTTGGATGATTATGCCGCTTTTGTTTGAACAATCAATAACTAATAGAGTTACTAAATTATGTTAAATCCATCTCATGATGTAAACGAGATGATTCTGGTCAACCCTTCTTTTTCCCTTTTCATGGACTCGCACGGTACTGTAGTTGGCCCCTACCGAGTGGGTGGAATCTCAGGCCCATATTTTGGATTACATGTTAATGGTATACCACGTCTGCACAAACCTTAAATAATCCGAATGTTGCGATTGACATCCCACGACAACATGCAAACAATGAAATCCATAGATCTTAAGCTTCAAGCAAGTGCATGGAGCAAGTGCATGGGAAGCTTTGATTGAAATTTGAGATCCAACACACTTGATTGGACTTGCATTTTTAATCAATAATAAAATATAGAAAAGAAAATTAACGAGCAATACTTGTTATAGATCTTTGTCAATAGTGATTGGATACTATGAACTGACTATACTACAATGTCATGACCTTGACCAATTACATTGTCATAAATATATTATCTTAACCAAATGGTTGCTGTTTGTTTCTTAAGTAGGATAAATTTTTTAAAGATGTTTAATACACTACCTCAAACAAAATAAGACATGTTAATGTGGTGGATACTGTAGTTCATGGGGACGGCAGTGTACTGGTTACACGTTTTGTTATGAAAGAAATAAACAAGAAAATGCATGTAATAATGATGATTACATAGTGAAAGGTAAAACGAAATATATTTTAGGAAGGATATTGGATGCGATTTTTTCGTAGATTTGATCACCATACAATCAAACCTTGGTTCCCAAAAATAGAGGGCTTTTGCTATGGAAAGAAACTTGCCCTTGAAGATGATTGCCAATCAATCAAAATATCTTACTAGAATTGAGTCTTCTACTTAGATAATCTTTGAGATAGACAATCAATATTTCCTTAAAAGACAACCATACCAAATCACAAATTGTTAAAAATGAGATAAAATGTCTCAAATAATAATCTTGTAAATCAAGACAAGAGTTTCGTGCCTACACTCAACTTTTGTAGGACTCTACTGATATCCAATCCGTTGCCTTGTTAATATCCAGCCTTCGCCTTGCTGACATCAATACAGTTCACTTGCTGATATCCACGCAGTTTACTTGCTAATATCCACGCAGATAAAAACTCTCCATTCTTTATTAGACAATTAAGAATCCTTTCAGCGTGGATATTAACTGACACATTTTTTTTTTTTTACGATTACCAAGAACGATATAAATATGGATAGTTTTGTTAACATATATTTATGTGGAGGTTTTGTCAACACTTTAAAATGGTTATGACATTTCTTTGATAATTTGGAATAGGTAATGGTGTGGCTTCTTGGACTTATTGTTGTTTTTTCTTATACTCGAAAATATTTGTAGGGTCTCATCATGGTTATTTGATCTAATGGTCTTGTCTCCCGTGTCAAATTTAGTGCGAGTCAAAGGGTGATCATAATAGCATCGGCGAATCATAAAATACCGAGTTTATGTGTTAAACTCAAGTACTCACTGCTTACACTGGTTATCATAATGAAGTCAAAATGCTGATCTTTGACCTCAAACTTCTCCTGGCTATTAGATAAAGATGGTGCATGGTCATTTTTCACATTTCAAGTGATATTCTACTAATTGTGATAATACTCTGTCCATGTGAATTTGTAGCACAAAAGCATGTTTGAACTCGAATATATATCCAAAGATGAAAAGTGCCCTGTAAGATATACATTGATGGACATGTGCTTACTAGCCATTGCTTGATTCGTCAATCTTTATCTTTAAAATAAGTCAATATGATATTCTCCCATGCTGGTGATGTGCCAAGGGTCTTCCTTTGATTTTATTGCAAGGTTCAATTACATTGCTAAAGATTTCAAGTATGGCACATACTTGACCTGATTGTGAGAATTAAACATTATCGGATATGCGGTTTCATATTGCAACATCATCAGGGATGCCCATCAGTGAACTAACTGTGAAGAATATTTTCATTCTGCTCTATCTCAGTTTTGCCGACTATACCAGCAGCAAGATGAGGTGCCAGCCTGCTTTATTTGTGGAACACTGGAAAATCTTTGGGTTTGTCTGATATGTGGTTTTGGAAGATGTGGAAGGTGTATGATGTGCTAGAATCTTCGCTCTCTCTATATTTTAGTGTTTTGGTAGGCTGTATTGTTTCAGCTTTTCCTTTTTGGATTTGTGGATGCAATAAGCACGCAATCAGCCATTGGAAAAATACACAATATTGCTATTCTCTAGATTTTAGAACAAAGCAAATTTGGGACTATGTTGGGGACACTTACGTTCCTCAACTTAATGAATCAAAAGTTGACGGAAAGCTTGGGGAGATGAATTCATACTGTGAATCACTTGAAGGAAATTGTGGCAGTTGCGGTTGTAGCGAGGATTTCAAAATTAGTGGGGTGCTCTTCAGCAGCAAAATTGAAGCAATAGCTTCATGCGCCCTCTTATTTGTATGCTGTGAACATTTTTGTTATCCATTTCTTTTTCCATGCAAAGATTTGGAGTTTGGACTCAGTTAAGTGAGATGTTTGAAGTTTGCAGGTGCGTAATGCTTTTACCAGTGCTGACAGGTGACAATGAAAGATTTTGTTTCTGGTTTTGTGCTTCATATGTTCATTTTGTTGGCCAAACGTCACATGTCCATTACTGGGCCTGCAAAATGTATACTACCTCCATTATATTATCAGACTTACCTCGTTTACTCTGACACTGTAGATATACTTTTTCATAGATGCATGCCGACTATATACATCTAGCTTCAACTCAGCTGGAAGCGCAAAGAAAATAAAGCACGCGGATACCTATCTTAGTTCTCCCTGCTTAACATAGTCTTGTACATTGTCCAATGTGCTATTTGACTGATCAGCCACGGTTGTAAGCATTACTCCGGAAAGCTCTCTCTCAATGGTTCTAAGCACCACATATTTTAGGAGAAAACCATAATAGAACACTAGTTTAGTTACTCCCGATTCAAAATGTTTCTCCATTTTCTGTTTTCTTATTTTTAAGTGACCTCATTGTACTCTTGGAACTTCTATGGGAATGGTAGAATTGTTGCTAAGAGAAGGAAAGTAATTACGTTTATACCTCTCCATTTCTTCAACGAGTGGGTCCAAGATCACAAGGGGTTGGCACCTTCAACACATATTCACTTCTCCAACATCATAAATGATTTTTCCTAAAAACAAGTACATAGTGTGACACGAAGGAGCACTGTCATCACCAAAGTGCCAGTTTCAATGCATCTCTCACAATTGTCACGTGTCTTTATCAAAATCTTGTTAATTGAAAGTGATAAATCAAACGGTTCAGCACACATAGATGAACAATAACCGCTAAACTACAGCATATGCAACAACAGGACACACCAATTCATATATAACTTGTAAATTTCGGGTACTCACTACTTCATAAGCATTCCATCGATTTTTATGCAAGTTCAAAAAGAACAATAAACTCTTTCCACGATTAGAGACAAAGCAATGACATTGACACTTCCAAGGAAGAAGTAAATCCTCATTTACTAATTCTGAGCACGTTATTAACTAGTTTCATTCCACGATTGTCATACCCAAAAGCTTATCGACTAAAGACGGAGAATAAATATAATTTGCTCACTTCATATTGATTGTCGACCATGATTTCCCTCGACAGCACGCGTGAAGTAGAATATGTCATGCACAGAGAATAAAGCAGGAAGTAGACAATACAAACAAAATATCATTTTAGTGGGTGTTCTCAGATTTAGCACCTGCTTCTGGACAATGAAATTGACGAAGGTGGAGTAATCAATAACCGAAGGACAAGAAAAAAAAAATAATAATAATAATAACCGAAGGACAAGACAGGAATGGCGAAGCAGGTAACGTGCAATGATTTTGTGACAAAGTATCGACCCCATGATGACTAGAATTTGAACCACTTAGCTTTCCCATGATTCGGTTTAAGAAGACGCGCAAAATCCCGAACATAAAAAACAAAGGAGTGAAGGAAATCTGAATATACAGTCAACTCTAAAAATCAGTTGGCCCAGAAACAAGCCGGTGGTATGAGGCGATCCGATTTTAACAAAACGCAGTGGATATAGCTCTATCGGTACATCAATCCATATCGCTAAAGTATGGCTGTATGGCAAGGTAGGTTTACCACAGCAATTACAATGGCAACGATGGACTGCAAGGCATGGACAGAAGCAAAGCTCGGTGGTTGAGGAAATTGTGAGGCAACTCAGCAGCAACGATAAGGCTAGCAAGTAGCCATAACATTGCTCCAGTTAGTGACCGAAACATGTGTCGGCCAAAGTTAGTGATCTGAATTGGCGTGATCGCGATTCATGCTCAGCGACGTCATCTGAATTCTGTTCAACAGGGTGTACTATGATCATCACCAAAGCTCACGCGTGTGCCAGTGACTCCAAGCCTTCTCGTCTCGCCAACCACCACCAATCACCAAAAGATCACAGGAACCGCCGAGGAAACAACCGGAGAGTCAGTTTCATCCTTGGCAACTATTGGTGTATACTCGTAATCATGTCTAAAGATTAAAAAATCAAAAAATATCAAGTGAACATCACTAATGTGCTTTCAAATCGGACGATTACTGGAATCAATTCACACCAAGGTCTCAGACACATTTCATCGAACAGATTATGGTGAATCGGTTGTGGAACAGATCAAAGCCATTTCGAACCCAAATTTGTAACTAGACTCAACCTAAATCAGTACATGATGTTCGAAGTCAAAGAAAAAAAAAGTCAGCTATGATCAATTTCATCATAATAAGAGAATCGGACTCTCGGCCTCTTACTTGTGACGACAGAACAGGAGATGCTACCTGGTCAATCAAATGGACTGAGGCCGAGGTTGGCCGCACGAATCACTGAAAGAAGCTCTAGAACGTGTCGACGATCGAAACCTGAACAGGTGGAGAAGCTTCGAGCGGAACGACAACATTTCGAAGCTCTCGGCCGCGGAAGGGAAACAAAGGAGATGAGCCGCGGCATTGAAGAGGCTGTTGACGCCGACGACCGCCACTGTAATCAATTCAGAACGCTTGCAATCGCGAACCGAATCGAACGGAATCGCTTTTTTGAGATGAATTTTCCTTGTTCGATTTTTTTTTTGGTTCTGGAACGGTGCTCTCGATGAAATGAACAAACGTGATCCTCCCGAGACTGATGGTCTACGGCGGTGATCAGCGAAGGAGTTGGAACTTGTAATGATTGGGCGGTGGTAAGTGGCTATATCGGAACTTGAGATGTTATGGTGACAGCAGTGCTCCCTTCTGGGCGCGTGAGTTCTCCCTTAGTGAACGTAAAAAACCTTGAAAAAAAATCAAAGAGGGACCTTTTCCTTCTTGTGCCGCCCCTTTTCTCAAAAAAATGAAAGAACAGATTTGTTTTTTTTTTTTTTTAACTAGAATTTGTGCTCCCACACCAGTTATCATGAAAACTGATTAGACCATTGGACGCCATATGTGCTATTGTACATAGCGAGAATTTTAACTAATGGAAGCCTGTCATGTGGCATGGGAATTTTAGCTGGAGAGAGAGATTTGGGTTAGGGTCGAGCCCGCCCGAGTTCCATCATGCTGGACCCAATGGCCCAAGTTAATCATAATTCATTTAAGTTAGGTCGGTCAATCATGAGAGAGAAGGTTGGAATAACATTTGAGAAGATGAGAAAAAAGTGAGGATGATAATGTGAAGGAAGAGTTCACATAACTTGAACTTTACATGGCATCATAAATTGAGGTAAAAGGGGTGAAAGTTGGAAGAGGATAGAGAAAATACAACACCCAATGCAAATATCTGAACTGCGATTATAAATGACTTATGACATATCATTAAAAGCATAAGGAAAAGTCATTTTATGCCATGCGAGAATTTATCGAATAGATAATATGCTTGCTTGTCACCATACTTTGGAGGGAAATGATCAAATTTGAGTTAATATTCGTTAGAGGATGTGGTAAGAAGATGAAGTAGGTAGCTATTAGTAATTTTTTCGAAGAAGTTTCAAAGAAGTGGCAAGACGAGACAACCTTTCTCTTTATTTGGTTCCTTTTTTAATGTATGTTTCAACTGTGATTTTGTTTTTCTTTTGACCTTTTAGTGCTACTGCCTTAGACGTTTAACTTTATCGGCAGAAAGTTAGTGTTAAAAACTCCATGGTCATTGTCCGAGTTCAAAGTACAATTTTACACACTAGTAAAATTTGCAAATTATTATGTGATGGTTTGGGACTAAAATTTAATTGATACTGTTGCAACATTGAAAATTTACTAATTCCAATAGCAGTTCAATTGGTTGTTCATATTGCGTAGTGTTGAAATTTCCAACTTTGGGAACATAGAAAATAAAAGGAAAAGAATATGCTCTTGGTCGACATAACCCTTATTTGAGCTTCACAGATTAAGCAATGTGGATTTAGATGCCTTTTGAGTACCTTGATATGCATACAACATTGAGAATAATTATATAGCATTCTAAAGTATACTCATCTTGTTCATCTTCATTCGAATTATGTGGGCTAATCTTCCTAGATAAGCATAGTTATTGATTGTACTTGATGCAACTTCTAGACGAGTTTAGACAATTTAAAGTTGTCTGGAGAACTTAGTCCTCCCATCTGATTTGACATGAATGAAGCACACATACGGTTTCTTCGCATGTGCAGGATAATTTTGTCACTAAAGTCGAAGAATGAAAAGATACTTAATGTGGATAAACAGGTACATTTTCTGAACCTCAAGACTTTATTCCTTCATATGGTTTTCATAATATTGCCAATCGCGTGTATGTGTGTGTCACGTGTGTTGACAGCAATATGTCCCTTGTCATCGTTAATGGATCAAAGAATTTAGGGTGTATATTGGATACCAGAAAACATTCGGTAAGATGACTGATAAAGATGGCGTCAAAGGAGGACCCTATTACCCGTTCGTTTGGAGTAATCATTTCCAGCCAGAAAGAGCACGAAGCCCAGCCGAAGACGGAAATAAGCAGGTGTCGTGTCACTTCGTGTGCATATGCTTGACAAGTAAACAAAAATGGCATAAATGTAGATAATTTTTTTTTTCCTTGTATTGACATTCGTCGTAAGCAAGAAGGAAAACTACTGTTAGCAGCATTTGCAGATGAAAAGGGAGGCTAAGGCTGGTATTTCACTGCCCCCAGGGGTTGTGAATTGTCCAATTTGCTGACTTTCCCCAGCCCCCTCTTCAATTGAGTCCCGGTGTCAAGGCACTTATTGACATTGCAAATACATACTCGGCCAGACTTTGAAACTTAAAGAAAGACCATTCAGTTCAGTTGTTACAGTTCCACCGATCAAACTAAAGCATTCTTGAAAGTAGCACTTCAAAAACTTATTGTAAAAACTATTTTTTCTCCCCAAAATTATAAAATTCTAGCTCTCAACTTCAGTTCTTTTATATGTTGTTCTACTATGGTAATATAGTTATAATTTTTGCCTTTGGAACAAAATAACAAGTTTATATACCAACAATAGTTTTAAAATCGACACCTGAACCCCTAGAGTGTCAAAACTTGGCACAGGAACAGGAAAATACTTGAGTTTTAAAAGTTAGAAAAATGACATTTAAATATCAAAATCGGCTCGAAATGGGTCATTTAAGTGTCAACAATGAGAAAATTTATTCAAATTGCTTACGTGGCATTTTTCTAACGAAATAAGTACAAAATGATGTTGTTCTGCACGCTAACGTAACTAGACAAGTACAAAAATGACATTGTTTTGCTGACGTGACTAAATAATTAATATAAATATTAATTAAATTAAATTTAAAACTAAAATTAAAAGAAGGAGGAGGAGGAGGATTGCAAAAGGCCCACCGCCTCCCCACTATCGATAGGAAGGGTCGACGACGATAGGAGAAGGGTCGGCCAAGGTCACCGGTCCTTGGCCCAAATCTAGTGCGGAGGTCAGTGGACCTCGCCTAGTTGGGCCAAGGGTTGCCCTCTTGCCGGATTTTGGGGAGGATTGCAGCTCTAGCCTCAGATTTGGGCAAGGGCTCATAGGCCCTCATTGCCAGCCCCTAGCTAAGGCTTGGCAACCCTAGCCAACCCTCTCCTCACTGTCGTCAGCAAGGAGGCAACAGCCAGGGTTGAGCCCTCGCTGTTTTGCAACCAAATCTCTTTTTTTTTTTTTTTAAATTTGATTTTAAATTTATTTTAATTAATATTTATATTAAAATTCAAACCTAAGACTCAACGACGTCATATTGGCATTTTTTTACTAAGTTAGCTCTTCGACGGTCCACGTAAGCAAGTAATATTAACAAAAAATTATCATGTAGGATTTTCGATAGAATTCACTAGACTCGACACTCAAGTGTTTAAAAAAATAGCACTTAAATATACTGTTCATAACCTTTGACACTTAATGTCCCCCTGTGTCAAGTTTTGATGCTTTAGATGTTCTTCTGCCATCTAAAAAACACATGAACGATTTTGTAAAAGGTCAAATTGAGAGGTGCTTTGATACCATCTCCAAAACTACAACAGCCTGTTAAGTGACTCTTATTCCCTTCTAAACTCCCAGGTCAAGAACATCTTCTCATAAGGAGGAAAACCAAGCATCGTTCCTATTTGTAAGTGGAACTAATTCCAAATTTTGTGGACATATCCGGGGAAAACGTGTCCGCTAGTTTCAATTTGCTATTGATTCTGGAAATTCAGTCCTTTAGAAGAATGTGCCTTTTAAGATCCAACATCAAAAATTGTCGAGGATTGAATCCGCTGTATAATCATACTCTTGGATTGCACATCCAACTTCTGCATTTGCTTAAAGTGCAAGCGCTTTGCGATGACAATATAGGCTCATGTGCTGAGAGAAAGTACCCTTTGGTGGCTGATAGCATAGTAAGGGAATAGTAATAGGAATATAGATGAGATCAAAAGAGGCTCGTTGTCATGCTCCTACCCGCTCATGTTCATTTGCAAATGAAAACAATCAAGTCGTCAAACAAACTGTAAAAGCTCGACAAATAACCGACTTCTGTCCCCAACGATTTGGTGTCTAACCTATCATCCTCAAAATGATGGAACTTGATTCCCAAAGATTGCAGCCCAGTAAGCGAAATGTCGAGATAGACCGTGGTGAAGTATTTACTTTCATTCAAGGTCTTGAGTGCTGCTGCACTCAAATGGCGTTCATAATAGGAACGCAGGAAAAAGATGAAGTTTTCCTGTCGCGGGGAAAGTACAAGAAAGGAGAACCTGCTAAGTGCTAATAAATGCTACTTAAGCAAATTAACAAGAATAAATCAAATAAATAAAAGTTAATACTTCCAACATAACGCGGAAGGAACAAGAAAAGAAGCCACGTAAGAAAACTAAACCCTGTTCCTCTGGGCCTTCATCTTGCTAGATAAACCTACATGCAACTCGAGTATACAACGCCTTCTACGCATCACCCTAATCTCATGCTCTTTTTTATTTTTCTGTCAGCCTATATGAATATAATAAAACAAATTATCGCCACAAGACTTAAGCGGAAGTTGATTAGGATGCTGATTGTACCACTTTTAGACAGACCATACTGAACTACGTCCTGAGGAAGTACCTCGATGCTGTAAAATCTATCCTCTGCAGTGTCCCTTAAAACTTGAATCAAGTACGGTGGAGGAAAGCCAGCTCAGCATTTTAATGCTTAAAAGTTTCATAGGGAGAGAATTAGCCTGCACTACCTTTGGAGTTGATCTATACCGGTTGCACCAGTGGTCATGCTAGACCCAGCACCATTTTCAACAGGAGGAGAATTACCCCATTCTCCTTCAGATTCCAATGGCTCAAGCACATAGACACTGCCATCAGTAAGTCCTAGTGCAAACTGGTTAGGTTCAGATGGATTGGCTGCAATCACTAGCGGGTAGACTCTAAAGCTGCCAAATGCATTATGAGGAATGAATTACTTGCGAGACTATCGAAACTTTGCAAATGAGACTTGCCATTTTCATAAAGGAGTGAGGTTAACCGAGCTGCAAATAACCAACTTACCTGGGGTTTGGAGGGATATAAGTGGCAGGATTTATACGACATCTCAATCTGAGTGTAGAAGCAGTAAGAACACCGATGCTTCCATCTTCAAAGCTCACATATATTGATTGGCCATTGCATGAATATGTAGCATCTGTGATTGGAGCGCTAGCTTCTCGAGTATCCCACTAGTTGAGATGAGCAATGAATAAAAAAAAGCACATTTGACACAAAGCAACTCATAGTACCTAATAATTCACTAATTTTTATCCAATCATGATGAGATGACAGATTGATTAATGCACAACACAAAAAATCTTCAATACCTGTTTGAGGCGTTCTAGTTTAGGAGCTTCATATGTGGCGATCTGTGTTTGATGAACCACCAGCAGATGTATTTGATCCACATGAAATTGAACACGAGTATCAGCAAAAGGAGCCGCTTCTCGCCCATGTGGCACCTGCAGAAACTTACTAGCCTGCTTCTCCCATCCATCAGTGCTCCAAACACACAACTGCAGTGATGATAATCATCAAAAGGGATATTGACATTGATGCAGAAATGAATGAATAAGATTGCACATTGTGTTTCTATATCAAAATCACATCGATTGTCTGTAGTAAGCAACAACTAGACATGATAGCTTCTTTTTTCGTACTTAATGGGATGGGATTAATTTGTCAACACAAAAGATGAGGTTTTCTAGAAGGATTTATTCTGCCAGTAAGCAATGCCTTCATCTTCTGACGTATGCTGAGTACATAAGCATCAATATATCCAGAGAGTAAACAACAACCCTTTTCTGGGAGCACTATAAACTACATTGCTCTAAGCCCAGAAATTTGGCATGTTTACATGGAGAGTAAGATGCAAGACTGGTCTGGTGCCTGAGAGTCAGCAGCAGAAGACATGAGAACATTCAAGACATTAGAGAAGGCAAGGCCCGTGATCCTTCTCTGATGTCCTCTTAGTGTTGTCTTAAACTGAGAAAGTGAAACAGTCAATATCCATAACTATATTGGGGATAACAAGGTTAACTTTCAACAACAATGAAAATAGGTATCACCTCATCAACTCGCACATTGTAGATTTGAATAGAGGAGTCCCCCCTTCCTATTGCAATGATGTTATTATCTTGAGGATGGAGCGCCAGAAATGTTGCTGCTAGTGATGGAGGCACAAATGTTATCATCGTCTGGATATCGGCAGGCAGCATTGTATTAGCAACTTTATAAGTAATTGCGGGACATATGTGCCAGGAGGCACTTGGCTCAATGGCATCTCCCTTCTTCGGAAAGAGGGAGAGAGCATGTTCGACCATTAGATCTCTGGATGGATGAGAAAAGCTCGAGCTTTCTATTATTTTATCATTACAAGCAAAATGATTCCATTGGAGACAGAGAAAAGCCCATGTCTCAGTTAGCAAGTAAAAAACTAGTAGTCCAGTACCTGAGAGTCGGAGCCAAAAGACATGAGAACAGTTAAGGAAGTTGGGAAGGCAAAGCCTTTGATTATTCTCCGATGTTCTTTTAGTTTTGTCATGACATGAGAAAGTGAAACAATCAATATCCATAACTCTGTTGCAAATAATAAGGTTAACTTTCAATGACGATGAAATCAGGTCTCACCTCATCCACTTGACCACTGTAAATTTGAATAGAGTCGTCGTCCATTCCTATTGCAATGATGTCACCGTATGGTGATGGGTGCATAATCTTTGTCATCACCTGGATACCAGCAGGTAGGATGGTATTAAGCAATTTTACAAGTAACAATGGAACATATGTGCCAAGAGGCGCTTGTCTCAATGGCATCTCCTTTCCCAAGAAAGGGAGAGAGCAAGTTCGATCATTAGACCTTTGGATGGGTGAAAAATGCTCAGCTTTTTTCCTTTAATTAGTAAGAGCAAAAAGATTCCATTGAAGATAGAGTAAAGCCCTTGTCTACTTAGCAAGTAAAAAAGGACATATGCTGCACTTCTGACCAAATAATCCACATGAAAATCAGAGCAATTGCTTTCATGGACCTCCTCACTATAGAGTTCAATACTTTTATACATAATAGAATCAATTAATTTTAGGACCCATAAAAATGTGAAAAGGAAATAGTACATGCGTATTCAGCACAAAGGGGTATTTCATCATCTTGTGCCTTGTGGATAGTGCTACAAAAAACAGACAAAAGGATGTAAACATGCCTTTGGGAAAATATTCACCTTAAAAGTCATCATATTGAACAAAGAGATCTCCCCCACTGATGCTGATATAAGATAAGAATCATTCTTTGACAGTACAAAGCATGGAACTGCGTCTTCAGGATTTGTATAGCTTATGTCATTGGTCATCAAAATCCCACTAGAAGGTTGCCATAACTGTGGTACTACGCTAGTTGTAGCCTGGAAAGAAGAATTAATGTAGTTTTTTTTGGAAGCTGAATTAATGTAGCTATCAATGCCCTAAACCATAAAATAGCTTGCCAATTTCAAGAAGAAAAAAAAGATTCCTTACCCTTCCTGTTAAGTTCCAATCACTTTTTTGCCATTTCCAGAGCTTGTGTACAGCATTCGATGATAAAGCCAGAATGGCAAGACCTGCATTTGTATAGATTAATCTCGAGACCTGCTTCATGGTATTAGCTTCAGTATCGACAGTTAAATGTAAGACCCAAATTTAAAAGAAAATGCAAAAGAAAGAGCCCAAAGAACTGGGCACTAAATGATAGATGCAGAAAATGCAAAGAGACAGTCGGTGACGCTGCCTGCATATTTATCAGCATAGGGGCGCGTGCACGTGCTGTATTTTTACATATGAACGGAGCATACAATACCCATGACATCAAAACCCAGTTGAGACAATCACATAGAACCTCGACTTGAACTGTCTAGCTGTATCCCCATAGAACTAAGAGAACTCTGTAAGGCCTCTGTGCAAAAATACAGTGCCTTCGCCATGCTATTCTTTTCTGGGAGTACCTAACGTTTGGCCTCTTATGTTCTTAGATTCAGAAGGTCAATTTCCACTCAAAGTTTCTGGGAGTTGACAAGCTCAAAATAGCTTAATTCACAAGCTTAGCATTCCGACAAGATCAAAGTAGTGCGTAGATATACTTTGCCTGCGATATATAAAGCCGAATTCATCTCGTGAAGAATCTGTGCCTTTTACCCCATGTAAAATGAGAGTCCACAAAACAATCCATCTCATTAGATTTCAAGTAAAGGCTATAAAGGTCTGGTTATTCAATATAAAATTCATGGCCTCCACAGCCAATAAAACTCAAGCACAATTGCCACTCCATACTCACATATTCATCAAAGCTGATATTATCCTTCCCTATTTGTATAGTTGAAACAATCAGTTAACCAAAAAAGGCCAAAGAAGAGATGACAAAGTCCTTCAATTGTTGAAGTTTAAGAGTTAAATAATTGGACCACATGTGAATAAAACTAGTAAAGCAAGTGCATCAAATGCGACCCCTATTCAAATTTGTGCTTATCTAGTAGAAACATGACAGATTAATGTGGAAAAGAAATGCTGCACAAGAATGTCCTAATCTGGCAATCACTTACCCTCATAGCCGTAGAGTTATCAGGCAGCCTTATGGACCGGCATTGTGATGGTTCATTGATTTCTGTCGGTTCCCAATTTTGTGATTTGTCTTCTGAGTCATCAGCAATTCTGGGCTTCATATCGGCCATGCTCTCACTGTCCTGTAGAGCTCAAAAGAGAGGATGTCATTGAAAGACGCCCAATAAACATGCACATACAAATGCAATTATTGCATCATTTAACTAACAGCGTCAGCAACAAATAAAGCTCGTTGAAAACATTTAACTACCTAATGCAGTAATGATACCATTTCCCAGACCTACCATTGCTGCCTGATGGTTTTCTAGTTTATATGCTAGTGCGTGTAGATGTGCGAGAAGCAAAGGAGAAAATATTTGGTAGTTTCAAAGCGCCGTGTTAACTGCTAATGTGGCGAGACTTTTCCCTTGGCATCCACTTAAAAAATTTACATGTCTTGAATTAAATTAAACAAGATTGATATGGAGTTTCTTTGAGTGGTGGAATTGTTTCCTCTAGCTTCGTCTTCCTCGTTCGTCCAAAGCCAGCCACATGACCTCGGACGAGCTGGCATGGCCGATGATGCGTCGGTGACACTGCTGGCTCTTCAGATCTGGCCGACCATGGCCGTGGGCGTCACCAAGACGAGTGACGCCACTGGCTCTCCAAATTTGGCCGTCCATGGCCATCGGCGTCACTCGCGAACCTTGCTCCGCCATGGCCGGCGACGCTGTTGGCTCTCCAGATCTGGCCGTCCATGATCGTCGGCGTGGCTCATCCCGGTGATGCTGTCGAGAAGTTGTAAAAGATGTTTCTTTTTCTTATTGTTACCCGCCAATTCTTTGCTTCTTATCCTTTTTTTTTGTCTCCTTTCTTGGTGCACGCTCTGTCCATGGCCGTCTGCAACTTTTAACGCCCTCTCTTAAGGCGACCTCTAACGGCGGTCATCACTGCAGCTCGGCCTTCTATGGCTGCCAAGCTCGACGTTGTGACCGAAATCTCGACGGCTTCTCGGCAGTCATGGAGGAGCCGCCGAGCTCGAACCTTTTTGAAGGCAGACGATATCTGGCATAGAGTCGAGGTCGACCAGATTTAGAGGCGGCCATGGACGAGCTTGAAGCAAGTGAAGGTGGACCAGATCTGGTGCGGCGCCGAGGTCACGACTCGGCTAGAGTTAGAGCTCGGCCTCCGGAGCGGTGATGTTCAAGGGTGGCAGCCGGCTAGTCCGAGGTCAATGACCGACGGATCATCCAGGAATTTTATTTTTAATTCAAAATCCACAGAGATTTGTTAAAATATGACTGGATAGATGTGAGGAAAAAAATGCTCTGGAAGTCAGTTGCTGCTGATGTAATAGAATAGGACAAGGATTTCTGAAAGCGGCAGCAAGGGAGAACAAGGATATTAAAAAAAAAAGGAAGGCTTTTATTATTCAATGCGTAATACAAACGAAGGTAGAGAGGTTTATTTTAGTTGGTGTATTATGGCCAACGATAACTATTTTGTTTCTTTGAATAATTTCTAGTCATGAATAGATTTTTCTATTTTTAATCCATGAATGAGAAACTAAGCAAAGAATTTCTAGGCGTCAACTATCAATTGGTGGAGAACGACAGGCGGGTGGATGATTAGCAGGTGACGGTCGAGTATGTCAAGGGTAAGTAAAGAGAAAAGTTTTTATTTTTTTGTTCTAAAAATGTAAAAGAAAAATATTTATTATTTATATTCTAAGTCTATTTATTAACTAAAAATTTGTTAAAAAAAATTACATTATCGAACGAATTTTCATTTTGAATCTACTTTTGAGGATAAAAAAAAAAAGTAGAGACCCAAATGTGTTTGCTTTTGGACAACCCTAGGCCTTTTTATAGGCTTGCATCAGCGGCTAAGACATGCAAAAATCTTTGCTTAAGTTAGAGATATTTTTAAGGCAAGTATCTCTGCCATGTTGCGGAGATAATTTTTAAGGATTTTTTTACACAAAACTTTAGATAATCTTGCTAGATTTTGTTTTTGGATTTTTCTAGACTTCTCTACCAAATGCACAACTAGAAATTGGATCAAACATTTTAATTCTGCCACTAGAACCCCTCTATTACCTGGGTTTGTCTCAATAGTAGCAATACCAAAACTAAATATCACAATTGTCGATGGCAGTACAAAATTGAAGAAATTTAGGGAGCTCATCTTTATGAAGTCAGTGTGCTCTTGAAAAAGCTTACCTTCATAAGAGGGCCAGGAGTGATTCTAGAAGCATTAAAAGGCCAATTGTCCATTGTCCTTAGCAGCCTAATCCCATTAGCATTTGCTAAAATTTTGATACTATTGTCACTTGTTGAGACTGCTAATAGAATTCCTTCCTTGTTAAATCTAATACAAGGTGAAGCCTACAAATTTAAAGAGCGAGTTTAATGGAAAGGTTCAACCAATTCAGTAAGATTAAATTAACAATAATGAATTACCGGCAATCCACCATTAGCATTGATACTTGTCAAAATATTGTTATTGTCCATATCCCAAAATTTGACCATGGACTCGTCTCCAGCAGCCAAAAATCTATTTTTGGCAGTATCAAATTACACAAGCCCACCAGATCTCTTTCCAAGTCCATGATAGGTACACTTGACAACCCCCTCACTTTCATTCCATTCAACCAAGTATGACTCTCCTTCTTTATTGGTTCCACATGAAAACAACCTATAGCCAAATAAAATTGCTAAAATAGGTTATCTCAATTAGAAAGAGTGACACTGGAATAAAACCAAGCTTAAAATGCAATGCTGATGGTCTGAACCTTGTTCCATCAGCGCTATATGCCATCCTAGTAAAAGAGTAAGCCGGTGCAATACAGTCAACTCTTGACCCCACGTTGTCATAAAACGCTGTTTTGAAGATGAACTACACAATAAAACAATCCTACAATCAATTTCAATAACATGTCTAGATAGAGCACATCCACCTAAAACTCTAATAGATATCATAAAATATCTTTATAATAAAGTGTACACAACCATAATTGTTTAAAAAAAAAAAAGTCATCCCCAATTGTTGCTTCACCCAGGCACAGTAAACGGCAATCTATTATTAATTTAACCAATCAAAACTAGAGGAGAAACTAAGGGAGAACAAATAATGGAAGCAAAGCAATTTTCCTTCTGAACTTATATCAAGAAGGAAGTCATTATTGCGAAGACCTTTACCTAGTCGTCGATGCTTAGTAGCATTGGCTAAAATAATCAAATTTGCAGTTTAATCTTTGGACCATGTCACTATATTTAACAAGCACATTCTAATCAAGATAGGTCAAAAGTTAGAAGACTTGCAAAATCCTTGAAATGAACAAGGTCCATTAAAACATAGATTCACACTTCTCATACAAATTGAACCAATTTTTTTGACCTAACCAAGTTTTAGCAAACAAAGTCTAGTGAATGGTCAGGTGTATAGCCAATTGGCCATGCTTGCAGTGTGTCCTTGTTAGTACACGAAATAGCCAAGTACCTGAATATTTTCTCTGTTGTGTGGAAAAATGGAATATAAGGGTGCTTCATGACCCTCGAAAGTCTGTTGCTTAGCCCTAGTCATTGCATCCCATACCTGCCTAACTACTAGCTTGGTTAAAAGGGATCAAACAACAAACATTGTAACACTAAGGAAAATAATCAGAATATACCTTGATCAACCTGTCCTCTCCACAGGTCACAACACATAACTGTTTGTTTGGACATGAAAAGGCAAGATCATTTACACTTCCAACATGAGCCTCGAGCTGTATCAAACGTTAGATTAGAGTCAAATATCAAGTTGAACTCACATTTAGGTGGCAATTGTCACCAGAACAGAGAAGTTTAATTTTTTTTCTCCTTGTTTAACAACAAACCTCAAGGTGATTCCTTATGTCATCACCACCATGATGTGAGTATATGTGCACCATGTGTTTGAAATAAGCAACACCTAAAGCGAACACTGCCAATCATCAGTATTAGCAGCATATGAACTCTTCTTCTTGAAGATATTGCAATGAAGTCTGGTTCTTGGTGCTTTAGTTTTTTCACCAATTTGCAAGCATGTATTGCCTAATTACTTAAGTTGATATACAAGAAAAACTAACATCTATACATACCGAAAAGGATTCCATCAGGACTCCACATTACATGGTTAACGGATGTTGTGTGTCATTGGCCAAAGAAGCCTACAAAGAATCAAAACCCATAATCACATGTCCAAAAACAAGAAATCATTATTTTATTTGGAATTGAACTTCTATACTTGCAGCGCCATTGAACATGTTCCCAGATCCCAAACCTTGGATTTTCTCACAACAATCTTCGCACCACTGTCTACTTCCCATAACATGACATTGCCCATCTTTGTTCCCACTAAAAATTATTGATGCAGAAAATTTTAAGAATAATATCCCGTGGTTTCAAATAGTTAAAGCTAGCGTCAAAAGGACAATGAAAAGCAATCTTCCAAACACCAAAGCACAAACTTATGGCCTATGAGGGGAATAAGTATGTCCAACTGAAAGGGATAAGTACACTAGAAATGCCAAAAGTTATATACGGCGCTCACTTTAATACCAAAAATTTGCTGACTCACATAAGTGTTAAATTGGAGAAAAACAATCACTTAAGTTCCAATGGCGAGAAATTTCAGCTAAATTGATATTGTGTCATTAATAATTAAATTTATAATATCACTTGGAAATTTTTTTATAAAATCTAGTCCATGTGGCATTTCCACATGGCATGCTTATTTTTTAAGTGATTGTTTTTTCAATAATAACTAACATTGAAGTGATCACTTTAAACAAAATTTGGCACTCAAATTATTACTTGAAATAAAATTTTGCACTCAAATGATCATTATTTATAACTTTTGAACAACGTCATTTAAGGATTATACGCTAACGAGACACGCGGACAAGCCATGTAGAATATTGAGAAATTAATAAAATATAGTCACGTTGAATTTCCGACGACCCAAATCGGAGTTGACACTCAAATGATCATGTTTTTTTTTTTTTTTTTAAGTGGCACTTAAGTGATCGGAAAAAAAAAAACTTTTGGCACTAAAATGAGCGTTGTATACAATTTTTGTTACTTCTAGTGTACTTATCCCCAACTAAAGATAAGCAGGAAACACGATCTTCATAGAGTAAGAAAGAAGTACTAACCAAGCAACATAATTTGTTGCACTAGATGGAAATCCATACTCTTAACAAGTGAACCTTGACTTAGGGTAATGACTGCATTTCTGGGCAAGTCATCTGAAGAATAAGAACTCTGACCGAGGCTCTGGTAGTTGTATATGACAAGCCGAATGTTTAATGGAAAAATTTTCACCTAATAGAAGGTTATAAAGATTACAAAACCAGTGAGTCCTTTAGAGAATTGATCAAAATCATGGCACTCAAAAGATGAAAAACTCATACGAGAACTGCTCTTTTACTAGCATACTAAGCACAATGAATGCATTATGGAGAAGATGTAATCAATGCTTACCCAATCCGCACTCCTCATAAATGCTGCCAATATTAGCACAAGCTATTTACATGACAATACCAAACACAAAAAACACAAACACAACCCAATATGACATATCACCATATGTTTAGATATTTACATGTTTTTGTCTGATTCAATGATTTGACATGTCTAATAGAAGTCATGATGAATTGACATAGTCACAAACACAATTAAGACAAGCAAACACAAATTGACAACCTTAGCCCTTTTGCTCCATTTTCTCTCCATCAGACTTCCTTGTAATCCTTCCCATCCTCAATTATTTCATTAGGTTAACATCATGAAAGTTAAGGGTATCTAGAAACCTCAAAAACTAAGATTTTCTTCTTGTTGGGTGATCTTGAGCTCATCTCACCCCAAAAGCTAACTTAAAGAGTGAGGATTTCCCCCATATTTATAAACTGACCACCTTCCCTTTCCACAACCAATGTGAAATAGCCCCAACACTCCTAAAGTTTCTCAATGCATGATCATATGCCGCAATAGCACAAAAGTGAGAGCACTTTTAGAAGGTTTTCATTCAATGGCATGCAAAAAAAGATAATTAAGAAAGAGAAACGCAAAAGAACCGGTGATATATTCCAACTTCACTTTATAATTTAAGAAAACCGAAAATCCCCACTTCCATGAACAAAAGACTTAAAATAGCAAGAACCACATGCAACAACTCTGAGAGATCTAGTTATGAATGTTGAGAAAAGCATTCCATACATAATAGATAATAGATCACTTTGTAAAATACTTCTCTTTGCAAATAAAACCATCCTTTAATAATTGAAGAACGATAAAGAAAAAGCAAGATGAAATAAGTACTTACATATAAGATTCCAAAAGGTCTTGATCTCTTTAAAACATGTTCAGACTCTGCCGTTTGGAAGTACGTGGCTGAGTTGTTAGCAGAAGGAGTGTTGGGACGCTTCAAGAGAACTGTATTGAAAGACGAAAAGTAATAGAATGCCCAACTGACAACTTGGACTTTTGGAAAATGCAAAATAAAGTTTCACAGTTTTTCTACAAGGTGTTATAGAAAGGTTTGGGAGGCATTCAAGCCAATCAAAAAGAGTGAGTTTCTTGAGAAAGTTTAGTTGAGAAAGATTCAATGATTGCGAGATCTAGTAGGTGATACCTAGAGCTAATATGCGAGAGCGCAGTTCAGATAGTTTTTGACGCTTGTCTAAATCAAGATTGTTTGGTGAAACCAATTGGCCATTATTGTTAGCTGGCCCTTCTAGATTTTTCCATCCTAAAGCTCTCAACCCTTGGAGTTCTGCCAATATTCCCCAGCCATCAAGTAGTTCCACTATAGGAGTTTCACCAATGTCCAACATCCTCAAGTTCTGCATATTTCTAATACTTTCAGGTAATTCTTCAATGGCTATGGATTGCATAGTCAACGATTTCAGATTGAGTTTGGGATTTCTTTCAACAAGTAGCATCCTGACAATGACAATGAAGACAGAGACACAAGGGAGCCTATGGAGTCTGGAAGTTGAGCAAGTTTTTTGCATTCTCTTAGGTCAAGTTGAGATAGAGATGCTAGATCGCCTATTGAGTTGGGCATGCGGGCTAGCGATGCACAATAAGAGGCATCTAGAATCTTAAGCTTCTTTAAAAATCCAATGGAATTAGGCAATTCTTCAATGGCCATAGATTTCAAACGCAACTCAGTCAATGATGTCAACTTTCCAATCGAGTCTGGGATTAGTCTCAAGGAGTGGCATCCCGATAATGACAGTTGTGATAAACACATGAGGGAGCCTATGGAGTCTGGAAGTTGAGCAAGTTTTTTGCATTCTTCTAGATCAAGTCGAGACAGAGATGCTAAATCGCCTATTGAGTTAGGAATGCGAGCTAACGATGCACAATAAGAGGCATCTAGAGTCTTGAGATTCTTTAAAGATCCAATGGATTCAGGCAATTCTTCAATGGTCATAGATTTCAAATGCAACTCAGTCAATGATGTCAACTTTCCAATCGAGTCTGGGATTTGTCTCAAGGAATGGCATCCCGATAATAATAGTTGCGATAGATGCAAGAGAGAGAATATGGAGTCTGGAAGTTGAGCAAGTTTTTTGCATTCTCTTAAATCAAGTCGAGATAGAGATGCTAAATCGCCTATTAGGTTGGGCATGCGGACTAGCGATGCACAATAAGAGGCATCTAGAGTCTTGAGCTTCTTTAAAGATCCAATGCATTCAGGCAATTCTTCAATGGCCATAGATTTCAAATGCAACTCAGTCAATGATGTCAACTTTCCAATCGAGTCTAAGATTTGTCTCAAGGAGTGGCATCCCGATAATGAAAGTTGGGATAAACACATGAGGGAGCCTATGGAGTTTGGAAGTTGAGTGAGTTTTTCGCATTCTTCTAGGTCAAGTTGAGACAGAGATGCTAAATCGCCTATTGAGTTGGGCATGCGAGCTAACGATGCACAATAAGAGGCATCTAGAGTCTCGACATTCTTTAAAGATCCAATGGATTCAGGCAATTCTTCAATGGCCATAGATTTCAAATGCAACTCAATCAATGATGTCAACTTTCCAATCGAGTCTGGGATTTGTCTCAAGGAGTGGCATCCCGATAATGACAGTTGGGATAAACACATGAGGGAGCCTATGGAGTTTGGAAGTTGAGTAAGTTTTTTGCATTCTTCAAGGTCAAGTCGAGACAGAGATGCTAAATCGCCTATTGAGTCAGGAATGCAAGCTAACGATGCACAATAAGAGGCATCTAGAGTCTCGAGATTCTTTAAAGATCCAATGGATTCAGGCAATTCTTCAATGGCCATAGATTTCAAACACAACTCAGTCAATGATGTCAACTTTCCAATCGAGTCTGGGATTTGTCTCAAGGAGTGGCATCCCGACAATGACAGCTGCCGTAGACACAAGAGGTTGAATATGGAGTCTGGAAGTTGAGCAAGTTTTTTGCATTCTCTTAAATCAAGTCGAGATAGAGATGCTAAATCGCCTATTGAGTTGGGCATGTGGGTTAACGATACACAGTAAGAGGCATATAGAGTCTTGAGATTCTTTAAAGATCCAATGGATTCAGGCAATTCTTCAATGGTCATAAATATCAAATCCAACTCAATCAATGATGTCAACTTTCCAATCGAGTCTGGGATTTGTCTCAAGGAGTGACATCCCGATAATAACAGTTGGGATAAACACATGAGGGAGCCTATGGAGTTTGGAAGTTGAGCGAGTTTTTCGCATTCTTCTAGGTCAAGTTGAGACAGAGATGCTAAATCGCCTATTGAGTTGGGCATGCGAGCTAACGATGCACAATAAGAGGCATCTAAAGTCTTGAGATTCTTTAAAGATCCAATGGATTCAGGCAATTCTTCAATGGCCGTAGATTGCAAATGCAACTCAGTCAATGATGTCAACTTTCCAATCGAGTCTGGGATTTGTCTCAAGGAGTGGCATCCCGACAATGACAGTTGCGATAGACACACGAGGGAGCCTATGGAGTCTGGAAGTTGAGCAAGTTTTTTGCATTCTTCTAGGTCAAGTTGAGACAGAGATGCTAAATCGCCTATTGAGTTGGGCATGCGGGCTAACGATGCACAATAAGAGGCATCTAGAGTCTCGAGCTTCTTTAAAGATCCAATGGATTCAGGCAATTCTTCAATGGCCATAGATTTCAAATGCAACTTAGTCAATGATGTCAACTTTCCAATCGAGTCTGGGATTTGTCTCAAGGAGTGGCATCCCGACAATAACAGCTGTGATAGACACACGAGGGAGCCTATGGAGTCTGGAAGTTGAGCAAGTTTTTGGCATTCTTCTAGGTCAAGTTGAGACAGAGATGCTAAATCGCCTATTGAGTTGGGCATGCGAGCTAACGATGCACAATAAGAGGCATCTAGAGTCTCGAGATTCTTTAAAGATCCAATGGATTCAGGCAATTCTTCAATGGCCATAGATTTCAAATGCAACTCAATCAATGATGTCAACTTTCCAATCGAGTTTGGGATTTGTCTCAAGGAGTGGCATCCCGATAATGACAGTTGGGATAAACACATGAGGGAGCCTATGGAGTCTGGAAGTTGAGCAACTTTTTTGCATTCTCTTAGATCAAGTCGAGATAGAGATGCTAAATCGCCTATTGAGTTGGGCATGCGAGCTAACGATGCACAATAAGAGGCATCTAGAGTCTCGAGATTCTTTAAAGATCCAATGCATTCAGGCAATTCTTCAATGGCCATAGATTTCAAATGCAACTCAGTCAATGATGTCAACTTTCCAATCGAGTCTGGGATTTGTCTCAAGGAATGGCATCCGGACAATAATAGTTGCGAAAGGCGCAAGAGAGAGACTATGGAGTCTGGAAGTTGAGCAAGTTTTTTGCATTCTCTTAGATCAAGTCGAGATAGAGATACTAAATCGCCTATTGAGTTGGGCATGCGGGCTAGTGATGCACAATAAGAGGCATCTAAAGTCTTGAGCTTCTTTAAGGATCCAATGCATTCAGGCAATTCTTCAATGACCATAGAATTCAAATGCAACTCAGTCAATGATGTCAACTTTCCAATCGAGTCTGGGATTTGTCTCAAGTAATGGCATCCTGACAATAATAGTTCCGATAGACACAAGAGAGAGAATATGGAGTCTGGAAGTTGAGCAAGTTTTTTGCATTCTCTTAGATCAAGTCGAGATAGAGATGCTAAATCGCCTATTGAGTTGGGCATGTGGGCTAACGATGCACAATAAGAGGCATCTAGAATCTTTAGATTCTTTAAAGATGTAATGGATTCAGGCAATTCTTCAATGGCCATAGATTTCAAATGCAACTCAGTCAATGATGTCAACTTTCCAATCGAGTTTGGGATTTGTCTCAAGGAGTGGCATCCCGACAATTGCAGCTGCCATAGACACAAGAGGGAGAATATGGAGTCTGGAAGTTGAGCAAGTTTTTTGCATTCTCTTAGATCAAGTCGAGATAGAGATGCTAAATCGCCTATTGAGTTGGGCATGTGGGCTAGCGATGCACAATAAGAGGCATCTAGAATCTCAAGCTTCTTTAAAAATCCAATGGAATCAGGCAATTCTTCAATGGGCATAGATTTCAAACACAACTCAGTCAATGATGTCAACTTTCCAATCGAGTGTGGGATTTGTCTCAAGGAGTGACATCCTGATAATGACAGTTGGGATAAACACATGAGGGAGCCTATGGAGTTTGGAAGTTGAGTAAGTTTTTTGCATGTTTTTAGGTCAAGTCGAGACAGAGATGCTAAATCGCCTATTGAGTTGGGCATGCGAGCTAATGATGCACAATAAGAGGCATCTAGAGTCTTGAGATTCTTTAAATATCCAATGCATTCAGGCAATTCTTCAATGGCCATAAATTTCAAATGCAACTCGGTCAATGTTGTCAACTTTCCAATCGAGTATGGGATTTGTCTCAAGGAGTGGCATCCTGATAATGACAGTTGTGATAAACACATGAGGGAGCCTATGGAGTCTGGAAGTTGAGCAAGTTCTTCGCATTCTTCTAGGTCAAGTCGAGATAGTGATGCTAAATTGCCTATTGCGTTGGGCATGCGAGCTAACGATGCACAATAAGAAGCATCTAGAGTCTTGAGATTCTTTAAAGATCCAATGCATTCAGGCAATTCTTCAATGGCCATAGATTTCAAATGCAACTCAGTCAATGATGTCAACTTTCCAATCGAGTCTGGGATTTGTTTCAAGGAGTGGCATCCCGATAATGAAAGTTGGGATAAACACATGAGGGAGCCTATGGAGTCTGGAAGTTGAGCAAGTTTTTTGCATTCTTCAAGGTCAAGTTGAGACAGAGATGCTAAATCGCCTATTGAGTTGGGCATGCTAGCTAACGATGCACAATAAGAGGCATCTAGAGTCTCGAGATTCTTTAAAGATCCAATGGATTCAGGCAATTCTTCAATTCCTGTGTTTGATAGGTCTAGATTCTCCAGCTTTGTCAAACAACCTCTTGAAATTGGAATCTCTCGTATCTTAGTTTCATTTATGAGAAGTTCCCTTAATTCTTCCATTCTACCAACTCCTAGCGGTAGTTCCTTCAATTTATGACAATTATTGAGATTCAAGGAGACGAGGGTCTTGATGTCCTCAATAGAAGGATGAATCTCTTCTAGACCCATACAATTTTGAAGTATCAAAATCTCCAAGCTCTTGAAAGCGGACAAGTCAGGAGTTGTTCTCAAAGCACAATGCGAAAGGTTGAGAACTTTGAGCTTCGTTGCCATCGAAAGAAAGAGAGGTTACCATTTTGAGATTGGACAAAAAGAAATACTTGTGCTTCCTACTCCTTCATAGCTATCTTATTTAATTTTAAATGTTTCTTTTTCAGTAGTGTATTTGCTAAGCTAATATATAAATGTTTTTAACTATATCATAGCAAAGAGAACGTTAGAGTTGTATAAGTGTAACTACAATTATTTGCAAATAAAATTTCATAGAAAATATCATATTAGTTTTTTGAAGTTATGACTATGCTGTTATTTATTGATTAGATATATGCAAATTTTATTATCAAATTACAAATGACAAAGTCAAATGGAAGAAAAGAGATGCATTCATTCGGTGCTATTTTTTTCCTTCAATATTATGAAATTAAAGAGAAATGGCTACTTTAATAATGAAAGCAATTTTTAAATGCTATTTGTACAAGATATAATAAGGTGTTGTATTAAAAATATTTAAATTTCATTTCAAGGATAATTTTATTACTCATATAACATTACTACCTTACAAATGTGTTGTACGGTGACTTCAACAATCAACAATAATAATGAATAATTATTGTGTGTGATAAGTCGGGAGTAGTTCACAAATTATTTCCATTGCTCTAAAAGTGACAATGAATTTAGAATTTTAGTATGTACGTAAAACACAAGTCACTATGAGGCTTTTTGTTTCTCCATGAAAGAAGATCCACATATAGATATAATAAGAATTGCTAAAAAGACATACTTTCACATGGGGAGAAATTAACTAGAAACCATATACAATTTAGATTAAAGTTAAGATAGGCACAATATTGTCATTATATTTTTTAATAGATGTTAATTAATACTATTAAAAAATATTTTATTAGTAGGTCTGATGTTAAGCATGACTAGTTTTTTAAATATTAAAGGGCCATAAGCTTCTAACATATTTAAGTGCCTATAAATTCCCCTTAAGCTTAGAGGAAAATCCATTGTATGAGAAAGGATATTAAGAAGAAATAAAGGAGAACTTGGTGCAATTGGGGCCGTTGATAACATGGGATTATTTATAAGAGATATGCCTTCTCTACATCTTACTTTTAGTTGGCCCCATCCTCTCCAGTCCTCCGAAATCTGACTATGCCACAAGTCGAGCACAATTAATTTCTTTGGCTGAAAGTTGTTGACTTCTTCAAAATCCGCGCAACAAAACCCCCATTCAAGCCATCTTAATTGAGGAAATAAGTTTTGAAAATCTCCAGTAAGAATCACACCATTCACTTGAAGGAACCTTAACTTGGTCAATTCTTTAAAGTTCTCAGCCGTGTAGCTTTCTCTCATACCATATTTCTTGAGACAAAGGGCCTCAATTTTACCAGTGCCCTACAATTGAAAAACATTGTGGATCATAGTATTGGATGATGGGATGAGACTAAATATATAATAAGAAAAGATGTATTATTTCAAATTTGTTGTCATACTATTATGATATAGGTTCTCACCTTCAACTTCATGACATGATAGATTGTGGTTACATATTACTTATCTAATCTATATAAAAATGTGAAGCTCAAGAGGTGGTCCCTGAATTTTCCTCTACCAAGTATGCCCTTCACAATTTGCATGTTTTAAATTCCCAAAAGTTGCATCCTTTCAAAATTACAGTAGAAGGCCTCTCTTCATGCACAAACTACCTCAAATATATCTATCAAATCTCATGCCCTTTATTTGGGAAACAACAAAACCCCAACTCATATCCTTTATACGTCGAACAACATAGCTCTTATGGTTTAGATACATCTATCAAACTTGACATCAAAACATGTATCAATACTCAAGAATCCCAATTGTAGAATCCCCCTATTTTTCTTATGTATCTTTTTTGCAATTCTCAATAGCAAATGAAAACAAGGATTCCATCGCAAGAAGTACACACGTGTTTTTCATTCCTTTCTTATCATGTGTTTTTTTAATGAGTGGTTTTCATTACATGTGGAAGAAAACATATATCAAATTTTATATAAATGATTTTTACTTCTCTTTCTATTACTATAGATGTTTAATGCTACCTATTCATTTCGCGTTGATTTTGTTACAAAGAAATAGCAGTCATCTAATTTTTTGACTAATTCGCCCATTGATTAATAAGACTTTGCTAATAGACAGATTGGACATGAAGATTAATCATATTATGTTAATATTACTTCTGTGCAAGCATAAGGTTGTGAAGTTGTTTAGTTTTATTACTAATTATCATTCTTTTATAAATTTCTAAAAAAAGTTGCAAGTGTAAAGCTATGTTATCATTCAAATGTAATATTTGATGATTCTCTATATAAAAATAAGGTCATGTATGTATCGTTAAGATACTTAACTTCCAAGTTTAATAAGGAAAAATATTAGTTTTATGATACTTCAAAATTGAATTTTTATAATCATGGGATTGAAGATGCATGTTTGCTAGTGGATGTTTTCTTGAAAATACATGGTTCTCAAATCAAATTATAAAAGTATTGTTAAAAACATATCATTGCAAATATATATTCTTATAGAAGTACAATGTAATGTTGTAAACAAATCTATAATTTAATCTCTAAAAAAATTTGTTTACACTTTTCACGAAACTGTGACTTGGGAATGAAATTTCAGATATGTTTGTGTATACATAAATATCAGGATCATGAATATTTGTTGGAAAGTGCTCATTACTCTTCTAAACGAAGTCATTTAGTTTTATGGTCTTTATTCTTGACCATACACTATTTTTTGAATGATAAAAATAGGATCTCCAAAATAATATATTGCTAATATTATTTACTTCATGAAAATAGTATGTTTATTTCGTATATAAGTAGAGCTCCCATCCATACTCTCATTAACGAACATGCCTATTCAAAGTATTACATTTAAAGATGCGTCACTTTTTGAATTTTTTAATGATTAGTTAGGCTCCATTGATTATATATACCATTCGTTTGTTATTCTACTAACATTTCTCTGATTTCTCGAATTTAAAATGGACATAACCATCAATTAGTGTCATTGACTTTATTATTGCATGAAAAGACATTTCTCTTTGAAAAATGACATTTAACAAATAGTACATTATTCATATTTTGATGAATAGACGCCTTCCTTGGAAGTTACATGCTTAGACCATATACTCCTCTTCGCATTTTAAGTGGCATATTTGTAGATGACTTTATCAAACGGTTCATGTATTATATTCAGTTCTTTTCTTTCTTTGCACTTAGTGGTATCAATTAATATCATTTACTTTTTTTTTTTTTTATGTTTACATTAACAGACACCTTTTTTTTTTTTAGAAAGGGTAAGTTTGAATAGACAAGTTTCTTCGTATTTTCAATAGTAATTTAGAAAGTATTTGTTTTGAAATAGTATGTTTGTTATGTGATTTGCAATTCATCTTCTTTTTTCATTTAAATACATTGCATGACCACATGAAATTTTAAACAGACTCAACTTCACTTATACAGTAAATTCTCTTACACAGAAATTCTTTCTTTTTTAAAGATGAAATACATGTAATCTGTCCTCGGAGCCATGCCATTACTCATAACTCAACAATTTTCTGGCTAACTAGAAAAATGGAGAAATGCCTCTTCTCACTTGCAACGCCCATTTATTCTTAAAATTGAATGACCTTCCACATTGTGTCCCTGTCGACACATTATGCAACTATATGTTAATATTCCTTAATTACTTACATTTGTATTTCCACTTCTTTGTTTTTATTATTAACAACACATACTTCTTTATGCAGCTTCTTTTGCTCTTTTTTTTTTTTGGGTGACAACTTCTTTATATTACGTCTTCTTCTTATATTGAATGGAAAGAATGCTTAGATTCTCTATTTTTCTAGTGTTGTAGATCCTAATAGTAGGAGAAGTCTTGTGCTGTGCACAAGATTTAAGACTTTGCATTTTTTACAGTAATCTAGTATCTCATTAAATTTTAGGATTAATTAGAATGTAAGTATGTGATTACCAAATAACCTTTGCCATTTAGTTTTACACATTTACACGCTTTATTTACATATATATTTTATAGCAATGGATTATCACTGTACATTTAGATTATTAAAACATGAAAGGTTGCTGTAATGACTATATAGTATACAATGTTTACTCGCAATGAAAGTTATTGCAGCCAGATTATAATTACTATCACCCGGTTGTGTAGTAGCTATAATTACCGGGCCATAGTAGCTATTTCGAAAATACACCTTTTGTTTTTTTCTTTCACTCTATCAATGTTATAATATGGACTATAATCAACGTACATATTAATTATAACTAAAATCATTTATAGTATTATGTAATAATAATAACAATTTATACTTATCCTGACTTTAATCACATATTATATCATTAATAAATAGAATATTAAATAATAGGCAAATAGTCGATGAAATAGTGATTATGTTATCTTGATAATTCATTATCACTTATTAGGTTAAAAATTATTTATAATATACTAATTAGCACAATATTAGTGGCTTCTTATTACGTATGGTTATCGAAATATTTCATAAGTTAATATTATATATTCATAATAAAATGATCATGTTAATTACTAATTATATTAATTATTGCTTAATTGTGCAATGATTATTATGTCAATCTTACTATTAATTATGTAACAAGAAATAGTTATGTTCATGTGATCACATTCCATATGATTAAGTTTAAATCACGATCACAAATTAATTATTGAATGGTTAAAATTCATATGTTAAATTGTAATTATCCATAATTACAATTTATATATGTCAAGCTTTAGAAATACAATAAATAAAATAAACCATCATAGAAGAAAACAAGTATATGTTTAGAGGCATCTATTAAATGACTGCCTACATTTCTATATAAGTATAGCAAAATGTATAGTAAGTTACAACTATTATGATTGAAAAGGTGTATGGATAGCCATTATGACTAGAAAATATTTATCATCACAAAAAAAAAAAATAATAATAACAAAGTTAACATGCTTTACAACAGGTGAATATATTAAAATTGTCCATGAAAGAAGGAAAAGGAATATATTGTTAGTGTTCTATTATATGACTCCATATATATAAGTGATGGCTGTTAAGATTAAAAAGTTCTATAGATACTTAACATGAGAAACATTCTGTTTATTTCATAAGCGAATCATATTAACAAATCAATAAAATATATATATATATATATAACAGGATAGCTCATATTAAATAAGTTAATATTATAAACGTACCAAATATGTGCTAAATAAAAAGCTTACTAAGAGTTGAAGGATGTTGAAATATGCATTATAACGTAGTATCAATTTATGACAAATAAAAAATGGAGGGAAAATTGTTCAAAAAGTCCTAAACTTCTCATATTTTTGCCAATTCAATCCTAAATCTTTCAATTTTGCCAATTCATTTCTCAACTTTTTTACTTCTTGCCAATTGAGTTCATTCGGCCAATTTTGGTTGGAAATTGTTGACGTGGCCGGTTGGCATTGATATGGTACTTTTTAATAATATTTTCATAATTTTTTAATTGCCCTCCCTAGATCTAGCCAAGTGAGGGCTCACCAACCCTCCCTCGCTTTTGCTGGCGAGGGTCGACCGGCTCTTGCTTGTGGCCGGCGAGGGCCGTCGACCCTCAACTATGGCCGATAAGGGCTGCCAAGCAACCCCGCTAGCCCTAACTGCAACCCACCCCCCCCCCAAAAAAAAAAGAGAGAAGTAAAAAAAAAAAAAAAAAAAATTCAAAGAAATTATTAAACAGCACCACATCAGCACCAGCCATCGATCATCAGCAATTGCTTTGTCGAATGGACTCAATTGACAAAAAGTAAAAAATTTTAGAAAAGAATTGACAAATTGAAAGGTTTATGATAAACTGGCAAAAGTGTAATAGATTTAAGACTTTTTGGATCATTTTCCCAAAAATGGATTAAAAAAGAATTACGTACCATGATAGTACATGTTTAACAAATAATGATATGATCATCAACTAAATCTTTGAGAAATAAGATGTTCACTAGGAGATAAATGACGTGGAAATAACTGTAAAACACGACAGCATATATTTGCCAAAGAAATGGGATTAATAGAAAAATTATCTATCGTCACTAAAGAAGTACTCCACGAAAAGCCTAAAGGACAAAAATAATATTTGCACGTACATCATAAATGATTTGAAAGGCACATTGGCAAATTGGGGGTGTTAACTAACGCTTGACAACAAAGGGCTCAATTGCACAAATTGTGAAAGACAAAGGACAGCATTGACAGGCCTTAATTGTATTGAAAAGTTTAAAACTGAATTGATCGTTGTGTAATATATTTAGAACTTTTTGAACAAATATTCCCATCGCATGATCTTATTGAACCTCAACTTCACGTGTATTCTAAAATTCTGCTACACAATTTCCTTCTTTTGCTAAAGATGAAATTCATATCAGAAATCCTTGGAGCTATGTCATTAGTCTTAACTCAACAGGCGACCTTAAACAAAGGAGAAAAGCCTCTATTCAGATGCAACGCATGTGTAATCTTTATTGGTAAAATATAGAATGTTTTCCATTTCACATCCGCCGGGAATAACCTTCTCATATTTATTCCTAAAATTGAATGAACTTCTAGAGTGTGTCCCTTCGACAAATAATTTAACTATTTATTAACATTCCTTAGTTACTTCATTTGTCTTTCCACTTCTTTATTTTTATTTCTTAATAACACATACTTCTTTATGCAACATCTTTTGCTTCTTTTTTCTTGGTGATAACTTCTTTGTATAGTATCCTCTTTATAATGCAAGAAAAGAATGTTTAGATTCTCTACTTATCAAGTGTTGTGGATCGTAATAATAGTAGAAGTCTACTGTAATATAATATCTCGTATTATGGAGGATTAAGTAGAATGTGAATACGTAATTAACTCAATATGAATAGACTACCTTTTGTGGACGAGCTTTAAAAAAGAGATAAAAAAAAAATACGCATGGATCAAAAGAAGAATGTGAGATGGTGAGTTGTATGAGTATGAGGTTGGGTACTTTTGCCTCGTTCCCAATTATTTCATCAATCGTTTGACATGTGTCCAATTCATTTCTTAAACCAATCAAGACACATGAAACGGGAAGAGCTAGAGAGAAATGGATCGAAGTGATAGAGCATTCCATTCGTATTTGATGGATGAGTATAAATCATTGACCATCTCCAATTTTCGCAAATTGGTCAAATTTAAGACTAATAGAGAAGAGTGAGATACTGAGACTAGAGTGCGCAGAAAAAAGTTATGGCTCTATTACTTCTATCTAAAACGGCAAATGATCGTTTCAAGTGCCAAAAGTTGGCACAAAGGAATACTTAAGTGCCAAAAGTTACGAAAGTGACACTTAAATGCCAAAATCAGAACAAAATGAATTACTTAAGTGCCAATCCGGCCAAAATGCTGATGTGCACAATTTCCAGCGAAGTAAGTGCTAAATGGTATCGTTTTGCATGCTAACATGGCTAAACAATACAAAAACGACGTCATTTTGGTGCTAATGTAGTAAAAATTTAATATAAAAATTAATTAAATTTAATTTAAAACATTTTAAAAAATACAAATATTTAAAAAAGAAGAAGAAGAAGAAGAAGAAGAAGAAGAAGAAGAAGAAGGAGGGAGGCAGGCGAGGGCTGAGCCCTCGCCGTCGAGAAGGGCCGGCAACGGAGGGGGGGCAAGGCCCGGCGACCTTAGCAAACCGGCAGCAAGGGCCCGCGAGCCTTTGCCCCGATTTGGGGTGAGGGTTGTCAACCCTCGCTCGGCCGAGCCAAGGGCCCCCGCCCGCTGGGGGTTGGGGCGAGGGCTTGCGGGCCCTCGCCGCCAGTCGACTGGGGTCATCGGCCCCTAGCCAAGGCCCGACGACCCTGGCCGACCCTCCCCCCTCCATCGCCGACCCTTCCCGTGACGGCAAGGGCTCGGCCCTTAGCCACCTCCCTCCTTTTTTTTTAGTTTTTAAATTTTTTAAATTTTTATTTTTAAATGTTTTAATTAAATTTAAATTTAAATTTAAATTAATTAATATTTATATTTAAATTTAAATTAATTAATATTTATATTTAAATTTAAATTAATTAATATTTATATTGATTTTTTATCACGTCGCACCAAAACAACGTCGTTTTGCACTTATTTTGCCTAAAAATTGCCACGTCGGCATTTTATACTTGGATTGGCACTTAAATTATTCATTATGCTCCGATTTTGGTACTTAAGTGTTACTTTCGTGACTTTTGGCACTTAAGTGTCCCTTAGTGCTAACTTTTGGCATTCAAGGGGTCTGGGTGTCCATCTAAAACTATATTGAGTGTTACTACTAACGACTCTTGTGATTGCAAAGGTGTCCCATTATGACTAAAAAGTAACCATCATCACCAAAAAAAAAAATTATTTAAACATGCTTTATAAGTAGATGAATTAACAAAATTGCCCATCATAAAAGAAAAAGAATATATGTTAGAGGGCTCTATCACATGACGACATAAACTTCAATAATAAGTATAACGAAATGTATAATAAGTGGTGGCCGTTATGATTAAAAGTTCTAGGAATACTCATTATGAGAAAATATTTTGTCATATCTTATAAGTAAACTATAATAACATCCGATAAAAAAACTTATAACACGATAGCTCACATTTAATAATTAAATGATAGAAATGTACTAAATATGTGCTAAATAGCTAAAATTTGAACGATGTAGAAATATTTATTATACCATGGCAGTCAATATTTGGTAAATAAAAATCAATACAAGAATTAAGTCACGTGATAGTCCATATTAAACAAATGTTGATATAAAATTAAGTAAATATTTTTGTTAACTAAGATGCTCACTAAGAGTTGAGCTATGTAGAAGTGATTATTATGGGATGATAGTGAATATTTGACAATAAATGTTATTAGGGGATTAATAGAAAAATTATCCATTGTCATAAAAATAAAAAATAATAGTAGCAAATTCATAGAAAAAAATATGCACTGTTATAGAAAGCCTATAGAACGAAAATAATATTGGTTTAGAGGGTTACATTGCAAGGTTGCATATATATCTTAAATAAATATGAAAGTCATATTATCAAATTGACGGTGTTGACTAATGATTGATGACAAAGAACATGATTACATAAATTGTGAAAGACAAAGGACTATAATGTAAAAAGAAAAAAGAAAGATAGGGGACTAAATCACATAAATTGTAATACTTAGGAGACAAAAACTATACTTAACCCAATCCTAAAAAATATGGGACCAAGATAGCTACTCACCATAAATGAATGGAGGTCTTATTTATCATGCAAAGAACTCATAAGAAAGTCAATACTCGGTAAAAGAAAATATAAAGTCAATACTCAGTAAAAGAAAAAATTATGAAAAGACCTCGCAAGAAATCAAAGCAAAAATCCAAACACAATATATGTGCATCAAACATGTACGTGGGAAAACCATGGCCGCCAACAATTTACAGAAATCTGCTTTTCTTTGAAAGTGCTCTGTCAAATATTATGCTATTGTAATTTTGTAGTTGCGTTGAAGTTACCAAGGGAGAGTGTCCTTCTCATCACAATACTATGAGATAGAGGTATATATAATTCACCAACAACCAAGAAATTGGTCCTCAATTATGTTCAAGAATCAGGCAAAAACAACAATTAAGCAATTAATCGGAGAGCTCTCTTGCTCGTAGAAGCGACAAGTTTTAGGGACTCCAGATTGACAACAATTTTTATCTCAAACATAAAAGAGAAGATGGGCTCACATTCAATAAGAGAAGTAGATAAAACTCTTACCTTGTTATTGCAAATCACATCCTTGGCTTCCTCAATAATCCATAATCTGCTACGCTCTTGAGGTTCCCTTTGATTTTCTAGACGAACAATTTCCCTTCCAAGATCTCTTAGTTGATCATGCATCATTAGATAACCGTCTTCATCAATTTTAATAAGGGACATAAGATTCAATACTTCAATCCCCTTCCCCGGGAAAAAACCACAGGCTTCCCACATGTAAGTCGGATTTTGTGTATATGATCCGATACAAAAACATGCAATATCCAAAAAAATCTGTTGGTCCTCAAAATCTAATGCGTCGTAACTTATTCTCAACTTGTCTTGCACTTTCTTATCAAGTACTTTCTCTAATTTTTTTGATGTAGCTTTCCATGCTTCTTTTGTCTTTCCACATAAGAACGAACCAATAACTTCAAGAGCTAAAGGAAGCCCTCCAGTAGTAGATATGATGTCACGAGAGATAACCCCATAATCACTCGGAGGAGAATCCTTTCTAAATGCATGTCTACTAAATAAAACCAATGATTGTTCCGAAAGCAACTCGTTGAGTTGATACTTGTGTCTTACCCTAGCCTTGTCAAGAATACTCTTGTCTCTAGTGGTGATTATGACTATACTTCCAGCTTTAAACCAACTACCGTCTTCGATCAAAGCATTCAAGTGAGTATTATCATCCACATCATCAAGAAGAATGAGTACTTTCTTACTTGTACTTCGAGATTTAAGGATACTAATTCCATAATCGACATTAGACACATCACACGAGTCTCTACTTATGTCAAAAATGAGCTGCTTTTGTATGCATTCAAGACCCTTGACCTTAGATGTTTCTCGAATATCTGCCACAAAGCTACGAGACTCATAATGATTACAAAGTTTGTTGTATAACACCTTAGCAAGTGTTGTCTTACCGATGCCGCCCATTCCATAAATTCCAATCATATTTGTATCACTAAAATTAGCATCTATGTAGCTCATAATATGTTCCACATGATCATCAATTCCCACCAATTGTTTGGGAACATTTAGCAAAAACAGCCCTTTTAACTCACTCATAACTTTTCTGACAACTATTTTAACTAATGTTCCTTCGTGCCTGTCAAACAACAATAAAAATTTCAATATATGATGGAAATATTTATAGTCTCTTTCAAGTGAGATCTAGTTATGAGAAAGTAAACAATATTGTGGTGGAGAGTAATGTACCCGTTATCAATTTTCTCTGACTCCCATCCTTTCAAGGAACTGACTTCTTTGAGTGCTTCTTCCCATTCCATCATTTCATCAATAGTCTTTTGTTGCACATTGACAGCATCTCTCAATCTCCCTGTAAGATGCCGCATTTTTTAGGGTTCCACTTTGTAAAATATGGGCAACACTATTTGCCCTCTGTTTCTTTTGCACTTCAATATATGAGCCAGCTCACGAAGGCACCATTTGCTAGAAGCGTAATTCTCTGAGATAATCAAGATGGAGATCTTAGATTGTGTAATACTGCGGAGAAGTTCGGGTCCAATCTCCTCACCAACACGGAGCTCATTGTCATCTCTGAACACATGAATTCTTGCATCGACAAGGCTGGTGTAGAGATAATCAGTGAAACTTTTGCGAGTGTCCGTCCCTCTAAAGCTCAAGAACACTTCATAATCATTTCCTTCTGTCTTTTTGGTTCTGCCTTCATTATCACCTACAGGTGGAGAGGACGATGAGGAAGAAGCCCTGGAATTCGGATCTTCTAAATGAGTGGATTCATTTCTTTCCATCTCGAGAGCATTGGAGGAGCATAGCCTACAAAGGCAATATAAGAGCTCGAGGAAGATGCCCCACATATCGAATCTTTTAGGCTCCGCCTTCGTAATCACCTACAAAGGTAGTAAAAGAGATTGATGGAGCAGAGCCTCAAAGGAAAGCAAGAAACAGAGATGAGAATAAATGGAATCCCATTTCTGGGAATTGCTGAAATGTCTGTCAGAGCTCATTTTGTCGCTACATTCAAACAAAAATGAAGTCTAATTGACAAAAAAGGAGATTGATCGAGCAGAGTTTTGAAAAAAAAAAAGGTAGATTTCACAGTCCAGATCTCGGAATGCAGAAGTGTCTCTAAGAGCTCAAATCGAAACTCATCAAAGGAAAATGGAGCAATTGATTACCTGAGAAGTGCTCAAACAACACAATCCACTCACTGCTGTGATCTCTGCCGGTTCTCAGCCTTCGAGCTCGGATTAACTACACTCAACACTCTCTCCCGCGCTCGCTCGAACGATGCTGAGTTATTGCCTTCCAACCGTCCCAGACCCTTTTATTTACGAAAACAGAGCAGGACATTTGCTTCATGGGTTCTGCCTAAGTTGTCTCTTCAAGCGGACCCACGGCGCTCCTCCTCTCCACTTTGCTTGACAGCTACGAGGGCCAGCTGCTCAGAAACCGAAGCCCACCTGTGGCCCCCGCCTCGCATCTCGACGATATCTTGCCACTCCGAATGTACCGAATTGCCCCCGCCAGCTCACGTGGCGCACGGTCCGAGCAAGTTCCCGTGTTCTCCCCGACCGAGGCGACTTGGGGGTTGGACATTGGGAGCGATTTCTTTCGGCTTTTGAAAAAGGAGACTGGGACTGTGCAACGCTCCTCGACAGCGCTAACTGAGGTAGCTCCATATTTTGGCCTTTTTCTCTTATGACTCATGAGGTGCATGACCTCTTTCGAAATAAAAGAGAATTTTGGTATGCAACCCTTTGATAAAAATTTAACGTGCACTTAAAAAAATATAATAGATGTTTAACATATAATTTTTTTAAAAAAAAGTATATTCTTCAAGTTCATTTACAAAAAGAATTATATAATTATCTATGTGACGGTATTTACATATTTTAAATCTTTTAAATGATCTATGTTAAACAAAAGTTCGACTATGAGAGTTGCGAGAGAATAGAAAGTAAAAATTAGTATATGAAGACTAGGTACACAATGTGTGCTTGGTTCCTTGCATTTATTGTCTCATATTTTGGGACTTGTTTCTTACCCGTTACTTTGCATTAGTGAAGAATTTGTTGATCTATTAATTTACGTACTTGATTTGTGCTTTGTCATTAATAAAAGGCTAGAAATAAATTGTTAAGATCTAAAATATATTCAACACTGTACTCTAATGGTTTAAACTAAACAATTGCATTAGTAATTTCAAGTCGAACCTTATGTGCTAACTCGACTTTCAAATAAATTGTTGATTTACGGATTTATGTACCTAATTTGTGCTTTTGCCGTTGAGAAAAAGTTAGAAATTGAACTAGATGAATTGTTGAGATCTAATATATATTCTGTACTCCAATTACATAAAAGTAAGACGATTGCACAGGTAATTTCAAGTCGAACCTCATGTACTGTAGCTGGACTTTCAACTTGACTCAACTTGTTTTTTCAAGGCTAAACTTTATTCATTTGTGAAAAATAAGCTGCGAGTACGTGCCCATTTAGATAAAACTGTAAAATAATTATTAAAAATTTCGAGTAATGAATTTCAAATATGGATTATTTGAAGTACTTAAAATGTTTTGACCAGACCACCGACCGCGGTGGCATGGCTGGATAGGGCTTGGATCTCCACGAAGGAGGACCAAGTTCGAAACTCCTGCGAAGCAGGGGGCAGTCTTTGTTTCCTGGTGACTTAAGCGTGACGTCGGGGTGGTGGTTTCCCCGCTAGCGTCGCCTGGGGGTTGATCATGAACGGCTGCCGGCCGTAGTAGCGGTTCCTCCAGCCCCAAAAAAAAAAAAAAAATGTTTTGACCAGAAAAAGAAAGTACTTAAAATGAAAGAAAATGTTGTTCGATAACAACTAATCACCACGGCATTACGCCGAAGGTGTGGGGAACCTACGCAAGCGCTTTCATCGAAATGTGAGATCCAGCATGGCTATATTATAAAATCGGGGCGTGAAAACTATTTTTTAACTGATAGTGGAGCACACATGGGGCTTTCACTTTCCTTCGTCTCTTATGGCGAAGGCTTCATTGATACGGTGGAAATTTTTCTAGGTAGGTGGGTTTCCTCTCCATCCGGGAATATATATATCTATATGCATTGGTTAGTCAAATTATTTAGATAAACATTGTTGAAGCATAGAAAGATCGACCGGGGCTATTTGTGCAAAGCACATGATGCTGAGTTCTTGCCATCTAACGGTCCAAGACTCTTCATGCTAATCGAACTGCTGTGAGGCATGCCGCCAAGAGAACAATCTTCGCATGGGTAGTTTCCGCGGCATTTAGCGGAAGGCGTGCGGAACCGAAAGAGCAAAATACTCACGTGCGCACATGCAAGCACGTGCAACACTCACTTGCTCCTACTGCTTTGATAGGAACTTGCGATCCAGCACGTCTTCCCTTTTATATTAATGAAAGTAAATCAACTTTTATATTTACGAAAAAAAATAGAAAAGAAAACTAAGGAGCGATGCTCATGGGCTCCAGCTGTGATTTCCACCGATTCTCAGCATTGTATGAGGAAGGTGCATGCAGGTGCTTTCATTGAGATTTGAGATCCTCCAGCTTTGTCTTGACTTGGCTTGCCTTTTCTATTATAAACAGAATAGAAAAAGAAAACTAACGACCGACACTCACGTTGCTCCTGCTGCTAATGGACATGAGTCAATGACAAAAGCATGTCAATCGTGGGATTCTATAGGATTTTGTTATTAAAGCCTGTAGGACGCATTACTTTATCGTCTGGGAAAGTAATTCCGAAAATTAATCTCTTCTGAAATAATTTTCCCAAACAAGATTTCCCCACGCTATGTCATTTTTAAAGATTATCCAATCTTTACCCTCCACTCAAGTCACTTTTATCTCTCCCCTTAAGTTAATGGTTTTTAAGGCTTCATGTTGAATTGCTAACTTCCCCCCATTTTTCATTTATTTTCCGAAATATTTATAAGGTGTGGAAGTTTGGAAAAAAAGTGGAATATGCAACCCTAAAAAATGTGCCAGTGATCATTTACGTCCATTTATAGTTCTTGAATTGTAAGTGAACGCAATTGAAACTTCTCCTCAAGATCCAACTAATTGATTAACGAAATGCATCAATATGACAAAACTTATGCTATAAATATCTAAAATATTTTGGTTCGTTCAATTCAATTTTTTTCATGAGTTCCCCAGATATCATCTCTACCTTGTTGATTCTTACAAGTATACCTTTCGAATATCTTCACATGTATTTTACAGTCCACTTTTAATTCCAACTAATGACTTTGAGACATGTAAATCAATCTCCAATGTCGTTGAACCCACATGTTTTCTCCCAATCCTAACCTCAAAACATAGACACACTTACTGTGTAGGGGCTAGCTTTTCGAGGCACAGAAAGAACTTGAGTTCTCTTTTATGTATTGCCCACACTTCTCGTTAATTGCGAACGTGAATTTATTGAACATTTTGTCTCCCTCCTTTGCCTTATCTTCTACGTGTTGCAGTGTCATCTCTTTATATGTGGCGAGAACTCCTTTCGGGCTGACCAAATTCCACTTTCCTCTTATGAGTGCGTATATTACTCTTTGGTCTATCATGCTCAGGCCGTGAATTTCTTTCTTTCTTCACCGTTTTCTTCCTTTTTCTTTTTTCTATTTTTTTTCCTTTCAAATAGTGTTCGATTACTTCCAGTTTTGACTAAGAAAAATCAACTTGCATACTTTCAGCATGATGTGCATCTTTAATAATGAAAAGAATTGGCCAGTTAATTCTCCCAAAAAATTGTTCAGAATATATTTCTCAATAACGAATATTTGCTCCTTCATTCTTGCTGAAGTCATTGTGCTACATATTTGATGTCTGGTCGAGCAAAGGAAATAAATGGATTAGGCTGAATTTCTCATTCCCGCAGGCTTAGTCTAATTAACTCGATTAAGTTCAAATCTCCTTGCCCCAGTCCAATCAAAATGTAATTATATGTGGACTTACTATTAATCAATGAAGAATGCTCCTAACATCAATATCCAATTTAACTAATTTTTTTAGGGGCCGGGGTTGATTTTTATTTTTCTATGCAATAAATAACTAATTGGGTGATCAAAATTTAGGTGTCAAATCCCTGCTGATTATATTTTCCTCACAGCTATTGGTTTGGCTTGAAGATTTTGTGCCCTCTTGACGCATATGATGAGACAAGTTCATTGAGAGATGTTCATAGTTGTGACCTTTTCTCGGCATTTGATGTCGTTGAGATTGGACCCAGACACCATTGAAATTGTGAGTATGCAGTGTGACCATTCCATTCATTGCTCATGTAATACAAAGTAGACGTACTTGTCTTGTCAGGTTAGGCATTCTTCTGCTGATGCAAATTATATGAATTTAGACCATAATTTCTCAGCTGCTGCCACCATTGTGCTGATATTTGTTGTGGATTAGGGCGCGTTTGGTAACGTTTTGTTTAAAAATTGTTTTACGGGACGAGAAATAGAAAAAAGTGTTTCTATTCCGGAACAATTTTTGAACAAAAAAATGCGTTTGGTAAATCTGTTCCCGAAAATATAAAAAGAATAGAAACACGTTTGGTAAATTTGTATAATTTTTTATTTCTTTTAATTTTTAATTATTTTTATTTTATTTTTCTATTTTCTTTCTTATTTTTTTATTTATTTTTCCTTTTTTATTTTTTCTTCTTTGGCTGGTCGCCGGCCCATGGCATGGCAACCCGGCCGACGAGGGCCGGCGGCCTCGCCGGCCACCGCCCGAGCGACGCCGACTGCGATGGCGATGGCGAGGCCGAGCCTTGCCGGCCGCCGGCGAGCTCGGCCTCGCCGGATCTGGGCGAGATCGAGCTCGCCCGACCTCGCCCGGGTTGGGCGAGCTCGCCCAGCGGCCGGCGAGGCTCGGCCTCGCTCGGCCACCGCCAGGTCAGCGTCGCCTGGCGGTGGCCCGGCGAGGCCGAGCCTCGTCGGCGACGGCCCAGGCGAGCTCGGCTCGCCGGGGCCGGCGAGCCTCGCCGTGGCTGGGCGAGGCCGCCGGCCCTCGTTGGCCGGTCGCCGGCCATGGCCAAGGCCGGCGACCGGCCAAAGAAAAAAGAAAGAAAAAAGAAGAAGAAAAGAAAAAAAATAAAAAAAGAGAAGTATTTCTAGATTTTGTTCCAGAAACAAGAAACAAGTTTTTTTTGTTTCTTGTTTCTGTTTCTTTTTTGTTCCTGGGAACAAAAGAACAAAAAAGGAACAGAAACGCACACAAACGCGTTTCTGTTCCTTTTTGTTCCTGAACAAAAACAGAAATTTTTGTTCCTGGGAACAGAAATAGGGTGCAATAAACGCGCCCTTAGTTTGGTTTTTGGAAATCAGTTTCCTTCTTATCCTCTACTTTCACATTTTATCTACCGTACTTTTACTTTGTTGAATCAAGTTCTTCGAATTTCATAAATTTTCTAATCAAATCCCTCAAACACAAAACCTGACCAATTCCAACTGGCATAACACATCAGATGATGTTGTTGTGTGACATGAGCAAAAAATTTTCAACGTAGATATCTACTTTGGCATACACCTTAGCTAATTTTTACCCATGTCACATTCTAACATTGTCTATATTGGATAAATTTTTCCATACATGTCTACATGGGCATTCACATATCTGCATCATACTAGGGTGTTGTTCAACGGTTACATTAGCTGAATTTGGTTGGATCTTGATTAGGAAATTTGTGAAAGTAAAAAGAAAAAAAAGACTAGACAAGTTTAAAGTATGGGGATGTAATAAGAAGGAAAGGTGGATGAAAACTACCCAAAAAAAATAAAAAAAATCTTCTTTTTGTCTTTTAAGCTTATGCTGGATCTTTACTCCATTGTGCTTACAAAGTTTCAGATTTCTTTTAATTGATTATGACATTTCTTTGGTGATTTGCAATAGGTCGACAGTGTGGCTTCTTGGACTTATTTTTATGTTGTGTCTCATCATGGTTATTCGGTCTAATGGTCCTATCACTCCCGTGTCAAATTTCTCGTGAGTCAAATGGTGACAAATGTAATAGCACCATCCAAGCATAAGATATCAAGTTTATGTATTAAACTCGAATCCTTACTGCTTCCAAGTATAAGATGATCATAATAATATCAAAATGCTGATCTTTGACCTCAAACTTCTCCTAGCTCTTGGATAAGATGGTGCATGGTCATATTTTACATTTCAAGTGATATTCTATCGGTTGTGATTATGCTCTGTCAATGTAAGTTTGTAGCAAAAAATTACCTTTGAACTAGAGTACGTATAAAAAATGTGCATAGTAACTTTTGCTTGGTTAGTCAATCTTTCTTTCTTAAATTAAGTCAATATGATGTTCTCCTATGCCGGTGATGTGCCATGGGTCCCTTCCTTTGATTTTATTGCATGGTTCAATGACGTTGCTAAAGATTTCAAGTACGGCACATACTTCCTCCACCGCTACGACAGTCAGCTGCTCTGAAACCGAAGCCTAAGCAGGGTTCTCGCCTCGGATCTCGAGGATATCTTCTGCCACTCCGAGTTGCCCCTCGGCCTCACGTGGCGCGCGGACCGAGCGAGTTCCCGTGTTCTCCCCAACTGAGGCGACGTGGGGGTTGGACTTTCGGAGCGATTACTTTCTGCTTTTGAAAAAGGAGATAGGAATATCCAACGCTCCTCGGACCTCGACGACAGCGCTGCATGGCCACACAGACGTGGACTCGACGGTAACCGAGGTGGCTCCATATTTTGGCCTGGTGTATTACCTCTTCTAAGATATAAGATAATTTTGGTATAGCATAATAGATGTTTAATATATAAAAAATTAATATATATACTTTAAATAAAATTGCAAAAAGAATTGTATAATTATCTATGTGACGGTATTTACATATTTTGAATCTTTTAAGTGATTATATTAAACAAAAGTTCAACTATGTGAATTGCGAGAAAAAGGAAAGTAAAAATTAGTATATGAAGACTAGGTACACGACATGTGTGTGGTTCCTCACATTTGTAAGCATAAAATTGTTTCATATTTGAGGACTTGTGTCTTGCTAATCCTTTGCATTAGTGGAGGATTTGTTGACTTGCGGATTTATGTACCTAATTTTTTTTTTTGGTAAGGAGTTATGTACCTAATTTGTGCTTTGTCGTTAAGAAAAATTAGAAATTAAATTAAATGAATTATTGAGATCTAAAATATATTTAGCACTGTACTCCAATGACTTAAAAGTAAACGATTGCACAAGTAATTTCAAGTCGAACCTTATGTACTATAGCTGAACTTTCAACTTGACTCAACTTGTTTTTTTCCAAGGCTAAACTTAATTCATTTATGAAAATATAAGCTGCGAGTACGTGCCTGTTTAGATAAATCTATGAAACAATTACTGAAAATTTCGAGTACTGAATTTGGACCATTTTAAGTACTTGAAATGTTTTGACTCAAAAAAGAAAGTACTTAAAATTAAAGGAAATATTGTTTGATGATGAAAAATGATTGGATTATAGTGTTTAATTTATTATGAGAATAATAATTTATTCTAGATTACAAAAAATCAAATCATAAATAATTATAAATTGTTATGAGATCTACTTCTTCAAGAATTTATGGCTCACAACAGATGTTATTCTCGCAATACTCAATGACTTTTATGCAAGCAAAGTCCATTGATAATAACTAATTGGGAAAAAGCCACGAAAAACTCCAAACTTTGCCCATAGTGATAGATTTACCTTAAACTTTTTTGTGACGTGAAAAACCCTGAACTTTGCCAACCGTGACACATTTACCCTATCAAGGGCATTTTTGTCTTTTTATTTTTTTTCTTTTTTTCTTCTTCTTCCCTTCGGCGTCTAGCGAGGGCTACCCTTGCCGGCGTCGGGCGAGGGTCGCCCTCACTTGGGCTGGCTAGGGCTGCCCTCGCCGGCGTTAGGCGAGGGTGACCCTCGGTTGGGTTGGGTGAGGGTGTCCCTCACCAGGCCCTCGCCGGCGTTGGGCGAGGGGTGCCCTCCCCAAATTTGGTGAGGGCCGTCCTCGCCCATCACCGGTGAGGGCCGCCCTTGCCTATGTCTGGTGAGGGGCGCCCTTGCCCAATGCAAGCGAGGGCCGCCCTCGCCAGTGACGGGCGAGGATGGCCCTCGCCAAATCTGGTGAGGGCACCCCTCACCAAACATAGGCAAGGGCGGCCCTTGCCGGCAACGAGCGAGGACGGCCCTCTCCAGCGTCAAGCGAGGACGTTCCTCACCAGATCCGGCGAGGACACCCCTCCCCTGATGCAGGCGAGGGCGGCCCTTGTCGACGATGGGTGAGGACAGCCCTCGCCAGATCTGGCGAGGGCACCCCTCGCTCGATGCCGGCTAGGGCCTGGTGAGGGATGCCCTCGCCAGCCTCGGGCGAGGATGGCCCTCGCTTGACGTCGGCGAGGGCGGCCCTAGCTAGCCCTTGTTGGACCCTAGCGGAGGGAAGAAGAAGAAAAAAAGAAAAAATCTTAAAAGGTAAAAAGACCAAAACGCCCTATAATTTTTGGGGTAAATTAGTTACACAACAAAAGTTCGGGGTTTTTTGTATTACAAAAATTTTTTTGGGGTAAATGTGTTACGGATGGCAAAGTTCAGAGTTTTTCACGTCACAAAAAAAAAAAAAAGTTTGGGGTAAATCTGTCACTATGGACAAAGTTTGGGATTTTTCATGGCTTTTTCCTTAACAAATTTCCAGGTCAACGCGGAAGGTGCAGGGAACCTATGCATGTACTTTCATTGAAATGTGAGATCCAGCACGACTTGATTATCAAATTGAGATGTGGAAACTATTTTTTAACTGGTAGTGGAGCACACACAGGGCTTTCGTTTTCCTTTGTCTCTTGTGGCGAAGGCTTCATCGACATTACATGCAAGAACATTCCGACAACACTCAAGGGCAAGCTGGGTTTTGCCTTTCTTTTATCGGTCATATATTTATTGGTTAGAGTATATTTGTCACTGTCTTTGTCGTCATAATCACTTAAACAAGGTTATACTTGAGTATTATACTTAATATCTTAGCCATTAGTACGTGTACATTTCTTTAATAAAGAAGATCCTGCAAATGAAGCAATTGTTTTGGCAATTTTGCTTTGTTGGCAATGTAAGAGTTGTTCTCCCTCTTAATATTCTCAATCCAATATATATTTTCCTCCTCATATTAATGAAATAAATGGAAAAGAAAGACTCATGCTCGTTATAGTTATTTTTAATTAGTGATTGGATATTATGAACCAACTATACTACAATATCATGACCTAGACCAATTATTTTGCTATATAATATTGCATCATAACCAATTGTTTTTTTTTTTTTTTCCTATTTAGAATCTATTTTGTTAGCATCTTTAATGTACTACCTCAAATTACAAATGGAAATAAAAAAAAAGTGATAAAATAGTGGATATTGTAGTTCATAAGTATGACAGTTTACCTATTACTATTTCGTTATGGAAGAAATAAGCAAGTATATGCATATAATAAATATCAAATAGCAAAAAGAAAGCAAAATAAAGTTTAGGGAAGAATATGAAATGTAATCTCTTTCACATTATAAAGTTTATTTTTTTTCTTCTAATGGTGCTTTTACTAATTAGTGCGTGTGATCAATGTATAAAACCGTCCTCGAAAAAAAAAATGGAACCTAGGATGTAAGCGGGGAAAAAGAAACTTTCTAAATTGTTTTTGTTGTCGAGAGAAAAGATATATGCATGCTCAAAGTTTATCAAGGATCAAGAAGTGTAGCTGCAAACGATGAAATTAGTGTGGTCCTAAACTTTTACTGGCTTGAAAGGCAAAATATTTAGAGTGAATGAACCAACATTCCAAATAATCGAAATTTTTCTACCTTGCTAGGGTTTCCTCTTCATCCTAAGATATAATATGATTATCAGTGATTATTTGTGCAAAGTCCATAATGATGAAAACATGTATTGCAACTTTTATAATGTGTTTTAGTGAATTTCACAGTCACAATACCTCTAAAGTTACAATAGTTTCAGGTGTTACAACTGTAAAATATATTTTATCGCACACAAAGAGTGCAATACTTCAGAATACCGATGTAATCAGGATGGGAAAAAGAAATTTATTAGTCATTTATGTTGTGTAGAGGAAATATATATATGTTTGCCCATCTCTGTGATCTCCACCAATTCTCAGCCTTCGACGTTCGATACGCAACGCTCTTTACTGTGCATGCTTGAACAATGCCAGGCAATGTAGAATTGTGCAGAAGGTTTTTTGATTTAAAGCAAGCACGATCTTGACTTGACTCACCTTTTTTTTTTCTCAATAAAGATATAGAAAAGAAAACCGAAGGGCAATCATCGTAATTTTCGCAGCATTTCGTGGATGGTGTGTAGAACCGTCCTATGCAAGCACTTCTTGACTTGACTTGCTTTTTTGTTTATTAATAAAAGAAATGAAAAATGTCACAAATGGTCCCTATACTTTTACTTAATGTGCAATCACGTTTCTAAACTTTCGATTTGTTCAATTTGGTTCTTATACTATTGATAAATGTCCGATTTAGTCATTCGTTACTATTTCTTTTTCTTTTTCTTTTTCTTTTTTTTTATTCTTCTCTCTTCCCTTTGCCATGGCCGGCGGAGGGAAGAGAGAAGAATAAAAAGAAAAAGAAAAAATAGTAACGAATGACTAAATTCGATATTTATCAATAGTTCAGGGACTAAATCGGACATTTATAAAGTGCCCGAGTCGCCGTGCAGTCACGATCCCAATCGTCGGCCCATGACACATGCCACGTAGAAAGTGTAATTATTGTATGCGTAATTTCTGTCCCATTACGCGAAAGGTGCATGTGCTTTTTGACTTGACTTGCTTTTTTTTATTAATAAAAAAATAGAAGCAAAAACGAACATCAATTCCGATGCTCCGAGTTGGAAAGCATGTTACGCATAATTTCCGCCCCATTATGTGAAAGGTGCGTGTGCTTTTTGACTTGACTTGCTTTTTTTATTAATAAAAAAATAGAAGCAAAAACGAACATCAATTCCGATACTCCGAGTTGGAAAGCATATTATGTGTAATTTCTGCCCCATTATGCAAAAGGTGCGTGTGCTTTTTGACTTGACTTGCTTTTTTTATTAATAAAAAAATAGAAGCAAAAACGAACACCAATTCCGATGCTCTGAGTTGGAAAGCATATTCCCCACCAACTAATTCAATCAAAAAGCAAATTGTGAGAACCACTTTTCTCTCTCTTTGTAGGATTGATGTGCAGGATTGATGTCAAATCCGACTTAATATCACAAAGGTCCTTAGGGCCCATTTGGTTCAGCATTGTGAATGCTCATTTGGACACTAAAGTCATTTGGCCAAATGCAAACGCGTTTGATTCGTATTTTTGTGCGACTTTGGCAAGATGCAATTGCATCTCCAAAGGAGTCTAAAGGCCTTTAGCCCAATGGAGCTCTTGAGGTCTATTGGCAAGTTGCATCCTGGGAACGCAAGTTGCTCGGTTACTATTCATCTTCTCCAACCTCTCTAAGCTACTAATCGGAGGCCGACGACCACCGGCGAAGGGATGGTGCGCACCGCGCCAGAGGGTCGCCCGACCCCTGCGATCGTCGCCTGGGGTCGCCGGACCCCAGGCGACACCTAGATCTCGCGACCCAGGCGTCGGCCGCTCGGATCGTGCGACCCCGGCGACGGCCGCCCGGGTCGCGCGCGGCCGTCGCCTGGTCGCCTGGGTTGCGCACGGCCGTCGCCTAGGTCGCGCGACCCCAAGCAACGGTCGCTTGAGGTCGCACGACCTAGGCGGCCAGATCTGGCCATCCGGCCGCCAGCGCGACCCGGCGGACCGGACAAGCTCGAGGTCGCGCGACCCGAGGCAACGGTCGCCTCAGGTCGCGCGACCCAGGCGGCTAGATCCGGCCATCCGACCGCCGGATCCGGCAAAAAAGTGGCTAGATTTCAAAAAAGGAAAAAAAGATAATTTTTTTTTTTTTTTTTAATTTAATAAAAGTAATTTATAATTGCAAATTTTACCAAACGATATTTGCATTTCGGAAAACCCCATTCACCCAAAGGTATTTGCATTTTGGCAAATGCATTCCCCAAAAGCCGAACCAAACGGGCCCTTACTCGCCCATGCTAGCGTGTAACAATCATCGCATGCATGTTGGCATATAGTTTTGAAGAGAAGCCCTATTTTTATAAGAAAATTAGAGGCGGACCACCAAATTCATGTCTAGAGTCACATTGTTACACATCATTTAAGGTCAATTAAACATTCGATGTAGATAATTTACCAGACACTAGAATTGAGTGAGACTCTATATCCCCAGCATATTAGCAAATGTACTATATTAACAAGTCCAGAGAATCTACAATATATGGATATTGGATTATCATTTGGGAAGGTTTGTTAGTCCTTTTTTTTTTTTTTTTTTTTTTTAAATTCTTCTCTCTTCCCTCCGCCATGGCCGGCGGAGGGAAGAGAGAAGAATAAAAAGAAAAAGAAAAAATAGTAGTGAATGACTAAATCGGACATTTATCAATAGTTCAGGGATTAAATCGGACATTTATAAAGTATCCGAGTCGCCGTGCGACCGCGATCCCAATCGATTGGCCTGTGATACATGCCACGCGGAAAGAGTAATTATTGTACACGTAATTTCTGCCCCATTATGCAAAAGGTGCGTGTGCTTTTTGACTTGACTTGCTTTTTTTATTAATAAAAAATAGAAGCAAAAACGAACATCAATTCCGATGCTCCGAGTTGGAAAGCATATTACGCGTAATTTCCGCCCCATTATGTGAAAGGTGTGTGTGCTTTTTGACTTGACTTGCTTTTTTTATTAATAAAAAAAATAGAAGCAAAAAAGAACATCAATTCCAATACTCTGAGTTGGAAAGCATATTACGCGTAATTTTTGCCCCATTATGCGAAAGGTGCGTGTGCTTTTTGACTTGACTTGCTTTTTTTATTAATAAAAAATAGAAGCAAAAACGAACACCAATTCCAATGCTCTGAGTTGGAAAGCATAATCCCCACCAACTAATTCAATCAAAATGCAAATTGTGAGAACCACTTTTCTCTCTCTTTGTAGGATTGATGTGCAGGATTGATGATGTCAAATCCGACTTAATATCACAAAGGTCCTTACTCGCCCATGCTAGCGCGTAACAATCATCGAATGCATGTTGGCATATAGTTTTGAAAAGATGCCCTATTTTTATAAGAAAATCAGAGGCGGACCACCAAATTCATGTCTAAAGTCACATTGTAACACATCATTTAAGGTCAATTAAACATTCGATGTAGATAATTTACCGGACACTAGAATTGAGTGAGACTCTATATCCCGAGCATATTAGCAAATGTACTATATTAACAAGTCCGGAGAATCTACAATATATGGATATTGGATTATCATTTGGGAAGGTTTGTTAGTCCTTACTTGGCCAAGTTGGACAATTATGACGATTGTGTTTGCACAATCAATAATTGATTTAGTTGAAGCATTATACGAAATCCATCTCTTACGTAAACGAGATGATTATATTCGATCATTTTTTTTCCTCCACGTACTCCCCCTCCTTTATAGGTGGAACTGCAAGTTCATATCTGGGAATACATGTTAAGGCCATATTATTTCTGAACAAACCTTAAATAAACCAAACTTTCTAATTGGTATCCTGCGATAACATGTGAATGGTAAAATCCATAGATGTGAAACTTCTAGTAGTGAAGCGTTGATTGAAATTTGAGATTCAAACTGCCTAACTTGACTTTCTTTCCTGTGATAACATGTGAACGGAGAAATCCATAGATGTGAAACTTCTAGTGACGAAGCGTTGATTGAAATTTGAGATTCAACTTGCCTAACTTGACTTGCTTTTCTATTAATAAAAGAAAAGAGAAACGAGAACGACTGGTACTTGTTAAAGTTGTCTGTAATTTAGTGATTGGATTTTACAAACCAACTAAATGATAATATGATGATTTAGACTTGCCTTTTCTATTAATAAGAGATATGGAAAAAAAAAAAATACCGAAATAATTCTCTCCCGATTCTCAAAATTTCTCCATACCATATCACATCTAAAAATTATCTAGTCACCTTCTCCTCCCCTAAGTCATTTTTATCTCACTCCTTAAATAATTTTTATCTAAAAAAAAAAAGAGATGTGATAATATGATGGACAATGAGGCCCCACAGTTTACTAGTTACGTGTTTCCCTGCGGAAGAAATAAACAAGTATACGCATATAGTAAAGATTAGACAGCAAAGATAATATATATTAAATTCAGGGAAGAATATGAATGCAACTTTTTTCATTTTGTAAAGTATATTCTTTTTTTCTTTTTTCTTTTTGCATAATGGTGCATTCAATAATTTGTGGGCTTTCTTGATGGATAAATTCCTTTGGGGCAAAAAAATTCAGTATCATTTATGTTCAGATAAACATTCGTCCAAAGTTTTTTGGAGGATTGAGACCTCTAACAACAAAGGATGGAATTAGTGAGGTCCTAGACTTTTACTTGCATGGAAGGCAAAATATTTAGAGTGAATGAACCAAACTTCCATTATTAGAATGAATATTGAAAATTTGTTCAACATAGGTAGGGTTTCCTCTTCATCCGGAATTATATGTGAATGGGGTTGTCATTTGTTTGGATTGAAAATGTTCAAGTATTGAAAAAATCAATCTGCCTACATGTTCAAAGCCCATAATGCGCCATCCAACGGCCCAAGACACATGCCGCACGGAGAGGATGATTATTGCATGCCCAATTTCCGCGGCATTATGCGGAAGGTGCGTATTCTCCACCAACTAATTTAATAACAAGCAGATTGCGATAGCGCCTAATGATGATGATATGAGCATTAGCATATAGTTGGGAAGAAGAGACCTATTTTATCATAAAATCATAAGACGGCCATCAAATTCATGCTTAGAGCCACCTCGTTACTGTTGTTTAATGTCGATTGAAGATTAGATGCGGACATTTTATCAGAGATGAAAATTGGAGGAAACTCTATATCCCAATTTGAATGGAGCTACGAGCATATTAGCTTATTTAGTATATTAAAAATTCTAGAGAACTTATAGTATATTGATATTGAATTATCGAGGCAATTAAAAATCGATTCATAGTGAATATATGAAAGGTTTTTTTTTCCTTGCTTGAGCAAGTTGGATTTGCACAATAGAACAACTAATTGAGTTACGGCCTTGTGTTAAATTGATCTCATTACATAAATGAGATGATTCCGATTGACCCTTCTTTTTCCTTTTCACAAATTTACAAGGCATTATTGTTGGCCCCATTTGAGTAGGTGGAATCGTGAGTTCATATTTGGGAATACATGTTAATGCCATACCATCTTTGTTCAAATCTCTTATGCTAACACGTGAACAATGAAATCCATAGATGTGAAACTTTTAGCAAGTGCATGTGAAGTTTTAATTGAAATTTGAGATTCAGCATGCTTGATTTGACTTGTTTTTTTATTAATAAAAGAAACAAAAAAGAAAACTGACGACAAAACTCATTAAAGTTGTTTAATTATTGATTGGATATTACGAACCAACTAAACGACAATATGATGACTTAGACTTGCTTTTTCTATTAATAAGAGAAATAGAAAAGAATACCAAAGGATAATCCTTGCCCCTGTAATTTCCACAGCATTGTGCAGGAGGTGTGTGAAACCATCCTACATAGGTGCTTCTTGACTTGCTTTTTCCACTAATAAGAGAAATTAAAAAGAAAGCTGTCTGGCAAATGCTCCTGGTGCTAATATACATGAGCCAGTCACAAAAAAATCACTCGTTGGATTATTATTATTTTCAATGCACAATCTGACCTTTTTCTTTAAAAAAGACTCCTTCCCATAATAGATTTTCCTTGATTCTCAAACTAGATCTTTTCCTGCCATATCATGCCTAAAGATTATCTAGTTATCACCTCCTCACCCCAATCACTTTTATCGCACTCCTTAAATTGTTTTTGTTTTTGACATTTTACATTAATGTTATACTTTCGATGTCACATTTAGAATTTCTCAGCTAACGGGTTATCCGCGATTGAATAACTATCCAGCAATACTTTTTTCCTTTTTATTTCATCTTGTCGAACCTCTTATTTCATGTTGACACTCTTTTTTTCTCTAACTTCTTGGTAAAGATTATTACTTGTTCATCTATAGGTGTTTGTCATTAGTGATCGAATATTATGAACCAACGACATTACAATATCATGACTTTGACCAATTATTTTGGTTTTTTACTATTGTATCATCAGCCACCATTAGCAACTGCTTTTTTTTTTTCCTTAGTAGAATCTAAAAAAAAAAAAAAGACATGAGATAATATGGGGGAAAATTATCAAAAAAATCTTAAACATATTACACTTGTGTCAATATCAGTCATAAACTTTTCAATTATGCTAATTTAGTCTAAAACAATTTCATATTTTGCAAATTGAGTTCATCCGACCAATTTAGACTTGAAATTAAATTACTAATGTAGACATTGGTCATCCTACATGGCATGATCCATCGCTTATATGAACTTTTTAAATAATTTTTAATATTTTTTTGAATTTTTATATAATTTTTTTAGTTTTTATTTTATTTTATTTTCTTTCTTGTTTTTGGACAGAGGGCTAGCAAGCATCACCCAGCTAAAAAAATAAAGAAAAGAAAAAACCAAAAACATTTTACATGCTCTTCGGTAGTCCATGGCTGAGTTGTTAGTAGGAGGAGTCTTGGGATGCAAATAGCTGTATCACAAGGCAAAAAGTAAATAGAATGTCAAATTAACAGCTTGAACTTGTGGAAACTACAAGATGAAATTTCACTAGTCTGCATATAATAAAGCATTACATTATCCTAAATAATATTTTACATGTTCCGACAAAATACCATCCATATTGCAACTTCTCATAAACCTAGATATGTGGCCTTGGTAGCCATGAACTTGAAATTGACATTGTAGAGCAGCTTCATGTACCTGAATTGTTTTGCGCAGTCAAACGTATTGGTCCAGCAGATGCTGAGGGGCGAGCTACCGAGGATGGATTTGCCATCCATCCAGCAAGAGATGTTGGAAGAGCGGCCGGAGGAGGCTGGGAGGGCTGTAATAAAGGATCTGGAAGGCACCCAAAAAAAAAAAAAAACACACTAACGTGAGTTGCCAACATCTAAATGGAAAAATACCGAGGAAATAGACTAACTATTCTCCTCCAGACTTACACCAAGAGCGGTCAATGGTAGGAAGGCCCCTGGTTTGGGGACGGCACCCATTAAAGGATTAGCAACAGGGGATGGCACCCGAGCACCATTTGGTTGTCCACAAGTGCGGTCTACAAATAGAGTCTTCGTGTCAGGGTTAGGCCTAGGTTTCTTGCATAGCTGATGCTGCCAATTCAAACTTCCAGAAGCCATGAAACAGTCAGTATGACGATACTTTAGTCAAGAAAATACATAAGGCAATAGGACAGCAAGGACCTTTGATTTATTAATGCGCGTAATCTTGAGTTCTTCAATGTGGGAAACTGAAGCTTACCACGAACCGGGGGGTTAGCCTCTATCAACTTCTTCAGTTCAGCCAACATTATACTCCGAGCTGACTTGGTATCACCATACTTTGATAGTTGCTCATTCTCTCTGCAAGCAGGATATACGTTTAATGCCAATGTGATGATAGCAAAAGACAAAAGGTCAACTAGAGAAAAACTGTCAGCAACAAATTAAAAGATTCTTCAACGCAAGACCTCGTACCTAAAGTTCTCCAGCGTCAGTAACTGCGCCTTGAACAAATCGTCATTGAATGCAGCAAATACTTTCAAGTCCTTGACTAAAATTTCCACAGCTTTAGCACGATCCCTCCTGCAATCATCAATAATGCAAGACCAACAACCAAGAAAATTAAAATGCTTGTTGCCCAGTGAGCTAACACAGCCCTAAACAAGTCGAACCCATCAATTGTCCAAAAACTTTCGATCTACTTGTCCAGAGCTTCGAGATACTTCTGCTCTGAGTCTTGAAGAAAATCTTCATGGAGTATCTATTATTGTCTACTTTCGTGAACCCAGATAGATACTTTTCCACATCGTCCCACTCTCCGTTCGGTGCCGAATCCTCGAAGTCCCTCGTGTTGAAGTAGAACCCCGACTCCCAGTCCAATCTTTCAACAGCCCAAGGGGAAAACAAACATCAATTCAACAGATATCCTCACTATGCAATGCGACTTTCTGGCATAGTAGAGTGTATTTTTCCTTTTTTTCCTAACGGTGCTTTTAATAATCGGAGGGCTTGCTTGATGGATCATTCCCTCCCAGAGAGAAAAATAAAAAATTGAAATCCTGGATGTAATCTAGGCAAAGAAAAGTTCTGTTAGTCATTTAAAATATCTAGACAAACTACAAATATTGGTTCAGTCTTTTCAGGATTAAGAAGTGTAGCAAAAAATGTTGAAATTGATGAGGTCCTGAACTTTTACTGGCCTGGAAGGCAAAATATTTAAAGTGAATGAACCAAATTTCTATTATTTCAATGGAAAAATGGAAATCGGTAGATTTCCTCATCATCCTGAAATATATATGAATGAGTTAGTAATTTATCTAGATTAAAGAAAGATCAATGGGGCCTATATGTGCGAAGCCCATAATGAGCTCCGAATCTAGGGGGGTCACACCTATAATTGCAATTTGTATCGTGGTAAGCATTTTGAGACTTCTTTAACTTGGCTTCCGGTCAAAGATATATTGCATTCGCGTTTTCTTTCAACTAGAGTGGACTATTTTCTTCCCATTCCCACCCAACAGACTAATCATTTATTGGTTTTCAAAATAATGATACATTACTTCAGCCGATGGAATCACGATGCGCCACTCCAAAAATAAAATAAGTGATTAAAATTATTTACACTTGTAAACACTGGTGTAGTTGGGTAGGGAACTATTTATTCAATTTTCCGATAAAAAAGTTATCTCATGAAAAATCGCTTTTGTTATGTCTTTTGGTTTTCTTTTTTTTTGTCGGAAAGCACATTCATTCCTTCAATCATAAAGGCTCTACTGGAGGAAGAGAAATAAGTTTCTATATACAAAATATTTCAAATGGGCTGAGAGGGTAAGGATCATCAAATTTAGGGAGACTTCTATTTCAATGGGCACTAGTGAACCAATCCGTAACTTGATTAGCCTTGTAGGACAACAGACAACTTCCACCTTATCCAATTGAGCTGGCAAGGCCTGGCAGTCATGTCCCCAATATCTCATGGGCTTTCTTCTCATCCCATAATGCACTTCACAATTGAAAGGCAGTCACTGGACATCACAAGAGATAGATCTTTCTTCCCGTGCAGGATAGATTCTTCTGGTAGACACACACTACTCACTTTCACATGCTGGATTCTCTTCCTCTGCAAGAGTAGGAGGCATTCTTTTATGGATAGGGCTCCCGTGTTTATTTGGTATGGAGTAGAAACCTGTGGTTATTTAATTTATTTTAATTAAAACGAGTTCAATAAATCATTAGAGGCATTGGCTTCAAGTTAGCTCAGTGCATCACGACCATTAGATCATGTGGGTCTCATGTAAGATGTACCAAAATTAACTGAGGTCTCGGTTTATTGATCCATGATTTCATATTTCAAAATTTATTTCTTCTGGTTATGAGATGAGATCGGTCAAGTGATGCATTAAAAATGTGATCCAATTTGTTGTAGATTTGGATCGTGGGAAATATCACTTCAGGGACCAAAGGAGGACAATCATGTTTAGGATGCAAAAATTATTATTCCCTTCGCTCAAGTGCATGCTTCTAAATAATGTGAAAAATTTTACACATAGACATGCCCAGGCATTAATGTACTAATTTGGATAAATCGGTCAAATTAGGTTCACAATTTTGAATAAAATTAAGCAATTTAACACATTGATAATCCATCAAAATAAATGTTGGTTGATTATTAATGTAGTTGGTAATTTTTATAGTATACTTTTCAAAACCTGTTGGTAAGTTTCTAACATATGACAGGCCAAGCAACTTGTCAATCTTTTTTCCCTTTTTTTTCTTCGACGGGACGTGACGGTCCCCAACAATGTCAAGATTCAAGAACATTGGAAATTGATGGTGGTGGCAAGCGGCAGGTGTGGAAATTGATGGTGGAGAAGGCGACGAGGGCCAGAGGCATACCGAGGAAGGAAGAGGGAGTAAAAAGAAAGAAATGGAAAGGAAAAAAGAAAAGGAATATTTTTCCTTTGTTTTAAATTGAGTTTGCATGATTTTCGTTGTGTATGCTGCCATGTCAGCAATTATGTTAAATAAGCATGTCAGGAAAAAACGCATGACCCGGCAATAATAGTGGAGACGCCACATTAAACGAAATTCAAGAATTTAATATTTGATTACATAAAAAGAAAGTTCAGGCACTCAATTACTTATGGAGCAACAATACAAACCCTTATCATGTCTTCTTCATAAAAAAAGAGATTTTTTTTTTTTTCACTAATGATGGAGCACAATCCTTTAATTATGATCCCATCATTTCTTGGAAACCTAGCATTGTAGAGATGGGATAAAGTTTAAAAAAAATAATTGGATCATGTAAGTCTCACATATAAGGCTTATGTAAGATTCATATGATCAATGATTATGATAAATGCGATTTATTGGATATGGATGCAGGCAAATACTCACTCCCCCTTCCCCATGGCATTGCAAGAGGGGAGAAATGAAGTTTCAAAAAAGTGAGTTCTAGCAGTTTCGAACTTAATTGTAGATAAGTTTTGGAGGGTCAGATAATGCTGGTGTTTGGAATAATAATTTAAGTCCCCAATTCAAAAGGCTTTCCTGTGGCAGTTTCAACTATGAAAATGTGGATTGCATATAATGTATTTAACAAATACATCACAGTTGTAACACCTTCAAAGTTGCAACAGTTTTTAAAAAGCCGTCTCATCCAACTTTTAGATGCTAATATGCTACAACTATAAAGTATGTTTAAAAGAATGGCTTTTTTAGATGCTACATTCATAATTATCGAGGATTGAACCTGCCATATATGAATCAAATCAAGACGCTCTCGGATTGCACTTCTGGCTTCTCCCCTCATTTCGCCATTTCAGCTTTTCCATTCTTTTAAAGTGCGACAACCATATACTAGGCTCGCGTGACAGAGAGATAATAACCTTCGGTGGCAGATACCGTAGTACATAGGTAATAAGGCTGATCGGAATACAGATGACATCGAAAAAAGGCTCATTCTCATGCTCTGGCCTGCTAGTGTTCATGCTATTAAACACACCATAGAAGCTCGAGGTATAACCGACTTCAGTCCCAAGTGGAACTGTCCCAGAATAATCCCAACAGGACCAGTCATTCTGTCCGTAAGCATAGTTTTACGCTGCGTCATCCTCAATAAGATGGAACTTAATTATGAAAGGGCGTAGTTTAATAAGCAAAACATCGAGATTGACCGTGGGGAAGTTTATGTTGTCATCCAAGGCCTAAGTGCTGTTGCACTGAAATCACCATCGTAGTAGGAGTGCAAGAGAAAGATGAAGTTAATGCTTTTGCGGGGAAAGAACAAGAAGGGGAACCTGCTAACAAGTGCTCTTTACGCAAATTGAAAAGAATAAATAAAAGAAATAAAAGAAGTACTTTCAGCATAACGCAGAAGGAACAAGAGAAGAAGCCACCTAAGAAAACTAAACCCTGTTCCTCTGGTCCTTTAGCCTGCTAACTAAAATCAGATACCTGCCTCCATCTCGAATATACAATGCCTTCTAAGCGACAACCTAATCTCATGTTCTCCTTTTTTCACTTTCAGTCAGCCTAAATGAATATAATGAAAACAAACTATTGCCACAAGACTTGAGCAGAAGTTGATTGAGATGCTACTTGTACCACTCTAAGACAAACTGTACTGAACTACGTCCAGAGGAAGTACCCCGAGGCTGAAAAATCTAACCTCTGCAGCATCCCTCAAAACTTGAATCAAGTGCGGAGAAGGAAAGTCAAAAGTCAACAGTCAGTTTAAACACCCCAGAGTCAATACTTTAAACGGAAATGCCTACAATTCCATTGGCTTCCAAAGCGGGGACCATTCGAGAAGCAGGTATAGTCTGCGAATTCATCATACATGTCAGCTCGATTCTCATTATATTGCATGAGACTCACCTCTTTGAAACCTTATGCATGAATTTCTAACTAAATGGTGCATTTACTCTACAAAGGACTAAGTGATGCACTACTAGGCGACAACTTTAATATGCTCAGATGACAGAACTTGATTAGCTCAAACATGCTGCTAATTGTCGGCATTGACTTAGATAATCTAACATCAAATTCTTCAATTTCTCTCAGTTTTGAAATTCCAGCACTACTCAAATGCTAGCCTCAACCAATTATGCAAATTAAATTCAATAAACATGCAAGAAGCTCAGCAGCGACCTATTCACATCGTCCATGTATAAATTATATCTCTCCATTTCTTCAATGAATGGATCCAAGATCACTAGGGCTTTAGGGTTTTATTATTGCAAATCCAAGGCACCTTCAACACATATTCACTTCTCCAATATCATAAATGTTTTTTCCTAAAACAATTACATACAATTGACAGGAAGTAGCACTATCATCACCAAAGTGCCAGTTTCAAGGCATCTCTCACAATTGCCATGTGTCTTATCAGAATTCTGTTGATTGAAGTGATAAATCAAATGGTTCAGCAGACATAGATGAATAGTAAGCGCTAAACTCCAACATATGCAGCAACAGGACACACCAATTCATATAACTTGTAAATTTCGGATACTCACTGCTCCATGAGCATTCCATCGATTCTTATGCAAGTTCAAAAAGAACAATAAACTCTTCCCACCATCAGAGACAAAGCGACAACATCAACGCTTCCAAGAAAAGAAGTAGATCCTCATTTACTAATTCTGAGCAAGCTACTAACTGATTGATTCATTGATTGCCATATGCAAAAGCTTATCAACTAAAGAGAATAAGTATAACTTGCTCACTTCATATTGTTTGTCCACCATGATTTCCCTCAACAGCACGCAGTGAAGTAGAATATGTCATGCACAGAGAATGAAGCAGGAAGTAGATGATGCAAATAGAATGTGATTTTAGTGGGTGCTCTTAGATTGATTGCCTGCTTCTGGACAATGAAATTGACGAAGGTGTAGTAATCAATAACCGAAGGACAAGACAGGTATTGTGAAGGAGGTAACACACATTGATTTTGTAACAAAGTATCAAGACATCGCGTGGTTGAGGACATTGCGGGGCGACTCAGCAGCAAGGACGCGGCTGGCAACCAGCCACAACATTGCTCCAGTTAGTGACCATAACATGTGTTGGCCGAATTTCATGATCTGAATTGGTGTGATTGCGATTCACGCTCAGCGACATCATCTCGATTCTGTTCGACAAGGCATACTATGCTCATCACCAAAGGTCAATGCATGTGCCAGCGACTCTTAAGCCTTCTCCTCTCGCCTGCGACCACCATTAATCACCAAGGGATCTCAAGAAGCACAGAGAAAACCAAGGAAGAGTCGGTTTCATTCTTGGCAACCATGGAATATACTCGTAATCATGTCTGAAGATTGAAAAATCAAACAATATCATGTGAACGCCACTAATGTGCTTTCAAATCGGACGATTACTGGAATCAATTCAAAACGAGGTCTCAGTCACATTTCATCGAACAGAGTATGGCCAATCGGTTGAGGAACAGATCATAGCCATTTCGAACTGAAATTTACAGCTAGACTCAAGCTAAATCAGTACATGGTGTTTAAAATCAAAGAAAGAGATTCAAATATGATCAATTTCATCATAATCAGAGAATCAGACTCTCGGCCTCTTACTTGTGAGAAAAGAGCAGGAGATGCTACCTGGTTAACGAAGCGGATTGAGGCCACCATTGGCCGCACGAATCACAGAAAGAAGCTCTAGAACGTGTCGATGATGGAAACCTGAACAGGTGGAGAAGCTCCGAGCGAACTGGAACACTTCGAGGCTCTCAGCCGCGGAACAGAGGGGAACTAAGGAGATGAGTCGCGGCATTGAAGAGGCTGTTGATGCTGGCGACTGCCACTGGAATCAATTCAGAACGCTTGAAATCGCCAGCTGAATCGAACGGAATCGCTTTTTTTGAGATGAATTTTCCTTGCTCGATGTTCTATTTTTTTTTTTTTGGTTTTGGAATGGTGCTCTCGATGAAATGAGCAAATGCGTTCCTCATGAGACCGATGGTTGACCGCGCGACCAGCGAAGGAGTTGGAACTTGCAATAATCGGGCCATGGTAGCTAGTGGCTATATCGGAACTCGAGATACCGCGACGAAAAGGTTATCGAATGGTGACCGGAGATGATGGAAGATGGGAGCCATTTTCCCCTGCTTCCTCCCCCCCTTCTGCGTGCGTGAGTTCTCCCTTAGCGAATGGTATTGCTGCTTCTTCTTCTTTTTCTTCGTGATCAAACACTTCTATCGACGTTTTTGTTGAGTTCTGACTTACTATACCTATTAGAAATACTTCTTTTGCCAAATTACCTCCCAATGCCATTGGCAATCTTCTTTTATAATTCTTTGCTTCAGGTTTCAAATTAATAATTTGACTCTCATAGAAATTGCTATTTAACTTATTCATATTATGACCATCTAAAAATATGTGAATGATTTTGGAAAGAGTAAAAATAATTAATGTTAGATGTACGGAGAGTTTTTTTTTTTTTTTTTTTTTTGAGAGACTGTTTGGTAAGCTTTCCTACGGTGACTTGAACCGTAAAAGATGGGTGATGAAGGTTTTGTAAGGTGTTTGGCAAATATTTCGCAATTGTAGCCCCTTCAAGATTACAACAGCTTTTAATGAAATTGCTTCACTAGATGTGATTCGGTAACAATTTTTGAGATGTAAGGTGTTTGAAGCTTCGTTGCCGGCGCATACTCTCATGGGCAACTCTTTTCAGATCTTCTTCGCGAAAGCTTAACCTAGTAACCAAAACCGAGAACTCCTCCTTGACAGGGCAATTTCATTCTCCTTTCTAGCCCTGTTTTGGAAGGATGCGTGACTGAACCACATCCATGTAAACTCATATAAAAATCACTTGATGATCTGGGTTGTAATTTGATTATTCATGATGACTTTTTGGTTCTACACTAATTTTAGATGAAAACACAATTTCGATTTCATTTTCGATTTCATGACCAAATTCAATCTCTTTGGTGCCCATAGACTATTTGATGAAATGTCTCCAAGATACGTCAATGATATAATTTTTGATCCATTTCTATTTGAAAATTTTTTAGCATATATTACTTGCTACTAGTTAGTCCGTTAGCATTTTGATTTGATTCTTATGATACAAATGGACAATGAAATATAATGCTCATGTTTTGTGGATTTAATGTATTTAACTACGAATGAGCTGGCAGCTTATCGGTTTGCTTTGAAGAGGATGTCGGGCTAAAAGAATAAAGAAGAATCATAATTAAAGAAAAAATGATGAAAGATGTAAGAAAAGAGGAAAAATGGGCAACGGATAATAATAAGATGGGGTTAGCGTGGGATAAGGGTTTAATCTATCTATAACAGAAATTGGGCTTAAAGTTGGACTTGGTGCAGTTAGGAGAGAAAGTGGGCTAGAGGTTTTTACCATGGGTAATGGGCTTAAGATGGGTGTCATCTGACTTGGGCTTAGTGGAGTTAGAATTGGAGGGGGCTGGATATAAAAGCCCGAATGTGCCCATTAGCCGAGATTCGTGAGACCAGCGTGCGGCTCACGTCCGGACTAGGCCCAAGGGCCCGGCCCAGGTCCCTATTTTCAGATTATGATAACAATTAATTTTTTAAAATAAAAAATCAATGTCGCATATGGTAAGGATTGGAAAAATCTTCGCCTTCGCCTTTGACATGACCTCAAAATCTATTCTTTCTTGCCTAGTTGAGAGGGTCATGACAACTATAAAACATGTGCTACCAAACGTAGAAATTACGGAATGTCGCAATACAATACAAATACAATTTAGTTACAACTATGCTAAATAGGGTTCAATTCCCTTTAGAACTCCCACGTCAAGAAACTCTTCTCAAAATGGGGGAAACCCAATATCTTTCTGATTTATAAGTGAAACTGATTCCAAATTATGTGGAAATGTCTAGAGAAAAATTTAGTGTTTAGAAGAATGTGCCTTCAAGGTGTGACATCCAAAATTGTCAGGGTTAAACCTGCTATATAAGAATCAAATCAGATGCTCTCAGATTGCACTTCTGGCTTCTCTAATCATTTGAAGTGTAAGTACTTTGCTATGACGATAGAGGCTTTTTTTTTTTTTTTGAACGAGAAAGACGATATACGATTGATAAACTTAGTCACTGTCTGAGACGATTACATCAAGAGCATCGGTGCATAATAAATCTAGAAGAGCATACGGGGGATGGAACAGCCAATTAGGGGGGAGAAAATTACATCGGCAGGCCTTTGCAAGCCAATCAGCGGGCCGGTTGGTTGTTCGATCGCAATGGGCTATAGAAATATCCGGAAATAGCTGCAATTTCATTCGGGCCCGGTCCAGTAGAGGCTGAAGTCTCCAGTTTACATCCGCCGAAGTAGAAAGCGCTTGCACGAGGGAGGAACAGTCAGAATGTACTTCCAAAGGGAGTTCCGCACGGGAGGCCAGCAGATCTAGGGTTTCAAGCAAGGCCAAGGTTTCCGCCTGTTCTGCCGAGCTCGCCTCCACCACTCTCGCAAAGCCATCCACCAAGCATCCTCGGAAATCCCTGCAGATGCACGCCACAGCTGCTCTGTTTTGTGGAGTCCCTCCTGGCTCTGTTTCCACGGTGTGGTCCTCGGCGAAGGAGGCATCGATGTTGACTTTCAGCTTATGGGGGAGCGGTGGTGACCAGCGGGTGGAATTTACGGTGGGCCTTCTCTCTTTCTGCAGTAGGTGGGTCGCGGAGGTTGCTGTTTCATGGAGAATTTGCGCTTGAAACAGAACCTGTTGTGGTTGCAGGGGATGCCGCTCGAACAGGAACAGGTTGCGCCCCTTCCAGATGCTCCAGAGGACAGCCGCTACCAGTTCGGTCTTCTCTGCAAGGTGAGGGTTGGATTTGCATTTAAGGAGCCAGTCATCTAGTCGAGATAATCCATACCTGGATATCTTGATCTTCAGGGGTTCGGCACTCCAGATCCGGTCCGTCCATGGGCAAAGGAGGAGAAGATGTTCAATGGTTTCAGCCTCCTTTCTGCAGATGGGGCAAATGGGATCCGGTACGATCTTTCTTCGATATAGATTTTCTCGAGTAGGGATAGCATTGTGAGAAGCTTGCCAGAGAAAAAATCTGATTTTTGGGAGGGTTTTTACTTGCCATATCAGTCTCCATAGATCTGGATTTATGTGGTACGATGTAGTTGCTGTTTGGGCTGTATTTGCTGGGAATTGTCTGATCGTGTGATAGCCTCTCTTCACTGAGTAGGTACCAGACTTATTATGTATCCACACTAGTTTATCTTTTGAGTGAGGCCCTCCAATAGGTGTAGCAAGTATTTCCTTAGCGATTCTGGCATCGAACAGAGACTCCACTAGCACGTTATTCCATTTGCTGTTTTCAGGTTCAATTAGAGCATCCACGTGTTGTGGTTCGTTTTGACGATAGAGGCTCACTTGATGAGAAATCGCACTCTTTTGAGGCCGATAGCATAGCACCATAAGGAAAGGATGATTGGGACATGGATGAGACAAAAAAGAGGCTCATTCTCATACTCCCATTTGCTTGTGTTCATTTGCAAAGAAATCGATCAATTTAGTCATGAATTTTTTGATAATTTATTAATATAATCCATTTAGCTAAATTTTAACCAAAAATCACTAATATGAACACCAGTCTTTCTACATAGCAAGGCATGTGGACAATTTTTTTTCCTTTTTCCTTTTCTTTTTCCTTTATTCTATTTTTCTTTTGTTGGAAATTGCGATTCATCTTCCAAATTCTCTAGCATTCTCAACAAGTGATCAACTAACGTAATTTTGAAGAAAGTCTTGGGTGACGGACAGCTCGTGGAAACCTTGAAAATAAATCAAGAATGGCTGCTGAAGAAGGGAAAATCGTGCGCTGTCAGAAGAAGCAAAGTTGAAAATGCCACTTGAAGTCAACTAGTGTGAACAAGGAATGTGCAAGCAAGCGTGCATCTTGCAAACCATAATGATCCACTATAAAACTCCGTATGGGGAGATGAGCTTAAAACTCCGTATGATGACGCTCCTCCACCATATCCACTTCAAACTATTTTGTGATATGAAATAAATTATCCATGTCCTATAAATCTTTTTTATGTCCCTCAATGTATCACACCTACTTCATTTACTCTACATCAATTAGACCATACACACATCAAAACACAAACTATCATTGATACCAAAACCATGGTTCGGCCCAATTAAAATTTCAGCACCTTCTTTTCTTTCTTTCTTTTTTAAATGTGGCCGTGCCTAGATCACATGGTGGTGGCTGTTGTCGCCGCCGAAGCCGCGTTGCCCAGATCTGGGGAAGGCTAGCCTCATCGGCCATGGGCAAAGGTGGTTGATCTGAGCTAGTTGTGCTAGAGGTCGTGCTAGGCCCAACACCATCTTCAACAGGAGGAGAAGCACCCCACTCTCCTTCGCATTCCAATGGCTCAAGAATATAGACGCTGCCATCAGTAAGCCCTAGTGCAAACTGGTTAGGTTCAAATGGATGTGCTGCAATGACTAGCGGGTAGACTCTCAAGCTGCCAAATACATTAGTGAGGAATGAATAACTTTCAAGACTATTGGAACTCCACTAATGAGATTTGCCATTTTCATAAAGGAATGAGGTTAACTGAGCAGCAATAACCAACTCACTTGGGGTTTGGAGGGATATAAGCCGCAGGATTTATACGACATGTAAATTTGAGTGTAGAAGCAGCAAAAACACCGATACTTCCGTCTTCAAAGCTCACATATATTGATTGGCCATTGCATGAATATGTAGCATCTGTGATTGGACCGCTAGCTTCTCGAGTAACCCACTACTTGCAATGAACAAACGAATAAAAATAAAAGTACATTTGGCATGAAACAACTTGTACTACAAATCGCTAATTTTTATGCAATCAGGATGAAATAAGAGATTGGTTTGTGCACCCAAAAAAAAAAATTCAATACCTGCTGGAGGCATTCTAGTTTAGTAGCTTCATATGTGGCGATATGTGTTTCATGAACCACCAGCAGATGTATCTGATCCACGTTAAATTGAATGCGAGTATCAGCAAGAGGAGATGCACCTAGCCTAGTTGGCATCTGCAGAAACCTACTAGCCTGCTTCTCCCATCCATCAGTGCTCCAAACACACACCTGCAGTGATCATAGACAACCATCAAAGGTGACATCAACATTGATGCACAAATGAAAGAATAAAATTCTACTTTGTGCTTCTATATTAGAATCACACCGATCTGTCTGTTGTAAGCAACAATAAGACATCATAGCTTCTTTTTTCTGTACTTAATGGGATGGAATTAATTTGTCAACACAAAAGACGTAATTTTTTGGAAGGATTTATTCTGCTGGTAAAGGATGCCTTCAAGACCTGACATATGCTGAGGACATAAGCATAAATATATCCAGAGTGAACATCAACCCTTTTTCTGGAGCACTTTAAACTACATTGTTCTCTCTGCCCAAAACTTAGGCATTTTTACTTGGAAAGTAAGATACAGTAGTGGTCTGGTACCTGAGAGTCAGCACCAGAAGACACCAGAACTTTTAGGACACTAGAGAAGGCAAGGCCTGTAATTCTTTTTTGATGTCCTCTTAGTATTGCCTCGAACTGAGAAAGTGAAACAGTCAATAACTATTGACTTTGTTGCAGATAACAAGGTTAACTTCCAATGACAATGAAAATAGGTCTCACCTCACCACCTTTATGATTGTAGATTTGAATAGAGGAGTCCTCCATTCCTATCACAATAATGTTATTGTCTTGAGGATGGAGCCCCAGAAATGTTGCTGCTGGTAGTGGAGGCACAAATGTTGTCATCACCTGGATATCAGCAGGTAGGATAGTATTAACAACTTGACAAGTAACGGTGGTACATATGTGCCAAGAGGCACTCGCCTCATTGGCATCTCCCTTCTTGGGAAGGGGAGAGACCAAGTTCGACTATTAGATCTCTGGATGGTTGAAACAAGCTCTCGCCTTCTTTAAATTAATCAGTAAGAGCAAAAAGATTCTATTAAAGACAGAGAAAAGCTCTCGTCTTACTTAGCAAGTAAAAACACAGTGGTCTGGTACCTGAGAATCAGCGCCAGAAGACAAGAGAACATTTAAGAAAGTTGAGAAGGCAAAGCCTTTAATTATTCGCCGATGTCCTTGTAGTTTTGTCTGGACCTAAGGAAGTGAAACAGTCGATATTCATAACTTTGTAACAGATAATAACAAGGTTAACTTTCAACAACAATGAAAACAGGTCTCACCTCATCATCTTGACCACTGTAAATTTGAATAGAGGAGTCCTCCATTCCTATTGCGATAATGTCATTGTCTTGGGGATGGAAATCCCGAATTGCCGATGCTGGTTCTTCAGGCATAAATGTGTAGATTGTCTGGATATCAGCAGGCAGGATAGTATTAACAACTTTCTAATGACAGTGGAACATATGTACCAAGAGGCACTTGCCTCAATGGCATCTTCCTTATTGGGAAAGGGAGAGAGCAAGTTTGATCATCAGATCTCTGAATGGTTTAAAAAAGCTCTTGCCTTGTTTTCTTTAATCAGTGAGAGTAAAAAGATTCGATTGAAGACAGAGAAAAGCTCGTCCTAATTACCAAGTAAAAAAGGACATATGCTGAACTTCTGACTCTACTAAATAATCCACATGAAAATCAGAGCAATTGCTTTCATGGACCTCCCGACAATAGAGTTCGGTACTTCCTATACATGATAGAATCAATTTAATTAATCTCCGTAAAAAAATGTGAGGAAATTGTGAATGCATATTCAGCAGAATGGGGTAGTTCATCATCTCGTGCCTTGTAAATAGTGCTACAAAAAACTGACAAGAGGATGTAACCATGCCTTTAAGAAAATATTCACCTGAAACGTTATCATACTGAAGATAGTGATCTTCCCCCCTGATGCTGATATTAGATAACAATCGTTCTTTGACAGTGCAAAGCACGGAACTGCATCTTCAGGATTTGTATCACTTATGTCATTGATCATCAAATTCCCACCAGGAGGCTGCCATAACCGTGGTAGTACACTAGTTGTAGCCTGCGAAAGAAGAATTAATGTAGTTAAAAATGTGCTAAAGCATAAAATAGCTTGCCAATTTCAAGGAAAAAAAGATTCCTTACCTTGCCTGTGAAGTTCGGATCACTTTCTTGCCATTTCCAGAGCTTGTGTACAGCATTTGATGACAAAGCCAGAACGGCAAGACCTGACTTTGTATAAATTAATCTCGAAACCTGCTTCATCTATCAGCTTCAGTGGTGACAGTTAAATGTAATACCCAAAGTTAAAAGTAAATTAAAAAGAAAGAGGCCAAAGAACTGGGCACTGAACGATGGATGCGGAAATTAATACAAAGAGAGACTCGGTGATGCCCAACCATACCTGCATATTTATCCAAGTGTATCTGTGTGCATAAGCGTATATACATACGCTATGTTTACGTATGAACAGAACATATGATACACATGACATCAAAACCCAGTTGAAATTCTGGCAAAACGTAGAACCTCGACTTAAACGGTCTAGGTGTATCACTAGAGAACTAAGAAAACTCTGAGTGGTCCACGTGCAAAAACACAGTGCCTTCACCCATGCTACTCTCTTCTGGGAATACTTACCCTTTTGCCTCTAGTGTTTATGTATTTAGATTCAGCAGTTAAATTTCCACTCTAAGTTTCTGGAAATTGGCAAGCTCAAAATAGCTGAATTCACAAGCTTAGCATTCTCGACAAGCATCAAAACGGTGCACAATGATATATTTTGCCTGCCATGTACAAAGCAAAATTCATCTTGTGAAGAATCTGTGCCTTTTACCATATATAACTGCATGAGAGTCCACAGAACAATCCATCTCATTGGATTCCAAGCAAAGGCCAAAAAGTCTCGTCATGCGAATATACCACTACATTCTGAATCTGGCAGCATCCATCTCACTATGCATCAGTATCATTCATAACGTCCACAGCCAACAAAACTCAAGCACAATTGCCACTCCGTAATCACAGATTAATTAATGTTGATCTTATTCTTTCTTATTTGTATTGTCGGGTTGGCAATAAAAGGCCAAATGAAGGGATGACAAGTTCCCCCAAATGTTGAGATTTAAGAGATTATTCATTGGACCACATGCAAATGAAACTTCTAAAGCAAGTGCATTAAATGCGACTTATTCAAATTTGTGCTTATCTAGTAGAAACGTGACAGATAAATATGGAAAGAAATGCTGCATAAGAACATCCTAATTTGGCAATCATTTGTACCCTCATAGCTGTTAAGTTATCGGGTAGCCTTATGGACCGGCATTGTGATGGTTCATTGATTTCTGTCAGCTTCCAAATCCGCGATTTGTCTCCCGTCTCATCAGCAATTCTGGGATTCACATGAGCCATGCTCTCACTGTTCTGTAGTGCTCAAAAGAGAGGATATCATTAAAAGATGTCCAATGAACATGCACATACAAATGCAATTACTGCATCATTCAAGTAAACAGCAAGCAACAGATAAAGCTCCTTAAAAACATCTAACTACCTAATGCAGTAATGATACCACTTACCTTACCGACCATTGCTGCTACTGGAGCACCTCTAGCATCCAGGCTTGGCCCAACAGTAGCATTACCAGAGCCAAATGCTGTGATTGCCAGTGGCTGCATAAAATTAAAGACATTTAGAAGGTTTGTACAAAACGGCATATGATCAATGCATTATCATATGCCGCAATAGCACCGAAGTGGGAGCTCTTTCAGAAGGTTTTATTCAATGGCATGCATTGAAAGATAATAAAGAAAGAGAAACGCAAAAGAAGGGCCAATATATTCCAGCTCCACTTTAAAATCCAGAAAAACTGGAAATTTTCGACGTCCATGAACTGAAGGCTTAAAATAGTGAGAAGTACATATGACGAGTCTAATGAGATCTACTCATGATTGTTGACAAAAGCATTCCATCTACGACAGATAATTGATCACCCTGTAAAATACTTCTTTTACAGATGAAACCATCCATTAATAACTGAAGAACGGTAAGGAAAAAGCAAGATGAAATGAGTACTTCATCTGAGGTTCCAAAGGGTCTTGATCTCTTCAAGACATGTTCAGAATCTACTGGTTGGTAGTCCATGGGAGAGTTGTCGGCAGGAGGAGTCCTGGGAGGCTTTAAGAGAACTGTATCGCAAGATAAAAAGTAAATAAAATGACAAATTAACAGTTTGAACTTGTGGAAACTACAAAATCAAGTTTTTCAGCTTTTCCACATGTTATAGAAAGCTCTGAAAGACATCCAAGCCAATAAGAAAGAGTGAGTTTCTTGAGAAAAGTTAGTTGGGAAAGATGTAGCAATTGCGGGATCTAGCAGGCGATACCTAGAGCTAATAAGCGAGAGCGTAGTTTTGATAGTTTTCGAAGCTTGTCTAAATAAGGCTCATTTGGCGAAAACAGTTCTCTTGTTTTACTATGTAGCCCTTCTAGATTTTTCCATCCTGCAGCTCTCAACTCTTGGAGTTCCGCCACTATTCCCTTGTCACCAAGCAATTTTACTACGCAAGTTCCACCAATGTCCAACATCCTCAAGTTCTGCATATTCCCAATGCTTTCAGGTAATTCTACAATAGCTGTAGATTTTAAATCTAACTCAATCAATGATGCCAAATTTCCAATCGAAGCAGGAATTTCTCTCAACGAGTAGCATTCCGATAATAACAAGCGTCGCAGAGATAGAAGGGAGCCTATGGAGTATGGAAGTTGAGTAAGTTCAACGCATCCCCTTAACTCAAGGGAAGTCAGCGATGTTAGATGGCCTATAGAGTTAGGTATGTGTGCTAATGATGCACAATAACGGGCTTCAAGGATCTTTAGCTTTGTCAGAGAACCGATGGATTCAGGTAATCTTTCAATCCTTGTTAAATTTAGATACAGCTCACTTAATGACACAAGGGAGCCTACGGATTCCGAAAGTTGAGTAAGTTGAAAAGACGAGGCCCATAACTTCTCCAACTTTGTTAAACACCCTCTCGAAATATGAATCTCTTTTATTCTAGTAAAATTTAAGTGAAGCATCCTCAATTCTTCCATTCTGCCAACACTTTCGGGAAGCTTATTCAGTGCATGACATTCCTTGACATTCAAGTAGATGAGGGTCTTGATATCCCCGATGGAAGGATGAATCTCTTCCAAATAGTAACAATGGTAAAGATTCAAAATCTCCAAGCTTTTGAAAGTGGACAAGTTGGGGGTTCTTCTCAGAGATGTACAGTTTGAGAGGTTAAGAACTTTGAGTTCCGTTGCCATCTGAAAAGAAAGAGTGTACACCTTAGGGAGATTGGAAACTTATGATTTTCCACTACTTAATTCCTTTTAAAATTCCTCTAAAATAGCCATGCTCCACTACTCCTTCACCGTTATCTTTTAGTGTTTGGCTAGACGTGGTATAAACATTTCTTAGGCATATCCCATTGCAAAAAGAATGTTAAGGATGTACAAATGCTAATTACTTTTATTTTTGGGTTAACATTTCAACGAAATTGCATATTAGATTTTAAAAATTATGGCGATGCTGTTCTTTATTATTTAGACATGAGCAAATTTTATTATCAAAAAAGCAGACGACAAATTCAAATGGAAGAGGGATGCATTCATTGGGCGCCTTTTTTCTCCAATAGTATGAAATTAAAAGGAAATGGCTAATTATGAAAAGCAATTTTTAAATGCTATATGTACAAGACATAAAAATTGTTATATTAGAAAACATTTAAATGCCATTTGAAAGATAATTACACTCTTATAACATTATTAGTTATAATTAGCGAAAATTACGAAAAAAAGTCACAAATCTATTGCAATTGTACCAATTCAATCATAAACTTTTTTTGATCAATTTAGTCATAAACCATTCATAATTGTATCAATTCAGTCTATCTAGCCAAATTTGGCCAGTAGACGTTGACGTGGATAATTTTTATAATATTTTTTATTTTTTATTAATTTTTCTATTTTCTTTTCTTCATTCTTTGCTTCTTTTCCCCATAGTGACCAATGAGCCTTCAGCGAGGGTTGCAACCCTCATCCAACCTCGCCTAAATCTGGGCGAGGCCACTTTGCCTGCGACCCCTTGGCCTCACCCAGTGTCCAGTGAGCTCGTAGTGGAGAAAAAAAGCCAATAAGGAAGAAAAAAAGTAAAAGAAAAAATCATAAAAATAAAATATTATCAAAAATTGTCCATGTCATAGTTGGTCGGCATCCACATCGTGCCGACCAGTCAAAATTGGCCGGATGAACTAAATTAGCTTAATTGTATAAGGTTTAAGACTGAATTGGCAAAAAAAAAAAAGAGTTTAGGATTGAAATGACACGATTACAATAAGTTTAGGACTTTTTTAGTAATTTTCCCTATATAATTGTGTTATACATTGACTTTAACAATCAACAATTACATTGAATAAATATTGCATGACCAGACCCCCCCCCCCCAAAAAAACATATATTGCATGCAACAAGTTAAACTATTCATAAATTATTCTCGTTATTCTAAGATAAAAATAAATTTAGAATTTTAGTATGGACGTGCAACATAAGTCTCGGAGAAGGAGTTTCTGTTTTTCCATGAAAGAATACTCATATAAGCATATAACAAGAATAGCTGAAAAGACATAGTTTTGCATGGGGAGTAATTAACTTAAAAGCCATAAACAATTTAGATTGAAAAAAAGCTCAAGATAGGCAAAATATTGTAATCATTTTTTTAAATATTTTTTAATTAACATAGTTAAAAGAAGTTCTTTAAGTATAGCTAATGTTAACCATGACTCGTTGTTAACATATCACCAATTTGCAATATTAAGGGGCAGAAGCTTCTGGCTTATTTAGGTGCCTATGAATTCCTCTTTTATTTAGAGGAAAATCCTTAATACGATGAAGGATATTAAACCTTTCAAAAAGAAAGGAGAGAGAACTTGGTGTGATTGGACCCATCAACAATACGTGACTATGCACAAGTGATGTTTTCTCAGCATTTTACCTTGAGTGGACCCCATCCTCCCCAGTCCTCTGAAATCTCACTATCTGACAGATTGAGCACAACTAATTTCTTTAGATGAAAGTTGGCTGCTGTAAAATCCAAGGGACAAGTCTTCCACTCAAGCCATCTTAATTGAGGAAGCAATTTCTGGAAATCACCGATGAAATTCACACCATTCGCTTCAATGAACCTCAAGTTGGTCAGTTCTTTAAATTCTTCGGCTGTGTACCTTCTCTCGAAACCATAATTTCCAAGAAGAATGGCCTCAATCTTACTAGTATCCTGTATTTAGGAAACTTTGTGGGTAAGCCTGGAAATGATGAGATAAAACCAAATGATATAAGATAAAATGTTTTGCAGTCATACTATTTTAGCGTAGGCTCCTCCCTTTCAACTTTGTGAAATGACATGTTGCAGTTACATATTCTTTTTATAATCTATGTAAAAGGGGAAACTCAAGAGGCTGTTATTCCCGAACTTTTCCTCTTCCAATCATTGCTCCTTTTGAATTCCCAAAGACTACATCCTTTCAAATTACACTGAAAGGCCTCTCTTCATGCGCACACTTCTTTGAGAATATTATCAAAATTCATTCCCTTTATAAGTGAAATAACACTACCTTTACTCATATCCTTTGTATGTGAAACAATAGGACTCTTACGATCCAAACACATCTATCAAACTTGCCATCAAAACATGTATCAAATCTCATTTGTAAAACCCCCCTCTCTTTTTTGCCACACCTTGTTTGCAATCCTCAATAACAAAATGAAAACGAGAATGTCATCTCAATAATCTTGTTACTTCATTATATTTTGCATCTCAATTTTTATGTCTAGTGTTTTTTTAATCAAAGATACTCGTGACATTTGCACATGCTTGTTTGATGCTTTTCCAAACCACCATATGTTACGATTGCTTTTAGCTTGCATAACTTTTATCTTTCTTGTTAATAATGAAAATTAATCATCACACAAAATTCAAAACCATAATTATTCACATGATACTAAATATGTAACTTAAAATTTTTGGAATGAGTCATTGCTTTGAATTTACCCATTTTTTGCCGATATTACGTATACTAATCTCATTAATAAAAATTGATCTGCCACTTTTTCAACAATAAATATTCTGTTGCAAAATTTATGCAGTGATGGATAACCTTCACATTAGATCTTATAATAAAAAAGCTATTTTAACTTAAATTTTACCATTATAAGATGGTAAGAATTATCTCTAATTGTGCATTTAATCGGATTAGAATATAAGGATGTTATTAACTATTACTATGTGAATACATGCTTCTAGAACTTATGTGATGATAATTTTTTTCAGAAAAATTTAGAGTCGACTTTATTTCTTGTCCTACATTTGATGATTGAATTAAAGAAGTGTATATATATAATTGAGATATATTGTGCTAACATTACTTCTATCCAAGCATACGGTTGTAAATTTGTTCTGAGTTTTATTATTCTTTTATAAATTTCTAAAATAAGTTGTCAAGTTAAGGTTAATTTATCACTAAAATATAAACTTTGATGATTCTCCATAAGGAAAAAGTCATGCACAGTGTTAAAATATTTAGATTACAAGTTTGATAGATGTCATGTTAAAACTTTAGTTTTACTAATTCTTTGACATTAATAAGTCCGTAATTATGTGATTGAAGATGCCTGTTTGTTAATATATGCTTTGTTGAAAATACATGGTCCTCAAATAATATTATAAAAATATTTTCGAAAGCATATCATTGCAAGTATATTCTCATAAAAGCATAATATATCGTAGCAGATATATCTATAATTTTATCACTAAAAGGACTTATTTACACTTTTTACGGATATCGTGACTTGGGAATTAATTTTCAGGTATATCTATATATACATAGATATCGTAATATTTGTTCTTTCATAAATTTTTTTGATTATGAATATTTGTTGGCTAATTTTCATTATTCTTTCAAAACAAAGTCAATTAGTTTTGTGGTCTTTATTCTTGACCATACACTATTATTTTTTTTAAAATTTTAAAAAGGATCTTCAAAATAATATATTGTTAATGTTTTTTACTTCATCAAAATAGTATGCTCGTTTTAAATAACGTACATAAATAGAGCTTTTATCCATATCATCATTAACGAACGCCTCTACTCAAAGTAGTGCAGTTAAATATGCATCATTTTTCACATTTTTAATGATAAGTTAGACTCCATTGATTTTTTTTATACGGTTGGTTTGTTATGCTAGTTACGATTAGTGTCAAGATGGAAGTATCCCCACGATTAGTGTTATTTACCTTTTTATTGCACGAAAAGACATTCTCTTTGAAGAATGACAATTACCAAAGGACTTTGGACCAGACACTTCTCTTCGCATTTTGACTGGCTTAATTTTTGGACGACTTTTTCTCCAATACATACATTATGTTTAGTTCCCTTCTTTCTTTACTCTTAGTGGCATCGGTTAAAATTATTTATCTTTAATGTTTACATTAACAAGCACTTTTTTTTAAAGTAATTTTAATAGACATGTTTCTTCATATTTTTTCATAGTAATTAGTGTTTGTTTTTGAAAAAGTATGTTTATTATGCAATTTGCAATTCCTCTTCTTTCTCCGAATAAACATATTGTATGACCACATTAAATTTCGATAGACTCAACTTCACGTGTACAATAAAATTCTCCTACACAGAAATTCCTTCTTTTGCTAAAGATAAAATACATATCATAAATCCTTGAAGCTATGTCATTACTCATAGCTTAAAAAAATTTTGGAACAGAGAAGAGATGCCTCTATTCACATGCATATAATAGTCTTTACTACTAAAATTTAGAAATTTTTCCATTTTGCATGCACCATGAATAACCTTCCTATATTTATTCTTAAAACCTTCCACAATTTGTCCCCTTCGACACATTAAATTTAATTATTTATCAATATTCCTTGGCTACTTCCATTTTTCTTTCCACTTCGTTATTCTCATTTCGTAAAAACACGTAATTCTTTATGCAACTTCTTGTGGGTTTTTTCTTGGTGATAACTTCTTTTTATAACGTTTTCTTCTTTATATTGCACTGGAAGAATGTTTAGACTCTTCATTTTTCAAGGGTTGCAGATAGTAATAATAATAGAAATCTTGTGCATTTAATTCGCATTTTCCACTGTAATGTAATATCTTGTACTTTTCGAGGATTTATTAGAATGTAAATATGTGATTAACTCTATCTAATTAAACTAAATTTTGTGGAGGAGCCTTAAAAAAGGGAGAGAAAAGAAAAAAGAACGCATGGATGAGAAGAAGAGTGTGAGATGGTGAATTGCATGATATGTCACGGGACATTTTTGCTGAGTCACCAATTATTTCATCGACCATTTGACACGTGTCTGATTTATTCTTCAGACCAATCAGAAGACATATAATGGAAGAGTTAGAGAGATATGGATCAGAGTGATAGAGCATTCCACTCATATTTGATGGAGATCCAAGAAGCTGAGTCGGGGAATCGTAAGTATGACAGTTTAGATTTTCAGTTTAAATCATTGACCACCTCTCGAGTTTGCGCAAATTGGTCAAATTAGACAAGAATAGAGAAGATCGAGCTCTTGAGACTAATGTGCATGCAGAAGCTAAAAGTATATTGAGGGTTAAAAATCTAAGTAAAGAAGTTATGGCTCTATTAATCCCATTTATTGTAAAATTGCAAATTTTTTCTTCTAAAGTCTTATTTTAACGTCATTAGTTGTACACATACATTACATGTCTATTTTACCTCAATGGATTATTACAAGACGTTTAGATTAGTATAGCATGTTTGCTTGCAGCAATGGCAATCATAAAATACTACAATGTTTACTTGCAATAATAGCAATTATTTATTATAGTCGGCCTGTAATAACTATTACCCCTTGTGTAACAGCTATAACTGCCTAGGTGTAATGGCTATTCTCAAAACCCATATCTTTTTTTTTTTTCACACTCACTCTACAACGTTAGATTATAATTATAATTATAATTATAAAATACATGTCAACTATAACTCAATTTACTTATACTATTTATGTGATGATAAACTCCAGTTATACTTATCTTGACTTTAATCACATATTAGGTAAATAGTAAATGAGATAGTAATTAAGTATCTTGGTAACACATTTCATAATATACTTATTATCATACGGTAACACATTTCATAATATACTTATTATCATAAAGTTAGTTTCTCCCTATTATTATTAGATAATAAATTTTTCTTAAATTAATTTTATATTTCATAGTATGATAATTATCTTAATAACTAGTTATATTAATTAACACTTAATGGTGATATAATATTATCTCAATCATACTAGTAATTATATAATATACGATTGCATATTATATGATTAAATTTAAATCATATTCACAAATTAATGATTAACTTATTTATAAAAAATTTACATTTTACATTGTAATATCTTGATGATAGTGCATTACACTCAAAATTAGCTATTAAAGTGATAACTATTATAATATAATATCTCATCTTAATATAATCACATGTTATGTGCTTAATTTCTAGCAAAATATAAATAAATGTTTGATAGATTATATATCTAACAATTTAAATGGGGTATTAAACTCATGAATCGGAATGATTAGTAAAGTGATAATTATAACCCTCTAATTCTGATTTTAGGAGTGTTTGGAGAATTATGATGCTATGCCCCCTTATTACATATGTGGTTCTTGAAACTAAACAGTATACAAATAACTAAATTACTTAAACCAAACAACTTATAGCTATTAGCTTTACTACATTGCAGCGTAATAGCTATTATCTTACAGGCTTATTTCATTACTGTAACTATACTGGCTATTAGAGTAAGTTGTTGACCATTCTCTCCAGTTTTTGCTCATTCATCTAATTGAGAAGGATAGGAAAGATCAAGATCTTGAGACTAGAATGTGCAATAGAAGCTAAGGGCGCGCATGATAAAATTTATGTTTCTCGATTTCTACTTTCTCTAAACAGGTTTGGAACAATCCGTTTAATGTAACGATTTGATTTCTCTATTTTAAACAGATTTCTATTCCGAAATAGAGAAATTGAAGAAATTAGAAGCTAGAATTTTTAGCTTCTTAGTTTCTGAAATAGAAACAGAAATTTTTTTTTCTCAACTTTTCAATTTTGTTAATTTAGTCCAAAATATTTTAATGATTTTTTAATATAATCATTTCAATCAATATTGATTAAACATCTTAACCATTGGGCCAAATGGTGGGAATTGAATGAACAAGGCTTCATTTGTTGCACGCAAGAGATTTCACGCATGGTAATAGTCAACTTGCCATATTCATATCTAACGAGTCTTTCTTCACCTACTCTTTCGTAGTAGGTCAAACAATGGCTCTATCTAGCTAACTATTTTTTTAATCATAAACTTCATATTGAGGTGGTAAAAAGGTATCAAATCATTAGGGTTTCATCCGATTCTTCTTTTATATAGTGTCCTCACTTATCAAGACACGGGTAAAAAGACATCTAATAAGGAATCTGTTGTTCTTGTAAGAGTGTTAATGAAAATACAGATTTTGATAATAAATTTTTAAATAATCCTAGTGTTGATAATTTTGAAAAAAACTAGTGACGATCTTTGAACATGCTGATGATTTTTTTTAACAAAACTTGGAAAGAAATTGGAATTAGACTTGAAGTTAGGATGTTTTTTTTAGGAGATTAGACTATTATAATCATGGCTATCATTAGACTTATTTGATTAATGTGAAATCAATTTCGGCAAAAACATAATGACAGATTCACTACAATTGAATTTCAATTGATTTTTTTTTTGCCACGTTGTTTATTTTTCGAAAGAAAATAGTACGTAATAGGAAACGGAAGCACATGTAATAGGAAATTCCATAAAATTGTATTTTCAACTTTTGTAATATATTAGTATTATTTCGACTATTATTTTGTATTTGAGGATTTCCTATGTTGTTTTAGTATTATTTCAACTATTATTTTGTATTTGATGATTTCCTATATTGTTATCTAATTAATTTATATTCCTAGAAATAGAAATTTTATTCTATTATCAAACGGATTGTTAAAAATAGAAATTTTGAATTGTTATCAAACGGGTTTCTTTGCTTTCGAAAACTTGTCCTGGAAACAAATTGAAAAATCAATTTCTAATCGAAATCAATTTAAAACAGAAATTTTGTCATGCGCACCCTAAATGTTTTATTATTGTTAAAAATCTAAGTAAAATATTTATAGCTCTATTAATCCCCTTAATTGTAAAGTTTCAAATTTTTTCTTCAAATGTTTTATCTTAATCCATAGATATTACCACATAACATATGCCTTTTAGTTGTATACACATATCAAGTTTTGGTAACATATATTTAATAGCAATATAAACCATCATCTATTATGAGCAAAGGGCTAATATTTGACAAATAATAACACTAAAATCACATTTGTCAGATTACCATAACAAAAGATAAATAAAAAAGATGTCCATCATAAAAAAAAAAATTATATAACGTGCTTTAGAAATAAATTAATATAATAAAACTATTCATCACAGGAAAAAAAAAAGAGAGTAAAAGTTTGGAGGATTATATTACATGACTGCATATACTTCAATAATAAGTATAACAAAATGTATTACTAATCACGAATATAGTGATTGATGAGGTGTCCCATTGTGACTAAAAGAATGACCGTCATCACAAAAAAAAAAAAAAATTTATTTAACATGCTTTATGATGAATTAATAAAATTGTCCATCATAAAAGCAAAAAGAATATATGTTTAGAGGGCTCTATTACATGACAACGTAAACTTCAGTAATAAGTATGACAAAATGTACAATAAGTGATGGTCTTTATGATTGAAAGTTCTATGGATACTCATTATGAGAAAATATTTTTTTCATATTTCATACGTAAATGATAACAAAAAACTGATAAAAATAATAATATGACATGAAAGCTCACATTTAACAATAAATTATAGAAAAATACTAAACATATTCTAAATAAATTGCTCGCTAAGAGTTGAATGATGTAGAAATATTTATTATACTGTGGTTGTCAATATTTGACAAATAAAAGATCGATAAAAGAATTATGTAACGTGATAGCGCATATTTAACAAATGATGATATAAAAATTAACTAAATCTTTTTGTTAAATAATATGTTTACTAAGAGTTTAACAATGTAGAAATAATTATTATAAGGTGATAGCAAATATTTGACAAATAAATGTTATTAGGGGATTAAAAGAGAAGCTATCCACTATGACAAAAATGAAAAATGAAAAATAATATAGCAAATTCATAGAAAAAAATTATCCATTGTTATGGAAAGTCTATAGAACGGAAACAATATATGTTTAGAGGGTTCATTACACCGTTGTGCATATATCTTAAATAATTATGAAAGCCACATTAGCAAATTGACGGTGTTAACTAATGGTTGACAACAAAGGATTTGCTTTGTACAAACTGTGAAAGATAATTTGCTATATTGAGAAAAAAAAAAATAGATAGGAGACTAAATTGCACAAACAGTAATACTTAGGAGACCAAATCTGTACTTAACCAAGTGTTCAATACGAGACCAGGATAGCTGATCATCATAAATGAATGGAGGTCTTATTTATCATAGAAAACAACTCATAAGAATTCAATACTCAATTAAAGAAAGAAGAAAGAAAAGACCTCATAGGAAATCAAAACAAGAATCCAAACATCAAACATGTGCATCAAACATGTATGTGGGAAAAGCATAACCTTCACCAATTTATAGATGTCAGCTTTTCTTTGAAAGTGCTGTATCAAACATTATGTTTCTGTAATTTTGTTGCTGCAAGTTACCAATGGAGAGTGTCCTCATCACATTTCTACGAGGTAAAGATATATACCATTCATCAATAATCAAGAAATTGCTCCTAAACAATGTCCCAGAATAAGGCAGGAACAACAATAAGCAAAATAGCTCTTTTACTAGTAGAAGCGCCGAGTTTTAGGGACTCAAGACTGACAATAATTTTTATCTCAAACATGAAAGAGAAGTCGGACTCACATTCACCGACTAAGGCAAGTAGATAAAAATCTCACCTTCTTGTTGTCAATCACTTCTGCTGCTTCCTCACTAATCCATAGCCTGCTACGCTCTTGAGGATTCTGTGGATTTTCTAGACGAACAATTTCCCTTCCAAGATCTCTTAGTTGATCATGCATCCTTAAGATGTCATTTTGGTCAATTTTAATAAGAGACTTAAGTCTCAATACTTCAGGCCCCTCCCCTGGGTAAAAATCACAAGCATCCCACATATAAGTTGGGTCGCGTTTAGATGATCCAATAAAAAAACATGCAATATCCAGAAATATCTGTTTCTCCCCATAATCCAATGTATCGTAACTTATCCTCAACGTGCCTTGCACTTTTTTATTAGGCACTTTCTGTAATTTCTTTAATGTAGCTTCCCATTCTTTTTTCGTCTTTCCACACAAGCATGAACCTATAACTTCAAGGGCTTAGGGAAGCCCTCCTGTGGTAGATACGATATCATGAGAGATAACCCCATAATCACTCGGAGGAGAATCCTTTCGAAATGCATGTCTACTAAATAAAATCAATGACTGATTTAAAAGCAACTCATTGAGTTGATACTTGTGGCTTACCCTAGCCTTGTCAAGAATATCCTTGTCTCTAGTGGTGATGATGACTATACTTCCAGCTTTAAACCAACTACCGTCTTCGACCAAAGCCTTCAAGTGAGTATTATCATCCACATCATCAAGAAGAATAAGTACTTTTTTACTCGTAAATCGAGATTCAAGGATATTGATTCCTTCGTCGACATTAGACACATCACACAAGTCTTCTTTTAAGTCAGAAATGAGTTGCTTTTGTACGCAAACAATACCCTTGCGCTTAGATTCTTCTCGAATATCTGCTACAAAGCTACGATAATCATAATGACTAGAAAGTTTGTTGTATAACACCTTTGCAAGAGTTGTCTTACCGATGCCGCCCATTCCATAGATTCCAATAATCCTTGTATGACTGAATTTAGCATCTATGAAGCTCATAATATGTTCCATAGGATTATCGATTCCCACCAACTGTTTGGGAACATTTAGCAAAAATAGTCTTTTTAACTCGCTTATAACCTTTCTAACAACTATTTTAACTAATGTTCCTTCATGCCTGTCAAATACAATATAGATTTCAGTATAGGATGGCAATATATATACATATACATATACATATACATACATACATACATATATATATATATATGTATGTATGTATGTATGTAAATGTGTATGTATGTATGTTGTTTTTAAAGTAAGATCTAGCTATAAGAAAGTAAGCAATTTTGTGGTGGAGAATAGCATACCCATTATCAATTTTCTCTGATTCCCATCCTTTCAAGGAAGTTACTTCTTTAAGCGCTTCTTCCCATTCCTTTGCAACCTTTTTGCCCACGGTGTTTTTATGTGCATTGATAGCGTTTCTCAATCTCCTTGTAGGATTTCGCAACTTCGAGGGTTTCACTTTGTAAAATATGGGCAACACTATTTGCCCTCTGTTTCTCTTGCACTTCAACATATGAGCCAACTCGCGAAGGCACCATTGGCTGGAAGCATAGTTCTCCGACATAATTGGGATTAAGATCTTAGACTGCGTAATACTGTGGAGAAGCTGCTGACCAATCTCCTCACCAACAGGGAGTTCATTATTGTCTTTGAATACGTGAATTCCTGCATCAACAAGGCTAGTATAGAGATAATCGGTAAAGTTTTTGCGAGTGTCTTCTCCTCTAAAGCTTAAGAACACTTCGTAGCTATTCCCTTTCCTCTGTTCCTCTCCACCTTCATGATCTCCTTCATGCGGAGTGGTCGGTGAGGAAGATGCCCCGGTATTTGGATCTTCTGAATGAGTGGATTTTTTCCTTTTGCAACTTGATTGGCAATTTAAGTTGAGCGGGAAATGAGGCGAAAAGAGAAGAAAGGAATTGGAGAGAAAGGAAGAGAAGGGAGAGACCAATTTCCTTTTTCTTGATTGGATGTACATCATGTAGTGATTGACCAAAAAGATTCTTATTTTGTTATAAAATAGGAGATTGATCGAGCAGAGCCTTAGAAGAAAACCAGACTCCACATTCCAGATCTGCGAATTGTAGAGTTCGGAACTCATCAGAACAAAATGGAGCAATCAAAGCAGGAAATAGAGAAGAGGAGAAGAGCAAGGAGTCATGGATTACCTGAGGAGTGCTCAAACAACACAATCCACCCGATTCTCAGCCTTCCACTTTCGATTGCTAATACACAATACTCTGCTGTGCCCGCTTCAATAATACGGAGTTCTTGCTAATCGAACTGCTGCAATGCATGCTGGACGGAAAGGACAAATATTACACGCGTAATTTCCGCGGCATTACGCGGAAGGTGCGTGGAACCTATGCGATTTTGGAGCACTATCGGGGCGTGGAAAACTATTTTTAACTGATAGTGGAGTACACATGGGGCTTTCGCTTTCCCTCGTTTCTTATGGCGAAGGCTTCATGGATATTACTTGCAATAATGCTCCGATGACACTCGAGCGCAGGTGGGGTTTTATCGGTCAGTTAATTATTGGATAGAGTATATTTGTCACCGTCTCTGCCGTCTAAACAAGGTTATATTTGAGTAGTACACTTAGCCTGCCAATGAAGCAATCTTAAGCTATTGCACAACTTTTTAGCCATTTTGCTTTGTTGACGCTGAGCTGTCCTCTCTTTTATTATTCATGATCCTATAAATATATTTTCCTCCTCATATTAATGGAAAAATAGAAAAAAAATAAACTAATGACCGGTACTCATTACAGTTTTTTGTCATTATTGAGTGGATATTACAAACCAACTATACTACAATATCATGACTTAGACCAATAATATTTGTTGTATAATATTGCCTATTAACCTTTTTTTTAATTGTTAAGTAGAATATATTTTGATGAGATGTTTAATGTATTGTAGTTGACAAGGATAATAGAAAACTGGTTACGTTTTTAGTGATTGGATATTATAAACCAACTATACTACAATATTATGACTTATACCAATTATATTGCTATACAATATTGCATCACAACCAAATTGTTTTTGTTTTGTTTCCTATGTAGAATCTATTTTGTTAACATGTTTAATGTACTACCTCAAATTACAAATGAATAAAAAAATGAGACGTGATGGCATAGTGGACATTATATTTCACAAGGATGACGGTTTACAGATTATGTGTTTTGTTATGGATGAAATAAACAAGTATATGCAAATAATAAAGTTTAAAAAGCAAAGAGAAAAAGAATTAAAGTTTAGGGAAGAATATGAAATGTAATTTTTTCACATTATGAATTTTATTTTTCTACTAGTGGTGCCTCTACAGATTTCGCATAATAAATCCCTCCCTTGAAAAAAAAAAAGTTGAAATCCAGTTGGGACCAAAGATGATCGACAATTTTATTTTTCTACTAGTGGTGCCTCTACAGATTTGTGCGCATAATAAATCCCTCCCTTGAAAAAAGAAGAAGTTGAAATCCAGTTGGGACCAAAGATTTAGTCGATCATTTATGTTGTCCAGAGGAATGAACAACTTCTATTTCTCCTACAGCATCACGTCTGAAGATTATTTAGTCAATACTCCCTCACCCATGTCACTTTTATCTCCCTCTTTAAATTAATATTTTTTGACATTTCACATAAATTGTATACTTTTTATGTCACAATTAGAAATTGTTAGTTAACGAGTTCTTCACTATCAAATAACTATTAAATGATGCTTTTTTTTTCATATTATTTTATAATTTTCCATTTCAGTTCGAGGCGCTTTTTTCTTAGCTTGTCGGCCAAGGTTATCATTGATTTATCTAAAGGAGTTTATCGTTAATGATCGGATATTATGAACCAACCATATTACAACATCATGACTTTGACCACCCGCACCTTCGTTTGGTTCAGATGCGATTACTCAGCACCTTCGTTTGGCTCAGATCCGTCTACGCGTAATTTCTGCAACATTTTGCAGAAGGTGCGGGGAATCATCCCATGAAGGTGCTTCTTGACTGGTCACATGTATTAAAAATAGTGGACATTGTAGTTCTTGAGAACGATAATTTATTGATCGCATATACCCTTTTGTAAGAAATAAATAAGTATATGCATATAATAAAGGTTAAATAGCAATGATAAAACAAAATAAATTTTGGGAAAGAGTATGAAATGCAATTCTCTTTTCAAATCGTAAAGTGTATATTTTTTCCAACGGTGCTTTAAGTAATTAGTGGGCGTGCTCGATGGGTAAATCCCTCCATACGCTGTCTAGAGGCAAGATGAATATTTGTCCACTGCTGCGATCTCCATTAAATTGTCAGCATTTTCTATCCATAAGAGAAATAGGAAAGAAAACCAAAGGGCAATAATTGCCCACGTAATTTCCGCTGCATTGTGCAGGAGGTGTCGGGGACCATCCTATGCTTCTTGACTTGACTTACTTTTTCGACTAATAAAGAAATAGAAATGAAAACGAACGATCAATTCTCAACAGCTAATTTCTAGCATTTTGTGGGAGGTCCGAGGAAGCATCCTATGCAAATGCTTCTTGACTTGACTTGCCTTTTCTTTTAATACTCGCTCCTGGTGTTATGATGCACGAGTCAATCACAAAAAACATACTAATCGTCGGATTATATATGATTTTATTAATAAATATCCATAGGACACTTTGTTAAGATATTCAAATAAGAAAAGTCTATTATTTTCAACCCACAATGTGGCTTTTTCTCTTTCAAAGAGATTCCTCTAGGAAAGCAAATCCCAAAATATATCTCCCACCAAAATAATTTTCTCAACTTAGATTTCTCCTACATGCCTAAAGATTATCTAGTCATCACCTCCACATCACTTTTATCTCTCTCCTTAAATTAATATTTTTTTTAAATTTCACATTAATTTTAAATTTTCGATTTCACAATTAGAGATTCTCATGTAATGGGTCCTCCACAATCAACTAACTATTCAATGATACTTTTTTCTTCATTTTACTTCAGTTTTGTCGAATTCTTTATTTCAGGTCTACCCTCTTTTTTCCTTAGCTTTTTAGTCAAGATTATCACTTAATTATGTAAAGATGTTTGTCATTAGTGGTTGGATATTATGAACCAACTATATTACAATGTCGTGACTTTAACCAATTATATTGCTCTTTTATATTATTGCATCATAACCAACTGCTTTTACATTTAATTTCTTATTTCCTTAGTAGAATCTAAAAAAAAAAAAAATATGAGACGCGATAATGGTGGACACTGTAGTCCACAAAGATGACTGTTTACTGATTGTGCGTTTCATTGTGGAATAAATGAACAAGCATATGCATATAGTAAAGATTAAATAGCAAAAAAAAAAAAAAAAAAAAAAAAAAAACTTTACGGAAGAATATGAATTGCAATTTTGTCACATGAGGGCGAAAAATTGGTGGGCCTGCTAGATAGATAAATCCCTCCCTGAAGAAGATTGAAATCCAAGATATAATGGGGGCGAAAAAGTAAGTGAATCATTTATGTTGTCTAGAGAAAAGACAAACGATTGGTTCACAGTATTTGGAGGATCAAGAATGGTAGCAGGAAAGGATGAAATTAGGGAGGTCCTAGATCTTTCGCTTGGAAGGCAAAAAATTTGAGATTGAATGAACCAACCTTCTATCAGTTGAATGAATAATGGAAAATACAATTTTCCCAAAATCCTCCAAAAAATTTGCCAAATATCATCTGCATTTGGCCAAGAGGCCCAAAACCCATTGCAAATGCTAAACCAAACAAAACCTTAATGTGACAAATCTTAAGTCAGTCCTCTCTTGCCTAATGTTACACTTAAACATGCCTAAACAAATCAACTTGCCAAGGTTGAAGTATGAATGGGGGTACATCAGTTAATTGCGGTTGACAATTTCAAATAAAACTTAGTAGTTTAATGCATTGGTAATTGATCAAAATAATGGTATTATTAATGAAGTTGGTAATTTTGGAAGTATGAGTATACGTCGTACTTGTCAAAACCACAACATAAATAGTTGATAAGTGACTAAAATTGGTTAGCATTCAAATTAAGGTTGGTAATTCTTTATAAAAGTTAGTAACTTCACCAAGTTAGCAAGTTGCAAAATAAAATGTTGTTGGATTATTGAAGTAGTGCGTAATTTTTGTTGTATAAATAAATGTTATTACTTTTCAAACCAAGCAAGATAAAAAGTTGATAAGTGAATAAAATTAGTCGGTATCTTGAGGTGACATATGTTGGTTCATTAGTCAAATTAATTTGGTATAAAAATCAGTAATTTTAACGTGTTGATATGTTATAAAAATAACTATTGATAGATTTTTAATGAAATGGAAAGCTAGCAATCTGCAAGGCACTAAGCATTGCCATGTAGGTGGCAAGCCGCGGGTGTGAAAATTGACTGCGGATAAGACAACAAGGGCCACATGCAAATTGAGAAAGGAAAAGGGAATTGAAAGGATGGAAATGGAAAAGAAAGAAAAGGAATATTTTCCTTTGTTTTAAATTGAGTTTGCATGATGTTGAGTAATTGTTGACGCCTTAATTTTGTTTAAGTCTGTTTTATTTTTTTATTTATTAAGTTATTATTTTCTTTATTAGATAATAAATAAACAAAAAACTCAAAAAAAATGATGAAAAGAAAAGCGAAAAAAAAAGCAAAACAGAAGCAAAGAAGCAGCCCCCCCCGCATGGGCCTTCGGCCCATCGTCGCCTCAAGCTCGGCCCTTCCGCGTCGTCTTCTTCCTTGCGCCACTGAAGAGCACACGCGGGTAGGTGCGACGCCGGAGAAGCATGAGCAGACGGCAGTCGCGTGCGGAGCAGAGGAGCAGGTGGCGTCGACGGGACGTGACCGGAGGAGGTGATGATGGTGGATGGGACGGCGGTCCAACCGGCGGGTCGAAGCCTCGCCGACCGGCCGCTCCCGCGCCTATAAATAGAGGGGGGCCACCGTCGACGAAGGGGGGACCAAAAACGGAGACACGCACAGAGAGGTCCGAGAAGGAGGGAGGTCGGCCGAAGCTCGAGGTCCCCTGAGAGACTTCGGGGAGTTCGCCGGGCGATCCCGAGTGAGAGAGAGAGAGAGAAATCCGGCGCGGGTCCGGCCAAATCTGACCGTCCAAGAGCCCACGTTGCCGTCGTTCGCCGTGAGTCTCGCCGTTGTTGCCACCCCCCACCGCACCGTTGCCACGAACAGGTATCGTGCTTTCACCGTCGCCGTCGCTATCTCCCTCTCCATAGCTCAGTCATCGCTACCGCTGTTGCCGTCGTCGCCGCCGTCGCCGCTGCGCCTCGGTCTTCTCCCTCCTCGGCGCCGCGATTCGGAAACCCTAGGGTTCCCGATTTTCCAGGTCACGACCCCGGGTTGTCGGGTCGGACCCGGATCGAGAACCGGGTAGGGATTCCGCAAATTGCGGGGGCGGCGAAAAGTCGGGTCGAGATTCGGGTCGGACCCGGGTAGGGTTTCAGGGGGAGTCGGGTCGCGGAGCGACCTGTCGGGCCGGGTCGTCGGGCCGGGCTGGGTGTCCCCGAATGCCCAGCCGCGAAGTCGTTTCACTAAAAAAAAAATCTGAGTCAGGCCCGTCCTCATTCGGATCACTGCGGCTCGGGTTGGACCCAACCCGCGGATCCGACCGGGTCAGTTTTTATATTATTTTAATATAAAATAATATTTAAATAAATAATTAATTAATTAATATTTTATTTTTTTCAAAAAAATCAAAAAAAAAAAAATTATTTCAGAAATATCCAAAAAAATATTTTATTTTCCAAAAAATATTAAAAAATGTTTTAATTTCCAGAAAATCGAAAAATAATAAAAAATGATAAAAATATTTTTATTTTCCAAAAAATCAAAAAAATCAAAAAAATTTCATATTTTCCAAAAAAATGCCAAAAATCCAAAAAAAAAAATGCCAAAAATTCAGAAAAAGGTCAAAAAGACTTGTATTTTTCCAAAAATACCAAAAAAGGTCCAAAAATCCCTTTTATATCCAAAAAATTAGAAAAATACTCAAAAAAATGTTTTTTTCTCCAAAAAATGCATGGAAAATCCCTCAAAATCCAAAAACCTTAGGGTTTAAACAAGATTAGGTATCGAAAGGGCATTAGTGATTAACTAGTGTAATCAAGTCCCCGATCCTAATTTCTCTGGTTGCGAGTGAGTATTTATCCCGATACTTCGCTTGGGTTTCTAATCAACTCGCCCCAAATCGATTAGTGGCTACTCCATTTTAAAAATTGATTTACAGGTTAAAAACTTGGACCATTAAGTCGTGAATTGGTGGACTTGGGAGAGTCCGGGCATAACCAATTTCAGCCAAGCCATTAGCCTCCTTAGGCGCTCGTACCCGACTGCGGGCGCCGAAAAAAGAAAGAGGTCGCAACAGCTTGGTGACTCCGCTGGGGACAATTTGAGGACTTAGGCCATTTTTGTCTTGTTTAAATTCTTTACTGACTTGTTTTTGCTTTTTTTATGCAGGTTAGTAGCTTAGAAACTTATTTTAATTTTGCTTAAAATAGATTATCTTGTGATTATAAACTCTTGTGCATGCTTTACTGTTTTAACACTACACATGGCACACACAACCCGGCCGCCGGACCTGGGCCGCCATAAGATTTCTAGGATGGTGTTAAGAAAGATACGACCTTGAACGCGAGACTGCGATGTAGAGGTTGCCTTTCTTTTCCCCGAATTTCTTAGCCGAGGTTAAGGGGGTACGCTGCTAACGCGAGACTGCGACGGGCGGATACCCTTTTAATTTCATCAAACCTTTCATTTAATGTTTTTGGCTCATGGCAAAATAGGGTCGAGTTAGAAATCAAGCCACACGTCCCATCTTAGTATGTCTTTGTGCTGTTTTTTTTTTTTTTTTTTACTTAAAAGCAAAGTAATTTATTTACTTTCACCTAATCTTTTCTGGCTCATGGCAAAATAGGGTCAGTCGTGTAGCCTCTTTTTTAATGCGATGGGAAGAATCGATATCAAGTTCATTCCTGCCCCAAAGAAAGAACTCCTCAGGTGGTGGAATCAGTTAGATCAGCTCGGCCAAGAGCGTGTCAAAATGAGGATTGGTCATCTCCTCCCATTGCTCCAAATCAATATTCACTCTGGGATCATGCAAGCCCTACCACATTTCTGGTGTCCGGAAACATACACATTCGTGTTTGGCAAGTTTGAACTTACCCCCACTTTGGAGGAATATAGTCTCGCCATAGGAATGCCCCTGGGAACGGAGCTTGCTAAGCCATCGATTGGCATCGACCCCATAGTCACTCTATCATGTTTTTAAAAAAAATCATTCAGTAAGAGAAATTTTTAGAACCAACAACAATGCTTTCCCACTATCATCCTTAACCAAATGCTTTGAAAAACAGTCGATGTCGCAAAAAACCAAAATCTTCCTTTTGGCGTTCTTTGGATTTATTGTCTTCCCCTATAGAAAGAATGCCATAAATCCTTCAATCGCGGGGGTAATAAATCAAATCATTTTTGGAGCGCGATATATAAACATGGTTTTAGCCAAAACATTTTTATCCCTTAATCGTTTCAAGGATCAAAAAGAAAAGATAATGAGAGCAAAAATTTTACAAATGTGGTTCTTTTCCCATATCAAAGGATTTGGGCACCTCATGCAAATATTTGAAATTAATGAGTCTAAGCACCCACTGCAAAAATTCCAAAGTTTGGAGAAATATTCTCCCGATGAAGAATATTCTCGATGGATTGACTTATTAAAAAAACCGCTCCTAGAGACATTCATATGGCGAACTAAGTGGACCTTGCGAGCGAGGCATGTTTCGCGCTTGATTATTACGATCCCATCCCACTGCTGGGCTTCTCCGGAGCTACCTCATACTATCCATATAGGGTAGCTCGCCAGTACAGGATCCTTCAAGAAGTCCCGCCACCACTCAAGACAGGACTGTTTCGGGTTTCTTTCAACCCCACCGGTTATGACTACTCAAAGGAAATCAACATAACTCATAATGCATGGGATAGATGCCACCCAGAGAGGATTATCGTACCCAGAAGATTGAAGGGACAGGAAAAAGCCCATCATGCATCCACCTTTTACATCCTCAACCATGGGATTCTTGAGGAGTTGCAGCCGGTAATCCCTGATGTAAGCAGCAAACTTACCAAGCAAGAAATGATCAAGTCTCTTGAAGAAAGTTTGGAGACCAGCAAGAGGCGCATATCAAAGTTATCTCAAAAGAGCAAACGGCGTCGCAAGATCGAGACTTCCCATCGCATATAAAAATGGGCGTCGTGGCTTTTTGATGTGTGTTTTAATGTGAATGTCTAGGGTCGTCCTGGCTTGTGTCAAAAATCCTTTTGGCATTGTATAAATCTCTTGTTAATAAATAAGAATGACTCGACCCTTGCCATGAGCCAGTGTTCCACGTGTTTCCTTTATTTACGTTTTCTCCATTTCCTGTGTTAGCAGGTAATCACAACATAGCCATATTCACCAAATCCAAAAGCTTAGATGGCTGAAGAAAATGTACCAAGCCGTGTCGAGCTTATGGAAAGAGAATTGAAGCAGGTCTTCAATGTGCTTCAACAACTCTCAAAACAAGTAGATTCCATTTAAGGCAAATTGACTCCTACCCTAGCCTCAATCGAAGTAGTATTACCGCAATCATCCACCCGAGGAGAACAAGGAAGAGAAACCGATGATAGCATGCCTGAATTGGAGGACGATGCACACCAAATCGTGGTTGAGAAAGTAAAACCCAACATTTCGTCTAGGACCGAGCATGATAAATGTCTGGAGAAGCTTGAAGAAAGGCTAAAGCAACTGCAAGGCCTACAAGATCCTACTCCAACAAACCTCTCCATCTACTCCAAAGTCAAAATGCCCGAAAAGTTTAAGATGCCTGAATTTGAGAAATACGATGGCACGACCTGCCCAAGGGCTCATTTGCAAATGTACTTGGTTCGAATGACCCAGTACGTTAATAATGTGCCTTTAATGATCCAGTTGTTCTAGTCAAGTCTGGTAGGTCCTGCTTTGAGGTGGTACATAAAAAAAAACATAAACCTCATCGAAACATGGAGTGAAGCAAGCGAGGCATTCCTCAAGCAGTACAAATTCATAATGGACATTACCCCTTCTCGTGAGGATCTCGATCATACGGAAAAGAAGAAGCAAGAATCTTTCAAAGAATATGCTATCAGGTGGAGGAATCTCGCCGCCCAGATCAGTCCCGAATCGACTGACTTTGAATTAAGAAAAATGTTCATCAAAACCCTCCCCTATGAATACCGCAACCGGATGGTGACTACGATCGCTGAATCATTCAATCAACTCATTCCAGTGGGAGAGCAGATAGAGATAGGGTTAAGAGATGGTTGGTTCACCGAGCCTACACCTGTCGGCAGAAGATTCAGCATGAAAAAGGATAAAGAGCCCCTGAGCGATGTCAATGCCACCTACACCGCAAATACCGGTCACCTTCCGACTGTTCAGACAAGCACAGGCCAACAGCAAACCAATAGTCGTCAGCCTCAACGCTACAATAACCGAAGACAATTCACTCCGCTTCCTGGATCTCCTTCCCAGGTTTTGGCAATCCTTCGGAATAAGAATCTCCTCTCGATTGAGCCGAGACGACCTAATGCTGAAAGCTTCGCCAGCTACGACCCGTCCAAAAAATGCGATTATCACATGGGAGAAGTAGGCCATTCAACTGATGATTGCTTCATCCTTAAACATCGGATCCAGAACCTGCTGGATACTAAAGCATTCTCATTCCATACGACGAAGCCAAATGTCCACAGCAATCCGCTCCTTGATCATGCTGACAAAGTAAATGCGATATTCGGTTCTGAAGCTAGTCAAATCAGAAATGTTAGTACCCCTATTGTTGACATCTATCGAGGGCTAGTGGAAACCGGGTATTATTCCAATGACGAAATACCACCTTTTGCGACAATGAAAGCAAGGGTATCAAGAATGATAAAAGCCGGAGTAATCATGCATGTTGGTCACACCAGCATAGTTTCCAATATATCGCAAGTCCTCATCAACTGGGATGAGGAATGTGCCGCGCTAAATGCAGAAAAGAAGAAAGATTCCACCCCACCGGAGGATATAATCAAAGCATCGATAGCGGAAGCAGCTATAATCATTGAAATCCCTCAGCCTTACAAATATGAACGTAACAATGTGGTACCATGGTCTTATGACCTTGATGTGGGTTTAGTCACGAGATTTGGGCGAACCTATGCTCACGCAAATACGCAATCTGCTAAGCCCGTCACCGACGAAGAAGCCAAGGAGTTTTTGGCCGTAGTTAAGGCAAGCGAATATAATGTGGTGGAGCAATTACGAAAATCACCAACACAAATCTCTCTGCTGGAATTGCTTCAGACATCTGTCAAGCACCAAAAATCCCTTATGAAGGTATTAAGTGAGGTACATGTCCCTAAAACAATTGAACATGACAAACTCGAGGAATTTGTTAGCACCATCCTACTGAAGGATCAAATGGCATTCTCTGATGAAGAAATCCCTGAGGAGGGTAGAGGACACACCAAAGGCTTCTACATATCAGTCAAATGCAACGCATCTCACGTTGCTCGAGTGCTGATTGACAATGGATCTGCTCTTAACATATGTCCACTAGCAACACTCTGTCGCCTTCAAATAGACAGATCACGGATCCAAGTACCCAAGACTTCCGTTCGAGCATTTGATGGAACAAAGAAGGAAACAGTAGGAGAGATTGAGCTCAACGTTCAAATTGGCCCAACTGTATTCAAAATTTTGTTCTAAGTAATGGATATCTCCACTGTGTTCAATTTCCTCTTAGGGCGCCCATGGATCCACGTCGCAGGAGCAGTACCTTCAAGTCTCCACCAAAGTGTGAAGTTCGTGGTTGGAGGAAAGCTAATCACAGTCCGAGGAGAAGAAGACCACCGTATCTACCACGAGACAGCCATTCCTTATGTTGAGCCTGGTGACAAGAATGAAGCTAGCTATCAATCGTTCGAGCTCGTGTCTACTGTACACGAAACTCGAGGGACCTTGCCCCTCGTCCCCGAAGTATCAAGTGCTGCAATCATGGTAGGAAAAACCATGGTTGGACACGGTTTCATTCCAGGACAAGGACTTGGTAAGGAAGGCCAGGGCATCCGTCAACCTATTGAAGCCCTGAGGAGACCCTACACTGTCGGTTTACGATACCTCCCGGATAGAAAAACAAAGAAAAAAGTCGGCCTTTTATATCCCCGTCTCGAGGAAACTTTCCCAAGCCCAGCCCGGATGATGCGTGAAGAGGAAGAAGTGATCAATATTCCAAATTGGTTCAACCCCGGGAGCTCAAACTTGCCCGTAATCCAGGAGGGCACAACTTGGCCCTCAAAGAAAGAGGGGCCGGATGACATGACCACCATGTTTGGAGACATTTCTATATGTGCTATTGAGGAAGAGCAGTTAGAAGGAGCAGGCGATAACTTCTCATTCATCCAGCTTCAACGCCAAGTTGATGAACTACGCGAGATAGTACACCACTTGACGGAAAACTTCGCTCAAGCTACCCGCGCATTCCGCTCTCGTCATAATGAGGATTTGGTAGTAAATGAAGAAGACCCTACTGATGCGATCTGGCAAGGGGTCCGGCTATCTCAGTCCTCAAAAAGCATGAGGTAATATTCGCCTCTTCCTAAATCGATGACCATCGTTTTTCCCATCCTCCTAGAGCAAGAGCTAATCACCAGGGAACTGAGTCATCCTACTCCCGAGTACTTCCTTGATTATGATCCATCCAAGCAATGTGATTATCATTCGGGGGAATTAGGACACTCATTAGATGGCTGTATCATCCTGAAAGACAAGGTTCAGGATCTTTTAGATGCTGGGGTATTCACGTTCCGCTCTCCGTGGCTGTGTTTTGGCAAAGATCACCTCCTCGTGGTACCCAGCACTCATACCATGTTCCCTGAGCATGCTAAGGAAGCACGTAGAGGAGAGATGATCATGGACACTTTGGGTCAGCCAAGTGGTAAATTTGACTACTATGTTAATTATTCAATCCCCCAAAGTTTCTATGATCATCATCGCCACATCGTCCCTGATGGATGGGAAGGCATGGATGATCTGGAATCTGCAAAGCCGCAAGCACAGGGAGACGTGGCTAGCAGCTGGTATGAAGACTTCTTCGTGGGCGCTATCAATGAAGGACCGTCAGGGGAAATGGGCGCAGACCCGCTCGAGTAGAATCCTTTTTATTTCCTTCGCATACTCCCCTACGTGGGAGCCTGTACATATTTTTTAAGAGTTTGGCTTGTTTTGTTTTCAACATCAGTTCCACCCAGGGAACCATTTTTTGAAATCACTTTGTAAATCCGTCTACTAATAAATAAAGTTGAAAACATTTTGAGGGCATGGGGAGACACACCAAACTGGCCCGTTGATGATAGCCAGCCATCAAATGAAAGAAGAAATCTGAGGCTTGGGTCTCCTCATGTTTCCTTATCCTAAATCTTCAAGAACAATTTATCACATTTCCAAAAAAAAGAGCATGCATACTACTAACCTTATTTGTCCTCTTAGCCTATCTACTCTATGACACAGGAATAATCTAGCGGTAGGCAAGGGTATGGGAGCAGTCCAAACCAATATCGTGGATAGCCATGATAGCAATTTTGATAGCTCAGATGATGACTTTGATAATTCCGAGGAAATTCAACAAGACTGGGAGCGTCATGAAGAAACAAGGTCCTCTACCACTGAAGACACCGTCACTGTCAATTTAGGCAGCACAGAAAGTCCAAGAGAAATAAAGATTGGCGCCAACCTTCCTGAAGAAGAAGCTGCAAACCTGATTGCTCTTTTAAAAAGGTATCAAGACGTATTCGCATGGTCATACGCAGTTATGCCAGGCCTTGATCCAATGATCGTGGAGCATAGTTTGCCAACCAACCCTGATATAGCCCCCAAGAAACAACGGCTAAGAAGAACCAAGCCGGAATTGTCAAAAAAGATTGAAGAAGAGGTAATGAAGCTCCTCTAAGTGGGTTTCCTCGAAGTCTCGCGATACCTCAACTGGGTAGCAAACATTGTGCCAGTGAAGAAGAAGGATGGTCGAATACGTGTTTGTGTCGACTATCGTGACTTGAACAAAGCAAGCCCGAAAGATGACTTCCCATTACCCCACATAGACGTTCTAGTAGACAGTACTGTAGGGTTCAAACTGTTCTCTTTTATGGATGGATTCTCGGGATACAACCAAATAAAGATGAAGGAGGAAGACAAGGAAAAAACGGTGCTCATTACTCCATGGGGAACTTTCCATTATAAGGTCATGCCTTTTGGCCTGAAAAATGCTGGAGCAACTTACCAGCGAGCCATGGTCACCCTTTTCCATGACATGATGCACAAAGAAATTGAAGTATATGTCGATGACATGATCGCTAAAACCAGACATGGAGAAAACCATGTGAAGACCCTGGAGAAACTATTTGAGCGACTTCGCCAGTTTAAGTTGCGCTTGAATCCAAATAATGTGTGTTTGGGGCAACTTCTGGCAAATTACTTGGATTCATTGTGAGCTGTAAAGGGATAGAAGTAGATCCATCAAAAACCAAGGCGATATTTGAGATGCCTCCTCCCTCGACTGTAAAAGAAGTCCGGAGCCTCCTGGGGAGATTAAATTACATTGCTCGATTCATTTCCCAGCTTTCTGAAACTGCAAAACCCTTCTTTAAACTTCTCAGGAAAGACGCACAAATTAAATGGGATGATGATTGCCGACTGGCATTTGAAGACCTAAAGCAATACTTGATGAAACCCCCGATTCTAGTACCTCCAGTCCCGGGGCACCCTTTAATTCTCTACCTTACAATAAACAGTGAATCCTTAGGTGCAATGCTGGCACAAAAGGAACCCCATGACCAGAAGGAGCGAGCCATCTACTATTTAAGCAAAAAGTTCACCACGTCAGAGCAAAACTACTCCAAATCAGAAAAAACATGTGTCGCATTAGTATGGGTGTTGCATAGACTCTGACAGTATACCTTACATTACCAAACTTTCCTCGTAACCGAAAGTGATCCGATTAAGTATTTGCTCAGTCGCCCATCATTGGTAGGAAAATTGGCCAAATGGCAAATCCTGATCTCGGAATTCGACATTCAAGTGATGTCACAAAAATCAGTTAAAGGGCGGGTGATTGCCGATATGTTAGTAGACTATCCTAAAGAAGTATGCAAGGATAATCCCCCGGACGATCGAATTTCCGCGGTAGAAGAAGACACGTGGAATATGTTCTTCGACGGAGCTGTAAATTTGTCAGGCTCCGGCACTGGGGCAGTCTTGATATCCCCAAATGGACAGCATTATCTTGTGGCTGCAAAATTGATGTTTCCATGTACCAACAATATAGCCGAGTATGAAGCATGCATCCTCGGCCTGCAAGCGGCTATTGAAATGGGAGTGACGAAGCTAAAGGTGTTCGGTGACTCTACCTTAATAATCCTCCAGACATTGGGCGAATGGAAGACAAAAGATGCCAAACTTGTGCCTTATCATGGTTACTTAGAAAAGTTGGCGGGAAAATTCCAAGACATCTCGTTTGAATACCTACCTAGAATTCATAATCAGTTCGCTGATGCACTAGCAACGCTATCATCTATGTTGCAAGCAGCGAGAGGGTTAGAAGTAGAGTCTTTAAAAATCGAAGTCCTGGCAAGACAGGCCTACTGCATGGCCATAACTGAAGAGCCCGACGGGAGACCCTGGTATTACGACATTATGAAATACGTTCAGAAGCAGGAGTTCCATGAACAAAGCACTCCCTCTGATCGAAAATTCCTAATGAAAATGGCTTCAAAGTTTTTCGTCAGCGATGAAAATCTATACAAAAGATCGTATGACTCAGTCTTGCTAAGATGTGTGGATGCGGCAGAAGCCACACGAATAATGCAAGAAATACATGAGGGAGTATGTGGCCCTCACAAGAATGGACGTATGTTGGCCAAGAAGATAATGAGACTGGGTTATTACTGGCTCCCCTTAGAGAATGATTGTGCTCAACATGTACGAAGTTGTCATCGTTGTCAAATTCACGGGGATAAGATAAATGTCCCTCCAACTGAACTGCATCAGTTATCTGAGCCATGGCCGTTTTCAATGTGGGGCATCGATGTAATTGGCCCAATTAACCCAAAGGCGTCAAACGGGCATCGGTTCATCTTGGTTGCAATTGATTACTTTTCGAAATGGATCGAGGCCACATCATATGCAAGTGTAACTGCACGGAATGTTATGAAGTTTATCAAACGTGACATAATTGCCCGATATGGCGTGCCAGATTCCATCATCACCGACAATGGGACAAATCTGAACAACAAGCTGATTGATTAATTATTTTCTAAGTTCAAGATCCAGCATCTGAACTCATCCCCTTATCGTCCGCAAATGAATGGGGCTGTAGAGGCCGCCAACAAGAACATCAAGAGAATCCTAGCCAGGACGGCTGAAAATTACCGTGACTGGCACAAGAGGTTACCCTTCGCACTAACAGCATATCGAACTTCGATTCGAACTTCTACTGGGGCAACCCATTTTTCCCTGGTTTATGGTATGGAGGCAGTTTTACCCGTGGAAGTAGAAATCCCTTCCCTACGAATTTTATCCCAGGCTAGATTATCTAAGGAGGAATGGACACAACAAAGGCTCGAGCAGCTGAACATGATCGATGAAAAGCGACTGAAAGCCCTCTGTCACGGTCAGTGTTATCAGTAGAAGGTAGCTCGATCATTTAATCAAAAGGTGCGACCTAGGCACTTCGAGGTAGATGAGCTAGTCTTGAGAAAGACGCTGCCAATCTTTCCAAAGCCTGGAGGCAAGTTCGCCCCAAATTACAAGGGTCCTTATGTAATAAAGAAGATACTCCTCGGAGGAGCCTTGATCCTAACTGAGATGGATGGGCGAGAGTTTTCTAAACCAGTTAATTCCGATGCTGTAAAAAAGTACTACCCTTGAATGATGTTCATTGTCTGGTATTGCCAAACACTTCTCTATCATATTGAAAATGCCTATGCACCTTTACATCGTCATAAAAATCATGTGTTTGGAGAAAAATGAATGGTAATCACCAGCATTTAAGGAAGTGTCGAAAATCAAGTAGTAAACTCGATGTCATAACTTGAGCAAATCGACATTACCCAAGCAGACGCATAAGAGTAATCCATGTCAATTTCGCCTAGCTTGGTGTAAAAGATGCGTCATTCAGGAACCAGCCTGGTTAGAAGGAACCTTCTATCCCAGTCAACAATCTTAGAATCCGAAAACCTCACTTCTTGTTCCAGACGCATGCCCTTGCAAGAAGCAATTGCTATTGGAAAGGTGGAAGTTTTAATTGTCCATCTCAAATTCCATAGAAGCCTAAGATACATGACTTTGCCCAATGCTGCTAATAAAAGACAGAAGGGGAAGTTCCACAAAAGGAAGGCGTTGAAAGTAAATCAACAACTAGCAATCATGCCTACGTGGCCACAAGTAAGAAAAGCTGGTCGAAAGAAGCATGAAACTGCAAAGAGATTATCATCAACATTCAAGTATCCCTAGAAGCCAGCTCATATAAACTCTGGGGAAATGCGACTTGGTGTCATTTCTAACACTCACTCTCTAAACTTATATTGACAGGAAGCATTGGGATTCAAGGGCCAGGCTTAATGGTTAAATGGGGCAAACCAAGTGATCCAAACCCGGGACAAGAGCAGAGACACCCGATCAAATTCTCAACCTTTAACTGATTATTCACGCGTCATATCCCTAATCAATAGGGACATCCATCGACACCCATTTGTGAATAACCTTTTGTAAATAACTCTTTTAAATGTTCAAATTTCAACGCATTTGTGAATACCGTTCCACCAAGTAAACACCCCTAAAGTTGTTAATAAGTTCTTCTTGAGTAAAAAGCCATTCATTCATTTTGAGAGTACAAACTCCATCACATCATACACTGCATGCATTTTTCTAGGTGAATTCTGCATGATGATTTTGTCTGTCTAAATCATTGATTCCATTGAGGATTATTAGAATAGACAGCTGATTGAAGAATACAAGATTGATTGAGCATGTTGGATGAGGCGCATCAGAATAATGACAGGCAAGCCATATCCTACACACAATTCCCCATCTATACCCTTGTGAGATGAGTGCAGAAAATTCCATGACTACAGGGTAAAGAGTTCTCTTGCGAATAGTACGATGATCAAAGCAGTGAGAGGCACTCCATTGCTCACTTTGAGCCCCATACATTGACAAATTTCTACTATACTCCCGACAAAGAACCACCCCACACTGGGGCAAGTCAATAGCAAATCAACATCACAAGGTGAGAAAGGGGATATAAATTTTATTGCTCGCACTTGCGTCAATCTTTGAGTGTTTTTATTACATATGAACACTCGCATTAATTTAAGTGCCCTAGAGTCGTGAAGAGCAATTCTTTATTTACGCACTTGTATCCATTGTACAACTCAATTGAGTCTAAAATTCACCCTCACATGGAGGCAAAGCGAGAAGCCACTAGCAACATAATCAATAGTGCCAACAAAAGATGAAGACTCCATAGTCTAACAAAGGCGTTTGCTTGAACTTGCCAAGATCAATTCCTCAAGCAAACAAGAACAAAAACTGGGGCATAAAAAAACAGTGTACCTGGTAAAAGCAAGGTCAATGCCCATGAATGAAAAATTGAGATGAGAAATAAGGGCATGAAAAAAGCAGTGTGCCTGGTAAAAGCAAAGCCGATGCCCCAAACAAAAATATAGCCATTTGTATTCCCAAGAGAAATTGTTGTTCAATTGATACAACCTCCATCTGACCGTGAAGAAAGACTAGTGACAAATGCCAAGACAATCACCAACTCTCACCCTCTTACATGTGAGCCAAGACTACGTTACATTCCCATTGTAAAAGTCTCTTCAGACTAGGGGCAGTTCAATTAACATAGGATTTCATGTGTACATAAGCATCGCTCGAAGAAGTACGAGCAAGATTACTCTATCTCTTTTCGCAGGGTTCTTGACTTGTAAAATCCAGAGATGATCGTGCAGCATTTTTGTCCATCGGCTTCAACCTCGATGGTCCCATTTGATGAGCCATTGACCAAGTCTTCATCACAATTTCAACAAAGACCTCTCACATTGGTAAAGTCATACCGTTTGCGAGAATATTCGGACCCCTGCTGACATGATGACAGTGAGATAGTGTGGTCCTTATAAATCCTGCATCAATGGTCAGGATAGCCTTCTCCATGAGAGTGAGTGAAAAGTCCTTTCAGACTGAAAGTCCCTCATCTAACATGCTCAAAGCATCTATATTCCGAATAAATGTTGCCTTTCAAAATCTTCCCCAATGGAATTCGAATGATACGAAACTGATAAAATTATCATGCATAAATCACATTTGAGTTTATGAATTATACAATCATGTGTGCATATTGTGCAAATAGCAGACATACTCTCAAAGATTAGAGATATTGCCAGGTAAGCATATCGCTATCCCCATTTGTCTTGAAGTACCTATCACTGTCCAGGTACTCTCTTATTGACACTCGACCTATTCGAATTGTCCCTTGAGTTTGGGTGCTTACTGCTGTCTAAGTACCCCCTTGTTTTTAAGTACCCACCACTTGCCGGGTGCTCCCTTTGTTGACACTCAACCTATTCGAGTCGTCCCTTGAGTTTGGATGCTTGCAACTGTCTCAGCATCCCATTGCCTTTGAATACCGGTCATCGTTCGGATGCTCCCTTTTCTTGACACTCGACCTGTTCGAGTCGTCCTTAGAGTATTAATGCTTGTGATTGACCAAGTATCCCTTTATTGTTGAATACCTACTACTGTTTAGGTATTCCCATATCGTCAAGTACCCACCGTTGTCCAGGTACTTCCTTTTCATGATGCTCAACCTGCCCGAGTTGTCCCCAAATAATATAGCAGCTATTCAAGCATTCCATTGCTTTGCTTGGCACCACCGTCCATGTATGTTTTCTAGCACTTGGACCAGCCTGAATGGTCCCAGATCATATCATTAAATACTTGTGTTCATCCAAGTATTCCAGTATTTTGTACACCTATGGCTATCCAGGTGTCCCACCCCTTTTAAATGCCTGCATCAATCCAAGTAAGCCTCATACCACAGTCAAGTTTATAATACCAGGAGGTGAGAGGCCTTCACGAATATGCGGGGCATGCCCTCGATATTCCCAATTACCAGGAGGTAAGAGACCTTCACGAATATCCCAGGTACACCCTTGATATTCCCAATTACCAGGAGGTGAGAGACCTTCACGAATATCCTGTCCCTCAATATTTCCAATTACCGGAGGTGAGAGACCTTCATGAATATCCTAGGTACGTCCTCGATATTCCCAATTACATGGAGGTGAGAGACCTTCATGAATATCCCAGGTACGTCCTCGATATTCCCAACTACTAGGAGGTGAAAGACCTTCACGAATATCTCAAATATGTCCTCGATATTCCCATTACCAGGAGGTGGGAGACCTTCACGAATATGCGAGGTACGTCCTCGATATTTCCCAATTATCATAAGGTAAGGAACTTTCATGAATATCCCAGGTACCCCTTCGATACCTGCGAACGCTAGGTATCCTTTAAGAGTTTGTACTTGTGATTATCCAAGTACTCTTTCAACACCCGCAAGCAATCAGATATTCCTTCAACGCCTGCGAATATCCAGTACTTGTGAATATCCAGGTACTCCTTCAATGCCTATGAATGTCCAGGTATCTTCCAGAATCGATGCCCTGAGAAAGGTCGGCGCATCCTCCCGAGAAAGATCGGGTTCCAACCAGTGTCTTTGACAAAGGTCAGACACCCCCACAAAACAGATGCTCTAAGAAAGGTCGGCGCATCTCCCGAGAAAGGTCGGGTACCAACTGGTGTCCTCGATACAAATCAAGCACCCACAAATGAGATGCCTTGAGAAAGGTCAGTACATCTCCCGTCAAGGCGACCGAAGAAAGGTTTGGATCCTAGACAAATCATTGATTGTTTTAGCAGGCGACCGAAGAATGGTTCGGGTCCTAAAAAAGCAATTTCCCGTCACGACAACCGAAGAATGGTTCGGGACAAACCATGATTACTCCAACAGTGACCGAGGAGCAATCTCCCGTCAAGGCGACCGAAGAAAGGTTCGGGTCCTAGACAAATCATTGATTGTTTTAGCGGTCCTAAAAAAGCAATTTCCGTCACGAAGAATGGTTTCGAGTCCCGGAGGAGGAGGAGCAATCTCCCGTCAAGGCGACCTAAGAAAGGTTCGGGTCCTAGACAAATTATTGATTGTTTTAACAGGCGACCGAAGAATGGTTCGGGTCCTGAAGAAGCAATTTCCCGTCACGACGACCGAAGAATGGTTCAGGTCCGAGACAAACCACTTACCATTACTCCAACAGCGACCGAAGAATGGTCTCCCATCAAGGGAGGAGCAAAGAATGGTTCAGGTCCTCGAGGAGCAATCTCCTGTCAAGGCGACCGAAGAAAGGTTCGGGTCCTAGATAAATCATTGATTGTTTTAACAGGCGACCGAAAAATGGTTCGAGCCCTGGAAAAGCAACTTCCTCACATCACCAAGTAAGATGACACCTTGATACTTGCCAAACTCGGGGTTCACACCTTATCTCACTCACTCCCGATAAGTAACTACAGGTATCTTCTTATCTGTCTTAGTATATGTAATGTTATATTGCTCATTTTGCATAGAACAATAGGTTCCAAGTAAAAGTATAATTTGCTGCGCATGCATAGAAAAAATTTAGGCATCAGTTTGTCTTTGAATGCAACCTCTACGAATTCACCTTCAAAGAGGGGCAGCTGTTGACGCCTTAATTTTGTTTAAGTCTGTTTTATTTTTTTAGATAATAAATAAACAAAAAAAATGAAGAGAAAAGCGAAAAAAAGCAAAACAGAAGCAAAGAAGCAGCCCCCCCCGCATGGGCCTTCGGCCCATCGTCGCCTCAAGCTCGGCCTTCCGCATCGTCTTCTTCCTTGCGCCACTGAAGAGCACGCGCGGGTAGGCGCGACGCCGGAGAAGCATGAGCAGACGGCAGTCGCGTGTGGAGCAGAGGAGCAGGTGTCGTCGACGGGACGTGACCGGAGGAGGTGATGATGGTGGATGGGACGGCGGTCCAACCGGCGGGTCGAAGCCTCACCGACCGACCGCTCCCGCGCCTATAAATAGAGGGGGGCCACCGTCGACGAAGGGGGGGACCGAAAACGGAGACACGCACAGAGAGGTCCGAGAGGGAGGGATGTCGACCAAAGCTCGAGGTCCCCTGAGAGACTTCGGGGAGTTCGCCGGGCGATCCCAAGTGAGAGAGAGAGAAATCCGGCGCGGGTCCGGCCAAATCTGACCGTCCAGGAGCCCACATTGCCGTCATTCGCCATGAGTCTCGTCGTCGTTGCCACCCCCCACCGCACCGTTGCCATGAACAGGTATCGTGTTTTCACCGTCGCCGTCGCTATCTCCCTCTCCATAGCTCAGTCATCGCTACCGCCGTCGCCGTCGCCGCCACTGTCGCCGCTGCGCCTCGGTCTTCTCCCTCCTCGGCGCCACGATTCGGAAACCCTAGGGTTCCCGATTTTTCGGGTCACGACCCTGGGTTGTCGGGTCGGACCCGGATCAAGAACCGGGTAGGGATTCCGCAAATTGCGAGGGCGGCGGAAAGCCGGGTCGAGATTCGGGTCGAACCCGGGTAGGGTTTCAGGGGGAGTTGGGTCGCGGAGCGGCCTGTTGGGTCGGGTGTCCCCGAATGCCCAGCCGCGACACCATTTCACTAAAAAAAAAAAAAAAAAAAGTCGGGTTTGCGTTGCGGGCCCGTCCTCATTCGGATCGGCTGCTCGGGTCGGACCCAACCCGCGGATCCAACCCGGTCAGTTTTTATATTATTTTAATATAAAATAATATTTTAAATAAATAAATAAATAATAAATATTTTATTTTTTCAAAAAAAAAAAAAAAATGTTTTATTTCAGAAATATCCAAAAAAAAATTTTATTTTCCAAAAATATTAAAAAAAAAAAAATTAATTTCCAAAAATCAAAAAATAATAAAAAATGATAAAAATATTTTTATTTTCCAAAAATCAAAAAAATCAAAAATATTTCATATTTTCCAAAAAATGCCAAAAATCCAAAAAAATGCCAAAAATTCAGAAAAAAAAGGTCAAAAAAGACTTGTATTTTTCCAAAAATACCAAAAAATGTCCAAAAATCCCTTTTATATCCAAAAAATTAGAAAAATACTCAAAAAATGTTTTTTTTCCAAAAATGCATGGAAAATCCCTCAAAAGTCCAAAAAGCCTTAGGGTTTAAACAAGATTAGGTATCGAAAGGGCATTAGTGATTAACTAGTGTAATCAAGTCCCCGATCCTAATTTATCTGATTGCGCAGGAGCGAGTACTTCTCCCGATACTTCGCTTGGGTTTCTAATCAACCCACCCCAAATTGTTTAGTGGCGACTCCATTTTAAAAATTAACTTGTAGGTTAAAAAATTGGACCATTAAGTCGTGAATCGGTGGACTTGGGAGAGTTCGGGTTTAACTAAATTCAGCCGAGTCATTAGCCTCCTTACGCACTCGTACCCGATCTTAGGCGTCGAAAAAAAAAAGAGGTCGCGACAGTAATCTACCATGTCAGCAATTGTGCTGAATAAGCGAGCCACGTAAGGGAAAAACACATGCCCTCGAAATAATGATGGAGACGCTACGTTGAATGAAATTTAAAAAATCGAAATACTTGATGAAACAAAAAAATTCAAGTACTCAATTACTCATGGATCAAAACACAAACCGTCATAATCCCAGAAAAAGAAATCTTTTTCGATTTCACTAATGATGAAGAACAATCCTTTACATTTGAGCCAACCCGACAGTTCTTGGACACCTTAAATTGTAGAGAAGGGTTAAAGTCTAAAAGAAATGAATTCAATCATGTTAGTCTTACATATAAAGCCCACTTAAGATCCACAAAATTGGCGATTATAACGAACGCGATCCATCAAATATGGATCCAGGCAAGTATGCCTTTCCCTCTCCTTGTGGCATTGCAAGACGGAAGGGATGAAGTTTGAAAGTTTGAAATAAGTGAGTTCCAATAGTTTTAGACTTAATTGTAGATAAGTTTTGGAGGATGCGATAGTGCTAGTGTCTAGGAACAATAATTTGGTACCTAATTTAAAATGTTATTTGGTATCGCTTCTGTGAAAATGTGTATTGTAGCTTTTATAATGTGTTTTGGCGAATATCTCATAATTGTTGCACCTCAAAGGTTACAACAGTTTTTAGAAAGGCAACTCACCCAACTTTCGAGTATTACAACGGTAAAATATGTTGTATCACCAAAAAAAATAATTTGCAACAATTCACAATACAACACAGTTGCGTTTCAGCTACAGCTATACCGATGTACTTTGGATGGAAAAAAAAAGTTTATTAGTCGTTTATATTGTCTAGAGAAATAATTGTTCGCCCACTGTTATGATCTCTGCCAACTTTTAGCCTTTCGGCGTTGGATACACAACACCCTAAATTGCGCGTGCTTGAACAATGCTGAGCACCGGGGCACTGTGCGGAAGGTGCATAGAACCTGTGCAGGGAGAAATTTTCTCCTCGAAGATACATCAGTTAAATAATTCCTGATCCAATTCAATCCGCAGAAATTTTAGCATAGATTACTTGCTACCAGTCAATCCGTCAGCATTCAGATTGGATCCTTATTATAATTCGTTGTTATCAGAATTTTTCTAGGGTTTTCGCTCTATGATTTCACATACGTTCGCTGTGGTGTTCATCAATGCAGAGATGGCTGGAGTCGACCACCGGTGGTCGATCTCTTGAGATATTCTGGTGGGTTCGTTTCTCCAATCCGTATTCTGGATAGCTCTATCATCTGTACGTTGTGAAATTGAGTGGCCATTGATCGGAGGCAAATCAGCAGTAGAGGTTTAGCGATAGATATATACAAATGAGCTAGTAGAGACTCTCGGTTTGCTCTGAAGAGGACGAGGGGCTGAAAGAAGAAGGAAGAAAATAATAATAATTAAAACGACGAAAGATGTAAGAAAAGAGGGAAAAATGGAAGAAGTAGTCCGTCGGCTACGACGGTCAGCTGCTCTGAAGCCGAAGCCTAAGCGGGGTTCCCGCCTCGGATCTCGACGATATCTTCTGCCACTCCGACTTGCCCCTCGACCTCACGTGTGGCGCGGACCTCGCGAGTTCCCGTGTTCTCCCCAACCGAGGCGACATGGGGGTTGGACTTTCGGAGTGATTACTTTCGGCTTTTAAAAAAGGAGATAGGAATATCGAACGCCCCTCGGACCTCGACGACAGCGCTGCATGGCCACACGGATGTGGACTCGACGGTAACTGAGGTGGCTCCATACTTTGGCCTGGTCTATTACCTCTTCCAAGATAATTTTGGTATAACATAATAGATGTTTAACATTTTAAAAATTAATATATAATTTAAGTTAAATTACAAAAAGAATTGTATAATTATCTACATAACTATTTACATATTTTGAATCTTTTAAGTTATTTATGTTAAACAAAAGTTCAACTATGTGAGTTGCAAGAGAAAGGAAAGCAAAAATTAGTATATGGAAACTAGATACACGATGTGTGTTTGGTTCCTAGCATTTATAAGCATAAAATGATTTCATAATTGGGGACTTGTGTTTTGCGTGATCCTTTGCATTAGTGGAGAATTTGTTGATTTGTGGATTTATGTACCTAATTTGTGCTTTATCGTCAAGAAAAAGCTAGAAGTTAAACAAATGAACCGTTAAGACCTAAAATATATTCAAAATTGTACTCTAATTGCTTAAAGTAAACAATTGCACAGGTAATTTCAAGTCGAAGCTTATGTACTATAACTCGACTTTCAACTCGACTCAACTTGTTTTTTTTTTTCTTTTTTTCGCTAATGCTGAACTTAAATTCATTTGTGAAAAATAAGCTGCCAGTACGTGCCGTTAAGATAAAACCGAAAAATAATTACTAAAAATTTTGAGTGCTGAATTTCAAATATGGACCATGTTAAGTACTTAAAACTGAAAGAAAATGTCATTGATAATAATTAATTGCCGCGGCATGAAGCGGAAGGTGTGTAGTACCTGTGCACGTGCTTTCATTGAAATGTGAGATCCAGCACGACTTGACAATGAAATCAAGGGGTGGAAATTATTTTTTATTGATACTGGAGCACAAACGGGGCTTTCATTTTCCTTCGTATCTTCTGGCGATGGCTTCATGGATGTATTTGCAATAATATTCCGACAGCACTCGAGGGCAAGTTGGGTTTTGTCGTATTTATCGGTGAGTTACTTATTGGACGGGGTATATTTATCGCTGTCTTTGTCGTCATAATCTCTTAAACAAGGTTATATTTGAGTATTACACTTAATATCTTAGCCATTGGTGTATATATCTGTAATAAAGGTACTGCAATTGAAGCAATCTTAAGTTATTATGCAACTTTTTTGCCATGTTGCTTTGTTGGCAATGCAAGAGCCGTTCTCTCTCTTAATATTTATAATCCTATAAATATATTTTCCTTTTCATATCAATGAAAAAAATAGAGAAAAAGACCTATATACTTGTTATAGTAGTTTGTCATTAGTGATTGGATATTATGAACCAACTACACTACAATATCACGACCTAGATCAATTATATTGCTATATAATCTTGCACCATAGCCAATTGTTTTATTTTTATTTTTGTTTCCTATTTAGATTCTATTTTGTTAGCATGTTTAATGTACTACCACAAATTAAAAATGGAAAAAAAAAATGAGACTTGATAAAATAGTGGATATTGTAGTTCACAAGTTTGATAGTTTACACAAATACATGTTTCGTTATGGAAGAAAGAAGCAAGTATATGCATATAAGAAAGATTAACTAGCAAAGAGAAAGCAAATTAAAGTTTAGGGAAGAACCATAAAGTTCTTTTTTTTTTTCGCCTAGCGATGCTTTCACTAATTAGTGCGTGTGCTCAATGGATAAAACCCTCCCTAAAACAAACTGGAATCTAGGATGTAATCAGGGCTAAACAAATTTTATAAACCATTTACGTTGTCAAGAGAAAAGATATATGCAGGCTCAAAGTTTCTTGAGGATCAAGAAGTGTAGCAGCAAAGGATGAAATTAGTGAGGTCCTAAACTTTTGATATGGAAGGCAAAATATTTAGAGTGAATGAACCAAATTTCCATTATTAGAATTATACAGTGGAAATTTATCTACCTGAATAGGATTTCCTCTCCATCCGGATATATATATATATATATATATATATATGAATGGGTTAGTCAAATTAATTAGATAAAAATTGTTTACGCATGAAAAGATCGACCGGGGCTATTTGTGCAAAGCATATAATGTTGAGGCCTAGCTATCCAACGGTCGAAGACTCTTCACGCTAATCGAACCGCAGCGAAACATGCCGCGGAAAGAACAGTCATTGCACGCGAAGTTTCCGCAGCATCTTGCGGAATGCGTGCGGAACCCAACGAGCAAATACTCACATGCAATCACGTGCCTGGTGCTTTGATTAAAATTTGAGATCCAGTACGGATTGACTTGACTTGCCTTCGATATTAACGAAAGAAAATAGAAAAGAGAACCAACGAGCAATACTCACGTGCGCCAGCTGTAATCTCCGCCGATCCTCAGCGCATTATACGAGGATGGTGCGTGTATCGTGCATGTGCTTTCATTGAGATTTGAGATCCTCCAGCATTGTCTGACTTGGCTTGCCTTTTGTATTACTAGACAGAATAGAAAAAGACAACTAACGACCGACAGTCACCTTCTCCCGCAGCCAATGTACATGTTTTTTTCTTCTTTTTTTTTTTTTGGTCGAAGCTGCTAATGAACATGAGTCGATAACAAAAGCATATCAATCGTGGGATTATATAGGATATTGTTATTAAAAGTCTACTGGACGCATACTTTTTTCAAAAGAGATTTGACCGAGAAAGTAGCTCTCAAAATAAATCTCTTTCGAAATAATTTTCTCAAATTAGATTTCTCCATGCTGCATCATACTTAAAGATTACCCGGTCTTTATCCTCCATCTAGCCATTTTTATCTCTCTCCTCCAAATTAATAGTTTGCAACGTTTCATGTTGAATTCCTAATTTCCCCCCTATTTGTCATTCATTTTCCAAAATATTGTTAAAAAAACATGGAAATTTGAAAAAAAAAAAAAAAAAAAGGTGGTAAAGGCAACCCTAGAAATGTGTCGGCGAAAACTAATGTCCCTTAGCTCTCTAGGTGTAAGTGAACACAGTTAAAGGGTGTGTTTGTTTTACGAAAAACAATTTCCTAAATAACGTTTTCTTCATTTTCCAATATTTGATTTGCTTAGGAAAGTAAGTCAATAGAAAATATTTTCCTAATCAACAGAAAAGATTTTCCTTCCAAAACTTAAATTTAGAAAAATGATTTCCCATTTAAAAGAATTATAAAACATTTTCCAAAATATTTTAAGGTCCTTAGTTAATGAAAAATTTATTCTTAAAAAAATTTCTAACTAAAAATTTTGAATTTGTTAATACTATATCTTTTGTTTTCTTATTTCTTTCTTTTTTTTTTTTTTTTGTTTTCTCTTTTCTTTCTTTGCTTTTGACCGTAAACCCTAACTCCTCCTCTAGGAGAGATCACTGTCGGTCTGTCAATACAGAACGGAGGAAATCGTGCTTTTGGAAGCTGGAGGAGATCGACAAATTGAAAGTCATGAGGAGAGGAGGACAGATTTTATCGGTTTGTGGTTCGGTTTGGTTCGGTTAACCGATAAAAATCAAACCAATAAAAAGATATTGATTTTTAATGAAAACCGAACCGAAAACCAAACCAACCTGAAAAAATCGAATTTTTCGATTCGGTTCGGTTCCTAACACCCCTAATTTCCACTACGTTTTGCAGATGGTGTCAGGGACTATCCTCTGCTTCCTGACTTGATTTGCTTTTTCTGCTAATAAAGGAAATAGAAATGAAAACCAACGATTAATTCTCCACGATCTAATTTCCACAAGGCAATCAATGCAGGCGTAATTTCCACGGCGGTTTGCGAAGGTGCGTAGAACCATGCAATACTGGTGCTTCTTCACTTGACTTTGTTTTTTTTTTTCCAATTAATAAAAGAAATTAAAAAAAAAAACTAACCAACATAGCAATGCTCCCATGCCTCTGGTGCTAATATACACCAGTACACCAATCAATCACAAAAACATCACTCGCTACATTATTATTTCCACAGCATTATGTGGAAGGTGCGTATTCTCTGCCAACTAATTTTAATAAAGAAAAAAAAATAGATTGCAGTAGCGTTTAATGATGATGGTATGCATGTTGACATATAGTTTTGAGGAAGAGACCTAATTTTATCATAAATCATAATACAAGCATCAAATTTGTGCATAGAGCTACCTCGTTACTACTATTTAATGCCCATTGAATATTAGATGTGGAAATTTTACTAAAGACGGGAATCGAGCGAAACTCTATGTCCCAGTTCGAATGGAGCTACAAGCATATTAACACATTTAATCCAGTAACAATTGTGAAGAAACTACAATTTATGGATATTTGATTAATGAGACAATTAAAAATGGAGTGATAGTAAATATGGGAAAATTTGTTTGTACTTGCTTGGGCAAGTTGGACAATTATGATGATATTGTTAGCACAATTAATAACTAATTGATTTACTACATTATGTTAATCCATTTCACCACGTAAACAAGATGATTTTGATCCACCATTCTTCTTCCTTTTCACAAACTCACAAAACTTTGTAGTTGGCCCGACTCGAGTTCATGGAATCTTAGGTTCATATTTGGGAATACATGTTAATGCCCAACCATCTCTTTAAAAATCTTAATTAATCTGAACTTTGTGATTGACATCCTACAACAATATGCGAACAACGAAATTCATAGACCTGAAGCTTTGAGCAAGTGCAAGTGATGCTTTAATGGAAATTTGAGATTTAGCTCACTTGACTGGACTCGCATTTTCTATCAATAACAAAATATAGAAAAGAGAATTAATGAGCACTACTTGTTACAGGTCTCTATCATTAGCGTTGGGATAGTATGAACTAACTATACAACAATATCACAACCTTGACCAATCACACTATTAAAATATATTACCATAACCAAATGATGTTTAATACACAACCTCAATTTACAAACGAAATTTAAAGAAACAGAAGAACATAATAAGACTTTATGATATGATGGGCATTGTAGTTTATGAGGACAACATCGTATCAGTTACGTGTTTCGTTATGAAAAAAATAAGCAAGATGATGGATATAATAATAATTACATTGTGAAAGATAAAACGAATATATTTTAAGGAAGAATATGGAAGGTAACTTTTTCGCATAGTAGAGCGCATTTATTTTTTTTCCTAACGATGCTTCTAATAATTGGTGGGCATTGTGATGGGTGAATCCCTCCCCGAGGAAAAGAAAATTTTGAAATCCTACATATCTAGGAGGAGAAAAGTTTGTTGGTTATTTAGGATGCGTTTGGTAACGCTGAGAATAATTTTTTATCGAAATTATTCTTTTTTATTCTGTTCCCAAAAATAATTTCTAATTATTTTAAGTCATTTGAACTGTCCAAAATTTTAATTTTCAGAATAAAATTGCGTTTGGCACCATCTTCAAAATTTCTACTTCAAATCATTTTAAAAAAATTTAAAAATTTTAATTATTTTTTTCTTATTTTCATTTTTTTCTCCTCTTCTTCTTCAAGGTGGTCGGTCGCCGGCCCTGGGATGACCGGGCGGCCGGCCAAACGAGGCCAACGACCTCATCGGAGTGTCGCCGACCCTCGGCAAAGCTGTGCCTTATCGGTTGAGCCTCATCGGCAACTGGGTGAGGCTCGACCGAGCATTAGCTGGGCGAGCAGCCTCACCCAGATCTGGAGAGGCCAAGCTCGCCTAGTTGCTGGCGGGGCTTGACCTCACAGTGGCCCGACGAGGTTGAGCCTCGCCGATGGCTAGGCAAGCTCGACCTTGCTAAATTTGAGCGAGGTTGGGGAGGCCTCGGCAAGGCTTACTGGACCTCACCTTGGCCTGGCAAGCCTCTGACGAACTCGCCAGAACAATCGCCAGCAACCAGTGGTAGTGGGCGGCAGATGGCGGTGGATGGCAATGACGGCAACGACAATAGTTGAAGAAGAAAAAATAGGGAAGAATAACAAGAAAAAAGAAAAGAAAAGAGAGAAAATAGGTGTTTGATTCTAGAATCATTCCCGGGAGCAAAGAATAATTTTTTTTTTTTTACTTATCGATTCCGTTTCAAATCTACTTCCGAAAACGAAAAAATAGAAATTTGTTCTCGAGAACAAAAATTTTACTAAATGAATTTCTGTTTCAAATCTACTACCGGGAATAAAAGAACATTAAATTATCACTGTTTGGCAAGTTGCCAAATAGACCCTTAAGTTATCTAGACAAATGATAAATATTGGTTCAAACTCTTTTGAGGATCAAGAAGTGTAGCAAGAAAGCATAGAATCAGTGAGGTCTTGGATTTTTACTTGCTTGGGAGGCAAAATACCTAGAGGAAATGAATGAAACTTCCATTATTTGAATGAATAATGGAAATTGAAAGGGTTTACTCCTTATCTGGAAAATATATGTGAATGAGTTAGTAATTTATTTAAATAAATAAAAAAAGATTGCTAAAAGAAAAGAGGAAAATTTTCTAATTTTCCTTTCCAGTGCACCCCATCATCAAAGCTATAAGCCATTAAGCAAACTATCACCATTAAATGCTATCGCAATCTATTTTCTTTTTATTTATTTATTAAAATTAGTTGGTGGAGAATACGCACCTTCCGCATAATGCCACGGAAATAATAATCCGACGAGTGAAGGAGCACGGGAGCATTGCTATGCTGGTTAGTTTTCTTTTCTTTCTTATTAACAGAAAAGTGCAAAGTCAAGTCAAGAAGCACCAGCACAGGATGGTTCCACGCTCCTTCTACGAGCTACTGTGGAAATTACGCGTGCATTGATTGCCCTGTGGAAATTAGATGGTGGAGAATTGATCGTTGGTTTTCATTTCTATTTCCTTTATTAGTAGAAAAAGCAAGTCAAGGCAAGAAGCAGAGGATGGTCCCCGGTACCTTCTGCAAAGTGCAGTGGAAATTACGTGGGCAATGATTGCCCTTTGGTTTTCTTTTCTATTTCTCTTATTTAATAGAAAAGGCAAGTCTTGCTCACTTTGGAAAAAAAAATGTATAAAAAAATTATCATTGATAATTAAAATATTTTTATTGATTAATTATTTCAAATGATACAACTAATCATTTTTATGAATATAATTCAAATGATAATGCAATTGGGTCCTTAATGTGAGTGAAAATATTTTCATTGCATAAGATTAAGGAATGTCAAACTGAGAGTGCAACAAAAATTAAAAAAGATGAATGAAAAAACAAAAGATAAATTCTCTCCAAACAGATCTAGGGTGTCTATATGGCAATTTAGGATGTGTTTGACAACTTGTCAAATAATAATAATTTATATTTTTTTATTTTCGAGAGTAGATTTGTAACATGAGTTTGTTTGGTAAAATTTTTATTTGTATGAATAAATTTTTATTTTTTTTGTTCGGAAGTAGATTCGGAAAAGAATCAAGTTAAAAAAAAAAGTTGATTTTTTATTTCGGGGAATAATTCCAAAATTAAGTTAACCCATTTTTTCTCTTTTCTCTTCTTTCTTCTTGTTATTCTTCTTTCTCTCTTTTTCTTCAACAACCACCGGTTGCAAGAGGCTCGCCTAGCCACTAGCGTGGCCTCACTAGCACTGGCGAGGCTCAACCAACGAGGCACGATCTCACCGAGAGTCGGCGACACTCTAGCGAGGTCCCTGGTTATCCCAAGGCAGGCGATCGACAACCCTTGAAGAAGAAGAAAAGAAATAAAAGAAAAAAAAAAGAAAAATTATTAAAATTATTAAAATTTAAAAGAAAATTACTTGGATTATGAATTTTCATAACGACCAAACGCAATTCTATTCCAAGAATAAAAATTTTGGACAATTATCAAACAAAGACAAATGATTACTAAACGTGCCCTTAGCGTTTTTTTGTAGTATTTCCCCATTCTTTAATCATGATCGATCTTGGGCAAGGATTTCTAGGCTCAACTTGCCCATTGATCTTCTACTATTTGAATTCGGATCATGCAAAGTGTTGATGAGGTCTGTGATGGATTTTCACTCACATTAAGGTAAAGACAAATTAGCACCTTATTAGAAAAAAAAAATGTTTGCATATTTGAAGACTATTAGGATATTGGATTCCTATGCATCCCATGAGAACGAAAGACATGATTAGTCAACAACCTAAGCACGCCACAAAACGAGAAAATATTATAAATGAATTTTGAGCATTATCTTGTGATATATGTATCTCTCGTTTCATTGGGTGTTCAAGATTCCATCCTTATCTTTGATCTATCTTACACGGCTCACTCTAGTCCACCAGTTTGTGTAGCTCATATCAACGTGAGTAGATTTTTTTTAGTTTCTTTGATAACTACAGGTGATATGGCAACTTCGAGGAATTAACGTTAGGCCCTTAATGGAGCACCTTAATAACTAATAACATCAGTCGGATGTTTCTTTGGAGCTTTTAGTGTGCATTTGCTCCACAAAAAAATAATTCAAAATATAGTTTTTAAAAATAATCATTTATATTACTTATTAAAATTAATAAACGAAAAAAAATCTTCATTGTCCACACAAATATTTAAATATAAATTTTCATTGATAATTCAAATATTTTTAATTTACTTGTATTACTTAAAATAATTAATTAATAAGAAATATTTTATTGTGTCATTTAAATATTTTCTTAAAAACATTACTTATATTATTGAAAATAATTATTTAATAACAATATTTTTATTTTGAATGTTAATTTATATTTAAATATTTCATTTATCCATAGTGGGGAAGACTTTGCCTTACCTTGCCTTGCCTTGCTTTTTCTATCAACAAGAGAAATAGAAAAGAAAAACCAAAGGACAAGCATTGCCCGCGTAATTTCCGCAGCATTTCGGAGAAGGTGCCAGGGACCATCCTATACTTCTTACTTGCTTTTTCCACTAATAAAGAAATAGAAATGAAAACCAGCAATCAATTGTCACCGACTAATTTCCACGGGGCAATCAATGCACGCATAATTTCCACAGCAATTTGTAGGAGCCTGGAGGTGCGTGGAACCATCCTATGCTGGTGCCTCTTGACTTGACTTTGCTTTTCTTCTTCTTCTTTTTTTTTTCTGTTAATAAGAGAAATGGTAAAGAAAACCCACCAGCATAGCAATGCTCCCATGCTCCCGGTGCTAATATAAACGAGTCAATCACATAGACATCACTCATTGGTTTATTATTTCCGCGGCATTATGCAGAATGTGCCTATTCTCCTCCAACTAATTTTAACAAATAAAAAAAAAAAAGTAGATTGCAATAGCATTTAATGATGATGATATGTGTGTTGGCATATAGTTTTGAAGAAGAGACCTATTTTATTAGAAAATCAAAAGACAACCATCAAATTTATATACAGAGCCACCTTGTTATTATTATTTAATACCCATTGAAGATTAGATGCGAAAATTTTACTAAAGACAGGAATCGGGTGAGACTCTATATCCCACGTCGAATGGAGTTACAAGCATATTAGCACATTTAATATAGTAACAATTTTGGAGAATATACAATGTATGGATATTAGATTATCAACGCAATTAAAAAAATTAATAGTAAAAACAAGAAGATTTGTTTGTCCTTGTTTGGTCAAGTTGGACGATTATGCCGATTTTGTTTGAACAATCAATAACTAATAGAGTTACTAAATTATGTTAAATCCATCTCATGATGTAAACAAGATGATTCTGGTCAACCCTTCTTTTTCCCTTTTCATGGACTCGTAAGGTACTGTAGTTGGCCCCTACCGAGTGGGTGGAATCTCAGGCCCATATTTTGGATTACATGTTAATGGTATACCATGTCTGCACAAACCTTAAATAATCCGAATGTTGCGATTGACATCCCACGACAACATGCAAACAATGAAATCCATAGATCTTAAGCTTCAAGCAAGTGCATGGAGCAAGTGCATGGGAAGCTTTGATTGAAATTTGAGATCCAGGACACTTGACTGAACTTGCATTTTTAATTAGTAATAAAATATAGAAAAGAAAATTAACGAGCAGTACTTGTTATAGAGTATTGATCTCTGTCATTAGTAATTGGATACTATGAACTAACTATACTACAATGTCATGACCTTGACCAATTACACTCTCATAAATATATTATCTTAACCAAATGGTTGCTGTTTGTTTCTTAAGTAGGATAAAATTTTTAAAGATGTTTAATACACTACCTCAAACAAAATAAGACATGTTAATGTGGTGGATACTGTAGTTTATGGGGACGGCAGTGTACTGTTTACACGTTTTGTTATGAAAGAAATAAACAAGAAAATGCATGTAAAAATGATGATTACATAGTGAAAGGTAAAACGAAATATATTTTAGGTAAGAATATTGGATGCAATTTTTTCGTAGCTTTGGTCGCCTAACAATCAAACCTTGGTTCCCAAAAATGGAGGGCTTTTGCTATGGAAAGAAACTTGCCTTCGAATGTGATTGCCAATCAATCAAAATATCTTACAAGATTGAGTCTTCTACTTAGATAATCTTTGAGATAGACAATCAATATTTCCTTAAAAGGCAACCATACCAAATCACAAGTTGTTAAAAATGAGATAAAAGGTCTCAATTAATAATCTTGTAAATCAAGACGAGTTTCGTGCCTACACTCAACTTTTGTAGGACTCTACTGATATCCAATCTGTTGCCTTGTTCATATCCAGCCTTTGCCTTGCTGACATCAATGCAGTTCACTTGCTGACATCCACGTAGTTTACTTGCTAATATCCACGCAGATAAAAAACTCTTTATTCTTTATTAGACAATAAGAATCCTTTCAGCGTGGATATTAACTGACACACATTTTTTTATTTTTTATGATTACCGAGAACGATACTAATATGAATAGTTTTGTTAACCTTAAAATATATGCGGAGGTTTTGTCAACACTTTAAAATGGTTATGACATTTCTTTGATAAATTGGAATAGGTCAATGGGGTGGCTTCTTGGACCTATTTGTTGTTTTTTCTTATACTCCGACATGAGAATATTTGTAGGGTCTCATCATGGTTATTTGATCTGATGGTCCTGTCACCCCTGTGTCAAATTTATTGCGAGTCAAAGGGTGATCATAATAGCATCGGCGAATCATAAAATAACGAGTTTATGTGTTAAACTCAAGTACTCACTGCTTACACTGGTAATCATAATGAAGTCACAATGCTGATCTTTGACCTCAAACTTCTCCTGGCTGTTAGATAAAGATGGTGCATGGTCATTTTTCACATTTCTAGCGATATTCTACTAATTGTGATAATACTTTGTCCATGTGAATTTGTAGCACAAAAATACGGTTGAACTCGAATATATATCAAAAGATGAAAAGTGCCCTGTAAGATATACATTGATGGACATGTGCTTACTAGCCTTTGCTTGATTCGTCAATCTTTATGTTTAAAATAAGTCAATATGATATTCTCCCATGCTGGTGATGTGCCAAGGGTCTTCCTTTGATTTTATTGCAAGGTTCAATTACATTACTAAAGATTTCAAGTATGGCACATACTTGATCTGATCGCTAGAATTAAACATTATTGGATATGCGGTTTCATATTGCAACATCATCAGGGATGCCCATCAGTGAACTAACTGTGAAGAATATTTTCGTTCTGCTCTATCTCAGTTTTGCCGACTATACCAGCAGCAAGATGAGGTGCCAGCCTGCTTTATATGTGGAACACTGGAAAATCTTTGGGTTTGTCTGATATGTGGTTTTGGAAGATGTGGAAGGTGTATGATGTGCTGGAATCTTCGCTCTCTCTACATTTTAGTGTTTTGGTAGGCTGTATTGTTACAGCTTTTCCTTTTTGGATTTGTCGATGCAAAGATGAGCACGCAATCAGCCATTGGAAAAATACACAATATTGCTATTCTCTAGATTTTAGAACAAAGCAAATTTGGGACTATGTTGGGGACACTTACGTTCATCAACTTAATGAATCAAAAGTTGACGGAAAGCTTGGGGAGATGAATTCATACTGTGAATCACTTGAAGGAAATTGTGGTAGTTGCGGTTGTAGCGAGGATTCCAAAATTAGTGGGGTGCTCTTCAGCAGCAAAATTGAAGCAATTCATGCGCCCTCTTATTTGTATGCTGTGAACATTTTTGTTATCCAATTCTACTTTCCATGCAAAGATTTGGAGTTTGGACTCAGTTAAGTGAGATGTTTGAAGTTTGCAGGTGCGTAATGCTTTTACCGGTGCTGACGGGTGACAATGAAAGATTTTGTTTCTGGTTTTGTACTTCATACGTTCATTTTGTTGGCCAAACGTCACATGTCCATTACTGGGCCTGCAAACTGTATATTACCTCCATTATATTATCAGACTTACCTCGTTTACTCTGACACTGTAGATATACTTTTTCATAGATGCATGCCGACTATATACATCTAGCTTCAACTCAGCTGGAAGCGCAAAGAAAATAAAGCACGCGGATACCTATCTTAGTTCTCCCTGCTTAACATAGTCTTGTACATTGTCCAATGTGCTATTTGACTGATCAGCCACGGTTGTAAGCATTACTCCGGAAAGCTCTCTCTCTCTCTCTCTCTCTCTCAATGGTTCTAAGCACCACATATTTTAGGAGAAAACCATAATAGAACACTAGTTTAGCTACTTCCGATTCAAAATGTTTCTCCATTTTCTGTTTTCTTATTTTTAAGTGACCTCATTGTACTCTTGGAACTTCTATGGGAATGGCAGAATTGTTGCGAAGAGAAGGAAAGTAATTACGTTTATACCTCTCCATTTCTTCAACGAGTGGGTCCAAGATCACGAGGGGTTGGCACCTTCAACACATATTCACTTCTCCAACATCACATATGATTTTTCCTAAAACCAAGTACATACTGTGACACGAAGGAGCACTGTCATCACCAAAGTGCCAGTTTCAATGCATCTCTCACAATTGCCACGTGTCTTTATCAAAATCTTGCTAATTGAAAGTGATAAATCAAACGGTTCAGCAAACATGGATGAACAATAACCGCTAAACTACAGCATATGCAACAACAGGACACACCCGTTCATATAACTTGTAAATTTCAGGTATCTCACTGCTTCATAAGCATTCCATCGATTTTTATGCAAGTTCAAAAAGAACAATAAACTCTTTCCACGATCAGAGACAAAGCGATGGCATTGACACTTCCAAGAAAGAAATAAATCCTCATTTACTAATTCTGAGCAAGCTACTAACTGGCTTCATTCCTTGATTGTCATACCCAAAAGCTTATCAACTAATGACAGAGAGTAAATACAACTTGCTCACTTCATATTGATTGTTGACCATGATCTCCCTCGACAGCACGTGTGAAGTAGAATATGTCATCCACAGAGAATAAAGCAGGAAGTAGACGACAGGCATAAAATATCATTTTAGTGGGTGTTCTCAGATTTAGCACCTGCTTCTGGACAATGAAATTGACGAAGGTGGAGTAATCACTAACCAAAGGACAAGACAGGAATGGCAAAGCAGGTAATCTGCGATGATTTTGTGACAAAGTATTGACCCCATGATGACTGGACTTCGAACCGCTTAGCTTTCCCAAGATTCGGTTTAAGAAGATGCGCAAAATCCTGAACATAAAAAACAAAGGAGTGAAGGAAATCTGAATATACAGTCAACTCTAAAAATCAGTTGGACCAGAAACAAGCCGGTGGTATGAGGCGATCCGATTTTTAACAAAACGCAGTGGATATAGCTCTATCGGTACGTCAATCCATATCGGTAACGCATGGCAGTATGGCAAGGTAGGTTTACCACAGCAATTACAATGGCAACGATGGACTGCAAGGCATGGACAGAAGCAAAGCTCGGCGGTTGAGGAAATTGTGAGGCAACTCAGCAGCAACGATAAGGCTAGCAAGTAGCCATAACATTGCTCCAGTTAGTGACCGAAACATCTGTCGGCCAAAGTTCATGATCTGAATTGGCGTGATCGCGATTCATGCTCAGCGACGTCGTCTCAATTCTGTTCAACAGGGTGTACTATGATCATCACCAAAGATCACGCGTGTGCCAGTGACTCCAAGCCTTCTCGTCTCGCCAACCACCGCCAATCACCAAAAGATCACAGGAACCACCGAGGAAACAAACGGAGAGTCAGTTTCATCCTTGGCAACTATTGGTGTATACTCGTAACCATGTCTAAAGATTAAAAAATCAAACAATATCAAGTGAACATCACTAATGTGCTTTCAAATCGGACGATTACTGGAATCAATTCACACCAAGGTCTCAGACACATTTCATCGAACAGGTTATGGTGAATCGGTTGTGGAACAGATCAAAGCCATTTCGAACCCAAATTTGTAACTAGACTCAACCTAAATCAGTACATGATGTTCGAAGTCAAAGAAAAAAGGTCAGCTATGATCAATTTCATCATAATAAGAGAATCGGACTCTCGGCCTCTTACTTGTGACGACAGAACAGGAGATGCTACCCGGTTAATCAAGTGGACTGAGGCCGCGGTTTGGCGCACGAATCACTGAAAGAAGCTCTAGAACGTGTCGATGATCGAAACCTGAACAGGTGGAGAAGCTTCGAGCGGAACGACAACATTTCGAAGCTCTCGGCCGCGGAAGGGAAACGAAGGAGATGAGTCGCGGCATTGAAGAGGCTGTTGACGCGGGCGACCGCCACTGGGATCAATTCAGAACGCTTGAAATCGCCAACTGAATCGAACGGAATCGCTTTTTTGAGATGAATTTTCCTTGCTCCATTTTTTTTGTTTGTTTTTGTTATGGTTCTGGAATGGTGCTCTCGATGAAATGAACAAACGTGTTCCTCCTGAGACTGATGATCGACGGCGCGACCAACTAAGGAGTTGGAACGTGTAATGATTGGGCGGTGGTAGAATAGCTTTGGTTTTTTTTTTTTTTTTTTTTTTTTTTTTTTTTTTTTAAACTAGAGTTTTGTGCTCCCACACAGTTTTCACGAAAATTGATTAGACCATTGGGCGTCATATGTTCTATTGTAGATAGCGAGGATTTTAACTAATGGAAGCGTGCCATGTGGCATGTGAAATTTCAGTTGAAGAGAGATTAGGGTTAGGGTCGGCCCGCCTGAGTTCTATCATGCTGGACCTAATGGCCCAAGTCAAATGCCGGTCATAATTAATTGAAGTTAGGTCGGTTGGTCATGAGAGGGAAGGTCGGAATAACATTTGAGAAGATGAAAAAAGTGAGAATGGTAATGTGAAGAGGAAGAGTTCACATAGTTTGAACTTTTAGATGGTGTCACGAATTGAGGTAAAAAGGGCGAAAGTAGTTGGAAGAGAATAGAGAAACTACAACACCCAATCCAAATATCTAAATTGTGATGATAAATGACTTATGACACATCATTAAAGGTACAAGGAAAAATCATTTTATGTCGTATGAGAATTTATCGAATAGATAATATGCCTGCTTTTCACCATACTTTGGAGGGAAATGACCCAGTTCGAGGTAATATTGGTTAGAGGACATGGCAAGAAGATGAAGTAGGTACTTATTGGGAATTTTTTTTGAAGGAGTTTCAAAGAAGTGGCGAGACAGGACGACCTCTCTCTTATTTGGTTCCTTTGTTAGTATGTTTCATCTGTGATTTTGTTTCCCTTTTGATGTTTTAGTGCTATTGCCTTAGAGGTTTAACTTTATCGGCAGAAAGTTAATGTTCAAAACTACATGGTCATTGTTCGAGTTCAAAGTACAATTTTGCACACTAGAAAAATTTGCAAATTATTCTGTGATGGTTTGGGACTAAAATTTAATTGCAACTTTGAAAATTTACTAATTCCAATAGCAGTTCAATTGGTTGTTCATACTACGTAGTGTTGAAATTTCCAACTTCGAGAACATAGAAAATAAAAGGAAAAGAATATGCTCTTGGTCAACATAACCCTTATTCGAGCTTCATAGATTAAGCGATGTGGGTTTAGATGCCTTTTGAGTTCCTTAATATGCATACAACGTAGAGAATAATTATGCAGCATTTTAAAGTATACTTATCTTGTTCATCTTCATTCGAGTCATGTGGGCTAATCTTCCTAGATAAGCATAGTTATGGATTGTACTTGATGCAACTTCTAGACGAGTTTATTCAATTTAAAGCTGTCCGGAGAACTTAGTCCTCCCATCTGATTTGACATGAATGAAGCACACATACGGTTTCTTCACATGTGCAGGATAATTTTGTCACTAAAGTCGAAGAATGAAAAAATACTAAATGTGGATAAACGGGTACATTTTCTGAACCTCAAAACTTTATTCCTTCATATGGTTTTCATAATATTGCCAACCGCGTGTATGTAACGTGTGTTGACAGCGATATGTTCCTTGTCATCTTTAACGGATCAAAGAATTTAAGGTGTTTATTGGATACCAGAAAACATTCGGTAAGATGACTGATAAAGATGGCGTCAAAGGAGGACCCTATTGCCCGTGCGTTTGGAGTAATCATTTCCAACCAGAAAGAGCACGGAGCCCAGCCAAAGACGGAAATAAGCAGGTGTCACTTCGTGTGCATATGCTTGATAAGTAAACAAGAATGGCATGAATGTAGTTAACTGTTTTTTCATTTTATTGACATTCGTCGGAAGTAGGAAGGCAAAGTACTGTTAGCAGCATTTGCGGATGCAAGGGGAGCCCGAGGGTGGTATTTCACCGCCCAGCGTTCTGCAGAACCTCTCTACTTAGAGGGGTTGTGGATGGTGCAATTCCCTAACTTTCTCCATGCCTCCTCTTCAATTGAGTCTCGGTGTCAGGCACTTATTGACATTGTAAATGCATATACTCAGCCAGACGCTGAAAATTAAAGAAAGACCATTCTCAATTTAGTTGTTACAGTTCCGCAAATCAAATCAAAGCATTCTTGAAAGTAGTACCTAAAAACTTATTGTAGAAACTTTTTTTCCCCAAAATTTAAAAAATCTAGCTCTCAACTTCAGTTCTTCTATATGTTGTTCTACTATGGTAATATATTCATAATTTTTTGTCTTTGGAACAAAATAACAAGTTTATATACCAACAATAGTTTTAAATGGAATTTCGATTATACCAATTGCCCTAAGTTTTGTGATTGTGGCATTGCCATTTCTTTATTTGTGATTAAAGACTTCGATCCATATAATGGTAAACTCTGACTTATTATACCTCACAAAAGTGCTCGCTTTGCCAAGTTGCCTCCCAATGGCATTGGCAATCTCCTTGTATTGTTCTTTTCTTGGAGGGTTTGAATGAACAAATTGGCTTTTGTAGGTCAAAATAATTAATGTTCGGCGTACCGAGAGTACTTTTTGAGAGGTCTTTTGATACCATCTCCAAAACAACAGCTTTTAAGTGGCTCTTACTCCCTTCTAAACTCCTAGGTCAAGAACATCTTCTCATAAGGGGGAAAACCCAGTATCGTTCCTATCTGTAAGGGGAACTAAATTCCAAATTTTGTGGAAATGTCCAGAGAAAACGTGCCAACTAGGTTCACTTTGCTATTGATTCTGCAAATTCAGCCGTTTAGAAGAATGTGCCTTTTAAGATGGAACATCCAAACTTGCCGAGGGTTGAACCCACTATATACAAATCAAATCAGACACTCTTAGATTGCACATCCTACTTCTGCATTTGTTTGAAGTGCCAGCGCTTTGCAATGACAATATAGGCTCATGTGCCGAGAGAAACTACTCTTTGGTGGCTGATAGCGTAGTAAGGGAAGGGTGATAGGAATATAGATGAGATCAAAAGAGGCTCGTTGTCATGCTTTTACCTTCTCTGTGTCCATTTGCAAATGAAAAAATCAAGTCCGTTAACTGTAAAAGTTGGAGAAATAACCGACTGGTGTCCCCGACGACACAATGTTTTATCGACTGCAGTTAAAGACTATCATCCTCAGAAAGATGGAACTTGATTCCCAAGGATTGCAGTCCAATAAGCAAAATGTCAAGATAGACCATGGTGAAGTATTTACTTTCATCCAAGTTCTGAGTGCTGTTGCACTCAAATGGCGTTCATAATAGGAACACATGAAGAAGATGAATTTTTTTTTTTTTTTTTTTTTGGGGTGGCGAAAGAACAAGAAAAGAGAACCTGCTAAGTGCTAACAAATGCTACTTCAGCAAATTAAAAATAATAAATAAAATACATAAGAAAAGTACTTTCAGCATGACGCAGAAGGAACAGGAAAAGAAGCCACCTGCGAAAGCTAAACCTTGTTCTATGATCCTTTAGTTTGCTAACTAAAATCAGATAAACCGGTCTCCAATTCAAATATACAACGCTTTCTACGCAACACCCTAATCTCATGTTCTTCTTTTTCACTTTCAGTCAGCCTAAATGAATATAATAAAACAAATTATCGCGGCTAGACTTGAGCAGAAGTCGATTAGGATGCTAATTGTACCACTTAAAACATACCATGCCAAACTATGTCCAAAGGAAGAACCCGAGGCTGTAAAATCTACAAGTCAATGAGGATGCTAATTGTACCACTTTAAAATCTACCCTTTGCAACATCACAATGAGAGACATGACCCCGAGACTATAAAATATTCTTATGTTAAAAAATCCTAGCTTGCCCAACCTTTGCCTAAGCCGTGCCCCCAACATTTCTATATATGATTCATTTTATGAGCGAGCTTGAGCAACACATTAGTCTTGATGTTGGTCCAAACTAGGCCCGCATAATAATCACCAGTAATAGCAATTTTTATACTGAATAGACACCCAATTGCCCTTGCATTTCAGTTTTAGAATATCTAGGAGTATTCTACCTTTTTTTCGTCATGTTTTGTTTGTTAGACGAGGCAAAAGAAATAGAATCCACCACTAGGTCAGTTTAGGCCTTTATCATTTCTTTGCATTTTCAATGTCAGTAGAATTCATTACCAATGTTAATTTGGATGCATCATCATTTAATAATAAATGAGAATGAGCTGATCACAAAATTATTTCGTTCATAAGCAATCATATAACATGCTTCCCACCATAATTTACATAATTCTGGATCTGCTCGATCAAAAAGTAATTTGATAATAATAAAGACAAATGACAATCTACGTATTATCAATTTTAAATTTAATTTTTTCAATTATTTCGAACACCCAACATGAATAAAAAAACGTCTATTGTGTAAATCTCAACTCAAGAAGCAATAACCAATTCTTTTAAATTTCTCCTAAATAATTATTGAAATTAAATTACTCGTATTAGACAATAAATTATTCATTTTGCACCAATTAGGTTTTTTTTTTTTTTTAAGTAGCAACCGTTATAATTCCAGGAAGAAGGCGTGCCTACTCCTCTCAGTTCCCGCGAGTTTCTTCTCTCTGCTCCGCAGTAATAATGCCAAGTCGGCCGATTCGACTCAGCCCGGCGATCGCAGCAAGCCCGAAGGCGAAAAGATGTTCTTCCTCCGGGTCCACTCGGTGGACACCGACCACCCCCTCGCCACCGACTACGGCGGCTTCTCCTCCTCCTCTCCGCCGCCGTCGCCGCCGAGGAGGAGCCCTAGGTTCACCGAGCGGAGGGGCATGGTCCACCTGTTCCGGACGCTGTCGCACGCGCCCCTCTCGAGCCCCGGCGCCCGCTCCACCACCCTCTTCGTCGTCGCCGTCCCCAATTCTTCTCCCCCGACGACTTCATCCGGTTCTGCGGCCCCCGGATCGACGACGTCTCCGAGCTCCGGTTCATCAGGTAAGGCTTCCATTGTTTCTGTCTTCTCTCCTCCTCTTCTTGGGGACTGCGGACCGGTTTTTTGGGTTGGTGAGATGAATTGGGTAAACGAAAGTGAGAATTCGAGGAATTAGAATTCGCTGAAGAAAATCTAAAAGCTGGATTCGATTACTGAAAATTTGCCCGTGATCATGCCTTAGGGGGTGTCCGATGATGAAAGTTCAATTTTTTCGAAGCATTCCGACGGTGGAACTGGGTTTTCCGATCTGTGTTCTTTTTTAAATGCTTTTTAATGGTTTCAGTGATCGTTGTGTTGCGAATTGTGCGTTTGATGTAGGAATGATGGGATGGAAGATATGTACAGTGTGCTGATCGAGCTTACCGATCAAAAGGCTGCCGATGGTTTCTATTGCACCTTCAATGGCAAGAATTTTTCGCCTGCCGAGGTATTTGCAATTTCTTGCACCTGTTGTTTGCTGTGAGATCCCGTAGTCAATTTCTATTTCACTTTTCATACTCTTCTTCTGGACATTCAGGCTGAGGTATGCCATATTCTATTTCTGCACGAAGTGGACTATACAGAATCAGCTGATGTAGCTAGCACGCCCCCATCGGGCTTCACAGAGCTACCCTCTTGTCCAGTTTGTCTTGGTAGGCCATGCCAGTACTCCCTTGCTGATTATGTTTCCCTTGCAGTGAGACGAGTATATAGAAAGTTGTTTACAATTGCTACTTTTTTCTTTTGATGTCAGAGAGATTGGACCCTGATACCAGTGGAATTTTGAGTACACATTGTGACCATTCCTTTCATTGCTCGTGTGGTACAAAATGGACTTACTTGTCTTGTCAGGTTAGGCATTCTTCTGCTGATACAGATTAGATGAATTTAGACTGTAATTTCGCAGCTACTGCCACTATCTTTCTGTTGATCTGCTGACTGTGGATTAGTTGTTGCTTTTTGATAATTAATATTAGCTATAGCAATTGCGGCAGTATTGTTTTTATCCTGAACCTTCAGGTTTTTTCTAATCAAGTCCCTTGTATTTTTAATTTGTTAAATAAAGTCCTTCTACTTTTACAGATTTTCTAATCAAATGTTTCTGACACCAAATCAGGCCAAATTCAGCTGGTGTGACCATCAGATGTATCTGTTGTGTGACATGGATGTCCATTATTTTATCCATGTTGCACTTCGAGGTCATCTACATTGGCTAAATTTTTCTAGACATGTCCATGTGGGCATCCGCATATTTTATCAGCATCATACGTCATCATCGTGGAACAGCCACTTCAGTTGAATTTGGTTGTATTTAGTGTCGGAAAGACTTGAATGGAAAGTTTGCTAAAGTAGAAGGACTTGATTAGGCAAATTAAAAGTATAGAGACATCATTAGAAATAACGTGAAAAGTATATGAATGAACAGTAGAATTTTCCTTTACTTTATTGTGCTTCCTAAGTTCAGGATTTCTTTTAAATTATCATGACATTTATTTGGAGATTTGGAATAGGTGAATGGTGTGGCTTCTTGGAGTTATTTTTTGTTGATTATCATATTCTGACACAAGAATCTTTTCAATGTCTCATCACGTGTATTTGATCCGATGGTCCTGTCACTTCTGTATCAAATTTCTTGTGAGTCAAAGAGTGACAGAAGTAATAGCAGTGGCCAAGCATGTACAGTAAGTTATGTGTAGTTATGTGTGTGCTCACAAGTACAGGGTGATCATACTGATGTCAAAGTTCTGATCTTTGACCTCAAACATATCCTGTCTTGAAACTAAGATGTTACATCGTCATATTTTACATTTCAAGTGATGTCCTAGTATGCTCTGTCCATGTGAATTTGTAGCAAAAAAGTACCTTTGAACTCATGTAATATCAAAAGGTGAAAAAGTGCCATGTAGGAGATATATCGATGGATATGTGCATACTGAGTTTTGCTTGATTCGTCAATCTTTATGGTTAAAATAAGTCAACATGATGTTCCCTCATGCTGGTGATGTCCCAAGGGTCTTACTTTGATTTTATTGCAAGGTCCAATTACATTGCTAAAGATGTCAATTAGGGCACATATCTTCTTTTGATTGCAAGAAATTACCTTTATCGGAAATGTAGTTTCATTTTGCAACATCATCAGGGATGCCCCTCTGTTAACTGATTGTGAAGAAGATCTGTTTCTGTCCTTTATCAGGTTTGCCGACTATGCCAATAGCAAGATGAGGTGCCATCCTGCTTTATTTGTGGAACAATGGAAAATCTTTGGGTTTGTCTGATATGTGGTTTTGTTGGATGTGGAAGGTGATAGATCCAGTCATGGTGTGCTGGAATTTTCGCTCACTCTATATTTTTAGTGATTGGATAGGCTGTCTTCATTATAGCTTTTCTTTTCTGGCTTTGTAGATACAAAGATAAGCACGCAATCTGCCATTGGAAAAATATGCAAGATTGCTATTCTCTAGATTTAAGAACACAGCAAATTTGGGATTATGTCGGGGACACTTACGTTCACCGGCTTAATCAATCAAAAGCTGACAGCAAGCTTTTGGAGATGAATTCATACTGTGAATCACTTGAAGGAGATTGTGGTAGCTGTGGTTGTAGTGAGGATTCTGAAATTAGTGGGGCGCTCTTCAGCAGCAAAATTGAAGCAGTAAGTTCATGTGTCCTCTTATTTGTGTGCTGTGAATATCTTTGTTTTCTGGTTCGCTTTTCCCTGCAAAGATTTGGAGCTTGGACTCAGTTAAGTGAGATGTTTGAAGTTTTGAGTGCATGGTGCTTTTACTGTTTTAGGTGCTGACAGATGATAATGAAAGATTCTGTTTCCGGTTTTGTGTTTCACATGTTCATTTTGTTGGCCAAATGTCACATGTTCATTATTGGGCCTGCAAAATGTATATTACCTCCATTGTAATTACCAGACTTTCTTTGTTTACTCTGACACTGTAGCTTTACTTTTTTGTAGATTCACGCCGACTATATTCATCTAGCTTCAACTCAGCTGGAAGTGCAAAGAAAAGTAAGCGTGCATATAATGAGACCATTTCAATTCCCCCTGTTTAACATAGTCTTTTACATTTTATTTTTTTCGACTGATCAGCCATGGTTATAAGCATTACTTGTTAAAGCTTCCCTCAATTATGTTTTTGCTTTAGGTAATGATTTTTAAGTACACATATTTTAGGAGAAAACCATAATAGGACATTTGTCTTGTTATTTCAGATTAAAGAATGTTTCTCCATTTTGTTTTTCTGTTTTTTTTTTTTTTTTTAAGTGAATTCCTTTAACTCTTGGAACTTTATGGGATTGTCAGAATTGTTGTGAAGAGAAGGAAAGTAATTACGCTCATGTTGTATAATCTCAGCTTCATTTGCTTTTATATCATATACAACATTTTATACTTGTCGATTTGCATACTGCATGTGTCTAATGAGCTTATATCGGAAGTATAAAAGAATTAGTGGGCTTGCATCAGCTTCAGAGAATTGCAAAACTTCTACTATTCTTCTTTTCTTTTCTTTTTTCTCATTAATATGTCTGTGGGAGAAAATGAATTGAGTTTCCCTAAGGTGCCAGGACTCTTTTTTTATTGACTTGTTGTGATGGAGAGCCTTAGAAGGAACAGTATCAGAATTGTAAACTTGTTAATGTATCGGAAGTAGAATTACAAAAGCCATTAGTTTTTATATCAACTGCCTATGCTACAGTTGGTGATAGTGTCTAATTTCTAATCCATGTTTGTCATTTTTTGTTACATAGACTGCCATCATCCTTAGACTGACTTTAAAGAATACAATTTAAGTCCTTGAACGTGTCATCCCCTATTAATTCTTTTGTCTTTCTCTGTTAGCATTATGAGTCTCTCATGTTAGAAGCCAAAAGTAGAAAAGAAAATTTCAAACTAGAAGCAATTGAGAAAGCTGTGACTTCAAAGATTGAAGACATCCATAGTAAGCTGGGGAAACTTGGTGATGAAAAGAAGGCCATGGCAGAGGTAAGGGTTTAGTCTTCTCTGTTTTTCCTTGTGCGATTTTGGATGTTTAAAGCTTGAGAGGAGGGCTGCCTGAAGCCATGGCTGATTGTTGTTTTGCTCGTTTTTCACATGCCTCATTTTAAATATTACAATCTTGGACATAACAGTAACAGATGTCGCTTCTTGTGGTTGCAGCTTAATCAAACTCTCATCAAGAACCAAGATATAATGTGGAGAAAGGTTAAGGAAATTGAAGAGAGGTATTTTGCCTTGCTGATTTCTCTAGACAAATAATCCCATAGCATCCATAGTCTCATAAAACCTAATCAGTAAAATGAAGCAGCATTGTAGTCATAGTTCATAGAAGGGAGGCTGGTCATGAGAGAGAAAGTGGAAACGGACATTCAACAAGATGAGAAAAAAGTGAGAATGGTATCATTAAGAGGAAGTGTTCACATTGCATGGACTTTTAGATGTGAGGTGAAAAAGGTGAAAGTTGGAAGAAGGAAGAGGAAATACAGCTTCTAATTCAACTATGTGAATAGTGACTATAAGTGACTTGTAACACATATTTAATGGCAAAAGAACAAAATTCATTTTATGCTGAGTAAGAATTTATCAAATAATTAATGTACTTTCCTTTCACTATACTTAGAAGGATAATTAAGTTTAAGTTAATCATTAATTGGAGGATGTGGCTAGAAGATGAAGTAGCTTTTGGTATTTTTTATTGAAGTTCTTCTAAAAAAGTGGCAAGATCGAACAAACTCTAATAAGAGAAAGGGACAAAAAAGGGGAAAAGGGGAAAGGAGAGTATGCACCACGTATGGAGAAAGTTCCATTAGTCAGTGCTCTCCATAATTTTGTTCCTTTGTTTTTTTTATTTTTTTTATTTTTATTTTGGTAAAAGGTAATAATAATAGCGAGGAAAGGCCAAATGTACAAAAGATCACGGCACCAAAAACTTGCACTCAAGATGAGTAATCATAATGAGTGAAAGGATGTTGTGATGTAAAACACAAAAAGGTCACTGTTGATTCCTTTGTTTATATATGCTCCATCTCTAATTTTGTTTTCCTTTGAAGTTCTAGCGCTACTGCTTTAGAGGTTGAACTTTATTGACAGAAATCAATGTTAAAATCTTCATGGTGGTGGTTCAATTTCATTTTTACACACTAAAGAAATTTGAACATTATTTTGTTATGGTTCGGGACTCAAATTTGAATTGATACAGCTCAACATTGAAATTTTACTAATTCCAGTTGAAATTCAAATGGTTGTTTAGACTGCATTATGTTGACATTTCCAACTTCCACAAAATAGAAAATAAAAGGAAAAGAAGATACACTGGGCAGGCTTAAAGCTTATTTGAGCTTCACATGTCAAGTAGGTGTAGATGCTTTTTTAAGTACCGTAATATGCCTACAACATTTTCTTTGCACAGAGATTCATACAGCCTTATGAAGTATACTTGTCTTGTCCATCCTCATTGAAGTCATGTGGCTAGTTTCCTCAATAAGCATTATTATCGATTGTACGGAAACTTTTTCAGTAGATGAGTCCAGTCAGTTAAAGCTGTCGGGAATTAATTCTTCCCTTCTAATTTGAAATGAATGAAGGACACATACACTTCTGTGCATCTGCAGGAAAACTCTGTCACTGAAGTCGAAGGATGAACAAATACTTGACTTAGAAGAACAGGTATATTCTTTTAGCCTTAGAACTGTAATAATTTGTAGGGTTTTGATATGATATAGTGAAAACTCTGCGCGTGCATGGTGTGTTGACAGTAGTATGTCCCTTGTCATCCTTCCCAGATTAGAGACCTTAAGGTGTATATCGAAGCCCAGAAAACTCTCGGTAAGATGAATGATGAAGATGGCGTCAAGGGAGGAACCCTATTACCAGTGCCTTTGGAGCAGTCAACCCCGGCCAGAAAGAGTAAGAAGCCCAGTCGAAGACGGAAATAAGCAGGTTTCACTTTGTGTGCAGATGCTTGACAAGTAGATGAGAATGGCTTGAATGTGGTTAATTATTTTCACTGTATCGACATTCATTGTAAGGATGAGGGAAGACTACTGTCAACAGCACTTCTCAATATCAGGTACTTATTAACATTGTAAATATACACACGGCCAACCGATGAAAATAAAAGAAAGACCTTTCCCAGTTTAGTTGTTATGGTTCCACCTATCAAATCAAAGCATTCTTGAAAGTAATACTTAAACTATGTGACAAAATATACATACATTTATATTTATTCTTTTTGGAACTAAATAACAAGTTTATACATGAAAAGGAAATTTTGATTCTGCTAACAGCTCTTTGGTTTTTGATATTGGTATTGCTTCTTTTTCATGATTAAGCACTTCGATTGGCATTTTGTTGAATTCCGACTTGTTATAACCCTTATAAATACTTCTTTCACCAATCTCCCTTTATAATTCTTTGCTTGAATGTTTTGAATTAACAATTCTACTCTTATAGAAATTGCTAAATAACTCATTCATATTAAGACTATCTAAAAATGTATGAATTATTTTGAAAAGAGTAAAAATAGTTAATGTTAGGAGTTACTTGGACTAAGAAGAATGGGCATTGCAGGTTTTGTAGAGGGTTTGTCGAACATTTCTCAATTGTAGCGCCTTCAAGATTACAACAACTTTTAGGAAATTGCTTCAGCCAATTTTGAGGTCTTGGACCTGCTGTGTATACTTAATTTTTAATCAACAATTTAAGGAAAATTGGCAATCTAGGCGGTTAAGATATGAATAAATAAAACCAAAATGAAGAATACAAAAAATAATAACCGGAGGGATTTCAATTCATCAACTAATTAGAAAGGATATCCATTCAATGCAATGGACTCGATCCAATTCATCTAATGCATCTTTATGTCACTCCTTAAATTATTTTTATTTTGGACAGTTTACATTACTTTTACGCTTCAATGCCACATTTACAATTTCTCACCTAATGGGTTATTAGCAATTGGACAAATATTTAGGGATACATTTTTCCTTTTCATTCCATTTTTGTTGAACTTTTTATCTCATGTTGACACACTTTTTCTTCGTAACTGTTAAGTAAAGGTTATCACTTATTCATCTAAAGGTGTTTGTCATTAGTGATTGGATATTATGAACCGGTGATATTACAAAAACATGACTTTGACGAATTATATTGTTTTATAGTATTGCATCATCGGCAACTACTTTTATTTTTTTCCCTAAGTAGAGTCTTAAAAAAAAAAAAAAAAAGAGAGAGAGAGAGAGAGACTTGTGCTAATATCGTGGACATTATAGCCCACAAGGATGACTGTTTACTGGTTACGTGTTGCCTTGTGGAAGAACTAAACAAGCATATGAATGCAATTTTTCACATTGTAAAGTTTTTTTTTTTGCCTAATGATGCATTCAATAATTGGTGGGCTTGCTTGATGGATAAATACCTCCCCGAAAAAATTGAAATCCAGTATATAATTGGGGCAAAAAAAAATTATCAATTATTTCTCCTATTTAGAGAAAAGATAAACATTCGTCCAAAGTTTTTTAAGGATTGAGAACTCTAGTAGCAAAGATGGAATTAGTGAGGTCCTAGACTTTTTACTTATTTGGAAGGCAAAATATTTAGAGTGAATGAACCAAACATTCATTATTAGAATGAATAATGAAAATTTGTCAACATAGGTAAGGTCTCCTCTTCATCCGTAACTATATGAATGGGGTAGTCATTTGTTTAGATTGAAAATGTCCAAGCATTGAAACATCGATTGGGCCTATATGTTCAGAGCCCATAATGCGCCATCCAACTGTCCAAGACACATGTGCACGCAGAGGACGATCATTGCATGCCTATTGCCTAATTTTCGCGGCATTCTGCGGAAGGTCCGTATTCTCCACTGACTAATTTAATAATAGCAGATTGCGAAAGCACCTACACAAAATGATATGCATATTAGCTTGTAGTTGAGAAGAAAAGACCTATTTTATCAGAAAATCAGAAGCCGGCCATCAAATTCATGCGCAAAGCCACCTCCTTACTGTTGTTTGATGTTCATTGAAGATTAGATGTGGACATTTTTCCACAGACGGGAACTGGGAGAGACTGTATCCCAATTTGGATGGAGCTACAACCATGTTAGCACATTTAAGATATAAGCAATTCTGGAGAATTTACAGTAAATAAATATTGGATTATCGAGGTAATTAAGAATTGATTGTTAGTAAATATATCAAGATATTTTTTTGTCCTCACTTCGGCAAGTTGGACAGTTATGTTAAATCCATCTCATGATGTAATCAAGATGATTTTGATCTCACTTTTCTAAGTCTTTTCACAGACTCACAAGGCATTGTAGTTGGCTCCTCCGGAGCGTATGGATTTGGGTTGATACTTGGGAATACATGTTAATGTCATACCATCTCTGCACAAACCTTAAATAATCTGAACTTTACGATTGACATCCTATGACAATATGTGACTAATGAAATCCATAGATCTGAAGCTTCAAGCAACTGCATGTGGAGTTTCTATTAAAATTTGACATACAACACACTTGACTAGTCTTGCATTTTCTATCAATAACAAAATATAGAAAAGAAATTTAACAAGCAATACTTGTTACAGATTTTTGTCATTAGTGATTTGATAGTATCATACTATGAACTAACTATACTACGATATCACAACCTTGACCAAAAACACTGTTATAAATATATTATCATAACCAAATGAATTTCGTTTATTTCTTGAGTAAAATAAATATTGTTGAGATGTTTAATACACTACCTTAATTTACAAACGAAAAAAAAAAAGAAAAAAAGAAACGTAATAAGACATGGTAACATAGTGGACATTGTAGGTTATGATAATGATGACGATGTACTGTTTATGCACTTCGTTATGAAAAAAAAAGATAAGAAGATGTACATGATAATAATGATTACATGGTGAAAGATAAAACAAAATATATTTTAAGGAAGAATATGGAATGTGACTTTCTTGCATGGTAGTGTATTTATTTTTTACTAACGTGCTTTTAGTAATCGGTGGGCATGCTTAATGGATCAATCTCTCCCAAAGAAACAAAAAAAAAAAAAATTGAAATCCTAGATAAAATCTAGGCAAAGAAAAGTTTGTTAGTCATCTATAATGTCTAGATAAATGATAAATATTGGTTCAGAGTCTTTTGAGAATAAAAAAGTGTAGTAAGAAAGGATGAAATTAGTGAGGCCCTGGATTTTTACTTGTTTGGAAGGCAAAATATTTAGAGTGAATAAACCGAACTTCCATTATTTGAATGGAAAAATGGAATTGGTAGGACTTCTTCATTTTCCGAAAATATATACGAATGAGTTAGTAATTTATTATGCTTAAAGAAAGATGGATGAGGGTCTATATGTGCAAAGGCCATCATATTGAGACTTCCTTTGCGTGTTCTTTCAACATTTGCATCTTCTTTCAACTAGAATGGACTATTTTCTTCCCATTCCCACTCAAGACTAATTGTTTATTGGTTTCTAAAATGATTATACATCACTTTAATCATTGAAATCATGATGCGTCACTTTGAAAAATTAAATAAGTGATTAAAATTATTTGCACTTGTAAACACTCATGTAGTCAAGTAGGGAACTATTATTCACTTTTCCAACAAAAGTGGTTGTCTCATGGAAAATCGCTTTTGTTCTGTCATCTGGATTTTTTTTCAATTGGAAAAGTAGATTCATTCCTTCAATCAAAAAGGCTTTACTAGAGCAAGTCAAGGAAATTCTTATGCAATATTCCAAAGTGGTCGACGGGGCAAAGACAACCAGTTGGTGGGGAGAGCCCTGTTTCAGTGGGCCCTGGCGGTCAAATCCATAACTTGATTAGCCTCGCAAGGCAATGGACAACTTTTCCTGGGCTTTCTTCTCGGCCCATGATGCACTCCACAATTGTAAGGTAGTCACTAAATATGACAAAGGACAGGTCCCTCTCCATGTGCGGAGCAGATGACACACAGTCCTTTGCTCTCGCGTGCTAGATCCTCTTCCTTTGCAAGAACAGAAGGCATTCTTTTACGGCTAGACTTCCATGTTTATTTGGTAATGGAGTAGAAACTTGCGGTTATTCAATTTATTTAATCGGAACGAGTTCAATAAATTATTGAAGGCATTGTCTTCAAATAATCTTAGTGCATTATGATCGTTAGATCATGTGGATCTCATGTAGGATATATTAAAATTAATTGAGGTCTTGGCCTATTAATTCATGATTTCATGTTTCATAATCTTGCTTTTTTTTGTACATGGGATGAGATCAGTCAGGGTATGCTTTAAGAATGTGATACAATTTTGTTGAAAATTTGAATCGTGGAATATCTTGCTTTAGGGACCAAACGAGGACAATCACATCTAGATGCAAAAAGTGTTATTCCCTTTGCCCAAGTGCATGCTTCTAAAAAATGTGAAAATCTTATACCTAGACATGCCCGAACGAATCAACTTACTTGGAGATCATATAGTGATTGAGGTACTAATTTAGGTAATTCGGTAAAATTAAGGTTCACAACTTCAAATAAAAGTAAGTAACTTAAGGCATTAATAATCCATCAAAATAATGTTAGTTGATTATTATTGTAGTCAGTAGTTTTTGAAGTATAATAGATGTTGATACTTTTTTAAAACCCGTTGATAAGAAACTGACACATATGACGAGTCAAGCAACTCACCGATTTTATTTTTTTTGGGTCCATTAATGGGATGTGACATGTTAAATTATGTATCCAATTATGAAACTGACTTGTTCAAAGGATTTTAATAATTCAAATTCCGTGTGCCCTTTAATCCAAATTAAATTTGGATTTCTTGTGCGGTGGCTTCTTTGGATAATTGAAGGTTTGTTGTTCCGTTGGAAATATATCTCAAGATCCGGCCACCACGATTGGTGTCTTCTTTCATCTAAATTTGACCGGTTGATCAAGAAGTGGATGCTTTTCTTCAATACAAAAGTCGGACAAGTAAGGGGACAGTACATACAACAAGTCTGATGAATGATGAGAAAAGCATCCCAGACATATCAGATTGTCAATCACCCAGCAAAAAACTTCTTTTTGTGGATTGACCCATCCAGTAATAACTGAATAACGATAAAGAAAAAGCAAGATCAAATAAGTACTTCATCAGAGATTGCAAAAGGTTGCGATCTCTTCCAAACATGTTTAGAATATGCTGTTTGGTAGTCCATGGCTGAGTTGTTAGTAGGAGGAGTTCTAGGACACTTTAAGATAGCCGTATCACAAGGCAAAAAGTAAACAGAATGCTAAACTAACAGCTTGAACTTGTGGAAAATACAAGATTAAATTTTACTAGTCTGGACATAATAAAGCCTCACACTATCCTAAAAAATATTTTACATGTTCTGAAAATATACCATTCATATCGCAACTTCTCATAAACCTAGATATGTGGCCATGGTAGCCATGACCTTGAAATTGACATTGTAGAGCAGCTTCATGCACCTGAATTATTTTGCGCAGTCAAACCTATTGGTCCAGCAGATGCTGAGAGCTACCAAGGACGGATTTGCCATCCATCCAGGAAGAGATGCTGAAAGAGCAGCCGGAGGAGGCTGGAAGGGCTGTGATAAAGGATATGGAAGGCACAAAAAAAAAAAAAATTAATAACTAACGTGAGTTGCCAACATCTAAATGGAAAAACTACCGAGGAAACACACTAACTTTTCTCCTCCAGACTCACAGCATGAGCAGTCAATGGTGGGAAGGGCCCTGGTTTGGGGACAGCACCCATTAAAGGATTAGTAACAGGGGATGGCGCACGAGCACCATTTAGTTGTCCACAAGTGTGGTCTACAAATAGTCTTTATGTCAGGGTTAGGCCTAGGATTCTTGCATAGTTGATGCTGCCAATTCAAACTACCAGAAGCCATGAAAAAGTCAGTATGACGATACTTCAGTCAAGAAAATACATAAGGCAATATGACAGCAAGGACCTTTGATTTATTAATCTGCGTAATCTTGAGTTCTTCAATGTGGGAAACTGAAGCTTATCACGAAACAGGGGGTTAGCCTCTATCAACTTTTTAAGTTCAGCCAACATTATACTCCGAGCTGACTTGGTATCACCATACTTTGATAGTTGCTCATTCTGTCTGCAAGCAGGATATAAGTTTACTGCCAACGTGATGATAGCAACAGACGAGGTCAACTAGAGAAAAACTGTCAGTTACAAATTAAAAGATTCTTCAACGCAAGACCTCGTACCTAAAGTTTTCCAGCATAAGTAAGTGCGTAATTTCCTTGAACAAATCCTCATTGAATGCAGCAAATACTTTCAAGTCCTTGACTAAAATTTCCACAGCTTTAGCACGATCCCTCCTGCAATCATCAATAATGCAAGACCAACAACCACGAAAATCAAAATGCTTGTCGCCCAGTAAGGTAACAGATACTCGAGCAATAAGAGGAAACGAATCCTAAACAAGTCGAGCCCATCAATTGTCCGAAAACTTTCGACCTTCTTGTCCGGAGCTTCGAGATACTTCTGCTTCCGAATCTTGAAGAAAATCTCCATGGAGTATCTGTTATCGTCTACTTTTGGGAACCCAGATAAATACTTTTCCACATCGTCCCACTCTCCGTTCGAGGCCAAATCCTTTAAGTACCTCATGTTGAAGTTGAACCTCGACTTGCGCTCCAATCTTTCGACAGCCCAAGGGGGAAAAACAACAAACATCAATTCAATAGATATCCTCACTATGCAATGCGACTTTTTTGCATAGTAGAGTGCATTTTTTTTTTTTTTCTAACTAACGGTGCTTTTAATAATTGGTGGGCGGGCTTTGATGGATCATTCCCTCCCAGAGAGAAAAATAGAAAATTGAAATCCTGATGTAATCTATGCATACAAAAGTTCTATTAGTCGTTTATATTATTGAGACAAATGATAAAATTAGTTCAGAGTCTTTTAAGAATTAAGAAATGTAAAAAAAAAAAAAGATGAAATTAATGTAGGACCTGAACTTTCACTGGCCTGCAAGGCAGAATAAATGAACCAAACTCCCATTATTTGAATGGAAAAATGGAAAATCGGTAGGTTTCCTCGCTATCTGAAAATATATAAATATAAGTTAGTAATTTATTTTGATTAAAGAAAGATGGACGGGAGCCTATATGTGCAAAGCCCATAATGACCTCCGAATCCTGGGGAGGAAGGCCGGTCACTCTCACCTATAATTGCAATTTGCATCACGGCAAGCAATTTGAGGCTTCTTTGACTTGCCTTCCGGTCAAAGATATACATTTCCGTTTTCTTTCAGATGGAATGGACTATTTTCTTCCCATTCCCACGCAAGATTAATTGTTTATTGGTTTCCGAAATAATATTACATCACTTTTAACCCTTGAAATCACATGCTGTCATTTTGAAAACAAAACAAATTATCAAAATTATTTACACTTGTAAACACTCTTGTAATCGAATGGAGAACTATTATTCACTTTTTCAATAATGTGGTTGTCTCATTAAAAATTGTTTTTATCATGTCTTTTGATTTTCTTTTTTCCTTTTTTTTTTTTGTCAGAAAAGCACATTCATTTGTTCAATTATAAAGACTTTACTAGAGAAAGACAAGTAAATTTCTATACACAAAATATTCCAAATGGGCTAAGAGGGTAAGGATGATCAGTTGGTAGAGAGATTTCTATTCCAATGAGCACTAGTGACTCAATCCATAACTTGATTAGCCTCGCGGGGGCTATAGACAACTTCCACCGTATCCAATTGAGCTGGCAAGGCTTGGCAGTCATGTCCCTAGTATCCCATGGAGGATACGCAGTACATAAGGTAAGGGTGATCAGAATACAGACGACAGCGAAAAGAGGCTCGTTCTCACGCTCCTACCGGCTAGTGTTCATGCGGTTAAACACACCATAGAAGCTCAAAGGGATAGCCGACTTCGGTCCCTGGAACCGTCCGAGAATAATCCGAACAGGACCAGTCATTCTGTGCGGAACCACAGTTTTACACATTCTCATCCTTAATAAGATGGAACTTAATTTTGAAAGGTCGTAATTTAATAAGCAAAACAGCGAGATTGACCGTGGGGAAGTTTATACTGTCATCCAAGGTCTTTAAGTGCTGTTGCACTGAAATCCCCTTCGAAGTAGGAGCGCGAGAGGAAGATGAAGTTATGCTTTTGCGGCGAAATAACAAGAAAGGGGAACCTGCTAACAAATGATCTTTACGCAAATTGAAAAGAATAAATAAAATAAATAAAAGTACTTTCAGCATAACAGATGAGGAACGAGAAAAGAGGCCACCTAAAAAAACTAAACCCTGTTCTTCTGGTCCTTTAGCTTGCTAACTAAAATCAGATACCTGCATCCATCTCAAATATACAAGTCCATTAATCTGAAATAAATGAATATGATGAAAAGAAACTATTGCCACAAGACTTGAGCAGAAGTCGCTTAGGATGCTAATTCTACCACTTTAAGACAAACTGTACTGAACTACGTCCAGAGGAAGTACCCCGAGGCTGTAAAATCTACCCTCTGCAGCATCCTCAAAACTTGAATCAAGTGCGGAGAAGGAAAGCCGATGGTCAGTTTAAATAGCCTAGAGTCAATACTTTAAACGGAAAAGCCTGTAATTCCATTGGCTTCCAAAGGGGGGACCATTCAAGAAGCAGGTATAGTCTGCGAATTCATCATACATGTCAGCTTGATTCTCATTATATCATGTGGGACTCACCTCTTTAGTGATGCACTACTAGGCGACAACTTTAATATGCTTAGATGACAAAACTTAATCAGCTCAAATATGCTGCTAATTGTTGGCATTGACTTAGATAATCTAACATCAAATTCTTCAATTTCTCTCAGTTTTGAAATTCCAGCAATACTCAAATGCTAGCCTCAACCCATTATGCAAATCAAATTCAATAAACATGCAAGAAGCTCAGCAGTGACCTATTCACATCGTCCATGTAGAAAATATATCCCTCCATTTCTTCAATGAATGGATTCAAGATCAGTAGGGTTTTATTATTGCAAATCCAACACACCTTCAACACATATTCACTTCTCCAATATCATAAATGTTTTTTTTTCCTAAAACAAGTACATTCAGTTAACAGGAAGTAGCACTATCATCACCAAAATGCCAATTTCAAGATATCTCTCGCAATTGTCACGTGTCTTTATCAGAATTCTGTTGATTGAAGCAATAAATCAAATGGTTCAGCAGACATAGATGAACAATAAGTGCTAAACTCCAACATATGCAGCAACAGGACACACCAATTCATATAACTTGTAAATTTCGGATACTCATTGCTCCATGAGCATTCCATTGATTCTTATGCAAGTTCAAAAAGAACAATAAACTCTTCCCACCATTGGAGACAAAGCGACAACATCGATGCTTCCAAGAAAAGAAGTAGATCCTCATTTACTAATTCTGAGCAAGCTATTAACTAGTTCATTCATTGATTGCCATACGCAAAAGCTTATCAACTAAAGACAGAGAATAAGTACAACTTGCTCACTTCATATTGATTGTCGACCATGATTTCCCTCAACAGCACGCAGTGAAGTAGAATATATCATGCACAGAGAATGAAGCAGGAAGTAGATGACGCAATTAGAATGTGATTTTAGTGGGTGCTCTTAGATTGATTACCTGCTTCTGGACAATGAAATTGACGAAGGTGTAGCAATCAATAACCGAAGGACAAGACAGAAATTGTGAGGCAGGTAACGCACACTGTTTTTGCAACAAAGTATCGAGACATTGTGCAGTTGAGGACATTGCGGGGTGACTCAGCGGCAAGGAGGCGGCTAGCAACCAGCCATAACATTGCTCCAGTTAGTAAGCGTAACATGTGTCGGCCAAAGTTCATGATCTGAATTGGCATGATCACGATTCACGCTCAGCGATGTCGTCTTGATTCTGTTCGACAGGGCGTACTATGATCATTGCCAAAGATCATGCGTGTGCCAGCGACTCCAAGCCTTCTCGTATCACCAACCAGTCGACCACCACCAATCACCAAAGGATCACAGGAACCACCGAGAAAACAAACGGAGAGTCAGTTTCATTATTGGCAACTATAGCGTATACTCATAATCACGTCTAAAGATTGCAAAATCAAACAATATTAACTGAACATCACTAATGTGCTTTCAAATCGGACGATTACTGGAATCAATTCACAACAAGATCTCAGACTCATTTCATCAAACAGATTATGGCGAATTGGTTGTGGAACAGTTCAAAGCCATTTCGAACTCAAATTTATAACTAGACTCGACCTAAATCAGTACATCATGTTCGAAGTCAAAAAAAAAAAAAAAAAAACAATCAAACTATGATATTAATCATAATAAGAGAATCGGACCCTCGGCCTCTTACTTGTGACAACAGAACGTGCTCCTCCCGAGGCTGATGGTCTACGGCGGCGACCGGCGAAGGAGTTGGAACTTGTAATGATTGGGCGATGGTAGGCAAGTGGCTAAATCGGAACTTGAGATATTATGGTGACCGGAGATGATGGAAGATGGAGCCATTTTCCCCTGCTTCCTCCCTTCTGGGCGCATGAGTTTTCCCTTAGTGAACGTTAAAAACCTTGAGAAAAACAGAGAGGGACCTTTCCTTCTCCTGCCGCCCCTTTTCTCAAGAAGGGAAAGAATAGATTGTTTTTTTCTCTTCACTAGAGTTTTGTGCTTCCGCGCCAGTTACCAGTTACCACGAAAATTGATTAAACCATTGGGCGCCATATGTCCTATTGTGGATAGCGAGGATTTTAACTAATGAGAGCGTGCCATGTGGGATGGGAATTTCGGCCAAAGACAGAGACACAATTTAGGGGTGGGCCCGCCTGAGTTCTATCATTCCTAGTGGCATTGGTGCTTAATTCATTTAAGTTAGGCTGCTCAAGAGGGGTTGGAAAAACATTTGAAAATGTGAGAAAAAAGTGAGGATGGTAATGTAGAGAGGGAGAGTTTACATAGCATGGATTTTTAAACCACGTCATAATTTGAGGTAAAAAGGTGAAAGTTGGAAGAGGGTATAGGAAATACAGCACTTGATGTGTGAACAGTAACTTGCACATCATTAAAGGCAAAAAGAAAAGTCATTCACGTTGAGTGAAAACTTATCAAATAGCTAATATGCCTGCCTTTTGCCATACTTTAGAGGGGAAAATCCCAGTTCAAGTTAATATTGGTTAGAGGACATGGCAAGAAGATGATGTTGTCATTGGTAATTCTTTTTTTGGAAAAAAAAAAAAAAGTGATGAGACGGGACAACCTCTAATATGGAAAAGAAAGAGACAAGATAAGGGGAAAAGGATAAAGGATAGAGTGCACCAAGCGTGGAAAAAGTTCCATGGGTCAACTCTCTCTTATTTGGTTCCTCCATTAATGTTTGTTTCATCAGTAATTTTCTTCCCCTTTAACCTTTCACTGGTGATTGTTCGACTCTAAAGTACTTTTTTATACACTAGTAAAATTTGCATGTTATTCTATGGTGTTTCGAGACTAAAATTTAATTGATACTAACATTGAAATTTTATTAATTTCATTGATAGTTCAATTGGTTGTTCATAATGTGTTTTGTTGAAATTTCCAACTTCCATAAAATAGAAAATAAAAAGAAAAGAATAATTTGGCGAGAATAATGCTTATTTGAGGTTCACATGTCAAGCAATGTATACCTCAATATCCATACATCATTTGCTTTGTAGAGAATAATTATACAGCATTTTGAAGTAAACTTCTTGTTCATTTTCATTCAAGTTATGGGGGCTAATCTCCCTATATAAGCATCATTGCGACTTATAAGTTTAGTCAATTAAAAGCCATTTGAAGACTTAGTCCTCCCTTCTTTGACATGAATGAAGCATGCATATGCTTTCTTTGCATATGCAGGATAACACTTAAAGTTGAAGGATGACTTAACTGAAAAACAAAAGTTGAAAGATGAAAAGATACTTGACGTGGAAGAACAGATATATAATGTTACCCGTGACTTTGGAGCTCCCTAGCCAAGAAGAGTAACAAGCCCAGTCAAAGATGGAAATAAGTATGTGTACATATGCACCGGTAAATGAGAATTATGTGGCAAGTTAAACACACATTTAAATTGACTCTTTTCGAACAAAATAACAAGTTTATATGGCAACATGAGATGAAAATGAAATTTTGATTCACTTGGTTTATTTATATTAGTATCATTTTTCATTTACATGATTAAGCACCACCAATCGATTTGCATTTTGTTGAATTTTAACTTATTATACCTCTTAGAAATACTTCTTTTAGCAAATTGCCTCCCAATGGCATTGGCCTCCTTCCATAAATTTTTGCTTGAAGATTTCAATCAACGGTTTAGGCAATAGCATTTCTTATATAACTTATTCATATTACGACTACTGTAAATATATGAATGATTTTGGAAAGAGTAGAAATACTTTATGTTAGTTGTACAAGCATTTTCTTTATAAGACTATTTGGTACACCTTTCATGCAGCAATTTCATGAAAAATGGGTGGCGTTTGATAAACATTTCACAATTATAGCACATTCAAGATTACAATACACCCTCATTTTTGGCTGGAAATTTAAGCAGAATTGACAATTTAGGCAGTTTTTGTTATGACTGAATAAAACCAAAATGAAAAACGCAAAAAAAAAAAAAAAAAAACAAAAACATAAAATAAAAGGACCTCGATTCATCAAGTAAGTGGAGAGGATATTCAGTAAATGCGCTGGGCTCGATCCATTTCGACCAAGCCAAGCCCGTGGGCCATGCACATTTGTTAAGCCCAACTTGCATAACTCAGACCCATAAAAGCCCAGAAACAATACCATGTCGAGCCCTCAGCTTGTTCAATATCCCTGTACCGAGCCTCCATTATTTCATTTTTTCACTAGAGCCCATTAGATTGGCTTGAAAAAACTCAACAAACCCAGCCCTAATTTGTCTCCTTCTTGACCCTGCGACTTGACGGAACAAGGCGGGGAGCGCGTGAGGATGAGACCAAGAGAGAGGGAGCGAAGCAGCAGCCGTGAGGATATCTAGAATCCTGAGTCAGATGGGTTTTCTGAAAAAAAAAAAAAAAAAAAAAAAAGGCAGATAGGGGAGAGAGCATGAACTGTGTCCCGAGGAAGTACTCCGAGGCGGTAAAATCTACCCTCTTCAGCATCCTCTCAAAACTTGAATCAAGTGCAGCGGAAGAAACCGACTCAACAATACTCAAAAAATTTCATTGGAAGAGACATGGCCTACACTACCTTTGCGGTCAATCTAACCAGTTGTAAAGGTCGTTTCCCAGGGAGGAAAAGTTGACTCTCCTTTAGATTCCAATGCTCCGCTGCCATCAGTAAGCAGTGCAACCGGTTAGGTTTGAAGGGTTGTGATGCAATGACTCTTGATTCTCAAGCAAATGTTCAAATTGAAACTTCACGAAGGAGAAGCTTTGAAATTCTAGCAGTAAACTCTCCATGAGCATTCCATTGATTCTTATTCAAGTTCAAAACAAACAATGAACTCTTTCCACTATCGGAGACAAAGCAACGACATCAACATTTCCAAGAAAGAAATAAATTCTCAATTTATTAAATTTGAGCAGGCTATTAACTGGTTTAATTCGTTGATTGTCATACGCAGAAACTATCAACTAAAGACAGGGAATAAGTATAACTTGCTCACTTCATATTGATCGTCGACCATCGATTTCCCTTGACAACACGCGTGAAGTAGAATATGTCATGCACCAAGAATGGAGTAGGATGTATATGACATAAATATAATGTGATTTTAGTGGGTGCTCTTAGATTGATTACCTGCTTCCGGACAATGAAATTGATGACGGTGTAGCAATCAATAACCGAAGGACAAGACAAGAATTGTGAGGCAGGTAACGCACATTGTTTTTGCAACAAAGTATAGAGACATTGTGCAATTGAGGACATTGCAGGGCGACTCAACAGCAAGGACGCAGCTGGCAACCAGCCATAACATTGCTTCAGTTAGTGACCATAACATGTGTTGGCCGAATTTCATGATCTGAATTGGCGTGATTGCGATTCACGCTCAGCGACCTTGTCTCGATTCTGTTCGACAAGGCATACTATGCTCATGACCAAAGGTCAATACATGTGCCAGCGCCTCTTAAGCCTTCTCCTCTCGCCTGCGACCACCATTAATCACCAAGGGATCTCAAGAAGCACAGAGAAAACCAAGGAAGAGTCGGTTTCATTCTTGGCAACCATGGAATAATACTCGTAATCATGTCTGAAGATTGAAAAATCGAACAATATCATGTGAACATCACTAATGTGCTTTCAAATCGGACGATTACTGGAATCAATTCAGAACGAGGTCTCAGACACATTTCATCGAACAGAGTATGGTCAATCGGTTGAGGAACAGATCATAGCCATTTCGAACTGAAATTTACGACTAGACTCAAGCTAAATCAGTACATGATGTTTAAAATCAAAGAAAGAGATTCAAATATGATCAATTTCATCATAATCAGAGAATCAGACTCTCGGCCTCTTACTTGTGAGAAAAGAGCAGGAGATGCAACCTGGTTAACGAAGCGGATTGAGACCACCATTGGCCGCACGAATCACTGAAAGGAGCTCTAGAACGTGTCGATGATGGAAACCTGAACAGGTGGAGAAGCTCCGAGCGAACTGGAACATTTCGAAGCTCTCGGCCGCGGAAGGGAAACGAAGGAGATGGAGTCGCGGCATTGAAGAGGCTGTTGACGCGGGCGACCGCCACTGGGATCAATTCAGAACGCTTGAAATCGCCAACTGAATCGAACGGAATCACTTTTTAGAGATGAATTTTCCTTGCTCGTTGTTCTTTTTTTTTTTGGAATGGCGCTCTCGATGAAATGAGGAAATGCGTTCCTCGTGAGACTGATGGTTGACCGCGCGACCAGCGAAGGAGTTGGGAACTTGTAATAATCGGGCCATGGTAGCTAGTGGCTATATCGGAACTTGAGATACCGCGACGAAAAGGTTATGTAATGGTGACGGGAAATGATCGAAGATGGGAGCCATTTTCCCCTGCTTCCTACCCCTCTTCTGCGTGCGTGAGTTCTCCCTTAGCGAATGGTATTGCTTCTTCCTCCTGCTTCTTCTTCTTCTTCTTCTTCTTCTTCCTAACCTAAAAAGAGTCAAAAAGAAAGGAAACAAGGTGAAGAAAGGCAATATATTATGACTATCTAAAAATATGGGAATGATTTTGGAAAGAGTAAAAATAATTAATGTTAGATGTATGAAGAGTTTTTTTCTTTTTTCTTTTTGAGAGACTGTTTGGTAAGCTTTCATGCGGTAACTTGGACTGTAAAAAATGGGTGATGCAGGTTTTGTAAGGTGTTCGGCAAATGTTTCGCAATTGTAGCCCCTTCAAGATTACAACAGCTTTTAATGAAATTGCTTCAGTAGACATGGTTCGGTAACAATTTTTGAGATGTAAGGTGTTTGAAGCTTCGTTGTCGGTGCATACTCTCATGGGGCAATAGTTTTCAGATCTTCTTCGTGCAAGCTTGACCCAGTAACCGAAATCGAGAACTCCTCCTTGACAAGGTGATTTCATCCCCCTTTCCTGCCCTGTTTTGGAAAGATGCATGACTCAATCACGTTCATGTGAACTCATGTGAAAATCACTTGATGATCTAGGCTATAATTTGATTATTCATGATGACTTTTTGGTTCTAACATTGATTTTAGACGAAAACACAGTTTCAATTTCATGACCAGATTCAATCCCTTCAATGTCTATAGATTATTTGATGAAATGTCTCCAAGACACATCGGTGATATAATTCATGATCCATTTCTATTTGAAGAAATTTTAGCATATATTACTTGCTACCGGTCAATCCGTTAGCATTTAGATTCAATTCTTATAATACAAATGGACAATGAAATATAATGCTCATGTTGTGGATTTAACGTATTTTAACTAAGAATGAGCTGGCAGATTATCTCTTTGCTTTGAAGAGGATGCCGGGCTAAAAGGACAAAGAAGAATAATAATAAAGAAAAATGACGAAAGATGTAAGAAAAGAGGAAAAATGCGGAACAGACAATAATAAGACGGGGTTAGCGTGGGATTAGGGTTGGATCTTCTATAACGGAAATTGGGCTTAAATATGGACTTGGTGTAGTTAGGAGAGACAGTGGGCTAGAGGTTATTACCATGGGTAATGGGCTTAAGATGGGTGTAATCTGACTTGGGCTTAGTAGAGTTAGAATTGTTGGGGGCTAGATATAAAAGCCCGAATTGTGCCCATTAGCCCAGATTCGTGAGACCAGCGTGCGGCTCACATCCGGACTAGGCCCAAGAGGGCCCAAGTCCCTATTTTCAGATAATAATAAAAATTGAAGTTTTTAAAATAAAAATTCCAATGTCGCATGAGGTAAGAATTTGAGAGAATTTTCTCCTTTGACATAATCTCAACGCCTATTCTTTCTTGCCTAGTTGAGAGAGTCATGACAATTGTAAAACATGTGCTACCAAATGAAGAAATTACGATATGTCGCAATACAATACAACTACAATTTAGTTACAACTATGCAAAATAGGCTTCAATTCCCTTTAGAACTCCCACGTCAAGAAGCTCTTCTCAAAATGGGGGAAACCCAATATCTTTCCGATTTATAAGTGAAATTGATTCCAAATTATGTGGAAATGTCTGGAGAAAATGTGTGAGCTAGTTTCACTTTACTATTGGTTATGCAAATTTAGTGTTTAGAAGAATGTGCCTTCGAGGTGCGACATCCAAAATTGCCAGGGTTAAACCTGCTATATAAGAATCAAATCAGATGCTCTCATATTTTTGCTATGACAACACAGGGTGATGTGATGAGAAATCACTCTTTTGAGGCCGATAGCATAATACCATAAGGAAAGGATGATTGGGAGATTGATGAGATCAAAAAAGGCTTGTTCTCATATTCCCATTTGCTCGTGTTCATTTGCAAAGAAATTGGTCAATTTGATTATGAACTTTTTTGACAATTTGTCAATATAATCCATCTAGCTAAATTTTGATCGAAAATCGCTAATATGAACACCAACCTTTCTACGTACTAAGGCATGTGAACAAATTTTTCTTTCCTTTTTTCTTTTCTCTTTTTCTTTTGTTGGAAATTGTGATTTATCTTCCAAATTCTCTAGAATTCTCATGAAACAACCAACATAATCTTGAAGAAAGTTTTAGGTGGTGAATAGTTCAAGGAAACCTTGAAAATAAGTCAAGAATGGCTTCTGAAGAAGGGAAGATCGTGGACTGCAAGAAGAAGCAAAGTTGAAAATGAAACTTGAAGTCAACTAGTGTGAGCAAGGAATGTGCAAGCAAGCGTGCAGCTTGCAAACTAGAACAATCCACTATAAATAGGCTTGTAATTCAACCACGTGCGTGGGGGTTTAGCCATCCACCAAAACGTGTGGGGGAGATGAGCCTAAAACTCCATATCATGACGCTCCTCCGCCATATCTACTTCAAACTATTTTGTGATACGAAATAATCATCCATGTCTTATAAATCTTTCCCATGTCCCTCAATGTATCATACCTAGTTCATTACTCTACATCAAATAGACCATGCACACATCACAACACAAACTATTATTGACATCAAAACCATGATTCTGCTCAATTAAAATTTCAACACTTTCTTTTCTTTTCTTTCTTTTTTATTGTGGCCATGCCTAGATCACAGGTGGTGGCCATGGTCGTCGCGAGCGAAGCCGCGTTGCCCAGATTTGGGCAAGGCTAGCCTCGTCAGCTATGGGTGGAGGCGGTTGATTTGAGCCGGTTGTGCCAGAGGTCGTGCTAGGCCCAACACAATCTTCAACAGGAGGAGAAGCACCCCACTCTCCTTCGCATTCCAACGGCTCAAGCACATAGACGCTGCCATCAGTAAGCCCTAGTGCAAACTGATTAGGTTCGAAGGGATGTGCTGCGATAACTAGCGGGTACACCCTCAAGCTGCCAAACGCATTGGTGAGGAATGAATAACTCACGGGACTATTGGAACTTTGCAAATGAGACTTGCCATTTTCATAAAGGAATGAGGTTAACTGAACAGCAATAACCAACTTACCCGGGGTTTGAAAGGATATAAGCGGCGGGATTTATTTGACATCTCAATTTGATTGTAGAAGCAGTAAGAATACTGATGCTTCCGTCTTGAAAGCTCACATAAATTGATTGGCCATCGCATGAATATGAAGCATCTGTGATTGGACTGCTAGCTTCTCGAGAAACCCACTAGTTGCGATGAACAACGAATCAAAAAAAGTACATTTAGCATGAAGCAACTCACACTGCCTAATATATTGCTAATTTCTGTGCAATCAGGATGAGATAAAAGATTGGTTTGTGCTCAACAAAAAAAATCTTCAATACCTGCTGGATGCATTCTAAGTTAGGAGCTTCATATGTGGCAATCTGTGTTTCATGAACCACCAGCAGATGTATTTGATCCACGTGAAATTGAACACGGGTATCAGCAAGAGGAGTTGTGCCTCGCCCAGTCGGCATATGTAGAAACCTACTAGCTTGCTTCTCCCATCCATCGGTGCTCCAAACACACAACTACAGTGATGATAGACATTCATCAAATAGGACATCGACATTGATGCGCAAATGAAAGAATACAATTCTACATTGCGTTTTTATATTAGAATCACACCTATCATTGTTGTAAGCAACAACAGGACATCTTCATTTTTCGTACTTAATGGGATGGGATTAATTTGTCAATACAAAAGATGAAGTTTCCGGGAAGGATTTATTCTACTAGTAAAGGATGCCTTCATGACCTGAGGTATGCTGAGGACATAAGCATCAATATATTCAGAGGGAACATCATCCCTTTTTTTGGAGCACTTTCAACTACATTACTCTCTGCCCAAAACTTATGTGTTTACTCAGAAAGTAAGATGCAGCACTGGTTTGGTACCTGAGTGTCAGCGCTAGAAGACATAAGAACATCTAATTCATTAGAGAAGGCAAGGCCTGTAATTCTTTTCTGATGTCCTCTTAGTGTTGTCTCGACCTGAGGAAGTGAAATAGTCAATATCCATAACTTTGTTGCGGATAATAAGGTTAACTTTCAATGACTATGAAAACAGGTCTCACCTTACCAACTCGAACATTGTAAATTTGAATAGAGGAGTCCTCCCTTCCTATTGCAATAATGTTATTATCTCGAGGAAGGAACGCCAGAAATGTTGCTGCTGGTGGTGGGGGCAAAAATGCTGTCATCAGCTGGATATCAAAAGGCAAGATAGTATTAAAAAATTTGTAAGTAAAAATGGGACGTATGTGCCAAGAGGCACTTGCCTCTATGGCATCTTCCTTCTTGGGAAAGGGAGGGAGCAAATTCGACCATTAGATCCCTGAATGGGTGAGAAAAGCTATTGCTCTTCTTTTCTTTAATCAGTAAGTGCAAACAGATTCCATTGCAGACACAGAAAAACCCTTGTCTCGCTTTGCAAGTGAAAAAGGACATATGCTGCACTTTGGACTCTTACCACATAATCCACATGCAGAGCAATAGCTTTTATGGACCTCGCAACAACAGAGTTCAAAACTTTCTACACGTGATAGAATCAATTAATTTTACGTCCCATAAAAATTAAAAAAAGGAAATAGTGCATGGATCTTCAACAGAAAGGGGTAATTCATCATCTCGTGCCTTGTGGATAGTGCTACAAAAAACCAACAAGAGGATGTCAACATGGATTTGGGAAAATATTCACCTCAAATTTCCACATATTGAACAAAGAGATCATCCCCCCTGATGCTGATATTAGATAAGCATCGTTCTTTGACAGTGCAAAGCACGGAACTGCATCTTCAGGATTTGTATCACTTATGCCATTGGTCATCAAATTCCCACCAAGAGGTTGCCATAACTGTGGGAATACACTAGTTGTAGCCTGCGAAAGAAGAATTAATGTAGTTAACAATGTGCCAAAGCATAAGATAGCTTGCCAATTTCAAGGAAAAAAGAAAGAAAGAAAGATTCCTTACCCTGCCTGTTAAGTTCTGGTCACTTCTTAGCCATTTCCAGAGCTGGTGTACAGCATTCGATGATAAAGCCAGAATGCCAAAACCTGAGTTTGTATAGGTTAACCTGGAGACCTGCTTCATTTAACAGCTTCAGTGATGACAGTTAAATGTAATACTCAAAGTGAAAAAGAAAGAGCCCAAAGAAGTAGGCACTGAATGATGGATGCAGAAGTTGATGCAAAGAGAGTCGGTGACGCACAAATTTGCCTTGATGTTTATCCAAGAGTGTCTGAGTGCATAAGCATATATACATACCGTATGTTTACATATAAACAGAGCATAACTACAGAAACCCGTTGAAACAGTCACCAAAACCCCGTGGAAACAGTCACCAGATAAATTCTGACAAAAAGTAGAACCTTGACTTAAACCGTCCAGCTTCATAACTATAGAACTACGAGAACTCTGTGCAGTCTACGTGCGAAGATACAAGGCCTTCACCCATGCTACTCTTTTCTGGGAATACCTACCCTTTTGCCTCTACTGTTTGTATATTTAGACTTTATTTATTGGCAGAAAATATTTTCCAGCATTTAGTTCGTTCAAGAAACTGAGTCAAAGGAAAAATGTTTTTTTAGTCAATGAAAAATCTCTACTTAAATTTAGGAAAATGATTTTCCCGTTAAAAAATCGAAAATCATTTTCCAAAATATGACTAGGTATCGGCACTTCGACTTGAAACTCTACACTTGGGCACGGAAACCCCAACGTAATCTAAGATTGGATCTCCGTCATCCAGAACCGGGTCCATCGAGGTCAGGCTCAAGACCTTGATGCTAGTGCCTGGGTCCCTGGTGCTTGTGTCTGGGTCTAGCGAGGCCTAGCTTGAGGCCCCGATGCCTGTGCCCAATGCCCCGGCACCCGGGCCTAGGTCCACAAAGGCCATGCCCAAGTTCGATGCTTGAGCTTGAGTCTTCCGTACTCGAGCTTGGGTTGACAAAGGCCATGCTTGAATCCTTGGCACTCTGGCTCAAGTCCATGTGCTCAAGCCAGGGTCTATCTAGACCAAAGCTCATGACCCCGGTGCTTGTGCTAGAGTCAATCAAGGCCAAGCCCAAACCCTAGTGCTCATGCTCGAGTCCATCGAGGTTGAGCTCGATACCCGGCGCTCCCACCCTAGTCCATCAAGGCTAGGCTTGGGACCTAGGTGCTCATGCTCTAGTCCCTAGCGCCCGAGTCAGGGTCCAAGGGTGGACTTGGGACCCTGGTGCCTATAAACAGTTCCCAGACTGCCCATCCACATTACTAGCACCCTGTATGTCTATTTAGGAAAATTAAATCAGATTTTCCATATCAAACGGTGGAAATTTGTTTTTAATCTCTCTTCAAGTTTTAGGCAAATACTAGAAAATGTTGTCATTTCCTTGGGAAATGACTCCCTGGAAAATGCTTACTAGAAATGTCACATTTTTTGTAAGACAGATGGAGTCTTAGATTCAGCAGGTAAATTTTCACCCAAAGTTTCCAGAAATTGGCAAGCTAAAAATAGTTGAATTCACGAACTTAGCATTCCCAACAATCATTAAAGCGGTGTCCAATGATATACTTCGCCTGCCATGTACAAAGCAAAACTCATCTCGTGAAGAATCTGTGCCTTTTACCACATGTAACTGCATAAGTGTCCACATAATAATCCATCTCATTGGACACCAAGCAAAGGCTCAAAAAGTCTCGTTACGCAAATATACCACCACACTCTTAAGTCAGGCAGCATTCATCTCCCTATTCAACCTCATCATAAAATTCATAACGTCCACAGCCAACAAAACTCCAGTACAATTGCCACTCCATATTCACAGATTTATTAATGTTGATCTATTAATTTCCTATTGTATGGTTGAAACAAGCATAACTATAACAGGCCAAATGAAGAGATGACAAAGTTCTTCCAAGTGTTGAGATTTAAAAGATTTTCATTGGACCACTTGGGGATGAAACTAATAAAGCAAGTGAAATTCAATGCGACCTATTCAAATTGGTGCCTAGTAGTAGAAATATGACAGAGAAATACGGAAAAAAAATGCTGCATAAGAACATCCTAAGTTAGCAATCATTTGTACATTATTGGCTGGTACGATATCAGGCAGCCTTATGGTCCGGCATTGCAATGGTTCATTGACTTTTGTCGGTTTCCAAATCTGTGATTTGTCTCCTGACTCATAAGCAATTCTGGGCTTCGCATCAGCCATGCTCTCACTAATCTGTAGAGCTCAAAAGAGGATGTCATTGGAAGATATCCAACCAACGTGCACATACAAATGCAATTACTACATCATTCAAGTAACATAGGAAGCAAAAAATAAAGCTCCTTAAAAAAAATTGACTTTCTAAGGCAGTATTGATCTCACTTACCATACCAACCATTGCTGCCACTGTAGCACCCCTACCATCCGGTCTTGCCCCAACAGTAGTAGCATTACCAGAATGGATTGTTGCAATTGGCGCTGGCTGCATAAGATTCAAGACATTAGCAACCTCATCTCTGCAAAGTTAAGTGTACCCTCAGGCAGTAATAACTACCCTCTGTGGCATCCTTCGAAACTTGAATCAAGCGTGGCGAAGGAAAGCCAGCTCAGCATTTAATGCTTAAAGTTTCACAGGGAGGGACATGACTTACACTACCTTTGGGGTTGATATGAACCGGTTGCACCCGAGAGGAGGAAAAGTACCCCACTTTCCTTCACATTCCAATGGCTCAAGAATATAGATGCTGCCATCAGTAAGCCCTACTGCAAACTGGTTAGGTTGAGATGGATGTGCTGCGATGACCAGCGCATAGACTCTCAATCTGCCAAATGCATCAGTGAAGAATGAATAACTTACGAGACTATTGGAACTTTGCGAATGAGACTTGCCATTTTCATAGAGGAATGAGGTTAGCTGCACTGCAATAACCAACTTACCTGGTGGTTGGAGGGATATAAGCAGTAGGATTTATACGACATCTCAATCTGAGTGTAGAAGCAGTAAAAACACCGATGCTTCCATCTTCAAAGCTCACATAAATTGATTGGCCATTGCATGAATATGTAGCATCTGCGATTGGACTGCTAGCTTCTCGAGTAACCCACTAGTTGCAATGAACAACGAATCAAAAAAAGTACATTTCACCCGAAGCAACTCATACTGTTTGATATTTCGCTAATTTTTATGCAATCAGGATGAGATAAGAGATTGGTTTGTGCACAACAAAAAAAAAAATCTTCAATACCTTCTCGAGGCATGCTAGTTTAGTAACTTCATATGTGGCGATCTGCGTTTCATGAACCACCAGCAGATGTATCTTATCCACATTAAATTGAATACGTGTATCAGCAGGAGAAGCTGCACCAAGCCTAGTCGGCATCTGCAGAAACCTACTGGCCTGGTTCTCCCATATATCAGTGTTCCAAACACGCAACTGCAGTGACAATTTACATTCATCAAAGGGGACATGTACTTTGATGCACAAATGAAAGAACAAAATTCTATATCCAGAGTGAACATCAACCCTTTTTTTCAGAGCACTATAAACTACATTGCTCTCTCTGCCCAAAACTTAGGCATCTTTACATGGAAAGTAAGGTGCAGCAGTGGCCTGGTACCTGAGAGTCAGCGCCAGAAGACACGAGAACCTGTAAGACCATAGAGAAGGCAAGGCCCGTAATTCTTTCCTGATGTCCTTTTAGTATTTTCATGGCCTGAAAAAGTAAAATGGTCAATATCCTTAAATTTGTTGCATATCATAAAAAAGTTCACTATTAACAGCAACAAAAACAGGTCTCACCACATCATTCCCAATTCTATAAATATAAATAGAGGAGTCCTCCATTCCTATCACCATAATGTTACAGTCTTGAGGATGGAACGCCAGAAATGTTGCTGCTGCTGGTGGAGGCATGAATGTTGTTATCACCTGGATATCAGCAGGCAGGATGGTATTAACAACTTGGCAAGTAACAGTGGTACATAAGTGCCAAGAGGCACTTGCCTCATTGGCATCTCCCTTCTTGGGAAGGGGAGAGACCAAGTTCGACTGTTATCTCTGCATGGTTGAAATAAGCTATCGCTTTCTTTAAATTAATCAGTAAGAGCAAAAAGATTCCATTAAAGACAGAGAAAAGCCCTCGTCTTACTTAGCAAGTAAAAACACAGTGGTCTGGTACCTGAGAATCAGCGCTAGAAGACAAGAGAACATTTAAGAAAGTTGAGAAGGCAAAGCCTTTAATTATTCGCCGATGTCCTTGTAGTTTTGTCTGGACCTAAGAAAGTGAAACAGTTGATATTCATAACTTCGTTATGGATAATAATAAGGTTAACTTTCAAAGACAATGAAAACATGTCTCACCTCATCATCTTGACCACTGTAAATTTGAATAGAGGAGTCCTCCATTCTTATTGCGATAATGTCATTGTCTTGGGGATGGAAATCCAGATTCATTGATGCTGGTTCTTTAGGCGTAAATGTCCACATCATCTGGATATCAGCAGGCAGGATAGTATTAACAACTTTCTAATGACAGTGGAACGAATGTGCCAAGAGGCACTTGCCTCAACGGGATCTCCCTTATTGGGAAAGGGAGAGAGCAAGTTTGATAATGAGATCTCGGGATGGTTTAAAAAAGCTCTTGCCTTGTTTTCTTTAATCAGTAAGAGTAAAAAGATTCCATTGAAGACAGAGAAAAGTTCGTCCTAGTTAGCAAGTTAAAAAGGACATACGCTGAACTTCTGAGTCTACTAAATAATCCACATGAAAATCAGAGCAATTGCTTTCATGGGCCTCCCAACAATAGAGTTCGATACTTCCTATACATGATAGGATCGATTTATTTAATCTCCCATAAATAAATAAAAAATGTGAGCAAATTGTGCATGGATATTCAGCACGATGGGGTAGTTCATCATCTCGTGCCTTGTGGATAGTGCTACAAAAAACTGACAAGAGGATGTAACCATGCCTTCAGGAAAATATTCACCTCAAAAGTTTTCATATTGAACGTAGTGATCTTCCCCCCTGATGCTGATATTAGATAATCATCGTTATTTGACAGTGCAAAGCACGGAACTGCATCTTCACGATTTGTATCACTTACGTCATTGGTCATCAAATTCCCATCAGGAGGTTGCCATAACCGTGGTACTACACTAGTTGTAGCCTGCGAAAGAAGAATTAATGTAGTTGAAAATGTGCTAAAGCATAAAATAGCTTGCCAATTTCAAGGAAAAAAAGATTCCTTACCTTGCCCGTGAAGTTCGGATCACTTTTTTGCCATTTCCAGAGCTTGTGTTCAGCATTCGATGACAAAGCCAGAATGGCAAGACCTGACTTTGTATAAATTAATCTCGAAACCTGCTTCATTTATCAGCTTCAGTGGTGACAGTTAAATGTAATACCCAAAGTTAAAAGAAAATTAAAAACAAAGAGCCCAAAGAACTGGGCACTGAATGATAGATGCAGAAATTAATACAAAGATAGACTCGGTGAAGCCCAACCATACCTGCATATTTATCCAAAAGTAGCCATGTGCATAAGCGTAGATACGTACGGTATGTTTACGTATGAACAGAACATATGATACACATTACATCAACACCCAGTTGAAATTCTGGCAAAAAGTAGAACCTCGACTTAAATGGTCTAGGTGTGTCGCTATAGAACTAAGAGAACTCTGAGTGGTCCACGTGCAAAAAGACAGTGCCTTCACCCATGGTACTCTTTTCGGGAATAGTTACCCTTTTGCCTCTAGTATTTGTGTATTTAGATTCAGCAGTTAAATTGCCACTCTAAGTTTCTGGAAATTGGTAAGCTTAAAATAGCTGAATTCACAAGCTTAGCACTCACGACAAGCATCAAAATGGTGCACAATGATATATTTTGCCTGCCATGTACAAGGTAAAATTCATCTCGTGAAGAATCTGTGCCTTTTACCATATGTAACTGCATGAGAGTCCACAGAACAATCCATCTCATTGGATTCCAAGCAAAGGCCAACAAAGTCTCGTCATGTGAATATACCACTACATTCTGAATCTGGCAGCATCCATCTCACTATACATCAGTATCATAAATTTCATGATGTCCACAGCCAACAAAACTCAAGCACAATTGCCACTCCATAATCACGGATTAATTAATGTTGATCTTATTCTTTCCTATTTGTATTGTTGAAACGATGGGTTAGCAGTAAAGGCCAAATGAAGAGATGACAAATTCCCCCCAATGTCGAGATTTGAGAGATTATTCATTGGACCACATGCAAATGAAACTTGTAAAGCAAGTGCATTAAATGCGACTTATTCAAATTTGTGCTTATCTAGTAGAAACCTGAAAGATAAATATGGAAAGAAATGGTGCATAAGAACAATCCTAATTTGGCAATCATTTGTACCCTAATAGCTGTTAAGTTATCAGGTAGCCTTATGGACCGGCATTGTGATGGTTCATTGATTTCTGTCAGTTTCCAAATCCGTGATTTGTTGCCTGTCTCGTCAGCAATTCTGGGATTCACATCAGCCATGCTCTCCCTGTTCTGTAGTGCTCAAGAGAGAGGATATCATTAAAAGATGTCCAATGAACATGCACATACAAAGTCAATTACTGCATCATTCAAGTAAAACAGTAAGCAACAAAGAAAGCTCCTTAAAAACATCTAACTACATAATGCAGTAATGATACCACTTACCATACCAACCATTGCTGCTACTGGAGCACCTCTAACATCCAGGCTTGGCCCAACAGTAGCATTACCAGAGCCAAATGCTGCGATTGCCAGTGGCTGTATAAGATTAAAGACATTTAGAAGGTTTGTACAAAACGGCATATGATCAATGCATTATCATATGCCAAATAGCACCAAAGTGAGAGCTCTTTTAGAAGGTTTTCATTCAATGGCATGCATTGAAAGATAATAAAGAAAGAGAAATGCAAAAGAAGGGGCAATATAGTCCAACTCCACTTTAAAATCCAGGAAAAGTGGAAATCCTGATTTCCATGAACAGAAGACTTAAAATAGTGAGAAGTATATATGACGAGTCTGAGGAGATCTACTCATGAATGTTGAGAAAAGCATTCCATCTATGACAGATAATTGATCACCCTGTAAAATACTTCTTCTTATAGATTAAACCATCCATTAATAACTGAAGAACAATAAGGAAAAAGCAAGATGAAATAAGTACTTCATCTGAGATTCCAAAAGGTCTTGATCTCTTCAAGACATGTTCAGAATCTACTGTTTGGTAGTCCATGGGTGAGTTGTTGGTAGGAGGAGTCCCGGGAGGCTTTAAGAGAACTGTATCGAAAGACAAAAAGTAAATAAAATGACAAACTAATAGCTTGAACTTGTTGAAACTACAAAATCAAGTTTCACAGCTTTTCCACATGTTATAGAGAGCTCTGGAAGACATCCAAGCCAATAAGAAAGAGTCTTGAGAAAAGTTAGTCGGGAAAGATGTAGCAATTATGGGATCTAGCAGGCCATACCTAGAGCTAATAATCGAGAGCGTAGTTTTGATAGCTTCTGAAGCTTGTCTAAATCAAGCTTGTTTGGCGAAACCAATTCACCTGTATTACTATTTAGCCCTTCCAGATTTTTCCATCCTGCAGCTCTCAACTCTTGGAGTTCCACCACTATTCCCTTGTCACCGAGCAATTTTACTATGCGAGTTCCACCAATGTCCAACATCCTCAAGTTCTGCATATTCCCAATGCTTTCAGGTAATTCTACAATAGCTGTAGAGTTTAAATCCAACTCAATCAATGATGCCAAATTTCCAATTGAAGCGGGAATTTCTCTCAATGAGTGGCATTGAGATAATAACAATTTCCGCAGAGACAAAAGGGAGCCTATGGAGTCTGGAAGTTGAGCAAGTTTAACGCATCCTCTTAGGTCAAGGGAAGTCAGAGACGTTAGATGGCCTATAGAGCTAGGTATGTGTGCTAATGATGCACAATAACTGGTAGTAAGGATCTTCAGCTCCTTTAGAGAACCGATGGATTCAGGTAATCTTTCAATCCATGTTCCCCTTAGATTTAACTCACTTAATGACACAAGGGAGCCTACGGATTCCGAAAGTTGAGCAAGTCGACAAGACGGGGCTCTTAAGATCTTCAACTTTGTTAAATACCTTCTTGAAATAGGAATCTCTTCTATATCAGTAACATTTAAGATAAGTTCTCTCAATTCTTCCATTCTGCCAATACTTTTGGGAAGCTTCTTCAATGCAACACATGTCTTGACATTCAAGAAGATGAGGGTCTTGATATCCCCGATAGAAGGATGAATCTCTTCCAAATTTTGACAACCTTGAAGAATCAAAATCTCCAAGCTTTTGAAAGTGGACAAGTTGGGGGTTCCTCTCAAAGATTTACAGTTTGAGAGGTTGAGAACTTTGAGTTCAGTTGCCATCTGAAAGAAAGAGTGTACACCTTAGTGAGATTGGACTGCTACAACTTATGATTTTCCACTACTTAATACTTCTTAAAATTCCTCAAAAAAAGCCATGTTCCACTACTCCTTTACCGTTATCTTTTAGTAGTGTTTGGGTAGACGTGGTATAAACATTTTTTTTTTTTTTTTTTTGCAGAGCGCGGTACAAACATTTCTTAGGCATATCCCATTGCAAAAAGAATGTTAAGGATCTACAAATACTAATTACTTTTATTTTTCGGTTAACATTTCAACGAAATTGCATATTAGATTTTAAAGGTTATGGCGATGCTGTTCTTTATTCATTAGACATGAGCAAATTTTATTATAAAAAAGCAGATAAGTTCAAATGGAAGAGGGATGCATTCGTTGGGCGCCTTTTTTTTCTCCAATAGTATGAAATTAAAAGGAAATGGGTAATTCAATTATGAAAACAATTTTTAAATGCAATATGTACAAGATATAAAAATTGTTATATTAGAAAATATTTAAATGTCATTTGAAGGATAATTACACTCTTATAACATTATTAGTTATAATTACAGAAAATTACCAAAAAAGTCATAAATCTATTGTAATTGTACTAATTCATTCTATTTAGCCAAATTTGACTAGCCGGGCTGATGTAAACATTGATTGACGTTGACATGGATAATTTTTAATATTTTTAATATTTTTTTATTAATTTTTATTTTTTCATTTCTTCCTTCTTTTCTTCGTTTCCCCGAAGTGACCAGCGAACCTTTGGCGAGGGTTGTAGCCCTCATCCAACCTTGCCTAAATCTTGTCGAAGCCACCTCACCTACGACCCCTTAGCCTCACTAAATGTCTAGTAAGCTCATCGTCGAGAAAAAAGCCAAATAAGGAAGAAAATAAGATAAAAAATATTATCAAAAATTGTCCATGTCATAGTTGTCGGTGTCCACATCGGTGCTAATCGGCCAAAATTGGCTAGATAAACTAAATTAGCTTAATTATAAAAGGTTTAAAATTGAATTGAAAAAAAAAGAGCGTTTATGATTGAATTGATACGATTGCAATAGATTTACAACTTTTTTAGTAATTCTCCCATTATAATTGTGTTATACATTGACTTCAACAATCAACAATTACAATGAATAAATATTGCGTGACCAGACCCAAAATAAATAAATAAATAAACATATATCGCATGCAACAAGTCAGAGCTAGTCATAAATTATTCTCGTTATTCTACGATAAACAAAAAATTAGAATTTTAGTATGGACGCACAACAAGAGTCTCGGAGAAGGAGTTTCCATTTTTTCATGAAAGAATACTCATATAAACATATAACAAAAATCGCTGAAAAGAAATACTTTTGCATGGGGAGTAATTAACTTAAAAGCCATAAACAATTTAGATTGAAAAAAGCTCAAGATAGGCAAAATATTGTAATCATTTTTTTAATAGATTTTAATTAACATAGTTAAAAGAAGTTTTTTTTTTTTTTTAAAGTATATCTAATGTTAACCATGACTGGTTGTTAACATATTACCAATTTACAATATTAAGAGGCAGAAGCTTCTGGGTTATTTAGGTGCCTATGGATTCCTCTTGCATTTGGAGGAAAATCCTTAACACGAGGAAGGATATTAAACCTTTCCAAAAGAAAGGAAAGAACATTTGGTGTGATTAGACCCATCAATAATACGGGATTATGCACAAGTGACATGATTTTTTTGCATTTTACCTTGAGTGGACCCCATCCTCCCCATTCCTCTGAAATCTTACTATGTGACAGATTGAGCACAACTAATTTCTTCGGATGAAAGTTGACTGCTGCAAAATCCAAGGGACAATTATTCCACTTGAGCCATCTTAACTGAGGAAGCAATTTCTGGAAATCACCGGTGAAATTCACACCATTCACTTTAATGAACCTCAAGTTGGTCAGTTCTTTAAATTCTTCGGCTGTGTAGCTTCTCTTGAAATCATAATTGCCAAGAAGAAGGGCCTCAATCTTACTAGTGCCCTGTATTTAGGAAACTTTGTGGGTGAGCCTTGAAATGATGAGATGAGACCAAATAATATGAGATAAAATGTACTGATTTTAATTTGCAGTCACACTGTTTTAGTGTAGGCTTCTCCCTTTCAACTTTTGTGAAATGACATGTTGTAGTTACATATTCTTTGTCTAATCTATGTAAAAGGGGAAACTCAAGAGGCTGTTCCCGAACTTTTCCTCTTCCAATCATTGCTCCTTTTGAATTCCCAAAGACTACATCATTCCAAATTACACTAAAAGGCCTCTCTTCATGCACACACTTCTTTGGGAATATTATCAAAATTCATTCCTTTTATAAGTGAACTAACACTACCTTTACTCATATCCTTTGTATGTGAAACAATAGAACTCTTACAATCCCAACACATCTATCAAACTTGCCATCAAAACATATATCAATACTAAAGAATCTCAATTGCAGAATCCTCCTCTTTTTTTCTTGGGAATTATTTTTCAGATATATCTATATATACATAGATATCGTAATATTTGTTCGTTCATAAAATTTTGTGATTATGAATATTTGTTGGTTAAGTTTCATTATTCTTTCAAAACGAAGTCAATTAGTTCTGTGGTCTTTATTCTTGACCATAAACTATTTTTTTTTTAATTTTAAAAGGATCGTCAAAATAATATATTGTTACTGTTTTTTACTTCATCAAAATAGTATGCTCGTTTTAAATAACGTACATAAATAAAGCTTTTATCCATATTATCATTAACGAACGCCTCTGTTCAAAATAGTGCAGTTAAATATGCATCATTTTTCACATTTTTAATGATAAGTTAGACTCCATTGATTTTTGATACGGCCTTCAAGATAGAAGTATCCCCACGATTAGTGTCATTTGCCTTTTTATTGCAAGAAAAGACATTCTCTTTGAAGAATGACAATTACCAAATGACTTTGGACCAGACACTTCTCTTCGCATTTTGACTGGCTTAATTTTTGGTTGACTTTTTCTCCAATACATACATTACGTCTAGTTCCCTTCTTTCTTTACTCTTAGTGATATCAGTTAAAATTATTTATCTTTAATGTTTACATTAACAATAACTTCTTTTTTAAGAAGTAATTTTAATAGAGATGTTTCTTCATATTTTTTATAGTAATTCATAAAGTGTTTTTTTTTTGAAAAAGTATGTTTATTATGCAATTTGCAATTCCTCTTCTTTCTCCTAATAAACATATCGTATGACCACATTAAATTTCTATAGACTCAACTTCGCATGTACCTTAAAATTCTCCTACACGGAAATTCCTTCTTTTGCTAAACATGAAGTACATATCATAAATCCTTGAAGCTATGTCATCACTCATAGCTTAACATTTTTTTGGAAAAAAGGAGAGATGCCTCTATTCGCATGTATATAGTAATCTTTACTACTAAAATCTAGAAATTTTTCCATTTTGCATGCACCATGAATGACCTTCCTATATTTATTCTTAAAACCTTCCACAATTTGTCCCCTTTGACACATTATTTAATTATTTATCAATATTCCTTAGCTACTTCCAAGTTCCATTTGTCTTTCCACTTCGTTATTCTCATTTCATAAAAACATGTACTTCTTTATGCAACTTCTTGTGGTTTTTTTCTTTGTGATAACTTCTTTTTATAACGTTTTCTTCTTTATATTGCATTGGAAGAATGTTTAGACTCTTCATTTTTTAAGTGTTGCAGATAGTAAGAATAGTAGAAATCTTGTGCACTTAATTCGCATTTTCCATTGTAATGTAATACCTTGTACTTTTTGAGGATTTATTAGAATGTAAATATGTGATTAACTCAATCTGATTAAACTAACTTTTGTGGAGGAGCCTTAGAAAGGGAGAGAAAAGAAAAAAGAACGGATGGATGAGAAGAAGAATGTGAGATGGTGAGTTGCACGACATGTCATGGGGCATTTTGGCTTAGTCACCAATTATTTCATCGACCATTTGACACATGTCCGATTCATTCTTCAGACCAATCAGAAGACATATAATGGAAGAGTTAGAGAGATATGAATCAGAGTGATAGAGCATTCCATTCATACTTGATGGAGATCCAAGAAGTTGAGTTGGGGTATGGTAAATGTGACAGTTTAGATTTTCAGTTTAAATCATTGACCACCTCTTGAGTTTGCGCAGATTGGTCAAATTTGACAAGAATAGAGAAGATCGAGATCTTGAAACTAATGTGCATAGCAGAAGCTAAAAGTATATTGAGGGTTAAGAAGCTAAGTAAAGAAGTTATGGCTCTATTAATCCCATTTATTTTAAAATTGCAATTTTTTTTCTTATAACGTCTTATTTTAAGGTCATTTAGTTGTACACATACATTACATGTCTATTTTATCTCAATGGATTATTACAAGACGTTTAGACTATTATAGCATGTTTGCTTGCAGCAATGGCTATCATAAAATACTACAATGTTTACTTGCAATAATAGCAATTATCTATTATAGTCGGCCGGTAATAACTATTACCCCTTGTGTAACAGCTATTACTGCCAGGGTGTAATGGCTATTCTCAAAACCCATATCTTTTTTTATTTTTTCTTTTCTTTCACGCTCGCTGTACAACGTTATTTTATAATTATAATAATAATTATAAAATACATGTCAACTATAACTAAATTTACTTATAGTATTTATGTGATGATAAACTCCAGTTATACTTATCTTGACTTTAATCACATATTAGGTAAATAGTAATGAGATAGTAATTAAGTTATCTTGGTAACACATTTCATAATATACTTATTATCATATGGTAACACATTTCATAATATACTTATTATCATAAAGATATTAAATTTTTTTTCTTAACTTAATTTTATATTTCATAATATGACAATTATCTTAATAACTAGTTATATTAATTAACACTTAATGGTGATATAATATTATCTCAATCATACTAGTAATTATATAATATACGATTCATATTATATGATTAAATTTAAATCATATTCACAAATTAATGATTAACTTATTTATTAAAAATTTACATTTTAAATTGTAATATCTTGATGATAGTGCATTACACTCAAAATTAGCTATTAAAGTGATAACTATTATAATATAATATCTCATCTTAATATAATCACATGTTATGTGCTTAATTTCTAGAAAATATAAATAAATGTTTGATAGATTATATATCTAATAATTTAAATGGGGTATTAAACTCATGAATCAGGAATGATTATTAAAGTGATAATTATAACCCTCTAATTCTGATTTTATGAGTGTTTGGAGAATTATGATGCTATGCCCCCTTATTACATATGTGGTTCTTGAAACTAAACAGTATAAAAATAATTAAATTACTTAAACCAAACAACTTATAGCTATTAGCTTTACTACATTCACCGTAATAGCTATTATCTTACAGGTTTGTATCGTTACTGTAACTATACTGGCTATTAGAGTAAGTTGTTGACCATTCTCTCCAGTTTTTGCTTATTCATCTAATTGAGAAGAATAGGAAAGATCAAGATCTTGAGACTAGAATGCAGAATAGAAGTTAAATGTTTTATTATTGTTAAAAATCTAAGTAAAATATTTATAGCTCCATTAGTCCCCTTAATTGTAAAGTTTCAAATTTTTTCTTCAAATGTTTTTCTTAATCCATAGATATTACTAGGGGTGTGCAAAAGAACCTAACCCACCCTAACCTTTGTTCTTGAGGGAACCAGGTCGAATTCCCAATTCCACTTTATGGGAACCAGTGGACCGGTCCGGTTCAGTTCCATGGGCGATCCGCCCACCCGACCAAAACTGATTATATTATAATAATATATTAATTTTTAATATTAAAATAAATTTCGAAATTACTAATAAGCAAACCTAAATTTTAGGGCTCCATCTCTTCTCACGGTTTCCATGTTTTTATAAGAATTTAGTAAAGTGTGTAAGTTGCCTTTCAGCAACTTAACAAATGGCTCATTCGAAGGATACTTCCGGGACTCACATAGGACATTGTGCTCGAGAATATGTGGAGTACCGGTGGAATTGTTTATTACCACATAACATATGCCTTTTAGTTGTATACATATATTAAGTTTCGGTAACATATATTTAATAGCAATATAAACAATCACCTGTTATGAGCAATGGGCTAATATTTGACAAATAATAACACTAAAATCACATTTGTCAGATTACCATACCAAAAGATAAATAGAAAAGATGCCCATCAATAAAAATTGTATAACATGCTTTAGAAATAAATTAATATAATAAAATTATTCATCACAGAAAAAAAAAAAAGTAAAAGTTTGGAGGATTATATTACATGACTGCATCTATTTCAGTAATAAGTATAACAAAATGTATTACTAATCACAATATAGTGATTGATAAGGTGTCCCATTGTGACAAAAGAATGACCATCATCCCAAAAAAAAAAAAAAAATTATTATTTAAGATGCTTTATAAATAGATGAATTAATAAAATTGTCCATCATAAAAGAAAAAAGAATATATGTTTAGAGGGTTCTATTACATGACAACATAAACTTCAGTAATAAGTATGAACGAAATGTTTAATAAGTGATGGTCTTTATGATTGAAAGTTCTATGGATACTAATTATGTGAAAATATTTTTTTCGTATTTCATACATAAATGATAACAAAAAACCGATAAAAAAATAATATGACATGAAAGCTCACATTTAACAATAAATTATAGAAAAATACTAAACATATTCTAAACAAATTGCTTGCTAAGAATTGAATGATGTAGAAATATTTATTATACTGTGGTTGTCAATATTTGACAAATAAAAGATCGATAAAAGAATTATGTCACGTGATAGCGCATATTTAACAAATGATGATACAAAAATTAACTAAATCTTTTTGTTAAATAATATGTTTACTAAGAGTTTAACAATGTATACATAATTATTATAAGGTGATAGCAAATATTTGACAAATAAATGTTATCAGGGGATTATAGAGAAACTATCGACCATCACAAATATGAAAAATGAAAAATAATATAGTAAATTCATAGAAAAATTTATCCACTGTTATGGAAAGTCTATAGAACGAAAACAATATATGTTTAGAGGGTTCATTACACGGTTGTGCATATATCTTAAATAATTATGAAAGCCACATTAGCAAATTGACGGTGGTAACTAATGGTTGACAACAAAGGATTTGCGTTGTACAAACTGTGAAAGATAATTTGCTATATTGAGAAAAAAAAAATAGATAGGAGATTAAATTGCACAAACAGTAATGCTTAGGAGACCAAATCTGTACTTAACCAAGTTAAAAATACGGGACCAGGATAGCTGATCATCATAAATGAATGGAGGTCTCATTTATCATAGAAAACAACTCATAAGAAGTCAATACTCAATTAAATAAAGAAGAAAGAAAAGACCTCATAGGAAATCAAAACAAGAATCCAAACATCAAACATGTAATCAAACATATATGTGGGAAAAAGCATAACCTTCAACAATTTATAGATGTCAGCTTTTCTTTGAAAGTGCTATATCAAACATTATGTTTCTGTAATTTTGTTGCTGCAAGTTACCAATGGAGAGTGTCCTCATCACATTTCTACGAGGTAAAGATATATATCATTCATCAATAATCAAGAAATTGCTCCTAAACAATGTCCCAGAATAAGGCAGGAACAACAATAAGCAAAAGAGCTCTTTTACTAGTAGAAGCACCGAGTTTTAAGGACTCAAGGTTGACAATAATTTTTATCTCAAACATAAGAGAGAAGATGGACTCACATTCATCGACTAAGACAAGTAGATAAAACTCTTACCTTCTTGTTGTCAATCACTTCCGCTGCTTCCTTACTAATCCATACCCTGCTACGCTCTTGAGGATTTTGTGGATTTTCTAGACGAACAATTTCCCTTCCAAGATCTCTTAGTTGATCATGCATCCTTAAGATGTCATTTTCGTCAATTTTAATTAGGGACTTAAGACTCAATACTTCAAGCCCCTCCTCCGGGTAAAAATCACAAGCATCCCACATATAAGTTGGTTCCTGTTTAAATGATCCAATAAAAAAACATGCAATATCCAGAAATATTTGCTTCTCCCCATAATCCAATGTGTCATAACTTATCCTCAACGTCTCTTGCACTTTCTTATTAGGCACTTTTTGTAATTTCTTTGATGTAGCTTCCCATTCTTTTTTTGTCTTTCCACACAAGCACGAACCTATAACTTCAAGAGCTAAGGGAAGCCCTCCAGTAGTAGATACAATATCATGAGAGATAACCTCATAATCACTCGGAGGAGAATCCATTCGAAATGCATGTCTACTAAATAAAATCAATGATTGATCTAAAAGCAACTCATTGAGTTGATACTTGTAGCTTACCCTAGCCTTGTCAAGAATATCCTTGTCTCTGGTGGTGATGATGACTCTACTTCCAGCTTTAAACCAACTACCATCTTTGACCAAATCCTTCAAGTGAGTATTATCATCCACATCATCAAGAAGAATAAGGACTTTTTTACTCGTAAATCGAGATTCAAGGATACCGATTCCTTCGTCGACATTAGACACATCACACAAGCCTCCTATTAAGTCAAAAATGAGTTGCTTTTGTATGCACACAATACCCTTGCGATTAGATTCTTCTCGAAAATCTGCCACGAAGCTACAATAATCATAATGACTAGAAAGTTTGTTGTATAACATCTTTGCAAGAGTTGTCTTACCGATGCCGCCCATTCCATAGATTCCAATAATCCTTGTATCACTGAATTTAGCATCTATGAAGCTCATAATATCTTCCATAGGATTATCAATCCCCACCAATTGTTTGGGAACATTTAGCAAAAACAGTCTTTTTAACTCGCTTGTAACTTTTCTAACAACTTTTTTAACTAATGTTGCTTCATGCCTGTCAAATACAATATAGATTTCAATATAGGATGGCAATATATAATTTTTAAAGTAAGATCTAGTTATGATCTAGTTATGAGAAAGTAAGTAATTTTGTGGTGGAGAATAGCATACCCATTATCAATTTTCTCCGATTCCAATCCTTTCAAGGAAGTTACTTCTTTGAGCGCTTCTTCCCATTCCTCCGCAACCTTTTTTCCTACAGTGTTTTTATGTGCATTGATAGCGTCTCTCAATCTCCCTGTAGGATTTCGCAACTTCGAGGGTTTCACTTTGTAAAATATGGGCAACACTATTTGCCCTCCGTTTCTCTTGCACTTCAACATATGAGCCAACTCGCGAAGGCACCATTGGCTGGAAGCATAGTTCTCTGACATAATCGGGATTGAGATCTTAGACTGCGTAATACTATGGAGAAGCTCTAGACCAATCTCCTCACCAATAGGGAGTTCATTGTCGTCTTTGAATACGTGAATTCCTGCATCAACAAGACTAGTATAGAGATAATCAGTGAAGTTTTTGCGAGTGTCTTCTCCTCTAAAGCTTAAGAACACTTCGTAGTTATTCCCTTTCCACTGTTCCTCTCCACCTTCATGATCTCCTTCATGTGAAGTGGTCGGTGAGGAAGATGCCCAGGTATTTGGATCTTCCGAATGAGTGGATTTTTTTCTTTTGCAACTTGATTGGCAATTTAAGTTGAGCGGGAAATGAGGCGAAAAGAGAAGAAAGGAATTGGAGAGAAAGGAATTGGAGAGAAAGGAAGAGAAGGGAAATTTCAATTTCCTTCTTCTTGTTTGGATGTACATCATGCAGTGATTGACCAAAAAGATCCTTATTCTGTTTTTAAATAGGAGGTTGATCGGGCAGAGTCTTAGAAGAAAGCCAGAAGCCAGATTTCACAGTCCAGATCTGCGAATTGTAGAGTTCAGAACTCATCGGAACAAAATGGAGCAATCAAAGCAGGAAACAGAGAAGATGAGAAGAGCAAGGAGTCATGGATTACCTGAGGAGTGCTCAAACAACACAATCCACCCGATTCTCAGCCTTCCACTTTCGATTACTAATACACAATACTCTGTTGTGCAAGCTTGAATAATACGGAGTTCTTGCTAATCGAACTGCTGCAATGCATGCTGGACGGAAAGGACAAATATTACACGAGTAATTTCCGCGGCATTACGCGGAAGGTGCGTGGAACCTGTGCGATAGTGGAGCACTATCGGGGCGTGGAAACTATTTTTTTATTGATAGTGGACCGCACATGGATGGGGCTTTCGCTTTCCTTCGTCTCTTATAGCGAAGGCTTCGTGGAATTTACTTGCAATAATATTCCGACAACGCTCGAGCGCAAGTGGGGTTTTGTCGTTTTCTATCGGTCAGTTACTCATTGGATTGAGTATATTTGTCACTGTCGTTGCCGTCATAATCACTCAAACAAAGTTATATTTGAGTATTACACTTAGCCTGCCAATGAAGCAATCTTAAGGTATTGCACAACTTTTTAGCCATTTTGCTTTGTTGACGATGAGCTGTTCTCTCTCTTATTATTCATGATCCTATAAATATATTTTCCTCCTCATATTAATGTAAAAATAGAAAAAAAAATAAACTAATGATCCATACTCATTAAAGTTGCTTGTGATTATTGAGTGGATATTATGGACCAACTATACTACAATATCATGACTTAGACCAATAATATTATTGTATAATAAACTATTTTTTTAATTGTTAAGTAGAATATATTTTGATGAGATGTTTAATGTATTGTAGTTGACGAGGATAATATATAACTGGTTACATTTTTCGATAGGGAAGAAATAAACCAAAATATGCATATAATAAAGATTAAATAGGAAGGATAAAGCAAATTAAAATTTAAGGAAGAATATGAAATGCAATTTTTTTCAAATCGTTAAGGGTATTTCTTTTTTCTAATGATGCTTTTAGTAATTAGTGGGCATGCTCGATAGATAAATCCCTCCTCATGCTGTATAGATAAAACATGAATGTTCGCCCACTGCTGTGATCTCTACCGATTCTCAGGCTTCCACGTTACACGCTCTATTAATTGTGCGGAAGGTGCATAGAACCTACCCACCAGGTGTTCTGATTCAAGGCGAGCACGACTTTGACTTGGGTTGCCTTTTCTATTAATAAGAGAAACAGAAGAGAAAATCAAAGGGTAATTGTTGCCCGCGTAATGAACACGGTCTATTAATAAGAGAAATAGAAAAGAAGACTAGCTAGCAATACTCCCACGCTCCTGGTGCTAACATGCATCAGTCAATCCCAAAAACATCACTCGTTGGATTAGTATTTTCAATGCACAATCTGACTTTTTTCTTTCAAAAGAGATTCCTTTGAAAAAGCAAATTAAATCTTCAATCTTCTGAAAAAGCAAATCCTCCAAATCTGAAATTCTCCCCCCAAATAAATTTCCCCCGATTCTCAAACTAGGTTTCTCCATACCATGCCTAAAGATTATTTTAGTCATCGCCCCCTCACCCGATCACTTTTGTCTCACTCCTCAAAATATTTTTGTTATCGGACAGTTATTTATTGGATAGAGTATTAATTCTCGCTGTCTTTGCCGTCATAATCACTTAAACAAGGTTATATATAAGTATATCACTAAATATCTTAGCCATTAGTCTGTGTATATGAAGTCTGTATATCTTTACTAAAGGCACGGCAAATGAAGCAATCTTCTTAAGTTATCGTACAACTTTTTAGCCATTTTGATTTGTTGGCAATAGAAGAGCTGCTCTCTCTCTCTCTCTCTCTCTCTTAATATGTATGATCCTATAAATATAATTTTCTCAGCAATATCAATGAAAAAAATGGAGAAAAAACCCATATACCCGTTATAGTTGTTTGTAATTAATGATTGGATGTTATAAACCAACCATACTACAATATTATGACTTATACCAATTATATTGCTATACAATAAATGCATCACAACCAATTGTTTCAATTTTTTTGTTTCCTATGTAGAATCTATTTTGTTAACATGTTTAATGTACTACCTCAAATTACAAATGAATAAAAAAATGAGACGTGATAGCATAGTGGACATTGTATTTCACAAGGATGACGGTTTACAGATTATGTGTTTTGTTATGGAAGAAATAAACAAGTATATGCAAATAATAAAGTTTAAAAAGCAAAGAGAAAAAGAATAAAAGTTCAGGGAAGAATATGAAATGCAATATTTTCACATTATGAATTTTATTTTTCTACTAGTGGTGCCTCTACAAATTTGTGCGCATAATAAATCCCTCCCTTGAAAAAAAAATTGAAATCCAGTCGGGACCAAAGATTTAGTCGATCATTTATGTTGTCCAGAGGAATGAACAACTTCTATTTCTCCTACAGCGTCACGTCTGAAGATTATTTAGTCAATACTCCCTCACCCAAGTCACTTTTATCTCCCTCTTTAAATTAATATTTTTTGACATTTCACATAAATTTTATACTTTCCATGTCACAATTAGAAATTGTTAGTTAACGAGTTCTCCACTATCAAATAACTATTAAATGATGCTTTTTTTTCATATTATTTTATAATTTTCCATTTCAGTTCGAGGCTCTTTTTTCTTAGCTTGTCGGTCAAGGTTATCATTGATTTATCTAAAGGAGTTTATCATTAATGATCGGATATTATGAACCAACCATATTACAACATCATGACTTTGACCACCCGCACCTTACTCAGCACCTTCGTTTGGCTCAGATCCGTCTACGCGTAATTTCTGCAGCATTTTGCAGAAGGTGCGGGGAATCATCCCATGAAGGTGCTTCTTGACTGGTCACATGTATTAAAAATAGTGGACATTGTAGTTCTCGAGAACGATAGTTTATTGATCGCATATATCCTTTTGTAAGAAATAAATAAGTATATGCATATAATAAAGGTTAAATAGCAATGATAAAACAAACTAAATTTTGGGAAAGAGTATGAAATGCAATTCTCTCTTCAAATCGTAAAGTGTATATTTTTTTCCAACGGTGCTTTAAGTAATTAGTGGGCGTGCTCGATGGGTAAATCCTTCCATACGCTGTCTAGAGGCAAGATGAATATTTGTCCCACTGCTGCGATCTCCACTAAATTGTCAGCATTTTCTATCCATAAGAGAAATAGGAAAGAAAACCAAAGGGCAATCATTGCCCGCGTAATTTCCGCTGCATTGTGCAGGAGGTGCCGGGACCATCCTATGCTTCTTGACTTGACTTACATTTTCGACTAATAAAGAAATAGAAATGAAAACGAACGATCAATTCTCAACAGCTAATTTCTACAGCATTTTGCGGGAGGTCCGAGGAAGCATCCTATGCAAATGCTTCTTGACTTGACTTGCCTTTTCTATTAATACTCGCTCCTGGTGTTATGATGCATGAGTCAATCACAAAAAACATACTAATCGTCGGATTATATAGGATTTTATTAATAAATATCCATAGGACACTTTGTTAAGATATTCAAATAAGGAAAGTTTATTATTTTCAATCCACAATGTGACTTTTTCTCTTTCAAAAGAGATTCCTCTAGGAAAGCAAATCCCAAAATATATCTCCCACCAAAATAATTTTCTCAACTTAGATTTCTCCTACACGCCTAAAGATTATCTAGTCATCACCCCCCACATCACTTTTATCTCTCTCCTTAAATTAATATTTTTTTACATTTCACATTAATTTTAAATTTTCGATTTCACAATTAGAGATTCTCATGTAATGGGTCCTCCACAATCAACTAACTATTCAATGATACTTTTTTCTTCATTTTACTTCAGTTTTGTCGAATTCTTTATTTCAGGTCTACCCTCTTTTTTCCTTAGCTTTTTAGTCAAGATTATCACTTAATTATCTAAAGATGTTTGTCATTAGTGTTGGATATTATGAACCAACTCTATTACAATGTCATGACTTTAACCAATTATATTGCTCTTTTATATTATTGCATCATAACCAACTGCTTTTACATTTATTTTCTTATTTCCTTAGTAGAATCTAAAAAAAAAAATATGAGACGCGATAATGGTGGACACTGTAGTCCACAAAGATGACTGTTTACTGATTGTGCGTTTCATTGTGGAATAAATGAAGAAGCATATGCATATAGTAAAGATTAAATAGCAAAAAAAAAAAACTTTACGGAAGAATATGAATTGCAATTTTGTCACATGAGGGCAAAAAATTGGTGGGCCTGCTAGATAGATAAATCCCTCCCTGAAGAAGATTGAAATCCAAGATATAATGGGGGCGAAGAAGTAAGTGAATCATTTATGTTGTCTAGAGAAAAGACAAACGATTGGTTCACAGTATTTGGAGGATCAAGAATGGTAGCAGCAAAGGATGAAATTAGGGAGGTCCTAGATCTTTCGCTTGGAAGGAAAAAAATTTGAGATTGAATGAACCAACCTTCTATCAGTTGAATGAATAATGGAAAATACAATTTTCCCAAAATCCTCCAAAAATTTGCCAAATATCATTTGCATTTGGCCAAGAGGCCCAAAACCCATTGCAAATGCTAAACCAAACAAAACCTTAATGTGACAAATCTTAAGTCAGTCCTCCCTTGCCTAATGTTACACTTAGACATGCCTAAACAAATCAACTTGCCAAGGTTGAAGTATGAATGGGGGTACATCAGTTAATTGCGGTTGACAATTTCAAATAAAACTTAGTAGTTTAATGCATTGGTAATTGATCAAAATAATGGTATTATTAATGAAGTTGGTAATTTTGGAAGTATGAGTATACGTCAGTACTTGTCAAAACCACAACATAAATAGTTGATAAGTGACTAAAATTGGTTAGCATTCAAATTAAGGTTGGTAATTCTTTATAAAAGTTAGTAACTTCACCAAGTTAGCAAGTTGCAAAATAAAATGTTGTTGGATTATTAAAGCAGTGCGTAATTTTTGTTGTATAAATAAATGTTATTACTTTTCAAACCAAGCAAGATAAAAAGTTGATAAGTGAATAAAATTAGTCGGTATCTTGAGGTGACATATGTTGGTTCATTAGTCAAATTAATTTGGTATAAAAATCAGTAATTTTAACGTGTTGATAAGTTATAAAAATAACTATTGATAGATTTTTAATGAAATGGAAAGCTAGCAATCTGCAAGGCACTAAGCATTGCCATGAAGGTGGCAAGCGGCGGGTGTGAAAATTGACTGCGGATAAGACGACAAGGGCCACATGCAAATTGAGAAAGGAAAAGGGAATTGAAAGGATGGAAATGGAAAAGAAAGAAAAGGAATATTTTCCTTTGTTTTAAATTGAGTTTGCATGATGTTGAGTAATCTACCATGTCAGCAATTGTGCTGAATAAGCGAGCCACGTAAGGGAAAAACACATGCCCTCGAAATAATGATGGAGACGCTACGTTGAATCAAATTTAAAAAATCGAAATACTTGATGAAACAAAAAAATTCAAGTACTCAATTACTCATGGATCAAAACACAAACCGTCATAATCCCAGAAAAAGAAATCTTTTTCGATTTCACTAATGATGAAGAACAATCCTTTACATTTGAGCCAACCCGACAGTTCTTGGACACCTTAAATTGTAGAGAAGGGTTAAAGTCTAAAAGAAATGAATTCAATCATGTTAGTCTTACATGTAAAGCCCACTTAAGATCCACAAAATTGGCGATTATAACGAACGTGATCCATCAAATATGGATCCAGGCAAGTATGCCTTTCCCTCTCCTTGTGGCATTGCAAGACGGAAGGGATGAAGTTTGAAAGTTTGAAATAAGTGAGTTCCAGTAGTTTTAGACTTAATTGTAGATAAGTTTTGGAGGATGCGATGGTGCTAGTGTCTAGGAACAATAATTTGGTACCTAATTTAAAATGTTATTTGGTATCGCTTATATGAAAATGTGTATTGTAGCTTTTATAATGTGTTTTGGCGAATATCTCATAATTGTTGCACCTCAAAGGTTACAACGGTTTTTAGAAAGACATCTCACCCAACTTTCGAGTGTTACAACTATAAAATATGTTGTATCACCAAAAAAAAAAAAAAAATTTGCAACAATTCACAATAAGACATAGTTGCGTTTCAACTACAGCTATACCGATGTACTTGGGATGGAAAAAAAAAAGTTTATCAGTCATTTATATTGTCTAGAGAAATAATTGTTCGCCCACTGTTGTGATCTCTGCCGACTCTTAGCCTTTCCGCGTTGGATACACAACACCCTAAATTGCGCATGCTTGAACAAAGCTGAGCACCGGGGCACTGTGCGGAAGGTGCATAGAACCTGTGCAGGGAGAAATTTTCTCCTCGAAGATACATCAGTGAAATAATTCCTGATCCAGTTCAATCCGCAGAAATTTTAGCATAGATTACTTGCTACCAGTCAATCCATCAGCATTCAGATTGGATCCTTATTATAATTCGTTGTTATCAGAATTTTTCTAGGGTTTTCGCTCTATGATTTCACATACGTTCGCTGTGGTGTTCATCAATGCAGAGATGGCTGGAGTCGACCACCGGTGGTCGATCTCTTGAGATATTCTGGTGGGTTCGTTTCTCCAATCCGTATTCTGGATAGCTCTATCATCTTTACGTTGTGAAATTGAGTGGCCATTGATCGGAGGCAAATCAGCAGTAGAGGTTTAGCGATAGATATATACAAATGGATGATGCAATACAATGCTCCTGTTCTGTGGGTTTGTCGTATTGAACTACGAATGAGCTAGTAGAGACTGTCGGTTTGCTCTGAAGAGGACGAGGGGCTGAAAGAAGAAGGAAGAAAATAATAATAATTAAAATGACGAAAGATGTAAGAAAAGAGGGGAAAATGGAAGAGGTAGTCCGTCAGCTGCTCTGAAACCGAAGCCTAAGCGGGGTTCCCGCCTCGGATCTCGAGGATATCTTCTGCCACTCCGACTTGCCCCTCGACCTCACGTGGCGCGTGCGGACCTCGCGAGTTCCCGTGTTCTCCCCAACCGAGGCGACATGGGGTTGGACTTTCGGAGTGATTACTTTCGGCTTTTGAAAAAGCAGATAGGAAAATCCGACGCTACTCGGACCTCGACGACAGCGCTGCATGGCCACACAGACGTGGACTCGACGGTAACTGAGGTGGCTCCATATTTTGGCCTGGTGTATTATCTCTTTCAAGATAATTTTGGTATAGCATAATAGATGTTTAATATTTAGAAAATTAATATATATAATTTAGGTTAAATTGCAAAAATAATTATATAATTATCTATGTGACTGTATTTACATATTTTGAATCTTTTAAGTGATTTATGTTAAACAAAAGTTCGACTATGTGAATTGCGAGAAAAAGGAAAGTAAAAATTAGTATATGAAGACTAGGCACACTACATGTGTTTGGTTCCTCACATTTGTAAGCATAAAATTGTTTCGTATTTGAGGACTTGTGTCTTGCTAATCCTTTGCGTTAGTGGAGGATTTGTTGACTTGCGGATTTACATACCTAATTTGTGCTTTGTCGTTAAGAAAAATTTAGAAACTATATTAAATGAATTGTTGAAATCTAAAATATATTCAGCACTGTACTCCAATGACTTAAAAGTAAAGGATTGCACAGGTAATTTCAAGTCAAACCTTATGTACTATAGCTGGACTTTCAACTTCACTCAACTTGTTTTTTTTATCAAGGCTAAACTTAATTCATTTATGAAAATAAAAACTGCAAGTACGTGCCCGTTTAGATAAATCTGTAAAACAATTACTGAAAATTTTGAGTATTGAATTTCAAATTTGGACCATTTTAAGTACTTAAAATGTTTTGACCAAAAAAGAAAGCACTTAAAATTAAAGAAAATATTGTTTGATAATGAAAAATGATTGGATTATAGTGTTTAATTTTATTATGAGAATAAAATTTATTCTAAAATATATAAAAAATAAATTATAAATTATTATAAATTATTATAAGAATCTACTTTTTCAAAATTTGTGGCTCACAATAGATGTTATTTCTACAGTACTTAATGACTTTTATGCTAACAAAGTTGATTGATAATAACTAATTTCTAGGCATTGTGCGGAAGGTGCGGGAACCTATAGGGGTGAGCAGCGGTCTAGGGTCGACCTTGGACCGACCCTAGACCGCCCAACCCGCGATCCTAGTCCGATTCCCAAAGGGATTGGGTCGGTCCTTGGTCTGAAAATTCTGGACCAACACTATATGGGTTGGTCACCTGGTCACTAAGAGTTTTGGATTGATCGGCCCAACCCTTACCAACCCTATATATTATATTATTTATAATTCTTTTATATATTCAAACCTAAGTAAAATGTACATTATATTATATTATATTGAGATGTTCTACCAATAGCACTAATAGTAATTTCAATTTAAAACTTTTGTTAAGTATTAATTATGTGTCATTTGTTTTGTTTTCAAATGTTTAGAAGTTCAAGTGAATTAACAAGATGCGAAGTTATATATTCATGGTTTATATTAAGTATTTTGAACTTTTTATGGTTTAATTGTATTTTACTAATGAATTTCAGCTGCACTTTGCTTTTCAATTTGTGTCAAATGGTAGAAGTTTTTTAAGAGTAAAGTAGTATTGCAGTTGCTACGGTGATTTGCTAGTCAAGTGGTGTAAAGCTCATTTTTTGGTTGAGTGGACTCTACATAATCGAATGCAGGAAAACACTTTTGCATATGGTGTTATGAATATTAAAGATAGAAGATTACAAGAACTTTCCATCTTGTCCCATATTTTGATGAGTGGTTAGCGGGTATGAAATTTCATTATTGTGTCATCTTAAATTTGCTAAATATGTATTGGTATTTATAATTTAGTTGCACAATGTTGCATTGTCGATGGATGTGTAATTTGAATTTGCGGGTTTGCTTTTTTAGGGAGTATAAAAAATAAGACGAAAAAAATTATCGATCGGTCCCGAGTTGACCAACCGGACCGGACCCATCGGGTTTTTTTTTCTATTTCTCTTATTTAATAGAAAAGGCAAGTCTTGCTCGCTTTGGAAAAAAAGTATAAAAAAATTATCATTGATAATTAAAATATTTTTATTGATTAATTATTTCAAATGATACAAGTAATCATTTTTATGAATATAATTCAAATGATAATGCAATTGGGTCCTTAATGTGAGTGAAAATATTTTAATTGCATAAGATTAAGGAATGTCAAACTGAGAGTGCAACAAAAATTTAAAAAGATGAATATAAAAACAAAAGATAAATTCTCTCCAAACAGATCTAGGGTATCTATATGGCAATTTATGATGTGTTTGACAACTTGTCAAATAATAATAATTTATATTTTTTTATTTTTGAGTGTAGATTTATAACATGAGTTTGTTTGGTAAAATTTTTATTCCTATGAATAAATTTTTATTTTTTTTGTTCCGGAAGTAGATTCGGAAAAGAATCAAGAAGTTAAAGAAAAAGTTAATTTTTTATTTTGGGGAATAATTCCAAAATTAAAAATAACCCATTTTTTTTTCTCTTTTCTTTCTTGTTATTCTTCTTTCTCTTTTTTTCTTCAACCACCACCGATTAACAAGAGCTCACCTAGCCACTAGTGTGGCATGAGCCTCACCTAGCCACTTAGCGAGCGCTTCAACCAACGAGACAATCTCACCGAGGTCGGCGTACCTCTGGAGGTCCCTGGTTATCCCACAGGTAGGCGATCGACAACCCTTGAAGAAGAAAAGAAAAGAAATAAAATAAAAAGAAGGAAAAAGAAAAATTATTAAAATTATTAAAATTTAAAAGAAAATTACTTGGATTATAAATTTTCAGAATGGCCGCAAACGCAATTCTATTCCAAAGAATAATTTTTTTGACAATTATCAAACAAAGATAGAATGGTTCTTAAACGTGCCCTTAGCATTTTTTTTTTTTTTTGTAGTATTTCCCCATTCTTCAATCATGATCGATCTTGGGCAAGGATTTCTAGGCTCAACTTGCCCATTGATCTTCTACTATTTGAAATCGGATCATGCAAAGTGTTGATGAGGTCCGTGATGGATTTTCACTCACATTAAGGTAAAGACAAATTAGCGCCTTATTAGAAAAAAAAATGTTTCCATATTTGGAGACCACAACCTTTGAAATGCACCTACATTATATATTAGGATATTGGATTCCTATGCATCCCATGAGAACGAAAGACATGATTAGTCAACAACCTAAGCATGCCACAAAACGAGAAAATATTATAAATGAATTTTGAGCCTTATCTTGTGATATATGTATCTCTCGTTTCATTGGGTGTTCAAGATTCCATCCTTATCTTTTACTCTTCTTACACGGCTCACTCTAGTCCACCAGTTTGTGTAGCTCATATCAACGTCAGTAGGTTTTTTTGAGTTTCTTTGATAACTACTGGTGATAGGGCAACTTCGAGGAATTAACGTTAGGTCCTTCATGGAGCACCTTAATAACTAATAACATCAGTCGGATGTTTCTTTGGAGCTTTTAGTGTGCATTTGCTCCACAAAAAAATAATTCAAAATATAGTTTTTAAAAATAATCATTTATATTACTTATTAAAATTAATAAACGAAAAAAAATCTTCATTATCCACACAAATATTTAAATATAAATCGTCATCGATAATTCAAATATTTTTAATTTAATTGTATTACTTAAAATAATTAATTAATAAGAAATATTTTATTGTGTCATTTAAATATTTTCTTAAAAAAATTACTTATATTATTGAAAATAATTATTTAATAACAATATTTTTATTTTGAATGATAATTTATATTTAAATATTTCATTTATTCATAGCGAGGAAGACTTTGCCTTGCCTTGCCTTGCTTTTTCTATCAACAAGAGAAATAGAAAAGAAAACCAAAGGACAAGCATTGCCCACATAATTTCCGCAGCATTTCAAAGAAGGTGCCGGGGACCATCCTATACTTCTTACTTGCTTTTTCCACTAATAAAGAAATAGAAATGAAAACCAACGATCAATTCTCACCGACTAATTTCCACGCGGCAATCAATGCACGCGTAATTTCCACAGCAGTTTGTAGGAGCCTGAAGGTGCGTGGAACCATCCTACGCTGGTGCTTCTTGACTTGACTTTGCTTTTATTCTCTCTCTCTCTCTCTCTCTCTCTTTTTCTGTTAATAAGAGAAATGGTAAAGAAAACCCACCAGCATAGCAATGCTCCCATGCTCCTGGTGCTAATATAAACGAGTCAATCACACAAACATCACTCATTGGTTTATTATTTCCGCGGCATTATGCAAAACGTGCCTATTCTCCTCCAACTAATTTTAACAAATAAATATTAAATTGATTGCGATAGCATTTAATGATGATGATATGTGTGTTGGCATATAGTTTTGAAGAAGAGACCTATTTTATTAGAAAATCAAAAGACAACCATCAAATTTATATATAGAGCCACCTTGTTACTACTGTTTAATACCCATTGAAGATTAGATGCGGAAATTTTACTAAAGACAGGAATCGGGTGAGACTCTATATCCCACGTCAAATGGAGTTACAAGCATATTAGCACATTTAATATAGTAACAATTTTGGAGAATATATGATGTATGGATATTAGATTATCAACGCAATTAAAAAAAAATAATAGTAAAAACGGGAAGATTTGTTTGTCCTTGTTTGGGCAAGTTGGACGATTATGCCGATTTTGTTTGAACAATCAATAACTAATAGAGTTACTAAATTATGTTAAATCCATCTCATGATGTAAACGAGATGACTCTGATCAACCCTTCTTTTTCTCTTTTCATGGACTCGCAAGGTACTGTAGTTGGCCCCTACCGAGTGGGTGGAATCTCAGGCCCATATTTTGGATTACATGTTAATGGTATACCACGTCTGCACAAACCCTAAATAATCCGAATGTTGCGATTGACATCCCACGACAACATGCAAACAATGAAATCCATAGATCTTAAGCTTCAAGCAAGAGCATGGAACAAGTGCATGGGAAGCTTTGATTGAAATTTGAGATCTAGCACACTTGACTGGACTTGCATTTTTAATCAATAATAACATATAGAAAAGAAAATTAACGAGCAATACTAGTTATAGATCTCTGTCATTAGTGATTGGATACTATGAACTAACTATACTACAATGTCATGACCTTGACCAATTACACTGTCATAAATATATTATCTTAACCAAATGGTTGCTGTTTGTTTCTTAAGTAGGATAATTTTTTTTAAAGATGTTTAATACACTACCTCAAACAAAATAAGACAGGTTAATGTGGTGGATACTGTAGTTCATGGGAACGGCAGTGTACTGGTTACACGTTTTGTTTTGAAAGAAATGAACAAGAAAATGCATGTAATAATGATGAATACATAGTGAAAGGTAAAACAAAATATATTTTAGGGAAGAATATTGGATGCGATTTTTTTCGTAGATTTGATCGCCCATACAATCAAACCTTGGTTCCCAAAAATGGAGGGCTTTTGCTATGGAAAGAAACTTGCCTTCGAAGATGATTGCCAATCAATCAAAATATCTTACAAGATTGAGTCTTCTAATTAGATAATCTTTGAGATAGACAATCAATATTTCCTTAAAAGGCAACCATACCAAATCACAAGTCGTTAAAAATGAGATAAAAGGTCTCAAATAATAATCTTGTAAATCAAGACAAGAGTTTCGTGCCTACACTCAACTTTTGTAGGACTCTACTGATATCCAATCTGTTGCCTTGTTAATATCCAGCCTTTGCCTTGCTGACATCAATACAGTTCACTTGCTGATATCCACCTAGTTTACTTGCTAATATCCACGCAGATAAAAGCTCTTTATTCTTTATTAGACAATAAGAATCCTTTCAGCGTAGATATTAACTGACACACATTTTTTTTTTTTATGAGTACCGAGAACGATACTAATATGAATAGTTTTGTTAACCTTAAAATATATGTGGAGGTTTTGTCAACACTTTAAAATGGTTATGACATTTCTTTGATAATTTGGAATAGGTCAATGGTGTGGCTTCTTGGACTTATTTGTTATTTTTTCTTATACTCCGACATGAGAATATTTGTAGGGTCTCATCATGGTTATTTGATCTGATGGTCCCGTCACCCCTGTGTCAAATTTATTGCAAGGCAAAGGGTGATCATAATAGCATCGGCGAATCATAAAATACCGAGTTTATGTGTTGAACTCAAGTACTCACTGCTTACATTGGCCATCATAATGAAGTCACAATGCTGATCTTTGACCTCAAACTTCTCCTGGCTGTTAGATAAAGATGGTGCATTGTCATTTTTCAAATTTCAAGCGATATTCTACTGATTGTAATAATACTCTGTCCATGTGAATTTGTAGCACAAAAGTACATTTGAACTCGAATATATATCAAAAGATGAAAAAGTGGGCGGTAAGATATACATTGATGGACATGTGCTTACTAACCTTTGCTTTTTTCTTCAATCTTTATGTTTAAAATAAGTCAATATGATATTCTCCCATGCTGGTGATGTGCCAAGGGTCTTCCTTTGATTTATTGCAAGGTTCAATTACATTGCTAAAGATTTCAAGTATGGCACATTCTTGATCTGATTGCGAGAATTAAACATTATCGGATATGTGGTTTCATATTGCAACATCATCAGGGATGCCCATCAGTGAACTAACTGTCAAGAATATTTTCGTTCAGCTCTATCTCAGTTTTTCCGACTATACCAGCAGCAAGATGAGGTGCCAGCCTGCTTTATTTGTGGAACACTGGAAAATCTTTGGGTTTGTCTGATATGTGGTTTTGGAAGATGTGGAAGGTGTATGATGTGCTGGAATCTTCGCTCTCTCTATATTTTAGTGTTTTGGCAGGCTGTATTGTTACAGCTTTTCCTTTTTGGATTTGTCCATGCAAAGATAAGCACGCAATCAGCCATTGGAAAAATACACAATATTGCTATTCTCTAGATTTTAGAACAAAGCAAATTTGTGACCATGTTGGGGACACTTACGTTCCTCAACTTAATGAATCAAAAGTTGACGGAAAGCTTGGGGAGATGAATTCATACTGTGAATCACTTGAAGGAAATTGTGGCAGTTGCAGTTGTAGCGAGGATTCCGAAATTAGTGGGGTGCTCTTCAGCAGCAAAATTGAAGCAATAGCTTCATGCGCCCTCTTATTTGTATGCTGTGAACATTTTTGTTATCCAATTCTACTTTCCATGCAAAGATTTGGAGTTTGGACTCAGTCAAGTGAGATGTTTGAAGTTTGCAGGTGCGTAACGCTTTTACCGGTGCTGACAGGTGACAATGAAAGATTTTGTTTCTGGTTTTGTGCTTCATATGTTCATTTTGTTGGCCAAACGTCACATGTCCATTACTGGGCCTGCAAAATGTATATTACCTCCATTATAATTATCAGACTCACCTCGTTTACTCTGACCCTGTGGATATACTTTTTCATAGATGCATGCCGACTATACATCTAGCTTCAACTCAGCTGGAAGCGCAAAGAAAATAAAGCACGCGGATACCTATCTTAGTTCTCCCTGCTTAGCATAGTCTTGTACATTGTCCAATGTGCTATTTGACTGATCAGCCACGGTTGTAAGCATTACTCCGGAAAGCTCTTTCTCTCTCTCTCAATGGTTCTAAGCACCACATATTTTAGGAGAAAACCATAATAGAACACTAGTTTAGCTACTTCCGATTCAAAATGTTTCTCCATTTTCTGTTTTCTTATTTTTAAGTGACCTCATTGTACTCTTGGAACTTCTATGGGAATGGCAGAATTGTTGCGAAGAGAAGGAAAGTAATTACGTTTATACCTCTCCATTTCTTCAACGAATGGGTCCAAGATCACGAGGGGTTGGCACCTTCAACACATATTCACTTCTCCAACATCATAAATGATTTTTCCTAAAAACAAGTACATACTGTGACACGAAGGAGCACTGTCATCACCAAAGTGCCAGTTTCAATGCATCTCTCACAATTGTCACTTGTCTTTATCAAAATCTTGTAATTGAAAGTGATAAATCAAACGGTTCAGCAAACATAGAAGAACAATAACCGCTAAACTACAGCATATGCAACAACAGGACACCAATTCATATAACTTGTAAATTTCGGGTACTCACTGCTTCATAAGCATTCCATCGATTTTTATGCAAGTTCAAAAAGAACAATACACTCTTTCCACGATCAGAGACAAAGCGATGGCATTGATACTTCCAAGAAAGAAATAAATTCTCATTTACTAATTCTGAGCAAGCTACTAACTGGTTTCATTCCTTGATTGTCATACCCAAAAGCTTATCAACTAATGACAGAGTAAATACAACTTGCTCACTTCATATTGATTGTTGACCATGATCTCCCTCAACAGCACGTGTGAAGTTGTCATCTACAGAGAATAAAGCAGGAAGTAGACGATAGACATAAAATATCATTTTAGTGGGTGTTCTCAGATTTAGCACCTGCTTCTGGACAATGAAATTGACGAAGGTGGAGTAATCAATAACCGAAGGACAAGACAGGAATGGCAAAGCAGGTAATCTGCGATGATTTTGTGACAAAGTATTGAACCCACTTAGCTTTCCCATGATTCGGTTTAAGAAGATGCGCAAAATCCTGAACATAAAAAACAGAGTGAAGGAAATCTGAATATACAGTCAACTCTAAAAGTCAGTTGGACCAGAAACAAGCAGGTGGTATGAGGCGCTCCGATTTTTAACAAAATGCAGTGGATATAGCTCTATCAGTACGTCAACCCATATCGGTAACGCATGGCGGTATGGCAAGGTAGGTTTACCACAGCAATTACAATGGCAATGATGGACTGCAAGGCATGGACAGAAGCAAAGCTCGGCGGTTGAGGAAATTGTGAGGCAACTCAGCAGCAACGATAAGGCTAGCAAGTAGCCATAACATTGCTCCAGTTAGTGACCGAAACATGTGTCGGCCAAAGTTAGTGATCTGAATTGGCGTGATCGCGATTCATGCTCAGCGACGTCATCTGAATTCTGTTCAACAGGGTGTACTATGATCATCACCGAAGATCACGCATGTGCCAGTGACTCCAAGCCTTCTCGTCTCGCCAACCACCGCCAATCACCAAAAGATCACAGGAACCACCGAGGAAACAAACGGAGAGTCAGTTTCATCCTTGGCAACTATTGGTGTATACTCGTAATCATGTCTAAAGATTAAAAAATCAAACAATATCAAGTGAACATCACTAATGTGCTTTCAAATCGGACGATTACCGGAATCAATTCACACCAAGGTCTCCACACATTTCGTCGAACAGATTATGGTGAATCGGTTGTGGAACAGATCAAAGCCATTTCGAACCCAAATTTGTAACTAGACTCAACCTAAATCAGTACATGATGTTCGAAGTCAAAGAAAAAAAAGTCAGCTATGATCAATTTCATCATAATAAGAGAATCGGACTCTCGGCCTCTTACTTGTGACGACAGAACAGGAGATGCTACCCGGTTAATCAAGTGGACTGAGGCCGCGGTTTGGCGCACGAATCACTGAAAGAAGCTATAGAACGTGTCGATGATCGAAACCTGAACAGGTGGAGAAGATTCGAGCGGAACGACAACATTTCGAAGCTCTCGGCCGCGGAAGGGAAACGAAGGAGATGAGTCGCGGCATTGAAGAGTCTGTTGACGCGGGCGACCGCCACTGGGATCAATTCAGAACGCTTGAAATCGCCAACTGAATCGAACGGAATCGCTTTTTTGAGATGAAATTTCCTTGCTCCATTTTTTTTTTTTTTGGGGGGGGGTTCTAGAATGGTGCTCTCGATGAAATGAACAAACGTGATCCTCCCGAGATTGATGATCGACGGCGCGACCAGCGAAGGAGTTGGAACATGTAATGATTGGGCGGTGGTAGAATAGCTTTGTTTTTTTTTTTTTTTTAAACTAGAGTTTTGTGCTCCCACACAGTTATCACGAAAATTAATTAGACCATTGGGCGTCATATGTTCTATTGTAGACAGCGAGGATTTTAACTAATGGAAGCGTGCCGTGTGGCATGTGAATTTCAGTTGAAGAGAGATTCGGGTTAGGGTCGGGCCACCTGAGTTCTATCATGCTGGACCTAATGGCCCAAATCAATGCCGGTCATAATTCATTTAAGTTAGGTCAGTCGGTCATGAGAGGGAAGGTCGGAATAATATTTGAGAAGATAAAAAGAAAAGTGAGGATGGTAATGTGAAGAGGAAGAGTTCACATAGTTTGAACTTTTAGATGGTGTCACAAATTGAGGTAAAAAGGGTGAAAGTAGTTGGAAGAGGATAGAGAAACTACAACACCTGATGCAAATATCTGAATTGTGATTATAAATGACTTATGACACATCATTAAAGGCACAAGGAAAAGCCATTTTATGTCGTGTGAGAATTTATCGAATAGATAATATGCCTGTTTTTCACCATACTTTGGAGGGAAATGACCAAGTTTGAGTTAATATTGATTGAAGGACATGGCAAGAAGATGAAGTAGGTAGTTATTGGGAATTTATTTTGAAGAAGTTTCAAAGAAGTGGCGAGACGGGACGACCTCTCTCTCATTTGGTTCCTTTGTTAATGTATGTTTCATCTATGATTTTGTTTCCCTTTTGATGTTTTAGTGCTATTGCCTTAGAGGTTTAACTTTATCGGCAGAAAGTTGATGTTCAAAACTCCACGGTCATTGTTCGAGTTCAAAGTGCAATTTTGCACACTAGAAAAATTTGCAAATAATTCTGTGATGGTTTGGGACAAAAATTTAATTGCAACATTAAAAATTTACTAATTCCAATAACAGTTCATTGGTTGTTCATGATGTGTAGTGTTGAAATTTCCAACTTCGAGAACATAGAAAATAAAAGGAAAAGAATATGCTCTTGGTCGACATAACCCTTATTCGAGCTTCACAGATTAAGCGATGTGGGTTTAGATGCCTTTTGAGTTCCTTAATATGCATACAACGTAGAGAATAATTATGCAGCATTTTAAAGTATACTCATCTTGTTCATCTTCATTCGAGTCATGTGGGCTAATCTTCCTAGATAAGCATAGTTATGGATTGTACTTGATGCAACTTCTAGACGAGTTTAGTCAATTTAAAGCTGTCTGGAGAACTTAGTCCTCCCATCTGATTTGACATGAATGAAGCACACATACGGTTTCTTCACATGTGCAGGATAATTTTGTCACTAAAGTCGAAGAATGAAAAAATACTAAATGTGGATAAACGGGTACATTTTCTGAACCTCAAAACTTTATTCCTTCATATGGTTTTCATAATATTGCCAACCGCGTGTATGTGTATGTAACGTGTGTTGACAGCAATATGTTCCTTGTCATCTTTAACGGATCAAAGAATTTAATGTGTATATTGGATACCAGAAAACATTCGGTAAGATGACTGATAAAGATGGCGTCAAAGGAGGACCCTATTACCCGTGCGTTTGGAGTAATCATTTCCAACCAGAAAGAGCACGGAGCCCAGCCGAAGACGGAAATAAGCAGGTGTCACTTCGTGTGCATATGCTTGATAAGTAAACAAGAATGGCATGAATGTAGTTAATTGTTTTTTCATTTTATTGACATTCGTCGTAAGTAGGAAGGAAAAAGTACGTTAGCAGCATGCGCGGACGCAAGGGGGCCCGAGGGTGGTATTTCACTGCCCAGCGTTCTGCGAACCTCTATACTTGGAGGGGTTGTGGATGGTGCAACTCCCTGACTTTCCCCAGTCCTCCTCTTCAATTGAGTTTCGGTGTCCGGCACTTATTGACATTGTAGATGCATATACTCGGCCAGACGCTGAAAATTAAAGAAAGACCATTCTCAGTTTAGTTGTTACAGTTCCGCCAATCAAACCAAAGCATTCTTGAAAGCAGTACCTAAAAACTTATTGTGGAAACTTTATTTCCCCAAAATTTAAAAAGTCTAGCTCTCAACTTCAGTTCTTCTATATGTTGTTCTACTATGGTAATATATTTATAATTTTTGTCTTTGGAACCAAATAACAACTTTATATACCAACAATAGTTTTAAATGGAATTTCGATTATACCAACTGCCCTCAGTTTTGTGATTGTGGTATTTGCCATTTCTTTATTCATAATTAAAGACTTTTGATCCATATAATGTTAAACTCCGACTTACTATACCTCACAAAAGTGCTCGCTTTGCCAAGTTGCCTCCCAATGGCATTGGCAATCTCCTTTTATTGTTCTTTTCTTGGAGGGTTTGAATTAACAAAGTGACTTTCGTAGAAATTGCTATATAACCGATTTGTTCAATGACTGTCTAAAAATATATGGACGATTTTGAAAGAGGTCAAAATAATTAATGTTTGGCATACCGTGAGTACTTTTTTGAGAGGTCGTTTGATACCATCTCCAAAACTACAACAGCTTTTAAGTGGCTCTTGCTCCCTTCTAAACTCCCAGGTCAAGAACGTCTTCTCATAAGGGGGAACCCAGTATCGTTCCTATTTGTAAGGGGAACTAATTCCAAATTTTGTGGAAATGTCCGGAGAAACGTGCCCACTAGGTTCACTCTGCTGTTGATTCTGCAAATTGAGCCGTTTAGAAGAATGTGCCTTTTAAGATGCAACATCCAAACTTGCCGAGGGTTGAACCCGCTGTATACGAATCAAATCAGACACTCTTAGATTGCACATCCTACTTCTGCATTCGTTTGAAGTGCAAGCGCTTTGCGATGACAATATAGGCTCATGCGCTGAGAGAAAGTACTCTTTGGTGGCTGATAGCGTAGTAAGCGAAGGGTGACAGGAATATAGATGAGATCAAAAGAGGCTCGTTGTCAAGCTCCTACCTGCTCTTGGTCCATTTGCAAATTAAAAAAATCAAGTCTGCTAATTGTAAAAGCTGGAGAAATAACCGACTTGTGTCCTCGGCGATACAGTGTTTAATTGACTGCAGTTAAAGACTATCATCCTCAAAAAGATGAAACTTGATTCCCAAAGATTGTAGTCCAATAAGCAAACTGTCGAGATAGACCATGGCGAAGTATTTACTTTCATCCAAGGTCTGAGTGCTGTTACTCAAATGGAGTTCATACTAGGAACACAGGAAGAAGATGATTTTTTTCTTTTTTTTTTTTTGGGTGGCGAAAGAAAATGAAAAGAGAACCTGCGAAGTGCTAACAAATGCTACTTCAGCAAATTAAAAATAAATAAATAAAATACATAAGAAAAGTACTTTCAGCATGACGCAAAGGAACAAGAAAAGAAGCCACTTGCGAAAACTAAACCTTGTTCTATGATCCTTTAGCTTACTAACTAAAATCAGATAAACCTGTCTCCAACTCAAATATACAACGCTTTCTATGCAACACCCTAATCTCATGTTCTTCTTTTTCACTTTCAGTCAGCTTAAATGAATATAATAAAACAAATTATCGCGGCTAGACTTGAGCAGAAGTCGATTAGGATGCTAATTGTACCACTTAAAACATACTGTGCCAAACTATGTCCATAGGAAGACCTCGAGGTTGTAAAATCTACAAGTTGATGAGGATGCTAATTGTACCACTTTAAGACAGATTGTGCCAACGTATATCAGGAGGAAGACCCCGAGACTATAAAATCTACCCTCTGCAACATCACAATGAGAGACATGACCTCGAGACTATAAAATATCCTTATGTTAAAAAATCCTAGCTTGCCTGACCTTCGCCTGAGCTGTGCCCCAACATTTCTATATATGATTCATTTTATGAGCAAGCTTGAGCAACACATTAGTCTTGATATTGGTCCAAACTAGGCCCGCGTAATAATCACCTATAATAGCAATTTTTATGTCGAATAGACACTCAATTGCCCTTGCATTTCAGTTTAGAATATCTAGGGGTATTCTACCTTTTTTCAATCATGTTTGTTTGTTAGACGAAGCAAAAGAAATAGAATCCATGACTAGGTCAATTTAGGCCTTTATTATTTATTTGCTTTTTCAATGTCGGTAGAATTCATTACCGATGTTAATTTGGATGCATCGTCATTTAATAATAAATGAGAATGAGCTTATCACAAAATTATTTTGTTCATAAGCAATCACATAACATGCTTCTTATCATAATTTACATAATTTTGGATCCGCTTGATTAAAAAGTAATTTGGTATCAATGAAAACGGATAATAATTTGCCTATCATCAATTTCAAATTTAGTTTTTTCAATTATTTTGAACGCTCAAAATGAATAAAAAATGTCTCTTGTGTCAAGCAATACCCAATTCTTTTTAAATTTCTCCTAAATAATTATTGAAATTAAGTTAGTCGCATTAGACAATAAATTATTCATTTTGCACCGATTATTTTTTTTTTAAAATTTATTTGGGTGGGAAAGTAGCAACCGTTATAATTCCAGGAAGAAGACGTGCTCGCTCCTACTCTCAGTTCCCGCGAGTTTCTTCTCGCTGCTCCGCAGTAACTGCAATCTTCTCCAACTCGGGCGATTCGACTCAGCCCAGCGATCACAGCAAGCCGGAAGAGGAGAAGATGTTCTTCCTCCGGGTCCACTCGGTGGACACCGACCACCCCCTCGCCACCGACTACGGCGGTTTCTCCTCCTCCTCGCCGCCGCCGCCGCCGCGGCCGCTGGGGAGCCCTAGGTTCACCGAGCGGAGGGGCATGGTGCACCTGTTCCGGACGCTGTCGCACTCGCCCCTCTCGAGCCCCGGCGCCCGCTCCACCACCCTCTTCGTCGTCGCCGTCCCCAATTACTTCTCCCCCGACGACTTCATCCGGTTCTCCGGCCCCCGGATCGACGACGTCTCCGAGCTCCGGTTCATCAGGTAAGGCTTCCGTCGTTTATGTTTTCTCTCCTCCTCTTCTTCGGGACTTTTCGGACCGGTTTTTTCAGTTGGTGAGATGAATTGGGCAAGCAAAAGAGAGAAGTCGAGGAATTAGAATTCGCTGACGAAAAATCTAAAACATGGACTCGAAACTCAAAAATTTGCTCATGATCATGCCTTAGGGGGTGTCCGATGATGAAAGTTCAATTTTTTGGAAGCATTCCGACGGTGGAACTGGGTTTTCCGATCTGGGTTCTTTTTTAAATGCTTTTTAATGGTTTTAGTGATCGCTGTGTTGCGAATTGTGCGTTTGATGTAGGAATGATGGGATGGAAGATAGGTACAGCGTGCTGATCGAGCTTACCGATCAAAAGGCTGCTGATGTTTTCTATTGCAACTTCAATGGCAAGAATTTCTCGCCTGCTGAGGTATTTGCAATTTTTGCTCCGTTGTTTGCTGTGAGATTTCATATAGTCGATTTCTCTCACTTTTAATACTCATCTTCTGGACATTCAGGCTGAGGTATGCCATATTCTATTTCTGCACGAAGTGGACTATACAGAATCAGCTGATGTAGCCAGCACACCCCCGTCGGGCTTTACGGAGCTACCCTCTTGTCCAGTTTGTCTTGGTAGGCCATGCCTGTACTCCCTTGCTGATTATATTTCCCCTTGCAGTGAGATGAGTTTATAGAAAGTTGTTTACAATGGCAACTTTTTTTCTTTTGATGTCCGAGAGATTGGACCCTGATACCAGCGGAATTTTGAGTACGCAGTGTGACCATTCCTTTCATTTCTCATGTGGTACAAAATGGACTTACTTGTCTTGTCAGGTTAGACATTCTTCTGCCGATACAGATTAGATGAATTTATAATGTAATTTCTCAGCTACTGCCACTATCTCTCTGTTAATCTGCTGACTGTGCATTAATTGTTGGTTTTTGATAATTAATATTAGCTATAGCAGTTGTGGCAGTATTTTTTTTATCCTGTACTTTCACATTTTTTCCAATCAAGTCCCTTGTGCTTTTGATTTGTTAAATATAGTTCTTCTACTTTTACCAATTTTCTAATCAAGTCTCACTGACACCAAATCAGGCCAAATCCAGCTGATGTGACCGTCAGATGTCTTCATTGCGTGACATGGATAAAATTTTTCTAATGTGGGCATCCATTATTTTGTCCATGTCACACTTCGAGGTTGTCTACATTGGCTAAATTTTTCCATACATGTCCACGTGGGCGTCCGCATATTTTATCAGCATTATACATTGTTGTCATCGAAGGGTCACTTGATGCAGCCCGCATTGAAGACCAACTCTCTCGACCAAGAAGATCGGCCCGCATTCAAGCTCGACGAAACCGAGAAGCCATAACGATATCTTGAGTCCATTCCGGAAGCTTGAAAGACGCCTTGGGAGCTCGCGTGATGCTTTTACTAGCTTATAGTTTCCATGCTCTTTACTATTTCCCTATTTTCAATGCTCTTTACTATTTCTCTTATTTTCAATGCTCTATTTTTGTTTCTCCTAGTTTCAACACTTTGTCTTTATTTCTCCTAGTTTCAACGCTCTGTCTTTATTTCTTTGATGATATAAGCCGGCCAATTCCTTGTAGAAGACAAACAACTTTTGATGAATGAAAATGTTTGCTTTTAAGCAAGTATCATGAACCTTGTAGAGTTCATATCTTTGAAAACCTAGAAGAGTTTTCACTCCGTCCTTGAAAAGTCAGAGCTTTTGAAATCTGCATCCTTGAAGAGTTGCAGTCATTGATCTAGAAGAATCGGTGCCCTCTCAACTTCCTTGGAGGCCTAGAAGAGCAACCAACGGAGTCTCTGTCTTTTCCTGTTCTATTCATTATTCCAACCCAAATTCGACCATCCTACAGTAATTATTTCAGAAAACCCAAAACAGAGAAATTGTAGATCCAGAAGTCTTTGTTCATTTGGTTTTGGAATCAGGTCGATCCGATTTGTATTGACAAAGATATGACTGTTCTCTTGAGCTCATGCAGTGCTGAAATTCCTGTTCTTCCTGTTTCCTGTGTGCAAGTCACTCTCCCGATCCTACTACTTGAGAAAGCCTATCCTAGGCTTGCATCATTTGGTATCAAAGCTTTGGAGGAGAGGACAATGCCTCCAAGACAAGCTAGATGTCGTGGCGGCAGAACCGTTCCCCTCAATGAATTGCACACACTCGCTGAGAATATGCAACAACAAATTGATGAATTGACGCAAGAAGTTCAACGTTTGAGGGCAGAAGCAAATAATTCTCCACCCCGTTCCAAGACTGAAGATTCCCATGGTGACTCTTCCTCTTCGAAGAGTGTTCAATCTATTCACGGTTGGAGGCATGTTCGACATCGTTTATAACATATTCGTGAGCCATATTGGGAAAAGGAAGTCAAGAAAGATGTTCCAGAATTTACAGGTAATGAGTCTCCTGATGAAATTGTTGACTGGCTAACACATGTGAATGAGGTTTTGAGCATCGAAATGTTCCGGAGAATCGTCGCGTTGGGATCATTGCTATGCGATTCCGAGGCAAGGCGATTGCTTGGTGGAGACGTGAAAAACAAACTCGCCAAGCCGTTGGCAAAGCACCAATCACTTTGTGGAGAAAGATGGAGGGCAAGATTCAAAAATATTTTCTTCCCAAAGGATATAAGAGAGAGCTCTACCAACAATACCAAAATCTAAAACAAGGTACGCGAACGGTGGACCAATACACCAATGAATTCAATGAGTTGGTGATTCGTAACAATATCCAAGATCCGGAGGAGGTGCTTGTGAACAAATACTTGAACGGTCTTCAATTTTACATTCAAGACGCCTTGGAAGTCCTCGACATTTGGGACTTAGGAGATGCACACCAATGAGCACTCAAAATGGAGCGCTCTCGTTTTCGGAGACAGCAATCAACTACCATGGCGAGTTGAGCCACTAAGAGCACCACTAGCCCTGCTAAAGTTGTTGAGGCTACAACGCAATCTGCTAGTAAGTCTTTTACTCAGCCCCATGTTTCGAAGCAACTTGCTACATCCGAAATACGTTGCTATTCTTGTGGGGAGTTGGGTCATTGTGCTAGCAATTGTCGAATCAATAAGAATCGACCAGTCGGTAAAGCCTTCTTAGTGGATAATTCTAACGAGAATGTTGAGGATCCACTTGAAGAGGAGTTGAACAATGATGAAGAAGCTGCGGATGATGAACAAATAGTGCATGCTGACACTGGCGAACTTCTTATGGTGAGGAAAATTTTTCTTACTCCTTGAGATGACACTGGAGATAGGTGGCTGCGTACCAATATTTTCCATTCTGCTTGCACAATCATGGGAAAGGTATGTCAATTAATTATTGACTCTGGTTGTTGTGAGAATATAATTTCTGAAGTAGCGGCAAACAAGCTGAAGTTGGAATTAAAAACGCACCCTATGCCTTATAAAATGTCATGGTTGAAGAAAGCCGCTGAGGTAACTGTTTCAAAACAATGCTTTGTTAATCTATCCATTGGTTCTGTTTATAGTGACAAGATATGGTGTGATGTTCTACCGATGGATGCTAGTCACATTATTCTTGGTCGACCATGGCAATTCAATAGGAGGACTATGCATGATGGTTATCGAAATACATATTCTTTTGAATATGAAGGTAAGAAGATTACGCTGGCACCTAGTAGGGAACCTTTGAAAACTCCTATAGTTGAGAATTCCTTCTCCCCTACGTTGTTTACAATGAAAGATATGGAGGATGCTCTGAAAGGAGTTCGTATCTTGTATATTTTGTTTAATAAAGGCAGTGAGAAGAATGAAGTTGCCTCTGTCGTACCTTATCAAGTTCAACCTCTTTTTGAAGAGTTCAAGGATGTCTTCCCGATGGACTTACCCAATGGTCTCCCTCCTATGAGAGATTTACAGCATCAAATTGACTTGATGCCCGGAGCCTCTTTGCCGAATCTCACTCATTACCGAATGAGTTTGACCGAACATGAGGAATTGCATCGACAAGTTATGGAGCTATTGAATAAGGGTTTTATAAGGGAGAGCCTCAGTTCGTGTGCCGTTCCAGCTCTTTTGGTGCCTAAGAAAAATGGTACTTGGAGGATGTGTGTCGACAGTAGAGCAATCAACAAGATCACCATCAAGTATCAATTTCCTATTCCTCGCCTTGATGATCTCTTGGATCAACTTTCTGGTGCAATTATATTTTCAAAGTTGGATTTGAAGAGTGGATATCATCAAATTAGAATCAAACCCGAAGATGAATGGAAAACAGCATTCAAAATGAAAGATGGGCTATATGAGTGGCTAGTCATGCCATTCGGATTGTCGAATGCACCATCGACATTCATGAGGTTTATGACTTAGGTGTTGAAGCCTTTTCTGGGAAAGTTTGTTGTTGTTTATTTTGATGATATCTTGATTTTTAGCAAGTCTACTGATGAGCACTTGCAGCATCTTCAAGAAGTATTATGTGTGTTGAGGCAGGAACAATTGTACGCGGCTCTCAACAAGTGCTATTTTATGGTACCACAAATCCTTTTCTTGGGGTTTCATATTTCAAAGAATGGCATTTCAGTGGATGATTCTAAGATCATGGTGATTCAAGAATGGCCAACTCCAACAAATGTGCATGAAGTGCAAAGTTTTCATGGCCTCGCTTCGTTCTATCGACAATTTATTGCGCATTTTAGCACCATTGCGGCCCCCACTCACTTCTTGCATGAAGAAGGGAGTTTTCGAATGGACGAATGCAGCTCAGAAAAGTTTTGAATAGCTCAAAGAAAAATTGAGCATAGCCCCGGTACTTGCATTGCCTAATTTTGATCTTGTTTTTGAAGTGCATTGTGATGCATCCGGTACTTGGCATAGGAGGAGTCCTAAGTCAAGGAGGTCGACCCATCGCCTTCTTTAGTGAAAAATTGAATGGTGCCAAACTTCGTTACAGCACCTATGATATAGAGTTTTACGCATTATTTCGCACACTTGCGTATTGGCGGCCATATCTTATTCATTGAGAGTTTATTTTATATACTGATCATGAAGCTCTGAAGTATATTTCTGGACAGCAAAAGCTTAACTCTAGGCATGCAAAATGGGCTAAATACATCCAGGAGTTCACTTTCATTATTAAGCATAAGGCTGGAGCTCAGAATCAAGTTGCTGATGCCCTTAGTCGAAAGAAGAGTTTGCTCTCTACAATGCATTCTACTGTTCTTGGATTTGATTCTTTTCAGGAGTTATATCAAGAAGACTCCTACTTTTCCAAGATCATTCTCGATGCACATGAAAAGAAGTTTGCTGATTTTACTGTATGTGATGGTTTTCTTTTCAAAAGAAACCGTTTATGTGTGCCAGACTGTTCTCTTCGGCAAAGGGTGATTGATGAAGTTCACCATGAAGGACATTTTGGGCATGACAAAACTGTACAACTTGTCTCAGCCAAATACTTTTGGCCTCATTTGAAACGTGATGTACATCGACATGTGATGAGGTGTCGATGTTGCCAAATTGGAAAGGGACAAGCTACTAATGCTAGCCATTATTTGCCCTTGCCAATTCCACATGCCCCATGGGAGGATATCTCTATGGACTTTGTCCTTGGACTACCATGCACAAATAGAGGTATGGATTCGATCTTTGTTGTTGTCGATCGATTTTCAAAAATGGCACATTTTATTCCATGTCGAAAAACTATGGATGCTTCGCGTATTGCTAACTTATTTTTCAAGGAAGTCTATAAGTTGCATGGCATTCCGAAGACCATTACTTCGGATTGGGATACAAAATTTCTTAGTCATTTTTGGCGACAACTGTGGAAGAATGTCGCTACTAAACTATAATGTGTTGTGTTTCATCCCCAAATGGATGGACAAATTGAGGTCGTCAATCGACTATTGGGAAATCTATTAAGGACTTTGATCGATAATAATCCCTGTTCTTGGGAGACGTGGTTGTCACTTGGAGAATTTGCATATAATTGTGCTAAGAACCGTAGCACTAGATATAGTCCATTTATGATTGTATATGGTTGACAACCGAACACTACTCTTGATCTTGCACCAATTCCTTTTGCTGAGAAGTTGAGTAGCAAAGTTGATGAAATTGTTTCTCAAATGAGGGCAATTCATGAAGATGTGCGCCAAAGACTAGAGAGCAAAACTAAATCCTATAAAACGAACATCGACAAGCGGCGGCGTGAAGTTATCTTTGAACCTGGAGATTTTGTTTGGGCTTATTTGCCATCGGAACGGCATCCCGTCGAAAGTTATAACAAGCTTAGTGATCGAAAGCTTGGACCTCTCGAAGTTCTTGAGCGCATTAATCCTAATGCGTATAGATTAAATCTTCCTTCTCATCCGAAGATTCATGAAGTCTTCAACGTTCGACATTTAACACCTTATGTGGGCGATTCTTCTGATGATGATGGCGAGAATTCGAGGACGAATTCTTTTAAAGATGGGGAGGATGATGCAGCTTGCATTGAAGACCAACTCTCTCGACCAAGAAGATCGGCCCGCATTCAAGCTCAACGAAACCGAGAAGCCATAACGATATCTTGAGTCCATTCCGGAAGCTTGAAAGACGCCTTGGGAGCTCGCGTGACGCTTTTACTAGCTTATAGTTTCCATGCTCTTTACTACTTCCCCTATTTTCAATGCTCTTTACTATTTCTCTTATTTTCAATGCTCTGTTTTTATTTCTCCTAGTTTCAACACTTTGTCTTTATTTCTCCTAGTTTCAACGCTCTGTTTTTATTTCTTTGATGATATCAGCCATCCAATCCCTTGTACAAGACATACGACTTTTGATAAATGAAAAACTTTGCTTGAAGCAAGTAACATAAACCTTGTAGAGTTCAGCCCTTGAAAACCTAGAAGAGTTTTTACTCCGTCCTTGAAGAGTCGCAGCTTTCGAAATCTGCATCCTTGAAGAGTTGCAGTCATCAATCTAGAAGAATCGGTGCTCCCTCAACTTCCTTGGAGGCCTAGAAGAGCAACCAACAGAGTCTCTGTCTTTTCCTGTTCTGTTCGTTACTTCCAACCCAATTTCGACTATCCTACAGTGCTTATGTCAGAAAACCCAAAACAGAGAAATTGTAGATCCAGAAGTCTTTGTTCATTTGGTTTTGGAATCAGGTCGATCCGATATGTATCGACAAAGATACGACTGTTCTTCTGAGCTCGTGCAGTGCTGAAATTCCTGTTCGTCCTGTTTCCTGTGTGCAAGTCACTCTCACGATCCTATTACTTGAGAAAGCCTACCCTCGGCTTGCATCACCACTTCGGTTGAATTTGGTCGTATTTAGTGTTGGAAAGACTTGATTAGAAAGTTTGTTAAAGTAGATGGACTTGGTTAGGCAAATTAAAAGTATAGACATGATAAGAAAAGCATGAAAGTATGTGAATGAAAAGTAGAATTTTCCTTTACTCTATTGTGCTTACTAAGTTCAGGATTTCTTTTAAAGTATCATGACATTTATTTGGAGATTTGGCATAGGTCAATGGTATGGCTTCTTGGGGTTACTTTTTGTTGATTATCATGTTCTGACACAAGAATTTTTGCAATGTCTCATCACGTGTGTTTGATCTGATGGTCCTGTCACTCTTATCTCAAATTTCTCGTGAGTCAAAGAGTGATAGAAGTAATAACAGTGGCCAAGCTCGCACGATAAGTTACGCGTATGTTCACAAGTACAGGGTGATCATACTGATGTCAAAATTCTGATCTTTGACCTCAAACATTTCCTGTCTTGAAGCTAAGATGTTTCATGGTCGTATTTTACATTTCAAGTGATGTTCTAATATGCTCTGTCAATGCCAAATTGTAGCAAAAAGTACCTTTGAACTCATGTATTATCAAAAGTTGAAAAAGTGCCATGTAGGAGATATATGGACAGACATGTACATACTAACTTTTGCTTGATTCGTCAATCTTTATGGTTAAAATAAGTCAACATGATGTTCTGCCATGCGGGTGATGTCCCAAGGGTCTTCCTTTGATTTTATTGCAAGTTCCAATTACATTGCTAAAGATGTCAATTACGGCACATATCTTGATTTGGTTGCAAGAAATTACCTTGATCAGAAATGTAGTTTCATTTTGCAGCATCATCAGGGATGCCCATCTGTTAACAGATCGTGAAGAAGATTCTGTTTCTGTTCTTTATCAGGTTTGCCGTCTGTGCCAACGGCAGATGAGGTGCCATCGTGCTTTATTTGTGGAACAATGGAAAATCTTTGGGCTTGTCTGATATGTGGTTTTGTCGGATGTGGAAGGTGATAGATTCAGTCATGATATGCTGGAATCTTCACTCACTCTATAGTTTTAGTGATTGGATAGGCTGCCTTCATTATAGCTTTTCTTTTCTGGCTTTGTAGATACAAAGATAAGCACGCAATCAGCCATTGGAAAAATACACAACATTGCTATTCTCTGGATTTAAGAACACAGCAAATTTGGGATTATGTTGGGGACACTTATGTTCACGGCTTAATCAATCAAAAGCTGACGGCAAGCTTTTGGAGATGAATTCATACTGTGAATCACTTGAAGGAGATTGTGGTAGCTGCGGTTGTAGCGGATTCTGAAATTAGTGGGGTGCTCTTCAGCAGCAAAATGGAAGCAGTAGGTTCATGTGTCCTCTTATTTGTATGCTTTGAATATTTTTGTTTTCTGGTTCTCCTTTCCCTGCAAAGATTTGGAGCTTGGACTCAATTAAGTGAAATGTTTGAAGTTTTGAGGTGCATGATCTTTTACTGTTTTAGGTGCTGACAACTGACAATGAAAGATTCTGTTTCTGTTTTTGTACTTCACATGTTCATTTTGTTGGCCAAATGTCACAAGTTCATTATTGGGCGTGCAAAGTGGATATTACCTCCATTATAATTGTCAGACTTTCTTCATTTACTCTAACACTGTAGCTTTACTTTTTTGTAGATTCACACCGACTATATTCATCTAGCTTCAAGTCAGTTGGAAGTGCAAAGAAAAGTAAGCATGCGTGTACCAAGACCATTTCAATTCTCCCTGTTTAGTCTTTCACATTTTATTATATTGACTGATCGGCCATGGTTATAAGCATTACTTGTGCAAGCTTGCGTCGATTGTGCTTTTGCTTTAGGTAATGGTTTTTAAGTATACATATTTTAGGAGAAAACCATAATAGAACATTAGTTTAGTTATTTCAGATCAAAAAATGGTTCTCCATTTTCTTTTCTTTTTTTTTTTCTTAAGTGAACTCATTTTACTCTTGGAAATCAATGGGATTGTCAGAATTGTTGTGAAGAGAAGGAAAGTAATTACACTCGTGTCGTATAATCTCATCTTCATTTGCTTTTATATAGTGTACAACATTTTATACCTGTCGATTTGCATACTGCATTTGTCTAATGAGCTTATATAGGAAGTATGAAAGAACTAGTGGGCTTGCATCAGCTTGAGAGAATTGCAAAACTTCTGGTATTCTTCTTTTCTTTTCTGTTTTCTTACAAATATATCTGTGGTAGAAAATGAATTGAGTTTCTCTAAGGTGCCAGGACTCTTTTATTATTGACTTTTTGTGATGGATAGTCTTAGAAGGAACAGTATCTGAATTGAAAACCTGTTGTATCGGAAGTAGAATTACAAAAGCCAGTAGATTATATATAAACTGCCCATGCTACTGTTGGTGATAGTGTTTCGTTTCTAACCCATGTTTTTTGTTACATAGACTGCCATCATCCTTAGACTGACTTTAAAGAATACATTTTAAGTCCTTGAACATATCATCCCCTATTAATTATTTTGTTTTTCTCTGTTAGCATTATGAGTCTCTCATGTTAGAAGCCAAAAGTAGAAAAGAAAATTCCAAACTAGAAGCAATCGAGAAAGGTGTGACTTCAAAGATTGAAGACATCCATAGTAAGTTGGGGAAACTTGGTGATGAAAAGAAGGCCGTGGCAGAGGTAAGGCTTTAGTCTTCTCTGTTTTACCTTTTGTGATTTTGGATGTTTAAAGTTTGAGAGGAGGTCTACCTGAAGCCAAGGCTGATTGTTGTTTTGCCTGTTTTTCACATGCCTCATTTTCATAGTACAATCAGATGCAATAGTTTTCACTCGTTCATAACAGTAACGGATGCCGTTCCTTGTGGTTGCAGCTTAATCAAACTCTTATCAAGAACCAAGATATGATGCGGAGAAAGGTTAAGGAAATTGAAGAGAGGTATTTTTCGCTGCTGATTTCTCTAGACAAGTAATACCATAGCATGCATAGTCTCATAAAACTAATCAGTAAAATGAAGCAGCATTGTAGTAATAGTTCATGTAAGTGAGGTTGGTCGTGAGAGAGGAAGTGGAAACAGACATTTGAGAAGATGAGAAAAAAGTGGGAAGGGTATCATGAAGAGGAAGTGTTCACATGCCATGGACTTTTAGATGTGAGGTAAAAAAGGTTAAAGTTTGAAGAAGAAAGAGGAAATACAGTTTCTAATTCAAATATGTGAATAGCAACTATACATGACTTGTGACACATAACAAATGGCAAAAAAAAAACGAAAGTCATTTTATGATGAGTAAGAGTTTATCACATGGTTAATATGCCTTCCTTTCACCATACTTGGGAAGGATAATTAAGTTTGAGTTAATTATTAGTTGGAGGATGTGGCAAGAAGATGAAAAAGCTTTTGGTGTTTTTTTTATTGAATTATTTTTAAAAAGTGGCAAGATGAGACAAACTCTAACGAGGGAAAGAAAGAGACAAAAAGGGGAAAAGGAGAAAGGAGAGAACGCAGCACGTATGGAGAAAGTTCCATGTGTCAGTGCTCTCCATAATTTTGTTCTTTTGTTTATATATGCTCCATCTGTAATTTTGTTTTCCTCTGAAGAAATAGTGCTACTGCTTTAGAGGTTGAACTTTATCAACAGAAATCAATGTTAAAATCTTCATGGTGGTGGTCCAATTTCAAAGTACTTTTTTACATTCTGGAGATATTTGAACATTATTCTGTGATGGTTCAGGAGTCAAATTTTAATTGATATGGTTCAATATTGAAATTCTACTAATTCCAATTAAAATTCAATTGGTTGTTCATACTGCGTTATGTTGACATTTCCAACTTTCACAAAATAGAAAATAAAAGGAAAAGAAGATACACTGGGTAGACTTAAAGCTTATTTGAGCTTCACATGTCAAGCAATATAGGTGTAGATGCCTTTTAAGTACCTTAATATGCCTACATTATTTTCTTTGTAGAGAAATTCATGCGGCCTTTTGAAGTATACTCGTCTTGTCCATCTTCATTGCAGTTACGTGGACTAGTTTCCTCAATAAGCATTATTGTCAATTGTACCGACACTTTTTCAGTATATGATTCCAGTCAATTAAAGCTGTCAGGAATTTAGTCTTCCCTTCTAATTTGACATGAATGGAGGACACATACGCTTCTGTGCATCTGCAGGAAAACTCTGTCACTGAAGTTGAAGGATGAACAAATACTTGACTTAGAAGAATAGGTATTTTCTTTTAGCCTTAAAACTGTAATAATTTGTATATAATATTGTGAAAACTCTGCGCGCGTGCGTGCATAGTGTGCGTTGACAGTGGCATGTCCCTTGTCATCCTTCACAGATCAGAGACCTTAAGGTGTTTATTGGAGCCCAGAAAACTTTCGATAAGATGAATGATAAAGATGGTGTTAAAGGAGGAACCCTATTACCAGTGCCTTTGGAGCAGTCGACCCCAGCTAGAAAGAGTAAGAAGCCCAATCGAAGACGGAAAAAGCAGGTTTCACTTTGTGTGCAGATGCTTGCAAGTAATTGAGAATGGCTTAAATGTGGTTAATTATTTTCGTTGTATTGACATTCACTGTAAGGATGAAGGAGAGCTACTGTCCACAGCATTTCTCAATGTCAGGTACTTATTAACATTGTAAATATATACCCACAAAAATTAAAGATAGACCTTACCCAGTTTAGTTTTGATGGTTCCACCTATCAAATCAAAATCCTCTTAAGTTAAACTATGTGACAAATAAACGTACATTTATATTTATTCTTTTCGGAACTAAATAAAAAGTTTGTACACCAACAGGAGATGAGAAGGAAATTTTGATTCCGCCAACAGCTCTTTGGTTTTTGATATTGGTATCGCTTCTTTTTCATGATTAAGCACTTCGATTGACATTTTGTTGAATTCTGACTTATTATGACTCTTATAAAATACTTCTTTTACCAAATTGCCTTCCAATGCCATTGGCAATCTCCTTTTATAATTCTTTGCTTGAAAGTTTTGAATTGACTCTTAATAGAAATTGCTAAATAAATCATTCATATTATGACTATCTAAAAATATATGAATTATTTTAAAAATAGTATGAATAATTAATGTTAGGAGTTACTTGGACTATGAAAAATGGGCATTGCGACTTTTGTGAAGGGTTTGTCAAACATTTCTCAATTGTAGCACCTTCAAGATTACAATAACTCTTAGTAAATTGCTTCAGCCAATTTTGAGGTCTTGGACCTGCTGTGGATATTTGATTTTTGGTCAACAATTAAAGGAAAATCGGCAACTTAGGTTTTTTATATTAGAGATATGAATAAATAAAACCATAATGAAGATTACAAAAAATAATAACTGAAGGGACTTCAATTCATCAACTAATTTAAAAGGATATCTATTCAATGCGATAGGCTCGATCCAATTCGTCCAAGCCAAGCCCATGGCCCATCCACATCTATTAAGTCCAACTTGCATTACTCGGACGCATAAATGCCCAGAAACCAGACTATGTCTAGCCCTTAGTTTGTTCATTAGCCCGTAGTTCTCAACCGAGAACTCCTTGAGAAGATAATTTCATTCCCCTCTTTCTTGCCCTGTTTTGGAAAGATGCATGACTGGACCATTTGGAAAGATGCATGACTGGACCACGTTCAGGTTACTAATGTGAAAATCACTGATGATCTAAGTTGTAATTTGATGATTTGTAATGGTTTCATGGTTCTGACATTGATTTTAGACGAAAACAAAACTTCAATTTATGACAAGATTCAATCCCTTTGATGCACATATACTGTTTGATGAAATGTCTCTAAGATACATTGGTGAAATAATTCCTAATCTAGTTCAATCAAATAAATTTTAGCATACATTACTTGCTACAAGTCAGTCCATTAGCATTCGGATTTAATTCTTATTAAAATTCATTGTTATCGAGATCAAATCAGAACATAAATTTTTCTTGTGTTTTCTTTCGATAATTTCACATATGTTTTTGTGAAGTCTCTATAGAGTTCATCGGTGAGAAAATGGCTGGTTAGATTCTTGACTTGCTCAAGAGGACAAAGGGCTGGAAGAAGGAAGAAGAATATAATATAAAAAAAATGACGAAAAGACATAAGAAAAGAGGAGAATTGATTTAAATATAATAATGAGATGGGTTTAGAGTGGGCTTAGGGTTTAATCTACCTATAATAGAAATCGAGCTTAAAGATGGACTAGATGAAGTTGGAAGAGAAAATGGGCCATAAGTAGTTACAATGAGTAGTGGGCTTAAAATAGGTATAATCGGAATTGGGCTCAGTAAAGTTAGAATTGGAGGGGCCTGAACATAAGAGCCCGAATTGTGCTTATTAGTTATTATCCCAAATTCATGAGACCAGCGTCCGGCTCATAGCCAAAGCTCGGGTCCCTATTTTCAGAAAATGATAAGAATTAATTTCCAAAAATTCAAAAAAAATGAAAATTTGAAAATTGCTAGGAACAGAGACCTTGATTAGGTCGTTAAGTTGTGATGCTAGATTTAGCTTAGTTTCTTTAGATAGTATACATATAGTTTAGGGGGGGTTTTTGATAAGTAACTTTAATTTAATTTAGGTTTAGGTAGAGCACTCTTTTGATGAATTGGACTCAATTGTATTCAGCACAGGTTGCTGCCCAGAGGCTTAATAACAAAGCCATGTGATTCTTCGCTTGACACTCCATTGGGTCTACTTTCTTCTAATTTACTTCTATCAAATTGATTGCGATTGTTTACTTTTTAATTGATTGTACAATCATACATGAACATCATTTAGTAACATAGGTTAATAAAATGGTCAAAGATTGCGTGGACATTTAGTTTATAAATTAATTAAGTTTAGGTACTGAAAAGGCATTGGTTGACTAACTGGTCTAATCAAGTCCTTAGGTTTCTGGTTGTGTAGGAAGTGAGACATCCTCTCTACCTCCAATTTGTTGTATTCAAAACAACACTCTAATCTCATGTTTTTCTTCTTTCACTTCCAGTCAGCCTATATAAATATAACAAAACAAGTTATCACCACAAGACTTGAGCATAAATCGATTAGGACAAACTGTACTGAACTATGTCGCAAGGAAATACCTTGAGGCAGTAAAATCTACCCTCAGCAGCACCCCCTCAAAACTTGAATCAAATAAGGTGGAGGAAAGCCAGCTTAGCATTGTAATGCTCACAAGTTTCATAGGGAGAGACATGGCCTGCACTACCTTTGGGGTTGATCTGAATTGGTTGCGCCAGAGGGCGTGCTAGGCCCAACACCATTTTCAATAGGAGAATCGCCCCACTCTCCTTCAGATTCCAATGGCTCAAGCACACACACGCTGCCATCAGTAAGCCCTAGTGCAAACTAGTTAGGTTCCGATGGATGTGCTGCGATAACTAGTGGGTAGACTCTCAAGCTGCCAGATACATCAATGAGGAATGAATAATTCGCGAGACTATGGAACTTTGCGAATGAGACTTGCCATTTTCCATAAAGGAATGAGGTTAAGTGAGCAACAATAACCAACTTACCTAGGTTTTGGAAGGATATAAGCGGCAAGATTAATACAACATATCAATCTGAGTGTAGAAGCAGAAAGAACATTGATGCTCCCATCTTCAAAGCTCACAAATATCAATTGGCCATTGCATGAATATGTAGCATTTGTGATTGGAGCGCTAGCTTCTCGAGTGTCCCACTAGTCGCGATCAATAGCAAATCAAAAAAAGCACATTTGGCATGAAGCGACTCATACCATCTAATATTTCAATAATTTTTATGCAATCAAGATGAGATGAGAGATTGGATTGTGCATAATAATAAAAAATATTCAATACCTGCTTGAGGCATTCTAGTTTAGGAGCTTCACATGTTGCGATCTGTGTTTGATGAACAACCAGCAGATGTATTTGAACTACATGAAATTGAACACGAGTATCAGCAAGAGGCGCTGCTCCTCGCCCATTCGGCATTTGCAGAAACTTACTAGTTTGCTTCGTCCATCCATCAGTGATCCAAACACACAACTGCAGCGACAATTGACAATTATCAAAGGGAACATCAACATTGATTGACAAATGCAACAATAAAATTTTACGTTGTATTTTATATCAGAATAACACCAAGCATCAGTTGTGAGTAACAACAGGACATCATAGCTTTTTTATTTCCCACTTAATGGGATGGGATTAATCTGTCACCACAAAAGAAGTTTTCTGAAAGGATTTATTCTGCCTAGTTAAGGATGCCTCGTGTACTAACGTATGATGAGGGCGTAAGCATCAATATATCCAGAGTGAACATCAACCCATTTTTTGGAGCAGGTTAAACTACATTGCTATCTCTGCCCAAAACATAGGCATGTCTACATGGAAAGGAAGATGCAGTAGTGGTCTTGTACCTGAGAGTCAGCACCGGAAGACACGAGAACATTTAAGACGTTAGAGAAGGTAAGGCCTGTAATTCTTCTCTGATGTCCTTTTAGATATGCCACCCACTGAGAAAGTGAAACAGTCAATATCCATATATTCGTTGCGGATAATAACGAGGTCAACTTTGAACAACAATAAAATTAGTTCTCACCTTGCGAATTCGACGATCAAAAATTTGAATAGAGGAGTCCTCCCTTCCTATTGCGTCATATACACATTGAGGAAAAGACGCCAGAAATGTTACGGGTGGTGGTCGGGGTGTAAATGTTATCAATGTCTGCATATTGGCAGGCAGAATAGTATTAACAACTTTATAGGTAACAGTTGGACATATGTTCCATGAGGCACTTGCCTTAATGGCGTCTCCCTTCTTGGGAAAGGGAGAAGGCAACTTCGAATATTAGATTTATGGAATGTTGAATAAAGCTCTTGCCTTGTTTTATTTAATCAGTAAGAGCAAAAATATCCTACTAAAGACACAGAAAAATCCTTGTCTCACTAGCAAGTAAAAAAAGCAGTGGTTTGGTACCTGAGAATCAGCACTAGAAGACACGAGAACATTTAAGGAAGTTGAGAAGGCAAAGCCTTTAATTATTCTCCAACGTCCTTTTACTTTTCTCTGGATCTGAGAAAGTAAAATAGTCAATATTCATAACTTTGTTGTGGATAATCACAAGGTTAACTTTCAACGACAATGAAAACAGGTCTCACCTCATCAGCTCGAGCACTGTAAATTTGAATAGCGGAGTCCTCCATTCCTATCTCAATAATGTCATTGTTTGGTGGTGGCGGGGGCATAAATTTTTCCAACGTCTGCATATCAGCGAGCATGATAATATTAAGAACTTTATAAATAACAGTGGGACACGTGCCAAGAGGCACTTGCCTCAATGGCATCTTCCCTTCTTAGGAAAGGGATATGACAAGTTGGACCAATAGATCTCTGGATGGGTTAAAAAAGCACTGCTTGTTTTCTTTAATCAACAAGAGTAAAAAGATTCCATCGAAGACACAGAAAAGCCCTTATCTCGCTTAGCAAGTAAAAAGGGACATGCTGCACTCTTGAACAGATAATCCCCATGAAAATCGGAGCAATTGCTTTCATAGACCTCCTAACAATTAGAGCTCAATACGTTTTTATACATGATTGAACCAATTAATTTTAGGTCCCATAAAAATGTGAAGAGGAAATACTGCACGCATATTCAGCACAAAGGGGCAGTTCATCATCTCGTTCCTCCTGGATAGTGCTACAAAAAACTGACAAGAGGATGTATACATCTCTTAGGGAAAATATTCACCTCAAAAGTCCTCTTATCGAACACAGAGATCTCCCCCCCTGATGCTGATATTAGAAAAGGACGATCCTCCAACACTGCAAAGCACGGAACTGCATCTTCAGGATTCGCACCACATGTATCATTGGTCATCAAATTCCCACCGGGCGGTTGCCATAACTGTGGTACTACACTAGTTGTAGCCTGCGAAAAGAAGAATCAATGTAGTTAACAATACGCTAAACAACAAAAGAATTTGCCTCTTTTTTCCTTACCCTGCCCGTTAAGTTTTGATCACTTTCTTCCCATATCCAGAGCTTGTGTACAGCATTCGATGACTGCCAGAATGGCACGACCCGAGTTTGTATAGCTTAATCTCGGGACCTGTTTCGTTTTACCAGCTTCAGTGGCGACAATCAAATGTAATACCGAAAGTTAAAATAAAATGCAGAAGAAAGATGCCAGAGATTTGGGCACTAATTGATAGATGCAGAAATCCATGCAAAAAGACACTTGGCGACGCTGCCTGCATATTTATCAGCATAGGCGCATGCACCGCACACACACATATTTATATATACATACTGTATGCTTACATATGAATAGAGCATATGATACACATGACATCTAAACCCAGTCGAAACAGTTACCAAAAGAAAAGTGGAACCTTGACTTAAACCATCTAGCTGCCTATCTATTCTTTTGCCTCTAGTGTTTTGTATATTTACATTCAGCAGGTAAATTTCCACTCAAAGTTTCTGGGAACTGACAAGGTCAAAATAGCTTTCACGAGCTTAGCATTCCCCACAAGCATCAAAGTGGTGCAAAATGATATACTTCGCATGCCATGTAGCCAAATTCATCCCGTAAATAAGCTGTCTTTTACCAGATGTAACTGCACGAAAGTCCACAGAACAATCCATATTCCAAGCAAAGGCTAAAAAAGTCTCGTTATGCAAATATACCATTACATTCTAAATCAGGAATCATCCATCTTGCTATTCAACGTTATTATAAAATTCATGAACTCCACAGCCAACATAACTCAAGCACAATCGCCACGCCATCATCATAGATTTATTAATGTTGATCTTATCCTTTCCTATTTGTATAGTTGAAACAATCAGTCAACTATAAAATGCCAAATGAAGATATGACAAAGTCCTTGAGTGCCAAGGTTCAAGAGATAAATCATCGGACCACATGTGAATAAAACTAATAAAGCAAGTGCATTAAATGCGACCCCTATTCAACTTTGTTCTTATCTAATAGAAACGTGACAGATTAATGTGGAAAAGAAATGCTGCATAAGAACGTCCTAATTTGGCAATCATTTGTACCCTTGCAACCATAGAGTTATCAGGCAGCCTTATGGACCGGCATTGTGATGGTTCATTGATTTCTGTCGGTTTCCAAATTCGTGATTTGTCTTCTGAGTCATGAGCAATTCCAGGCTTCACATCGGCCATGCTCTCACTGTCCTGTAGAGCTCAAAAGAGAGGATGTCATTGAAAGAAGCCCAATAAACATGCACATACAAATGCAATTATTGCATCATTTAACTAACAGCGTTAGCAACAAATAAAGCTCGTTAAAAACATTTAAATACCTAATGCACTAATAATACCACTTCCCATACCTACCATTGCTGCCTGATGGTTTTCTAGTTTATATGCTAGTGCGTGTAGATGCGCGAGAAGCAAAGGGGAAAATATTTGGCAGTTTCAAAGCGCCGTGTTAACTGCTACTGTGGCGAGATTTTTCCCTTGATATCCACTTAAAAATTTTTAGAAGTCTTGAATTAAATTAAAAAAGATTGATATGGAGTTTCTTTGAGTGGTGGAATCGTTTCCTCTAGCTTCATCTTCCTCGTTCGTCCAAAGCCAGTCACATGACCTCGGATGAGCTGGCATGGCCGATGATGCGTCGGTGACACTGCTGGCTCTTCAGATCTGGCCGATCATGGCCGTGGGCGTCACCTAGACGAGTGTCGCCGCTGGCTCTCCAAATTTGGCCGTCCATGGCCATCGGCGTCACTCGCGAACCTTACTGTTGGCTCTCGAGATCTGGCCATCCATGGTCGTCGACGTGGCTCATCCCGGTGATGCTGTTGAAAAGTTGGAAAAGATGTTCCTTTTTCTTATTGTTACCCGCCATTCTTTTTTTTTTGTTTTTGCTAAAGGTAAGTATTGTATAAACTTTGCCAAACGGACATACAAGATAGGAGGCCCGGCACCTACCAACCCGCCATCTTTTTTTTGTTTTTTGGTAAAGGTACCTACCCGCCATTCTTTGCTTCTTCTCTTTTCTATTTTTTTTTTTTTTTGTCTCCTTTCTTGGTACACGCTCTGTCCATGGCCGTCTGCAACTTTTAACGCCGTCTCTTAAGGCGACCTCTAACGGCGGTCATCGCTGCAGCTCAAGGTGATGTCACGACCTTCGCTACGGCCAGATCTGGACGCTCGGCCTCCATTGCCATTGAGCCTCTACATCTGGAGGTGACGGCCTTCTGTGGATGCCAAGCTCGACATTGTGACCGAGATCTCGGCGGCTTCTCGTCGGTCATGGAGGAGCCGCCGAGCTCGAACCATTTTTAAGGCAGACAATATCTGGCGTGAAGTCGAGGTCGACCAGATTTGGAGGCGGCCACGGACGAGCTTGAAGCAAGTGAAGGTGGACTAGATCTGGTGTGGCGTCAAGGCCACGACTCGGCTAGATTTGGAGCTCGGCCTCCGGAGCAGTGGCGTTCAAGGGCGGCAGCCGGCTAGTCCGAGGTCTTTGGCCGATGGAACATCGACGAATTTTTTTTTTTTTTAATTCAAAATCCATAGAAATGTGTTAAAATATGACTGGATGGATGTGAGGAAAAAATGCTCCGCACGTCAGCTGCTGCCGATGTAAAAGAATTGGGCAAAGAAAGGGAACACAGGGATTTTATTTTTTTTTATTTAAAAGAGGCTTTTATAATACAAACGAAGGAGAAGAGGTTTATAACCATTCCGTTTCTACGTACAATTTCTAGTCATAAATAGATTTTTCTACTTTGAAGAGATTTAGACCTTAAAATTTCTACATGTTGACTGGCAGGCAGCTGGTGATTGGTGGAGGGCAACCGGGGGGTGGGTGGCCAACAGGTGACAGCCGCGAATGATAAGGATAAATAATGAGAACATTTTTATTTTTATTTTTATTTTAGAAATAAGAATATATAAAAAAATTATTTTTATTTATATTCCAAATTTATTTATATTAAAAAAATAGAGCCCTAAACGTGTTTGATTTCAAATGATCCTAAGCCTTTTTATCAGCTAACATCATCGACTAAGACATGCAAAAATCTTTGCCTGAGTCAAAGATTTATTTTAAGACAGCTATCTCTGCCACGTTGCAGAGATAATTTTATGGATTTTTTTACACAAAACTTTGGTGGACTCCAAACACTTCTGCCATATATATATTTATAGGATTTTTCTAGATTTCTCTACCAAATGCCCATCTAGAAGATTCTAGAAATTGGATCAAACATTTTAATATTACCACTAGAACCCCTCTATTACCTAGGCTTGCCCTAGCAGCAGCATCACCAGAACCAAGTATCACGATTGCTGGTGGTGGTACAAGATTCAAGACATTTAAGGCACATTTGGTAATGCTTCTGTTCTCAAGAACAATTTCTGATCATAAATGATTTTTTTTTCATTATGTTTCTGGGAACAATTTCTAAACATTCTAAGTCGTTTGATAACTATCCAAAGTTTCAATTCCCAAAATAGAATTGTGTTTGGTACTGTTCTGAAAAATTCTAATCCAAATCATTTTTTTACTTCTTTTCTCTTTTGTTTTTCTTCTTTTCTTTTTTACTTTTCTTTCTTTTCTTCTTCTTCAACGTCCGCCGGTCGCCGGCCTTGGGATAACCGACGACCAGCCAGACGAGGGCAGGTGACCTCGCCTGAGCGTTGCTAGCCAGCGAGGCCATGCCAACAGTTGGGTGAGACTCGGCTGAGCCTTGGCCAGGTGACACCGACCTCACAATGGCCTGGCGAGGTCGAGCCCCACTAGTGGCTGGGCTGAGCCTCACTCAGCCAGGCGAGGCTTGCCAGTGGCCAGGGGAGGCCTCGGCGAGACCTGCCTAGCCACCGACGAGCCTCCAGCAAGCTTGCCAGACCTTGCCCAGGCCTAGCAAGCCTCCAGCGAGTTCGCCGACAACCAGCGGCGGACGATGGGGGCGACAACAGACACAATGGTGGTGACAGATAGCAATACTTGAAGAACAAGAGAGAGGGAAGAAGAAAGAAGAGAAAAAAGGAAAAATAGGTTGACTTGATTTTATAATTGTTCCCAGGAGTAAAGAATCAACTTTTTTCTACTTCTCGATTCTATTCCAAATTTACTTCCGGAAACGAAAAAAAAAAAATTGTTCCCGGAAACAAAAAATTTACCAAACGGAGTTCTATTTCAAAACTACTCCCGGAAACAAAAGAATAGAAATTTTCACTATTTGGCCGGTTACCAAACATGACCTTACCAAGCTCATCTCTATGAAATCAATTTACACTTGAAAAAGCTTACCTTCATAAGAGGTCTAGGAGTGACTCTAGAAGCTTCAAAAGGCCCTTTGTCCATTGTCCTTAGCAGCCTAATCCCATAAGCATTTGCTAAAACTTTGATACTATTGTCACTCATTGAGACAACTAATAAAATTCCTTCCTTGTTAAATCTAATACAAGGTGAAGCCTGAAAATTTAAGGAGTTAGTTTATTAAAAAGGTTCGCCTAATTTAGTCAAAATAAATTAACAACAATGAATTACCAGCAATCCACCATCAGCATCAATACTTGTGAGTAGATTATTATCGTCCATATTCCAAAATTTGACCATGAACTCATCACCAACAGCCAAAAATCTATTTTTGGTGATATCAAATTGCATAACCCCACCAGATCTCTTTCCTAGTCCACGATATGTACGCTTGATAGCCACTTCACTTTCATTCCATTCAACCAAGTACGACTCTCCTTCTTTATTGGCCCCACATGAGAACAACCTATAGCCCAATACAATTGGTAAAATAGGTTATTTTGATCAAAAAGAAAGACACGGGATGAAATCAAGCTTGAAATGCATTGTGATGGTATGAACCTTGTTCCATTAGCACTGTATGCCATCACAGTAGAAGAGTGACCCGGTGCATCATAGTCAGCTCTTGACCTCATGTTGTCATAAAACCAAGTCTTACTTTTCCCATCTGTTGCCGTTGAGAAGATGGACTACACCAGAGGAATATTGTACAATCAATTTCAATACCATGCACAAATAGAGCATATTCATTTAGAACTCTAGTTATTTAAACATAGCATCCGAGAATGATGAGTAATCATAAAATTTCTTTGTAATAAAGTGTACACAACCATAAAAGTTAAAAAAAAAAAATTATAAAATTTCTTTGTCATAGAGTGTACACAACTGTAAATGTATAACAAATTTAAAACAAAGAAAATAACATCACCAATTGCTGCTCTACTCAAACACAATAAAGAGCCTTCTATTATAAATTTAACCAATCATAACTAAAGGAGAAAACCAAGGGAAAACAAATAATTGAAGGAGAAGAATTTCCTTTTGAACATAAGCAGGAAGTCATTATTGCAAGGACCTTAACCCAGTTGTTGATGCTTAGTAGGATTGCTTGAAAGAATCAAATTTGCAGGTTGATCTTTAGACCATGTTACCATGTTTAACATGCACATTCTAATGAAGATGGGTTAAACGTCGAAGGACTTGCAAAACCCTTGAAATGAATTAGGTCCATTAAAAAACAGATTCACACTTCTCATACAATTTGAACCAAATTTCTTGACCTAACTGAGTTTTAGAAAATAGGAGTCCAGTGTATAGTTAAGGGTACAATCAGTTAGCTATGCTTGCAGTGTGTCCTTATCAGTACGTGAAATAACTAGGCACCTTACTATTTTCTTTGTGGTGTGGACAAATGGAATATATAGGTGCTTCGTGACCCTCAAAAGTATGTTGCTTAACCCCAATCATTGCATCCCATACCTGCATAATTCTACTAGCTTGGTTAAAAGGGCCCAAACAACAGAACATTGTAACACTGAGGAAAACAATCATAATATACCTTGATCGACTTGTCCTCTCCACAAGTCACAATGCATGACTGGTTTTTTGGATATGAAAAGGCAAGATCAGTAACACTTCCAACATGAGCCTCAAGCTATATCAGACATTAGTTTAAAGTCAAAATCAAGTTGTATTCGCATTTAGGTGGCAATTGTCAGCAGAAGAAAGAAGTTTTAATTTTTTTTCTCCTTGTTTAGAAACAAACCTCAAGGTGGTTTCTTATGTCATCACCACCATGATATGAGTATATGTGCACCATGTGCTTGGAATAAGCAACACCTAAAGTAAGCACCACAAATCATCGGTAATAGTAGCTTATGAACACTTCTTCCTCAAAATATTGCAATGAAGTCTAGTTCTTAGTGCTTTAGTTTTTTTCATCAATTTGCATGTATGTATTGCCCAATTTCATAGTTAATATACAGGCAGAAGTAACATTTGTACATACCAAAAAGGATTCCATCAGGACTTCACATTACATGATTAACATATGTTGTATAGTCATTGGCCAGAGAAGCCTACAAAGAATCAAAACCCTTAATCACATGTCCAAAAACATGATACCATGATTCTATTCAGAATCGAACTTCTATACCTGTAGTGCCATTAAACATGTTCCTAGATCCCAAACCTTGAATATTCTTAGAGCAAACCTTGCATCACTGCTTACTTCCCATACCATGACATCACCGTATTTGTTCCCACTAAAAATTATTAATACAGAAAATTTGAAGAATCATATCCCATGGTTTAAAATAGCTAAAGCTAAAGTCAAAAGAACAACAAAAAGCAATCTTCCAAGCACCAAAGCACAAACTTATGGCCTCTAACGGGAACAAGTATATCCAAGTGCACACAAGCACGAAACATGCTTTTCATAAAGTAGGAAAGAAGTGCTAACCGAGCAGCAAAACATGTTGCACTGGATGGAAATCCATACTCTTAACAAGTGAACCTTGACTTAGGGTAATGACTACATTTCTAGGCAAGTCATCTGAAGAATAAAAACTCTGATTGAGGCTCTTGCAGTTGTACATAATGGGCATATTATTCACCTAATAGAAGGTCATAAAGATTACAAACCCAGTGAGTTCTTTAGAAAATTAATCAAAACCATGGCATTCAAAAGATGCAAAACTCATATGAGAGCACCTCATTTACTGGCATACGTGAGCACAATGCATGCATGATGGAAGAAGATGTAATCAAGACCTACCCAATTTGCGCTCCTCATCAATGCTTCTTGTATTGACAAAGACTGTTTACATGACAATACCAAACACGAAAAACACAAACACAGCCCAATATGACACACCACCATACGTTTAACCGGTTTGTTGACAAGATACTTACGTGTTTTTATCTAATTCAATGGTTTGACATGTGTAATAGAAGTCATGATGAATTGACACAATCGCAAACACAATTAAGACAAGCCAACACAAATTGACAACCTTAGCTCTTTTGCTCCTTTTTCTCTCCATTGAACTTTCTTATAATCCTTCAAATCCTCAGTTATTTCATTAGGTTAAAATCATGAAAGTTAAGGGTATCCAGAAACCTCAAAACTAGAAGTTTCTCCTTGTTGGGTGGATTTAGGCTAATCTCACCCTAAAAGCTAGCTTAAAGAGTGAGACTTTCACTCACACTTATAAACTGACCACTTACCCATTCCACAACTGATGTGGGATAACTAACACTCCTGAAAATTCTCAATGCATGATCGTATGCCGCAATAGCACCAAAGTGAGAGTGCTTTCAAAAGGTTTTCATTCAATGGCATGCAAAGAAAGATAATTAAGAAAGAGAAATACAAAAGAACAGGTGATATATTCCACCTTCACTTTATAATTCAGGAAACTAAAAATCCTTACTTCTATGAACAGAAGACTTAAAATAGCAAGAAGTACATGTAACAAGTATGAGAGATCTAGTGATGAATGTTGAGAAAAGCATTCATACATAATAGATAATTGATCAATTGGTATATACTTCTCTTTGTAGATGGAACCATCCTTTAATAACTAAAGAACAATAAAGAAAAAGCAAGATAAAATAATTACTTCATTTGAGATTCCAAAAGGTCTTGATCTCTTCAAAACATGTTTAGAATCTGCTATTTGGTAGTCTGTGATTGAGTTGTTGGCAGGAGGAGTCTTGAGATGCTTTAAGAGAACTGTATCACATGATAAAAAGTAAATAGAATGACCAACTACTAGCTTGAACTTTTGATAAATACAAAATCAAGTTTCACAACATTTCTACAACATGTTATAGAAAGATTTGGGAGACTTTCAAGCCAATGAGAAAGAGTGAATTTCTTGAGAAAGTTGAGTTGGGGAAGATTTAGTGATTGTGGGATGTGGTAGGAAATACCTAGAGCTAGTACGCGAGAGCACAATTCTAATAATTTTTTAAACTTGTCCAAATCAAGATTGTTTGGCAAAGTCAATTGTCCATTGTTACTAGGTGGCCCTTCCATATTTTCCCATCAGGAAGCTCTCAACCCTTAGAGTTCTACCAATATTCCTCAGTCATCAAGCAAATCTATCATGGGAGTTCTACTAATGTCCAACATCCTCAAGTTCTGCATATTCCCATTGCTTTTAGGTAATTCTTCAATGGCTGTAGATTGCAAATATAGCTTAGTCAATGATGTCAACTTTCCAATCGAGTCCAGGATTTGGCTCAATGAGTAGCATTCCGATAATAACAACTGCCGTAGAGATACAAGGGAGTCCATGGAGTCTGGAAGTTGAGCAAGCTTTTGGCGTTTCTTTAGGTTAAGGTGAGACAGAGATGCTAAATCGCCTATTGAGTTGGGTAAGTAAGCTAAAGATGCACAATAAGAGGCATCAAGAGTCTTGAGCTCCTTCAAAGATCCAATGGATTCAGGTAATTCTTCAATAGCCGTAGATTGTAAATACAGCTTAGTCAATGATGTCAACTTTCCGATTGAATCTGAGATTTGTCCTAACAAGTGGCATTCCGACAATACCAATCGTTGTGAGACATAAGAGAACCTATGGAGTTTGGAAGTTGAGCAAGTTTTTAGTATTTCCTTAGGTCAAAGTAAGACAGAGATGCTAAATCGTCTATTGAGTTGGGTATGCAAGCTAACGATACACAATCATATGCACTAAGAGTCTTGAGCTCCTTCAAAGATCCAATAGATTCTGGCAATTCTTCAATGTGGTAGATTGCAAATGCAACTCAGTCAATGATGTCAACTTTCCGATTGAGTTTGAGATTTGTCTCAACGAGTGGCATTCCAACAATAACAATCGTTGCATAGACATGAGAGAGCTAATAGAGTTTGAAAGTTGAGCAAGTTTTTGGCATTTCCATAGGTTAAGGTAAGACAGAGATGCTAAATCGCCTATTGAGTTGGGTATGTAAGCTAACAATACACAATTATAGGCACTAAGAGTCTTGAGCTCCTTCAAAGATCCAATAGATTTTGGCAATTCTTCAATGGCAGTAGATTGCAAATGCAGCTTAGTCAATGATGTCAACTTTCCGATTAAGTCTAGGATTTTGTCTCAATGAGTGGCATTCCAACAATAACAAACGTTGTAGAGACACGAGGGAGCCGATAGAGTTTGGAAGTTGAGCAAGTTTTTGGCATTTCCTTAGGTCAAGGTAAGACAGAGATGCTAAATCGCCTATTGAGTTGAGTATGCAAGCCAATAATGCACAACCATGGGCACCAAGAGTCTTGAGCTCCTTCAAAGATCCAATTGATTATGGCAATTCTTCAATGGCCGTAGATTGCAAATGCGGCTCAGTCAATAATGTCAACTTTTCGATTGAGTCCGGGATTTGTCTTAATGAGTGGCATCCCGACAATAACAACCGTTCTAGAGACACGAGGGAGCCTATGGACTCTGGAAGTTAAGCAAGTTTTTGGCATTTCCTTAGGTCAAGGTAAGACAGAGATGCTAAATCGCCTATTGAGTTGGGTATGCGAGCTAACAATGCACAATCATAGGCATCAAGAGTCTTGAGCTCCTTCAAAGATCCAAAAGATTTTGGCAATTCTTCAATGGCTGTAGATTTCAAATCCAGCTTAGTCAATGATGTTAACTTTTCGATTGAGTTTGGGATTTGTCTCAATGAGTGACAATCTGACAATAACAACTGCTGTAGAGACACGATGGAGCCTATGGAGTCTGGAAGTTGAGCAAGTTTTTGGCATTTCCTTAGGTCAAGGTAAGACAGAGATGCTAAATCGCCTATTGAGTTGGGTATGCAAGCTAACGATGCACAATCATAAGCACTAAGAGTCTTAAGCTTCTTCAAAGATCCAATAGATTCTGGCAATTCTTCGACATTTGTAGATTGCAAATACAGCTCAGTCAATGATGTCAACTTTCCGATTGAGTCCGGGATTTGTCTCAACAAGTGGCATTCCGACAATGACAACCACTGTAGAGACACGAGGGAGCCTATGGAGTCTGGAAGTTGAGCAAGGTTTTGGCATTTATTTAGCTTAAGGTGAGATAGAGATGATAAATCGCCTATTGAATTGGGTATGCAAGCTAACGATGCACAATCATAGACAATAAGAGTATTGAGCTGCTTCAAAGACATAATAGATTCTGGCAATTCTTCAATTGTTGTAGAATGCAAATGCAACTCAGTCAAGGATGTCAACTTTCCGATTGAGTCTAGGATTTGTCTCAAAGAACGGCATTCCGACAAAAACAACCGCTTTAGAGAGACGATGGAGCCTATGGAGTCTGGAAATTGAGCAAGTTTTTGGCATTTCCTTAGGTCAAGGTAAGACAGAGATGCTAAATTGCCTATTGAGTTGGGTATGCGAGCTAACAATGCACAATCATAGGCATCAAGAGTCTTGAGCTCCTTCAAAGATCCAAAAGATTCTGGCAATTCTTCAATGGCTATAGATTTCAAATCCAGATTAGTCAATGATGTTAACTTTCCGATTGAGTTTGGGATTTGTCTCAACGAGTGACAATCTGACAATAACAACTGCTGTAGAGACACGATGGAGCTTATGGAGTCTGGAAGTTGAGCAAGTTTTTGGCATTTCCTTAGGTCAAGGTAAGACAGAGATGCTAAATTGCCTATTGAGTTGGGTATGCAAGCTAACGATGCACAATCATAAGCACTAAGAGCCTTAAGCTTCTTCAAAGATCCAATAGATTCTGGCAATTCTTCAACAGTTGTGGATTGCAAATACAGCTGAGTCAATGATGTCAACTTTCCGATTGAGTCTGGGATTTGTCTCAACAAGTGGCATTCTGACAATGACAAACATTGTAGAGACATGAGGGAGCCTATGGAGTCTGGAAGTTGAGCAAGTTTTTGGCATTTCCTTAGGTCAAGGTAAGACAGAGATACTAAATCGCTTATTGAGTTGGGTATGTGAGCTAATGATGCACAATCATAGGCACTAAGAGTCCGGAGCTCCTTCAAAGATCCAAAAGATTCTGGCAATTCTTCAATGGGCAAAGATTGCAAATCTAGCTCAGTCAATGATGTCAACTTTCTGATTGAGTTTGGGATTTGTCTCAACGAGTGGCAATCTAACAATGACAACTCCTGTAGAGATACGAGGGAGCCTATGGAGTCTGGAAGTTGAGCGAGTTTTTGGCATTTATTTAGCTCAAGGTGAGACAGAGATGATAAATCGCCTATTGAGTTGGGTATGCAAGCTAATGATGCACAATCATAGGCACTAAGAGTCTTGAGCTCCTTCAAAGATCCAAAAGATTCTGGCAATTCTTCAATGGGCAAAGATTGCAAATCCAGCTCAGTCAATGATGTTAACTTTCCGATTGAGTTTGGGATTTGTCTCAACGAGTGGCAATCTAACAATGACAACCGCTGTAGAGACACGAGGGAGCCTATAGAGTCTGGAAGTTGAGCGAGTTTTTGGCATTTATTTAGCTTAAGGTGAGACAGAGATGATAAATCGCCTATTGAGTTGGGTATGCAAGCTAATGATGCACAATCATAGGCACTAAGAGTCTTGAGCTCCTTCAAAGATCCAAAAGATTATGGCAATTCTTCAATGGGCAAAGATTGCAAATCTAGCTCAGTCAATGATGTCAACTTTCCGATTGAGTTTGGGATTTGTCTCAACGAGTGGCAATCTAACAATGACAACTGCTGTAGAGACACGAGGGAGCCTATGGAGTCTGGAAGTTGAGCGAGTTTTTGGCATTTATTTAGCTTAAGGTGAGACAAAGATGATAAATCGCCTATTGAGTTGGGTATGCAAGCTAATGATGCACAATCATAGGCACTAAGAGTCTTGAGCTCCTTCAAAGATCCAAAAGATTCTGGCAATTCTTCAATGGGCAAAGATTGCAAATCTAGCTCAGTCAATGATGTCAACTTTCCGATTGAGTTTGGGATTTGTCTCAACGAGTGGCAATTTGACAATGACAACCGCTGTAAAGACACAAGGGAGCCTATGGAGTCTGGAAGTTGGTCAAGTTTTTTGCAATGTGTTAGGTGAAGGTGCGACAAAGATGCTAAATCACCTATTGAGTTGGGTATATGGGCTAACGATGCACAATAAAAGGCATTGAGAGTCCTGAGTTCCTTTAAAGATCCAATAGATTCAGGTAATTCTTCAATTCCTGTAAATGATAGGTCCAGTTGAGTTAACGACTTAAGGGAGTCCAAGGATTTTGGAAGTTGAGCAAGATTTCCACATTGTGAGGCATTTAAAGTCTCTAGCTTCGTCAAATAACCACTTGAAATAGGAATCTCTTGTATATTGGTGTTATTTATGAGAAGCTCCCTCAATTCTTCCATTCTACCTACTCCTAGCGGTAGCTCCTTCAATTTGCCACAATAACTAACGTTCAAGGAGATGAGGGTCATGATGTCGTTGATAGAAGGATGAATCTCTTCTAGACCCTTACAATTTGTAAGTATCAAAATCTCCAAGTTCTTGAAAGTGGACAAGTCAGGAGTTGTTCTCAAAGCACAATTCGAAAGGTTGAGAACTTTGAGCTCCATTGCCATCTGAAAGAAAGAGATGTTACCACATTGAGAATGGACAAAAATAAAAATACCCATGCTCCCTACTCCTTAATAGCTATCTAATCCAGCATACAAATGTTTTTAAGCATATCATTGCAAAGAAAACGTTAGGGATGTATAAGTGTTGGCTACAATTATTTGCAAATAAAATTTCATAGAAAATATCCTATTTAGTTTTTTGAAATTATGACTATGTTGTTATTGATTGATTAGATATACGCAAATTGTAATATCAAATTACAGATGACAAAGTCAAATGGAAGAAAAGAGATGCATTCATTTGGTGCCATGTTTTCCTTCAATATATTAAATTAAAGAGAAATGGCTACTTTAATTATGAAAAGCAATTTTCAAATGCTATATGTAAAAGATATGAAAAAGTATTGTATTAAAAATATTTAAATGACATTGCAAGGATAATTTTATTACTCATATAACATTACTACTTTATAAATATGTTGTATGGTGACTTCAACAATCAACAATAATAATGAATAAATATTGTGTGCAACAAGTTAGAGCAATTCACAAATTATTTTCATTACTCTAAAAGTAACTATGAATTTAGAATTTTAGTATGTATGTAAAACACAAGTCACTATGAGGGTTTTTGTTTCTCCATGAAAGAAGATCCATATATACATATAACAAGAATTGCTAAAAAGACATACTTTTGCATGGGAAGAAATTAACTAGAAACCATATACCATTTAGATTAAAAATAACATGGGCATAGTATTGTAATTATATTTTTGATAGATGTTAATTTATACAATTAGAATAAATTTTATTAGAAGGTCTGATGTTAAGCATGACTAGTGTTAAAATATTAAGGGGCATAAACTTCTGACATATTTAAGTGCTTGTAAATTCCTCTTATGCTCAGAGGAAATCCATAATATGAGAAAGGATTTTCAAAAGATATAAAGGGGAACTTGGTGCAACTGGGCTCGTCAACAACACGTGATTATTTATAAGAGATATGCATTCTCTACATTTTACCTTTAGTGGACTCCATCCTGCCCAGTCCTCCGAAGTCTTACTCCGCGATAGATCAAGCATGACTAATTTCTTCAGGCGAAAGTTGGTTAACTCAAAATTCAAGCGATGATCCGTCCACTCAAGCCATCTTAATTGAGGAAGCAAATTCTGAAAATCTCCAGTGAGATTCACACCTTTTAGTTGAAGAAACCTCAAATTGGTCAATTCTGTAAATGTTTCGGCAGAGTAACTTTCTTTCCCATAATCTAAGTCAAGACGAACGGCCTCAATCTTACTAGTGCCCTGCAATTAGGCAACATAGTAAATCAAAGTTTTGAATATTGGGTTGCAACCAATGGTATATGAGAAAAGATGTATTGATTTCAAATTTGTTGTCATACTATTATGATTTAAGCTTCTCACTTTTGACTTTGTGACATGACAGTTTGTGATAATCTATGTAGAAATGTGAAGCTCTAGAGGGTCTTCCCAAACTTTTCCTCTTCCAATTATGCCCTTCACAATTTGCACCTTTGAAATTCCCAAAAGTTGCATCCTTTCAAAATTAATATAGAAGGCCCCTCTTCATGCACACACTACTTCATAATATTGTACCTTTATATGGGGAAATAACAAAACCCTAACTCATACCCTTTATAAGTGAAACAACATGTCTCATTCTGTTTAAGACTTCAATTGCATCTATCAAACTTACCATCAAAATATGTATCAATACTAAAGAATTTCAATTGTAGAATCCCCCTCTTTTTCTTTTATACCTTGTTTACAATTCTCAATAGCAAAATGAAAATGAGAATTCCATCCCAAGAAGTACGCACGTGTTTTACATTCCTTTCTTATCATGCGTTTCTTCAATAAGTGTTTTTCATTGTATGTGGAAGAAAACATATCAAATGTTATATAAATGATTTTCACTTCTCTTTTTATTACTACGTATGTTTGATACTAACTTTCATTTCGTTTTGATTTTATTACTGAGAAATAATAGTCATTTAATTTTATGATCAATTTTGCCCATAGATTGATAAGATCTTGCCAAGAGACAAATTGGAGATGAAGAATAATTATATTATGTTAATATTACTTCTGTGCAAGCATATGGTTGTGAAATTGTTTTGTTTTATTACTAATCATCATACTTTTGTAAATTTCTAAAAATATTGTAACTGAAAGCTATTTTATCACTCAAATGTAAACTTCGATGATTCTCTATATAAAAAAAGGTCATGTATGTATCATTGAAATATTTAACTTCCAAGTTTAATAAGTATCATGTTAAAAAAGTTTAGTTTTGATTGGTATTGAGGATATATGTTTGTTAATATATGTTTTGTTGGAAATACATAACTCTCAAATGAAATTATAAAAGTATTGTTAAAAACATGTCAATTCCAATATATATTCTTATGGAAGTATAATGTAATGTTGTCAAGAAATCTACAATTTCACCTCTAAAAAATTCTTGTATACACTTATCATGGAAATTGTGACTTGGGAATTGATTTTCAGATATGTCTATATATACAGAGATATCGTAATAACTATTCTTCCATGAAATTGTTGAGATCATGAATATTTGTTATCTTGATCACTTATTATATCATCAATATATAAAATATGATAAAGAAGGTAAATAGTTGATGAAATAGAGATTATGTTATCTTGATAACTCATTATCACTTATTATGTTGAAAATTACTTATAATATACTAATTAGCACAATATATTAATTATTTATAATATACTAATTGAATGAACTTCTAGAGTGCGTCCCCTTCCATACATTATTCTACTATCTATTAATATTCCTTAGTTCTTCCATTTGTCAAACCACTTTTTTTGTGTTTATTTCTTAATACCACATACTTCTTTATGCAACATATTTTGCTTTTTTTTCTTTGGTGATAACTTCTTTATATAATATATTCTTTATAATGCAATAAAAGAATGTTCAGATTCTCTATTTTTCAAGTATTGTAGGTTGTAATAGTAGTAGAAATCTACTGTAATGTAATATCTCGTATTTGCGAGGATTAGGTAGAATGAAACATATCAAAAGTTATATAAATGATTTTCATATCTCTTGTCATTACTATATATGTTTGATGCTAACTTTTCATTTTGTGTTGATTTTATTACAAAGAAATGACAGTCATATAATTTTATGATCAATTTTGCCCATAAATTAATAAGATCTTACTAAGAGATAGACCGGATATGAAGAATAATTACATTATGTTAATATCACTTCTGTGCAAGCATATGCTTGTGAAATTGTTTAGTTTTATTACTAATTATCATTCTTCTATAAATATCTAAAAATGTTGTAATTGAAAAGTTATTTCATCACTCAAATGTAAACTTCCAAGTTTAATAAGTATCATGTTAAAATTTTTAGTTTAGCTAATACTTCAACATTAAAATTTTTATAATTATGGTATTGAGAATATATGCTTGTTGATATATATTTTGTTGAGAATACATAGCTCTCAAATAAAATTATAAAAGTACTGTCAAAACATATCATTAATTTATTTAGATATAAAATATACATTTTTCTTTTGGTTAGTTTAGCTTATTTTATGATGTAATACAAAAGACATAATTAATAAACATTAGCCTTGACGTTGCTAAGACTATCAATTGGCTCTTTGCGATTATAAGTAGGTTACGCGTTGAAAAACGCAAACAAGTGCTGTCCTTTTGAGCGATAATTTTGAATCAAACTGGATGATGAATTCAAAGCAATAAAGTCAAAACAATGATTAATTTCACAAATGCAATACAATCACATACTTAATATATACAAAATAGAATAGGGTATTTATTTCTTGGACTTTTTATGCGGAAAAAAAGAGATCTCTCTTTTTAATGGTCATTGCAAGAAGTACGCTCGACGTTATGTATGTCTACATATGTTTCTGTTCTATCATGTGAATTTTGGTAAATTAGTAATTCCTAACCTAACATAACTTTTTTTTAAAAAAAATTACATTCTCGATTAAGGTATAATGATTGAAATTTCATGAAAAATGCCGGCACATTTACTTCAATTGTATTAATTCTGGCACCTAGAGATTAGAATTCTATGTTTTGTTTATCCTATGTAGTTATTGTTCACAATAGCATAGTCAAGTTATTTGTTGCACGTGTCAAGGACGTAACCCAAACAATTTAATAAATTCAGATTTTTTTTCAGTGTAGATTACCCTATCAAGTATCTAATAAATTTGAAAGTACCTCATTCTTGGAAAAAACTTCGTAATGTACACTTGTGTAAGAAAAATCTTTGATAAACTGCTATACTTACTAAGAGAGAGCAATTTTATGGTTTCTAAACATGTCAACAAAACGACTCGAGGACAATAATATGAGAAGGTTTTCTACTCACTAGAGCAAGCACCAAGTGGAGGACCAACGTCAACTTGACAGAAGAACATGGACTAAGGGAGCAAAAGAAAAGAAACGATTACCTTATTTCCTTCTAGCACTTCGGAGACTGCCTGAGAGTCCCATAACCTACTACGGTTCCAAGGCTCCAAATTGTTTTCTTTGCGGACAATTTCCCTACCAAGATCTCTCAATTGATCATGCATTATGAGCTCATGATCATCTCCAACTTTTATTAGAGACAGAAATCTCAATACTTCGATTCCCTCCTCTGGGAAAAAGTCACATGCATCCCACATGTAGGATGCGATTCTCTTGTCGATGCCAATAAAAAAACAAGCGATATCCAAAAAAATTTGTTTTTGTTCATGTGTTAATTCTTCATAACTTATCCTTAACTTTTTTTGCACTTCCTCGTGAGGAAATTTTCTTAACTTCTTTATTGTGGCTCTCCATACTTTATCATTTTTTCCACACAAAAAGGAACCTAAGACCTGAAGAGATAAGGGAAGCCCTCCTGTGGTGGAAACAACATCATGAGTGAGGTCCTTAAATTCACTTGGAGGAGAGTCCCTTCGAAAAGCATGTCTACAAAACAAAATCAAAGAATTATCCTTATTCAATTCCTCATGTTCATATTGGTTGTCCACCCTAGCATTGTCAAGAATACTCTTGTTTCGGGTGGTAATAATGATCACACTTCCTAAAGAAAACCAATTATGATTTCCAGCCAAAGCCTTCAACTGATCGTCATTGCCCACATCATCAAGAAGAATTACGACTTTCTTACCATTAAACTTGGATGAAATGAACCAAATCCCTTCATCCTTATTAGAAACTTGATTTTCTAGCTTCAATATGTCCTTGATTAACTGATTTTGCAAGAACACAAGTCTTTTATCATCACATTGTTCCCTCACATCTGCAATGAAGCTACGATGCTCAAATTGATTGGAGAGCTTATTGTAGATGGTTTTAGCAAGAGTGGTCTTGCCAATCCCTCCCATTCCATGGATGCCAACAAATGGGGAAGCACGAGAAATATTATCGATAAATTCCATAACTTTTTTCACATGATCATCAATTCCGACCAAATTCTCTGGAATAATCAACTCAAACTTTTTCTTCAGCTCGAATAACACTTGTTGAACAACCGATTTTACCAAGTCTCCTTCAAACCTGTCAAATGTGACAAGTTCAAATGCATGGCAATAGCGATTTTATATTGTTTAACTAATGATAACACAATAATAAACAAATTTGAGGATAAATTGGAAAACTTAGAAATTGTTTTTGCCACACCTCCATATATTACATTATACGCTAAGATAAAGGCAGGAAATGGGAGTGGTTGCTTCACATGGAGTGCCCCATTCCATTATTACTCTGACATAATTTATTGAACCAAAAGAATCTTAAGGGTATCGTTAATGAATCTTGAATGTTACATGAATTATGGATTTGAATGAAATTTAAACTTTTTATTTGTTAAAGATATTAGGGATGATGTGTACATGACATTGAAAACTTTCTAGAGTGTTTGAATGGGCAAAAATCTAATAAATAAGCCCGATATGAGAATTCAACCATCAATCAATAACTAAGTCATAACTTTTGATGCAAGAGAAATTCACGTCCTGAAAGTCGTTTAGAGTGCTATATTATGACTACCTGAATTTGAGGGTGCTTCTCTTATCAGTGCAATTCTACACGCCTGCAAATTTCTACTCTTATTCTGAATTTAGTAAAACTCTAGATTCGTGTTCTTACCAATTTTCTTTGCATCAAGGGATAATAACAGGTTGTACTTCATTTTTCTCTCGAGTGTCTATTTTATATGATTTTAATTAATCAATTTATGCAGGCGTATGACATAGAAATTATGTGTTGAAGATAGTAAAATGCATTGAAAATTATCTAAAGAAACACATAATATAGATAATTTTCTTCCTTCTAATATTTATCATCATCCTATATAACCAATGAAATATTTCTTTTGTAAAAATAATTTTACTAACAACAAATTAACGACATTAATGATTTAATTCATGTAAATTGGGGGGATAAAGAATTATGCCTTTGAAAATCAACATGCGCCGTATCTGATTTGATGAGCCTAATCTTAAAATAAATACGTAGTTAGTAAAGTTTGTGATGAAGAGTGATGAAGCTTACACTATAAACATGAAAAAAAAAGGCACAAACCTTAAAAATCTTTGGACATAAGAGTAACAAGTCAATTAAAAATTCTATATTATTCAAGCTAGTAGGATGATAACAATAAAATCTACAATTAGATTTGTCGATACCATTAAAGTCATTCTTGAAACAGAATAACTTATGGCACTCATGCATCGCAGGATCTTACTGCTAGCACGATCTTACTGCTTTTTTTCTTTATTAAGAAAAAAAAAACTAAAAGAAAGAAATGAAGCAAGTAGGCATTAGAACTAGTAAACATCCTAACAAACTACAAGAAAATAGAGAATGTTTTGGTGAAAAATTTACCCATTGGCATCAAATCCTTTCAAGGAACTAACTTCATTGAGTGCTTGCTTCCATTTCTCCAAAGTTGGTGAGTCGAAATACTTCCTACGTGTATGAAATGCATCTCCAAAACTCCCTTTTTGATATCGCACGTGAGATGGTTCCACTTTGTAGAATATGGGCAACACGATATATCCCGTGTTATTTTTCTTGCATTCCATTATTTGAACCAGTTCATCCAAACACCATCTGCTTTGCCCATAATTAACGGAGAGAATCGGGATCAAGATCTTACTGTTCTTGATGGCTGCCAAAAGATCTGGTTTGATCTTCTCACCATGACGAAGCTCGCTATCATCTTTGAAAACACAAATTCCAGCATCGACCAGCCCATTGTAGAGATGGTTGGTGAAGCCTTTCCGAGTATCTTGGCCACTAAAGTTCAAGAACACCTCATAATGGTTTCCGGTCGGCATGGTTGATGGACTAGATGCACCATTGTTAGTTTCTGTCGGAGACGAACTAGATCCACCGGAATTAGTTTCCTTTGGCGTAGGCAGCAAACCAGATGTGGCAGTATCAGCATCTCTTACATTTTTAAGCACGTTAGTTTTCTTCTTCTTGAGAAAATTGAACGCGAGGACGGAGAGAATGATCAGTGCCACGAGCACGGCGAAAGAATGCCCAAAAATGGGATGATGCATTTCGTCTTTGCTCTGACTCTGCCCTTACTTTTTGCTTTCAAGTCCGATGGAGGAAAAACTAGATGCCTCCCAGGAAACACGAAATGCCTTGTTGCCCACTACCCTTTATTGGTTTGAATTATATAATCGAACCAGTTGACAACCGGATTCGCACCAATGCGTCAAACTAGTTGAGCTATGTGTAAATTGTAATTAATTCACTGGGAACAGTAACCACGTGCTTGGAGTCGTCGTCTTCATGTGGCGAAAATCTCAATGCACAAGAAAATCCAATGCGATACCTGTCCAAGAAGAAGACAATATGCGAGAAAATTTCAATGCAGAAGGAATGAACAGAAATAAAACCAAAGATAAATAGAAAGTGATGTTAAAATTTCAGTACTTTTTTTTTTTTGTCGAATAAATTTCAATGCATTAAAGATGGTGGATTTTTTGGGAAGATGAAAAGTGGAGAGAGAGAGAGAGACTTCGTATGAGAACGTGACATGGACTTGCCGGAGCAGATAAAAAGTGGGGAGAAAGAGAGCAATAATAATGGAGACACTATGTTGAACCAAAATTAAGAAATTGAAATGCTTGATCAAAGAAAAAAAATTCAAGTACTCAATTACTCATCGAGCAAAACACAAACCGTCATCATCCCAAAAAAAGAAAATCTTTTTTGATTTCACTAATACCGTAGAACAATTCTTTATATTTGACCCAATTTGACTATGCATGCAAAACTAACATTATAGAGAAGGGTTAAAGTTTAATAGAAATGAATTCAATCATATTAGTCTTGCATATAAGGCTCACATGAGATTCACATAATTAAATTTTATTATGAATGTAGTCCATATCTAGGCAAGAATTCCTTCTCCCTACCCGTGGCATTGCAAGAGGGAAGGGATGAAGTTTGGAATAAATGAGTTCTAGTAGTTCCGGACTTAATTGTAAATAAGTTTTCGAGGGCGTGATGATGCTAGTGTTTAGGAAAAATAATTTAAGTTCCCAATTCAATAGGTTATTTGATATCACTTCCCTATAGCAAATTGCAACTTTTATAACGTGGCGAATACTTTACAGCTGCAGCAATTATAAACTTACAATAATTTCAAGTGTTACAACTGTAAAATATTTTATCACACGAAAAGATTGCAACACTTCAAAATACAGTACGGTTACTTTTCAATTTCAACAATACCGATGTAATCAGGATTTGAAAAAAATTTATTACTCATTTATATTGTCTAGATCACAGCTGTGATCTTTACCGGTCCTCAGCTTCGACATTGCACTCGTAACACTCTTTAGGGTGCGTGCTTGAACAATGCTGAGCAACTTAGAATTATGCGGAAGGTGTTTTGATTCAAAGCGAGCACGACCTTGAATTGCCTTTTTTATTAATAAAGATATATAGAAGAAAATCAAATGGCAATCATTGCACACGTAATTTCCGCAATAGAGGAAGGTGCGTGAAACCATTCTATGTTGGTGCTTCTCGACGTGACTATGCTTTTTTCTACCAATAAAAGAAATAGAAGAGAAAACTAACTAGTAATGCTCCCACGCTCCCGGTGCTAATGGACACGAGTCAAGCACAAAAACATATTATGACATAAATGTTAGTAGGACACTTTATTAAGACATTCAGATAAGGAAAGTTTATTATTTTCTATCCAAATACTCTCTTTTTTTTCCCCTCTTTCAAAAAGATTCCTCCAAAAAAGCACATAATGCTGAGTTGCCATCCAACTGTCCAAGACACATACCGCGTGCAAGGACAATTATTGCATGCGTAAATCCCACGGCATTATGGGGACGGTATGTGTGCTTTTTGACTTGACTTGCTTTTTCTATGAATGAAGAAACATAAACGACAATCAACAAATATTTCTCATGCTTCAAGTCAGTAAGGACCTATTGATAATCGGTCAATTCTTAATGAATTTTGTTCTTTGATTTAAAAAAATAATAATAAAATTTATTTAGTAATATCAATTAATTTTTATACTCCTGAAAATAAATTTATTTTTAAAACTAAATTTTAAATAAAATCAAGAAGTAAAAAAAATATTTTTTTCTATTTTTAGGAATAATTCTAGAATCAAGCAATTTTCTCTTTTTTTTGTCTCTTTTCTTTCTTTTTTCTTCCTCCAACCAACCAAAGATAAGGTCAGCCTCGCTAAGGTTAGCTCGGTCTCGCCGTGGCTGAGCAAGGCTCAAACCTCATCGGGGGCAAGGAACCGGCTAGAGAAGGAAGAAGAAGAAGAAAGGAAAAAAGAAAAGAAATAAAAGAAAAATCTCATAAAGTTATTAAAAAAAAAATTAAATAAATTATATAACACAAAAAAATTGAGGGTTATATCAAACGCATTGTTATTCTTCTATTTCAAGAATAAAAATTTTGTGCAATTACCATATAATTTTTTTTTTTTTTTTTTGTAATATCAATTACCATATACTTTCAAATGCTCTAAACATAATAAAAAAGATTTATTTTTACATAGAAATTATTTTTAGAACAAAACACCCTAACTATACTCTCCATCGCTTAATTTCCTCAGGGCAATCAATGCATGTGTAATTTCAACTATACTCTCCATCGCTTAATTTCCTCGGGGCAATCAATGCATATGTAATTTCAACAGCAGTTCACAAAAGGTGCGTGGAACCACCCCTATGTTGGTGCTTTTTGACTTGACTTTGCATTTTATTTTCCGTTAATTAGAGAAATAGAAAAGAAAATTAACCAATGTAGCAATGCTCCCATGCTCCCGGTGCGAATATACACAAGTCAATCACAAGAACATACAAGATCATCCCGAGAGCTTGGTACAACATCACCCCATTAGTTTATGCAACTTCTCATACAAGTTCATCTAAAAAATCCTAGCAAATTGACTAAAGAAGTGGCTAGGAGTTCTCATCTTACCAGAACAAAGTGCCTTTGTCAGCGGCCGACTTATCTAGGACAATATTTTAATAGTCAAAGAGTACTACACTAGCTTAGAATCGGAAATAAAAAAAACGTGTGTTTCAGGCTATACTAAAACTAAAACTGGACATGCGAAAGGCATACGACATAATTGAATGAGACTTCTTGAAAGCTTGTATGCTAAAAATGGGTTTTCATGCTAAATAGGTGACCTAGGTAATGCAATGTGTTACCATTGTTTCTTTCGGTATGAATTTCAATGGAGAACCACTTCCTTACTTTCAACCTTCAAGAGGCCTACGTCAAGGTGATCCACTTTGCCATTTTATTATAGTGACAAATATACTCTCGGTAATATTGAAACAAGCTTTAGAGCAAGGCACTATTAAAGGCATTCAACTGAACATGAACTGTCCTACACTGACCCATCTTCTCTTCGCAGATGATTCAATCTTTTTTGTTTTGAATGGGACTATAAAAGAATGTCAAAACTGTGGCTAAGATTTTGAATAATTACTATTTCACTTCTGGCCAAGCTATAAACTTAAACAAATTAGGGTTATTCTTCAACAAAAATGTCCTTTTCCACTCTGCCAAAATTGGCTAGCTGAATTGAGGGTCCTAGAAATTGCTAAAACCGGGAAGTATTTAGGAATTCCTTCTGATTGGGGTGAAACAAAAAAGCAAATGTTCGCTTGGATATTGGCTAGGGTAAACATGAAACTAAAAGGGAGGAAGGAAAAACTTATGTTTAGGGCTGGAAAAGAAGTTCTCATCACAGCAATAGTGCAAGCTCTTTCACAATATGCAATGTCAGTTTTTAAAGTTCTAGTTTCTATTTGTTGAATTATTGAAAGAAAGTCAAGCTTCTGGTGGAATACTGATGAACAAAAATCTGGAATACATTGGAAGAAGTGGCACATTCTTAAGAATTGGAAAGACAATGAAGGTTTGGGATTTCGAAATTTAATTGCCTTCAACAAAGCCATGCTTGGTAAACAAGCATGGCGTATGATGCAAAATCCTTCATCACTGTGGTGCCAATTACTAAAAGGTCAATATTTCCCTCATTCTGAATTTTGGTTAGTTGAAAAGGGGTATCGACTTTCATGGGGCTAACAAAGTCTTCTAATGGGCGAAGACGAGATTCTTCCTTCAGTAAAATGGATAGCAAGGAATGCAGAAAAGATTAATATCAGAGAGACAAAATGGCTTCCCAAAGGAGTTATAGGAGGACCCGCAAATAGGGATGAACCAAAAAAGTTCTCTGAGCTTATTCATAGAGATATCCCAGCTTAGAATGAACAATTTATTGGGACTTCGTTAGATGAGCACACAGCCAATGAAATTCTAGCAATCCCTTTGGGTTCCTAGGCAAAGGAGGATAAATTATGCTGGACAAACAAAAGCATGGGAGACTATACTTGTATAAGTGGTTATAATAGAATCAAAGAGAAGGAAGAACTTAACAACAACACCACAGCCTCTTCCTCTCACCAAATCCCTAGATCTCTTTGGATAAAGATACGGAAGGCTAAGACAAGCCCGAAAATCAATTTTTTCTTATGGGAATTATGTCAAAAAGCATTGCCGACAAAAGAAAATCGACAAAAGAGAGTTATAGTGGAAGAAAGTACTTGCGATTTATGTAAACAGAACCTAGAAACGGTAGAGCGCCTCTTCTTACTTTGCCCTTGCACGCATCAAATTTGGATGGATCTTGCACTACAAATTCAGATCCCACCTTATGGACTTGGTCGAATAGATGAATGGTTACTTAAATTCAATCATACCTCTGCATGTTTCGGCCTCTTTACATCTATCCTCTAGCGTATTCGGAAAGAAAGAAACTACTCGGGTTTTTTGCAAACTAAAGCCGAATCCGAAGCAACTTATAAGCTCAGCCATGGCAAAAAATCAGTGCTTCAACAGTTGGGAAAAGGCGAAGAAGAAGGGAGAGGTGTAAAGGAAACCTCACCTTAGATCTAGTTTGGCCCAAGCGAAGACACCCTCAAAATCAATATAAATATTCTCGTCTGGAACAACGATCGGAGCAATAAGCTGCGTTTGCCGAAACAGTTATGGAGATTTGATGGATGAATTTGCTAGATCGGTCAGAGTAAACTCTGCTATGCGAGCTGAGGCCTTAAGCAATGGTGGAAACCCTGAAGTAACTAAACGAAAACTTTCATCCACGAAAACTGAGTAGAAATTTACCTTGTGGATTCTGCTTAGGTTGTCTCTTCACGCGGACCCACGCCGCTCCTCCTCTCCGCGTTGCTCGACCGCTACGACGGTCAGCTGCTCAGAAACCGAAGCCACTGTGCGGTCCCCACCTCGCATCTCGGGAATATCTTCGGCCACCCGGAATGTACCGAATTGCCCCCCTCGAGCTCACGTGGCGCGCGGTCCGAGCGAGTTCCCATGTTCACCCTGACCGAGGCGACTGGGCGGGTTGGACGTTCGGGGCGATTTCTTTTGGCTTTTTGAGAAAGGAGGTGGGGAATATGCAACGCCCCCCGACAGCAGCGCTAACGGAGGTGCTCCATGTTTAGGCCTTTTTCTCTACCGACTAATGAGAAGCATTACCCCTTTCAAATAAAAGAAAATTTTGGTATGCGGCCCCTTGATAAAAATTTAGGTTACACTTAAAAATATAATTGATGTTCTACATTTGAAAAATTTTAAATATGTACATTCTTTAAGTTAAATTACAAACATAATTATCTACGTGACGATATGTGCATATCTTAAATCTTTTAAATAATTTTTGTTAAGTAAAAATTCGACTATGAGAGGTGGAAGAGAATAGAAAGTAAAAATTAGTATATGAAGCCTAAGTACGCGATTTGTGTTGGTTCCTCATATTTGTAAGCATAAACTCTTTCGTATTTTGAGACTTGTGTCTTGCCTGATATTTTGCATTAGTGGAGAATTTGTTGATATGTGGATTAACATACTTAATCTATGCTTTGTTGTCATGAAAAAGCTAGAAATCAAACCAAATAAGTTGTTAAGATCTAAATATATTTAGCATTGTACTCTAATGGCTTAAAGTAAATGATTGCATTGGTAATTTCAAGTCGAACCTTATGAGTTAGAACTCGATTTTCAATTTGACTCAATTTCTTTTTTTTTTTTTTTTTTTGGCCAATGCTGAACTTAATTCATTTGTGAAAAATAAGCTGCAAGTACATGCCCATTTAGATAAAACTGGAAAATAATTACTGAAATTTTTTAGTATTGAATTTCAGACCATTTTAAGTACTTAAAATAAAGGAAAAAGCCACCAAAAACCCTAAACTTTCCCTCGAGTGATAGATTTACCCCAAACTTTATTTTGTGACGTGAAAAACCCTGAAGTTTGCTAACTGTGACACATTTACCCCAAACTTTTATTTGTGACACAAAAAATCCTAAACTTTCATTTGTGCGACACATTTACCCTAAATCATAAGGGCGTTTTGGTCATTTTATTTTAAAAAAAAAAATTCTTTTTTTTCTTCTTCTTCTTCCTTCCCTCCGCCGGCCATGGCGGGCCGGCGGAGGGAAGCCGGCGTCCGACGAGGGCCGCCCTCGCACATGTCGGGCGAGGGGATGCTTGTGAGGCACCCCCGCCCGACGCGGCGAGGGCAGCCCTCGTCGGCGTCGGCGCGGGCCTCCTCGCCAAATCGGCGAGGGCATCCTCACCCGACGAAGGTGAGGGGCGGCCCTCGTCGACGTCGGACGAGGGCCTCCCTCGCCGGATCGGCAGGGCACCCTCGCCGACGCCGCGGAGCACCCCTCGCCCCGGATCGGCGAGGCACCCTCGCCCGACGCGGCGAGGGCGGCCCTTGTCGGCGTCGGGCGAGGCCTCCCTCGCCCGGTGCGCGAGGGCATCCTCGCCCGACGCAAGCGAGGGGGGCCCTCGTCGGCGTCGGGTGAGGGCCTCCCTTGCCAGATCTGGCGAGGGAGGCCCTCGTCCGACCCAGTCGAGGGCCTCCCTCGCCCGACGCCGGCGAGGGCGGCCCTAGCCAGGCCAGGCGAGGGCAACCCTCGCTCGACGCCAGCGAGGGCAGCCCTCGCCGGACGCCGGCTTCCCTCCGCCGGCTCCACCATGGCCGGCTCCACCATGGCCGGCGGAGGGAAGAGAGAGGAAGAAAAAAATAAAAAAGAAAAAAGAAAAAGAAAAAACAGAAAAAATAAGACAAAAATACCCTTAATGGGGTAAATGTGTCACAATTAGCAAACTTCGGGGTTTTTCATGTCACAAAATAAAGTTTGGGATAAATCTGTCACTCGAAGCAAAGTTTGGGGTTTTTGGTGGCTTTTTCCCTAAAATAAAACAAAATGTTGTTTGATAATACCGGCGGCATTACGCGGTAGCGGTAGGTACGGGAACCTAGAGGTGCGTAGGGCCATTCAATGAAAGCGTTTTTTGACTTGACTTGCTTTTTTTAACTATTAATAAAAGAAAAAGAAAAGAAAACTAACCAGCAAGACTCCCATGCTACCAATACCAATAGACGTGAGTCAATCACAAAAACATATCATAACATAAATGTCAGTAGGACACTTTGTTTAGATATTCAAATAAGGACAATTTATTGTTTCAATCCAAAATCTGCTCTTTTTCTTTTCCTTTCAAAGGATATTCGTCCAAAAGAGCACATAATGCTGAGTTGCCATCCAACAACTCAAGTCACGTGCTGCGGACAGGATAATTATTGCACACCAGCATCATGCGAAGGTACGTGTGCTTTTTGACTTGACTTACTTTTTTTTTTTGTGAATAAAGAAATAGAATGGAAAAGCAACAATCAATTCCGATTGTGCAAATTGCGATAATGCGCTCTCTCTCTCTCCCTCTTCCTTTGTAGGATGGATCATGACATGCATATTGACGTATATAGTTATGAACAGGGGACCCATTTTATCAGAAAAGCAGAAGACGACCACCGAATTCATGTGTAAAGTCACTTCATCATTGTTTACCGTCAATTGAAGATTTGATGTAGACATTATACGAAATATTGAAACCGGGTGAGACCCTATATCCCAATGAATATTAGATTATCAAGAAAATTAAAAAAATGAGTTGTCGCCTTATGTGTAGGTTTGTTTGTTATTGCTTGGGCAAGTTGGACAATCATGACGTTTGCATAATTAATAACTAATTGAGTTGTCGCCTTATGTTAAATCCATGTAATTCTATGCTTGGTATCCTGCCATGACATGTGAATAATGAAATCCATAGATTTTGAAATTTCTATTATGTGTGTTGAGGCTTTGATTGAAATTTGAGATTCATCACACCTGACTTGACTCCTAAGTAGAATTTGTTTTTGTTAACATTTTTAATGTACCACCTCAAAGTACAAATGGAAAAAGAAAAAATGAGACATGGTAATATAGTGGACATTGTAGCTCCCGATGACGACAGTTTACCAATCACATGTATCCTTATGTAAGAAATAAATAAGGGCGTGCATGGAAACGTTTCTTAGAAACGTTTCCGACACTTCTGTACGGAAAGTGTTCCCGAGAACAAAAAGGAACGAAAACGCGTTTGGTTGCGTTTACATTCCTTTTTTTTTTTGTTTACGGAACGAAATAAGAACAGAAAAAAGAAACATAAAAAAGTTGTTTCTTTTGAAAAGAAACACTTCTTGGAAGGCACAAAAGAACAAAAACCAAAAGAAAAAAGAAACAAAATCGGAACAAAGGCTCTTCTCCTTCGTGCGTGCTCGTCGCTCCTCTCGTCGGCTGAAGCTTCGTTCTTCCTTTTCCGGCGTCTCTCCCATCTCTCCGGCGGCTCCCACTCGGCTGACTCTACGGCGACTCCTCACTCCGGAGACTCGAGGTACGTTTCTGGTGCTCCTCCTTCTCCGGTCAGCGTTGCTCCCCGTTCGGCGCTCCTCCTCCGGTCAGCGTTGCTCCCCCTTCGGCGCTCCTTCTCCGGTCAGCATTGCTCCCCCTTCGGCGCGACAGATCTGGGATGGCTCGCTCGAGCCTCAAGCGAGCGTTGCTCGCCCAGATCTGCTGCAGATCTAGGCAAGCAATGCTCGCTCCAGGCTTGAGCGAGCGTTGCTCGCCCAGATCTGCCGTGCCGAAGGGGGAGCAACGCTCGCTTGAGAGCGAGCTCGAGCTGCAGCTGCTCGAGCGCTCGCTCGAGAGCGAGCTCGAGCTGCAGCTCGATCTGCAGCTGCTCAAGCTCGCTTGAGCTGCAGCCGCTCGAGCTCGAGCCGTAGCTCGCTTGAGCTGCAGCTGCTCGAGCAGCATCTCGAGGAAGGCTCGAGCGAGGCTCGATCGATCTGCAGCTCGAGCTGCTGCTCGAGCTCCAGCGAGCTGCAACTCGAGCCTCGCTTGCCGAGAGCCTCGCTCCTCGAGCAGCAGCTCTAGCGAGGTGGACAGGCTGGTGATGTTGAATGGATAGGCTGGTGATGTGGTTTCCTTCAATTGTTATTTTGTTGCTCATGGTGATGTGGAATGGACAGGCTGGTGAAACACGTGGCGAGGGCGTTCAAGGACGATTTCACCACCAAGGGGGAGATTCAACCGAAGTCGGGGTGCAGCGTGATTGTGCGGCATCGTAAGAAGGTATAACCAAGGGTAATGCTGCCTTGTGTTGGCTGAATTTCATGGTGCATTCTATATGTAGCATTATTATGTACTTCTTGTAGCTAAAAATGCAACTTATTATCTATTTTACATAAGTTAGTTCAACAATTTTCAGTTTTGTCATTATATAGTCTTCTTGGCTTGCATCTCTTGAGAATGATTTTGTGTTTGGCATATATAGTATTATGTTATTGATTTAACTCATAACTCATATGTTGCTCAACCGATGAAAGATTAAAATGGCATCTGAGAGACAGACATGCAATGCGAAGTGGACCGAGTCTGTAACCAACATATTTATTGGTTTGTTGGTGGATGAGGTCAAAAAGGGAAATCGGACCACTTCAACTTTCAATAAAGCAGGGTGGAGGAATATACTTACTGAATTCGTTAGACAGACAGGATGCCAATATAGCATGATCCAGAAGCGGAACAAGCTAAACAAACTGAGAAAATAGTATAGCAGTTTTCAAAAACTTATGTCTCAATCTGGATTCGGTTGGGATAGTGTCAATAAAAGAGTTTCTGTCGACGATCCAAGCATATGGGAAGATCACATCAAGGTATATATTTTCTTTTTTAACTTTTTGGTAATTTTGATGTCATTATGTATATTAATTTTAAAATGTATGATTATATACCTCAAATGTCATTATTGTCAAAATTGTAGGAGAATGTAGAGTGGGCAAAATTCAGGAATGATGGATTTCCCCAATATCCCGAGCTATGTATTGTATTTGGTGGTACATATGCTACTGGGGAATATGGCACTGCAAATGCTGAAGATGGGCCGGGGTCGGAGGAAGATCACACTGGTGATGCCAATGTAGGTGCTGACAACAATGGTTACAATGCATATGGTGACAACAATGGTGGCAATGCCTATGGTGATGCTGGTGGTGGCCATACAGATGACTTCGGTGATCACCACACTGATGAGAGAGTCTTTACACCAGAAGATGCTGGAACTTCAGCTCGTGGAAAGCACAAATTGGATAAGACTCCAACTACTAAGAGGAGAAGGAGGAGTACCCAAAACAGTATTGATGACACTTGCAAAGCTATCCAAGACTTTTTGAAAGTTAAGTCCAGTCAATCCGGTAGTGCCTCTGCGACCTCTGGGGTTATGCCATCACCTGAAGATCCTTTCTCCGTCGCTGCTGTGATGGATATTCTGCTTACTATGCCTGAGATAGACCAAGATCTTTATAATAAAGCAGTGGATCGGGCATGCGATAGTGCCTCGTGGAGAGTGGCTTTCATTAAATCCACACCTGAAAAGAGAATTAGACTTCTTTATCATCTTTAGTATATTTATGAATTGAGTGGGGTAACGTAGAGATTGTATTATTTATGTTATCTTTTAATATGTCGTTTTAAATATTGAGACTCTTCCTACTTATATGTAATGGCATCTTCAATTGGGACTATGACTTATGTTATTGATGTTTTTATATTTTTCTGATGATATAGGTACTATGGAAGAGGGATCAGATAGTATATGTAGTGAAGAGGTAGAACAAGTTCAACAAGTCTTGGATGAGGATGATATAGCTGTATTGCTAGTATGGTTGTGCACGGTTGCTATTGACGCGTCCGTGCATACAATAGAACCAATTAGGGACAGCAAATTATTAGGATCCGAATGGATAAGGGAGATTATTACTGGACATTCAGATAGGATATATGAAGCTTTCAGGATGGAGAGGCATGTTTTTCTGAATTTATGTGATTTGATAAGAGTAAGAGGTTGGTTAAAAGATAGTCGATATATTAGAATAGACGAAAAAAGTTGGAATATTCTTATCTATGGTTTGTCATGGTAGCTCAAATAGAATTTTATGTGAGAGATTTCAACATTCTGGAGAAACGATCAGCAAGTATTTCAGCAAAGTGTTGAAAGCAATTATTAAATTTTCAAAAGAGATAATCAAACCACCGTCCTTTGATGTCATCCCTCAAGAAATTCTTATGGATCCTAGTCATAAGCGCTACTTCAAGGTATGATTTCTATATCAACTTTATACCATCAAATACATGTACTTCATAATCTTTTATAATCTTAGATTGGTATTAAATTGACAGGATTGCGTAGGTGCTCTGGATGGCACCCATACAAATGCTATTATCTAGGTGTCTCAGCAGGTTCGATTTCGAGGCAGGAGAGGGACTACCACACAGAACGTGTTGTGTGTTTGCTCATTTGATATGAAATTTACTTACGTGTATGCTAGATGGGAAGGATCTGCCAATGATTGTCGAGTGCTTTCGGCAGCACTCGAAACTCCTCAATTGCAATTTCCCCGACCACCGCCCAGTATTTACTTTATTTATATTGACATTTGTGATTATATTATGGTTTAATATCATAACAAATTTTTATATATCATGTTATAGGGAAATACTACGTGGCGATTCTGGTTATGCAGCACTTAAGGATTTTTAACTCCTTTTAGAAGGGAACGGTATCATCTTAGCGAATATAGAGGGAGTGGGAGACGGCCAAGAACAGCAAAAGAGTTATTCAACTATAAGCACTCTTCACTAAGAAATGTAATTGAGAGGTGATTTGGGGCATTAAAGAATCGCTTCACCATTTTAAGACATATGCCTCCATTTACAATTCGGAAGCAAGCACTTGTTGTAATTGCATGTTGTGCTCTTCATAATTACATTCGTGATCAAGATAGGATGGACAGAAATTTTTCTATGTATGGAGATCCGGAGTATCCATTTGGACCAACAGGAGGGGAAGTTGCAGATGATACATCGGCTGAAACGATCATCGGGATGAACAGCCTTAGGATAAGAATTGCAAATAAAATGGCAAGGGATCACAATATGACTGAGATTTGTTGACTTTTGTAATATTGCTTTTATGTATTCACTGTAATGCAGTTGAACAATGAACTATATTACTTCATTATTGTGATGTTATGTATGAAAGGGTTCATGTTGAGATGTATGAAATTTTCGTTTTTAAGGCGCACATATAAGTATGTTGAAAATATTTTTCATTTCACACCCCATTTTTCAAAAATTAAATTTATAAGCATTTAATGAGAATAAGAAATCAATATCAAGTTTTTTTTTTGGTAAAAGAAATCAATATCAAGTTTATATGCTTTAAAACTAAAAAAAAAATGTACTTGAAAAAATTTGATACAAACTTTAATTACAAAATTTTCTACGAAATATGCCATATGATCATGCTAAAAATGTTTGTCTTCACTAACCATGAACAAAATAAAATTAATGAGCATTTCATAAGAATGACAATTTAATATCAATTTTAAACTTTATTAAAAAAATTAAAAAAACAACAGAAATTTTTTTTGTCGTTTACCAAACGTGTTTCTGTTCTTTTTCTATTCTAGGAACAGAAATTGACTGCGATTACCAAACATGTTTCTGTTCTTTTTTATTCCAAGAACAGTTTTTTTACACTTACCAAACGCGTTCTTTTGTTCAAAAACTGTTCCCCGGAACAGAAACACTTTTTTTTGTTTCTGTTCCCAAGAACAAAAAAGAAACAAAAATGTTTCCATGCGCACCCTAAGTATATGCACGAAATAAAGGTTAAATAGCAATAACAAAACAAATTAAAGTTTTAGGAAAGAAAATGAAATGCAATTCCTTTTTCACGTCGTAAAGTGTATATCTTTTCTCCGACGGTGCTTGCAGTAATTAGTGGGCGTGTTCGATGGATAATTCCCTCCATACGCTTATGAATGCTCACCCACCGCTGTGACCTCCACTAATAGTCAGCATTTTACTCGACCTGCCTTGCCTTTACTGTCAATAAGATAAATAGGAAAGAAAACCCAAGGGCAATCATTGCCCGCGTAATTTCCGCTAGGTTTTGCAGATGGTGTCGGGACCATCCTTTGCTTCTTGACTTGACTTGCTTTTTTCTGCTAATACAAGAAATAGAAATGAAAACCAACGATCAATTCTCCACCGTCTAATTGTTACAAGGCAATCAATGCACACGTAATTTCCACAGCAGTTTGCAGATGGTGCGTGGAACCATGCAACACTGGTGCTTCTTTACTTGATTTTGCTTTTTTTCCAATTAATAAGAGAAATAGAAAAGAAAACTAACCAGCATAGCAATGCTCCCATGCTTCCGGTGCTAATATACACGAGTCAATCACAAAAACATCACTCATTGCATTGTCATTTCCACGGCATTATATGGAAGGTGCGCATTCTCCGCCAACTAATTTTAATAAAGAAAAAAAAAAAAAAAAGGTAGATTGTGGTAGCATTTAATGATGATGGTATTGGATATTGGCATATAATTTTGAAGAAGAGACCTATTTTATCATAAAATCATAATATGATCATTAAATTTGTGCATAGAGCTACCTTGTTATTACTGTTTAAAGCCCATTGAATATTAGATGTGGAAATTTTACTAAATATAGGAATCAGGTGAAACTCTATGTCCTAGTTCGAATGGAGCTACAAGCATATTAGCACATTTAATCTAGTAAAAATTGTGAAGAATCTACAATTTATGGATATTTGATTATCGAGACAATTAAAAATGAAGTGATAGTAAATATGGGAAAATTTGTTTGTGCTTACTTGGGTAAGTTGGACGAATACGACGATCTTGTTAGCACAATTAATAATTAATTGATTTACTACATTATGTTAAATCCAGCTCATGACATAAACAAGATGATTATGATCAACTGTTCTTTTTCCTTTTCACAAACTCATAAGACTTTGTGGTTAGCCCCACCTGAGTTCATGGAATCTTGGGTTCATATTTGGGAATACATGTTAATGCCGAACCATCTCTTTAAAAACCTTAATGAATCCGAAATTTGCGATTGACATCCTGCAACAACATGCAAACAATGAAATCCATAAACTTGAAGCTTCAAGCAAGTGTAAGGATGCTTCATTGGAAATTTGAGATCTAGCTCACTTGACTGGACTTGCATTTTCTATCAACAACAAAATATAGAAAAGAAAATTAACGAGCACTACTCGTTACAGGTCTCTATCATTAGCGTTTGGATAGTATGAACTAACTATATGACAATATCACAACCTTGACTAATCACACTATTAAAATATATTACCATAACCAAATGATATTTAATACACTACCTCAATTTACAAAAAAAAAAAAAAAAAACATAATAAGACATTATGATATGATGGACAGTGTAGCTTATGAGGACGACACTGTCCCGGTTACATGTTTCATTATGAAAAAGAATAAACAAGATGATGGATATAATAATAATTATATTGTGAAAGATAAAACGAAATATATTTTAGGGAAGAATAAGGAATGTAACTTTTTCGCACAGTAGAGAGCATTTATTATTTTCCTAACGATGCTTCTAATAATTGGTGGCCGTGGTTGATGGGTGAATCCCTCCCCGAGGAAAAAAAAATTGAAATCCTAAATATCTAGGAGGAGAAAAGTTTGTCAGTTATTTAAGTTGTCTAGACAAATGATAAATATTGGTTCAGACTCTTTTGACGATCAAGAAGTGTAGCAAGAAAGGATGGAATTAGTGAGGTCATGGATTTGTACTTGCTTGGGAGGCAAAATATCTAGAGGAAATGAGCGAAACTTCCATTATTTGAATGAATAATGGAAATCGGAAGGGTTTCCTCATCATTTGGAAATCTATGTGAATGAATTAATAATTTACTTAGATAAAAGAAAGATTTTTTTTTTTTTTTTTGTGATCGAGGATCCGTTGGAGCATGCCCTTGTTGACTTACGTTGATTTGAGGTCTCACGGGCCTCCGTGATGGAGGCCCTATAGTGACTATACCTCGGAGGAAGCTGGCCCAGCAATCCACTGTCAGGACCCCTAACTTAAATCTCTAGCAATGTGGGGATTCGAACTGTCGACCGCATCGGAGCAGGGGAGAACGAATACCAATGTGGCTGCCCACAGATGGGTTAGATAAAAGAGAGATGGATGAAAGAAAAAAGGAAATATTTGTAATTTTCCTTTCCAATGCACCCCATCATCAAAGCTATGAGCCATTAAGAAAACCATCATCATTAAATGCTATCACAATCTATTCTCTTATTTATTTATTTATTAAAATTAATTGGTGGAGAATACGCACCTTCCGCATTATACCACAGAAATAATAATCCAACAAGTGAGTTTTTTTAATTAACTCGTTCAAATCACCGCCGGGAGCACGGGAGCGTTACTATGCTGGTTAGTTTTCTTTTCTATCTTTCTTATTAACAGAAAAATGCAAAGTCAAGTCAAGAAGCACCAACACAGCACAGGATGGTTCCACGCACCTTCTCCAAACCGCTGTGGAAATTACGCGTGGATTCATTGCCTTGTGGAAATTAGATGGTGGAGAATTGATCGTTGGTTTTCATTTCGATTTCCTTCATTAGTAGGAAAAACAAGTCAAGTCAAGAAGCAGAGGATGGTCCCGGTACCTTCGGCAAAATGCAGTGGAAATTACACGAGTGATGAACTAATGATTGCCCTTTGGTTTCCTTTTTCTATTTCTCTTATTGATAGAAAAGGCAAGACAAGTCAAGTCAAATTTCTTTGGAAAAAATGAAAAAGATATAAATATAAATTATTATTGATAAGTGGAATATATTTTTATTAACTAATTATTTTAAGTGATAAAAATAATCATTTTTAGGAAAATAATTCAAATGATTATACAACCGGATCCTTAATATGAGTGAAAATATTTTAATTGCATAAGATTAAGGAATATCAAATTGAGAGTGCAACAAAAATTAAAAAAGATGAATGAAAAAAACAAAAGATAAATTCCCTCCAAACAGATCCAGGGTATCTGCATGACAAGTTAGCATTTTTCTATAGTATTTCCCTATTCTTTAATCATGATCGATCTTGATCAAGGATTTCTAGGCTCAATTTGCCCATTGATCTTCTACTATTTGAAATTAGATCATGGAAAGTATTGGTGAAGTCAGTGATGGATTTTCACTCACATTGAGGTAAAGACAAATTAGCAACTTATTAGAAAAAAGAATGTTTGCATATTTGAAGACCACAACCTTAGAATAGCACCTGCATTATATTTTAGGTTATTGGATTCCTACACATCCTATGAGAATGAAAGATATGATCAGTCAACAGCCTAAACACACCACAAAACATATTATAAATGAATTTTGAGCCTTATCTTGGGATATTTATATCTCTCATTTCATTGGATGTTCAAGATTCCATCCTTATCTTTGGTCCATCTTAAATGGCTTGCTCTAGTCCACCAATTTGCATAGTATCAGTGTGGGTAGATTTTTTTGAGTCTCTTTGCTAAGGACAAGCGATATGGGAGCTTCGAGAAATTAGCATTAGGGCCCTTGATAGAGCACCTGAATAATTCATCACATTAGTCTAATATTTGTTTAGAACATTTAGTATGCGTCTGTTCCATGAAAAAATAAGTAATTCGAAAAGTATATTTTTTAAAATAATTATTTATACTGCTTACTAAAATTAATAAATGAAGGAAATTTTCATCATCTAAAAACATTTAAATATAAATTATCATTATCATTTGAAATAATTAGTTAATAAAAAATATTTTTATTATATTATTTAAAATATTTTTAAAACAATTATTTATATTACTTAAAATAAGTAATTAATCAACAAACTATTTTCATTGTTAATGGTATTTTATGTCCAAACATTTTCTTTATCCAAAGCGAGCAAGACCTTGACCTGACTTGCCTTGCCTTTTCTATCAATAAGAGAAATGGAAAAGAAAATCAAAGGGCAATTATTGCCCGTGAAATTTCCACTGCATTTTGCAGAAGGTGCGGGGATCATCCTATGCTTTATGACTTGACCTGCTTTTTCTACTAATAAAGAAATAAAAATGAAAACTAACAATCAATTCTCACCAAAACCAATGTCCACAAGGCAGTCAATGCACGCGTAATTTCCAGAACAATTTGCAGGAGGTGCGTGGAACGATCCTACGATGGTGCTTCTCGACCCTTTTTTTTTTTTTTTTTATCTCCATGTGCTTCTTAACTTGACTTTGCTTTTTTTTTTTTTTTGTTAATAAGAGAAATAGAAATGAACACTAACCAGCATAGCAATACTCCCATGTTTCTGGTGCAAATATACACGAGTCAATCACAAAAACATCATTCCTTGGATTATGTGGAAGGTGCATATTCTCCACCGACTAATTTTTATAAATAAAAAGATTAGATTAAATTGTGACAGCATTTAATGATAATGATATGCTTATTGGCATATAATTTTGAAGGAGATACCTATTTTATTAGAAAATCAGAATACAAACCCTCAAATTCGTGTGTAGAGCCACCTCTTTTTCTGCTGTTTAATGGCCATTGAAAATTAGACATGAAAATTTTACTAAAGATGGGAATCGGGAGAGACTCTATATCCTAGTTTGAATGGAGTTATGAGCATATTAGCATATTTAATAAAATAAAAATTCTAAAGAATCTACTGTCGAGATAATTAAAAATCGATTGATGGTAAATATGGGAAGATTTGTTTGTTTTTGTTTGGGCAAGTTGGACAATTATAATGATCTTATTTGCACAATCAACAACTAATTGAGTTGCTACATTACGTTAAATCCATCTCATGACCCAAACGAGATAATTTTGGTCAACCTTCTTTTCTTTTTTTCACGGACTCCCAAGGCCTTGTAGTTGACCCCTCTCGAGTGGTTGGAATCTTGGGTTCATATTTGGGAATACATGTTAATGCCATACCATCTCGGCACAAACCTTAAATAATCCAACTTTGCAATTGACACAGTACAACAATACATGATCAATGAAATCCATAGATCTGAAGCTTCAAGCAAGTGCATGTGAAGCTTTTAGTGAAATTCGAGATCAACACACCTGAGTGGACTTGCATTTTTAATTAATAATAAAATATAGACAAGAAAATTAACAAGCAATACTCATTATAGGTCACTATCATTAGTGATTGGATAGTATGAACAAACTATACCACAATGTCACCACCTTGACCAATTACACTGTCATAGCATGAACTAGCTATACCAAATGGTCACTGTTTGTTTCCTAAGTAGAAAAACATTTGTCAAGATGTTTAATACACTACCTCAATTTACAAAAAAAACGAAATAAGACATGTTAATGTGGTGGACAATGTAGTTCACGAGGATGACAGTGTACTGGTCATGCGCTCCGTTAAAATGAAAGAAAATGTTGTTTGATAATAACTAATTTCCGTGGCATTACACGGAAGGTGCGGGGAACCTATGCACGTGCCAGCATGACTTGATTATAAAATCGGGGTGTGGAAACTATTTTTTACTGATACTGGAGTGCCCATGGGGCTTTCGTTTTCCTTCGTCTCTTCTGGCGACGGCTTCATGGATTGATATATTTGCAATAATATTCCGAAACACTTGAGCACTTGTTGGGTTTTGTCGTTTTTTATCGCTCATTTATTTATTGGATAGGGTATTTGTCACTGTCATTGTTATTATAATCACTTAAACAATTTTATATTTGAGTATTACACTAAATATCTTAGCCATTAGTATGTGTATATATCTTTAATAAAGAAGGTACTGCAAATGAAGCGATCTTAAGGTATTGTACAACATTTTAGCCATTTTGCTTTGTTGGAATGTAAGAGCTGTTCTCTCTCTTAATATTCATGATCCAATAAATATAAATCCTCCTCATATTAATGAAAAAAATGGAGAAGAACAACTCATACTTGTTATAGTTGTTTATCATCAGTGATTGGATATTATGAACCAACTATACTACAAAATCATGACCTAGACCAATTATTTTGCTATATAATATTGCATCATAACCAATTGTTTTAATTTTTTTTTTTTTGCCTGTATCCTATGTAGAATCTTTAATGTACTACAAATTACAAATGAAAAAAAAAAGCGATAAAATAGTGGATATTGTAGTTCACAAGTACAACATTTTACCGGTTATGTGTTTCATTATGGAAAAAATAAGCAAATATATGCATATAATAAAGATCAAATAGCAAAGAGAAAGCAAAATAAAGTTTAGGGAAGAATATGAAATGCAATTTCTTTCACGTTATAAAGTTCATTTTTTCTCCTAATGGTGCTTTTACTAATTAGTGCATGTGATCAATGGATAAATCCCTCCCTGAAAAAAAAAAAAAAAAAAAAGAAAAAAGAATTGGAACCAAGGATGTAATCAGGGCAAAAGGAATTTTATAAATTGTTTATGTTGTTGAGAGAAAAGATACATGCATGCTCAAAGTTTCTCGAGGATCGTAGCAACAAATGATGAATTTAGTGAGGTGTTAGACTTTTACTAGCTTGAAAGGTAAAATGAATGAACCAACCTTCACAGAAATAAAGGAAATTTGTCTACCTAGCTAGGGTTCCCTCTTCATACCAAAATATAATATGATTATTAGTGACTATTTGTGCAAAGTCCATAATTACCTACTACTCTATCAAAATGTGTATTGTAGCTTTTATATTGTATTTTAGCGAATACTTCACAGTTAGAATACCTCTAAAGTTACCACAGTTTAAAGTGTTACAATTATAAAATATATTTTATCACACACAAAGATTGCAACACTTCACAATACAGTACAATTACGTTTTAATTACAGCTATACCAATGTAATCGGGACGGGAAAAAGAATTGATTAGTCATTTGTGTTGTCTAGAGGAAATATATATGTTCGCCCACTGCCGTGATCTCCACCAATCTTCAGCCTCCGACGTTGGATACGCAAAGCTCTCTACTGTGCGTGCTTGAGCAACGCCAAGAACGCTGAGCAACGTAGAACCGTGTGGAAGGTGTTTTGATTTAAAGTGAGCACGACCTTACCTTGACTTGACTTGAATTGCCTTTTTTTATTAATAAAGAAATAGAGAAGAAAACCAAATGACAATCATTGCACGCGTAATTTCCGCAGCATTTTGCGGAAGGCGTGTGGAACCATCATCAAGAAAACCAAGTTCTTGATTTTTTTGTTTGGTTGCTGTCCTTTTTTTTTTTTTTTTTTTTTTGGTCAAGTGCTTCTTGACTTGACTTGCTTTTTTTCTATTAATAAAACAAAAGGAAAAGAAAACTAACCAGCAGGACTCCCATGCTCCCGGTGCTAATAGACATGAGTCAATCACAAAAACATATCATGACATGAATGTCGGTAGGATACTTTGTTAGGATATTCGAATCAGGAAAGTTCATTATTTTCGATCCAAAATCTACTTTTTTTCTCTTTAAAAAGAGATTCCTCCATAAAAGCACAAATGCTGAGTTGCCATCCAACGGTCTAAGACGCATGCTGCTCGGAAAGGATAATTATTGCACGCATAATTTCCACAGCATCATGCGGAAGACTTGACTGCTTTTTCTATTAATAAAGAAATAGAAACGAAAACCAACGATCAATTCCAATGCTCCGAGTCGGTATTGCTTATAATGAACACGGTCCATCGGATACGGATCTAGGCAAGTATTCCCTCCCCCTCCTCATGGCATTGCAGGAGGGAAGGGATGAAGTTTGGAATAAGTGAGTTCTAGTTGTTTCGGACTTAAATGTAGACAAATTTTGGAGGGTGTGATGGTGCTGGTGTCTAGGAACAATAATTTAAGTCTCCAGTTTAAGAGGCTATCTGGTATCACTTCCTATAGTAATTTTCACTGTGAAAATGTGTATTGCAACTTTATAATATGTTTTGCCAAATAATTCATAATTGCAGCACCTCTAAACTTACAATTGTTTTTAAGAAGGCATCTCACCTAACTTTCAAGTGTTACAACTGTAAAATATGTTGTATCACAAAAAAAAAAAAAAAAGAATTGCAACAATTCACAATACAGCACAGTTACGTTTCAATTATAGCTCTACCGATGTACTCGGGACGGAAAAAAAAATTATCAGTCATTTATGTTGTCTAGAGGAAATATAAATGTTCACCCACTACTGTGACCTTCACCGACTCTCAGCCTTCAACGTTGGATACACAACACTCTAAAGTATACGTGCTTGAACAATGCTCAGCCCCGTAGCACTGTGCAGAAGGTGCGTAGAAGCGGCATGGGCGTGTTGATTGAAATGGAGCACGACCTCAACTTGACTTTGCCTTTTCTGCCAATAAAGATATAGAAAAGAAAATCAAAGGGCAATCATTGCACGCGTAATTTCCGCAGCATTTTACTGAAGGTGCGTGGAACCATCCTATGCATGTGCTTCTTGACTTGACTTGCTTTTTTCTATTAATAAAAAAAAAAAAGAAAATTAACGAACAATACTCCCCTGCTTTTGGTGCACATAGACATGAGACGATCACAAAAACATAATATGACATAAATGTCAGTACGACACTTTGTTTAGACATTCGAATCAAGAAAGTTAATTATTTTCAATCCAAAATCTTACATTTTTTTTTTCAAAGGAGATTCCTCCAAAAAGAGCACATGATGTTGAGTTGCCATCCAATAGTCCGAGACGCATACTGCATTAAAACGATAATTATTACATGCGTAATTTCTGCAGCATTATGAGAAAGGTGCATGTGCTTTTTGACTTGACTTGCTTTTTCTTAATAAAAAAAAAAAAACGAAAAACAACTATCAATTCTGACGCTTCGAGTCAATAGGCATATTCTCGATCAACTAATTCAATTAAAAAGCATATTGCCGATAACCCCTACTCACTCTTTGCAAGATGGATGTGCAGGGTCAATGTCCGATCAGACTTGATATCACGAAGGTCCCCTACTCAGGCATGTTAGCGCCTATAGTTATGAAGAGGAGACCTATTTAATCAGAAAATCATAAGATAGACCACTAAATTCATGCATGGAGTCACGTTGTTACATGTTGTTTAAGGTCGATTCAAGATATGATGCGGACAATTTACTAGAGATTGGAATTAGGTGAGACCCTATATCCCAAATTTGAATGGAGCTACGAGTAATTAGCACACATAATATATTAACAAGTCTTGAAGAATCTATAGTATATGAATATTGGATTATCATGATAATTAAAAATCGATCGATAGTATATATGGGAAGGTTTGTTTGTCCTTACTTGGGCAAGTTGGATGATTATGATGATAGTATTTGCACAATCAACAACTGGTTGAGTTGATGCATTATGCTAAATCCATCTCATTCCATAAATGAGATGATTCTATTCGATCATTTTTTTTTCCTTTTCATATACTCCCTTGACTCCATAGTGGGTGGAACCACGAGTGTTAAGGCCTTATCATTTTTGCACAAACCTTAAATAATCCAAACTTCATAATTGGCATCTTGCAATAACATGTGAACAATGAAATCCATAGATGTGAAACTTCTAGCAAGTGCAGTTGAAGCTTTGATTGAAATTGGAGATCAGCACGCTTGGCTTGATTTGCTTTTTATTAATAAAAGAAAATAGAAAAGAAAACTAACGATCGTACTCGATAAAGTTGTTTGTAACTTAGTGATTGGAAATTATGAACCAACTAAACGACAATATGATGACTTAGACTTGCCTTTTCATTTAATACGAGTATAGAAAAAGAAAACCAAAGGGCTATCATTGCAAGCGTAATTTCAGCAGCATTTTGCGGAAGGTGCATGAAAACATCCAACGTAGCTTCTTGACTTGACTTGCTTTTCTATTAATAAGAGAAATAGAAAAAAAAAAGTAACTAGCAGTATTCCCGTAGTTCTGGACTCCTGGTGAGAATATCCACGAATCAATCACAAAAATATCACTAGTTTGATTATTATTTTCAAAGCACAATCTGACTTTTTTCTTTCTAAAGAGATTCCTCTAGGAAAAGGAAATCCCGAAATAAATCTCCTTGATTCTCAAAATTTTCTCCATACCATATCAAGTCTAAAAATTATCTAGTCATTATCCCCTCACCTAATGCATTTTTATATCACTCCTTAAATTATTTTTATTTTGGACAGTTTACATTACTTTTATACTTCAATGCCACATTTACAATTTCTCACCTAATGGGTTATTAGCAATTGGACAAATATTTAGGGATACATTTTTCCTTTTCATTTCATTTTTGTCGAACTTTTTATCTCATGTTGACACACTTTTTCTTCTTAACTGTTAAGTAAAGGTTATCACTTATTCATCTAAAGGTGTTTGTCATTAGTGATTGGATATTATGAACCGGTGATATTACAATAACATGACTTTGACGAATTATATTGTTTTATAGTATTGCATCATCGGCAACTACTTTTTTTTTTTTCCTAAGTAGAGTCTTAAAAAAGAGAGAGAGAGAGAGAGAGACTTGTGCTAATATCGTGGACATTGTAGCCCACAAGGATGACTGTTTACTGGTTACGTGTTGCCTTGTGGAAGAACTAAACAAGCATATGCATAAAGTAAAGATTCGATAGCAAAGATAAATATATATATATTCCAGGGAAAAATATGAATGCAATTTTTTCACATTGTAAAGATATTTTTTTTTTTTTTTTTTTTTTCCTAATGATGCATTCAATAATTGGTGGGCTTGCTTGATGGATAAATACCTCCCTGAAAAAATTGAAATCCAGTATATAATTGGGGCAAAAAAAATTGTCAATTATTTCTGCTATTTAGAGAAAAGATAAACGTTCGTCCAAAGTTTTTTAAGGATTGAGAACTCTAGTAGCAAAGATGGAATTAGTGAGGTCCTAGACTTTTTACTTATATGGAAGGCAAAATATTTAGAGTGAATGAACCAAACATTCCATTATTAGAATGAATAATGAAAATTTGTCAACATAGGTAAGGTTTCCTCTTCATCCGTAACTATATGAATGGGGTAGTCATTTGTTTAGATTGAAAATGTCCAAGCATTGAAAAATCAATTGGGCCTATATGTTCAAAGCCCATAATGCGCCATCCAACTGTCCAAGACACATGCTGCACGCAGAGGACGATCATTGCATGCCTATTGCCTAATTTCCGCGGCATTATGCGGAAGGTCCGTATTCTCCACTGACTAATTTAATAATAGCAGATTGCGATAGCACCTACACATAATGATATGCGTATTAGCATCTAGTTGAGAAGAAAAGACCTATTTTATCAGAAAATCAGAAGCCGGCCATCAAATTCATGCGTAGAGCCACCTCCTTACCGTTGTTTGATGTTGATTGAAGATTAGATGCGGACATTTTTCCACAGACGGGAATTGGGAGAGACTGTATCCCAATTTGGATGGAGCTACAACCATGTTAGCACATTTAATATATTAGCAATTCTGGAGAATTTACAGTAAATAAATATTGGATTATCGAGGCAATTAAGAATTGATTGTTAGTAAATATATCAAGATTTTTTTTTTGTCCTCACTTCGGCAAGTTGGACAATTATGACGATCGTTTTGCACAATCAACAACTAATTGAGTTACTACGTTATGTTAAATCCATCTCATGATGTAAACAAGATGATTTTGATCTCACTTTTCTAAATCTTTTCATAGACTCACAAGGCATTGTAGTTGGCTCCTCCGGAGCATATGGATTTGGGTTGATACTTGGGAATACATGTTAATGTCATACCATCTCTGCACAAACCTTAAATAATCTGAACTTTATGATTGACATCTTATGACAATATGTGACTAATGAAATCCATAGATTTGAAGCTTCAAGCAACTGCATGTGGAGTTTCTGTTAAAATTTGAGATACAACACACTTGACTAGTCTTGCATTTTCTATCAATAACAAAATATAGTAAGAAATTTAACAAGCAATACTTGTTACAGATCCCTATCATTAGTGATTGGATAGTATCATACTATGAACTAACTATATTATGATATCACAACCTTGAACAATAACACTGTTGTAAATATATTATCATAACCAAATGATTTTCGTTTATTTCCTGAGTAAAATAAATTTTGTTGAGATGTTTAATACACTACCTCAATTTACAAACAAAAAAAGAAAAAGAAAAAAAGAAACATAATAAGACATGATAACATAGTGGACATTGTAGGTTATGAGGACGACGATGTATTGTTTACATGCTTTGTTATGAAAGAAATAAATAAGAAGATGTACATGATAATAATGATTACATGGTGAAAGATAAAACGAAGTATATTTTAGGGAAGAATATGGAATGTGACTTTCTTGCATGGTAGAGTGTATTTATTTTTTACTAACGGTGCTTTTAGTAATCGGTGGGCGTGCTTAATGGATCAATCTCTCCTGGAGAAAAAAAAAAAAAAAAAGAAGTTGACATCCTAGATGTAATCTAGGCAAAGAAAAGTTTGTCAGTCATCTATATTGTCTAGATAAACGATAAATATTGATTCAAAGTCTTTTGAAAATTAAAAAGTGCAGTAAGAAAGGATGAAATTAGTGAGGCCTGAATTTTTACTTGCTCGGAAGGAAAAATATTTAGAGTGAATGAACCAAACTTCCATTATTTGAATGGAAAAATGGAATTGGTGGGGCTTCCTCATTTTCCGGAAATATATACGAATGAGTTAGTAATTTATTATGATTAAAGAAAGATGGATGAGGGTCTATATGTGCAAAGCCCATCATATTGAGACTTCCTTTGCGTGTTCTTTCAACATTTGCATCTTCTTTCAACTAGAATGGACTATTTTTTTCCCATTCCCACCAAAGACTAATCATTTATTGGTTTATGAAATGATGATACATCACTTTAGTCATCGAAATCATGATGCGTCACTTTGAAAATTAAATAAGTGATTAAAATTATTTGCACTTGTAAACACTCATGTAGTCGAGTAGGGAACTATTATTCACTTTTCCGACAAAAGTGGTTGTCTCATGGAAAATTGCTTTTGTTCTGTCATTTGGAATTTTTTTTTTTTTCAGTTGGAAAAGTACATTCATTCCTTCAATCAAAAAGGCTTTACTAGAGCAAGTCAAGGAAATTCTTATGCAACATTCCAAAGTGGTCGACGGGGCAAAGACAACCAGTTGGTGGGGAGAGCCCTGTTTCAGTGGGCCCTGGCGGTCAAATCCATAACTTGATTAGCCTCGCGAGGCAATAGACAACTTTCTCTGGGCTTTCTTCTTGGCCCATGATGCACTCCACAATTGTAAGGCAGTAACTAGATATCACAAAGGACAGGTCCCTCTCCATGTGCAGGGCAGATGAGACACAGTCCTTGCTCTCACGTGCTAGATTCTCTTCCTCTGCAAGAACAGAAGGCGTTCTTTTACGGCTAAGGCTTCCATGTTTATTTGGTAATGGAGTAGAAACTTGCGGTTAGTCAATTTATTTAATCGGAATGAGTTCAATAAATTATTGAAGGCATCGGCTTCAAATAAGTTCAGTGTATCACGATTATTAGATCATGTGGATCTCATGTATGATATACCAAAATTAATTGAGGTCTCGGCTTATTAATTCATGATTTCATGTTTCATAATCTTGCTTTTTTTGTACATAAGACGAGATCGGTCAAGGTATGCTTTAAGCATGTGATACAATTTTGTTGAAAATTTGAATCGTGGAATATATTGCTTTAGGGACCAAACGAGGACAATCACGTCAAGATACAAAAAGTGTTATTTCCTTCGCCCAAGTGCATGCTTCTAAAAAATGTGAAAATCTTATACTTAGACATGCCCGAACGAATCAACTTACTTTGGGACCATACGGTGATTGATGTACTAATTTAGGTAATTCGGTCAAATTAAGGTTCACAATTTCGAATAAAAGTAAGTAACTTAATGCGTTAATAATCCATCAAAATAATGTTGGTTGATTATTAATGTAGTCGATAGTTTTTGAAGTATAAATAGATGTCGGTACTTTTTTAAAACCCGTTGATAAGAAACTGACATATGATAAGTCAAGCAACTTACCGATTTTTTTTTTTTTGGGTCCATAAAGGGATGTGCCATGTTAAATTATGTATCAAATTACGAAACTGACTTGTTCAAAGGATTTTAATAATTCAAATCCTGTGTGCCCTTTAATCCAAATTAAATTTGGATTTCTTGTGCGGTGGCTTCTTTGGATAATTGAAGGTTTGTTGTACCGTTGGAAATATATCTCAAGATCCGGCCACCACGATTGGTGTCTCCTTTCATCTAAGTTTGACCGGTTGATCAAGAAGTGGATGCCTTCTTCAATACAAAAGTCGGACAAGTAAGGGGACAGCGTATGGGGGCCAAATAAAGAGAGAGAAAGAAAAATGAAGTAGGAAAAAAATGACAACATGACAGTCACCGACGATGTGGAAAGATGTACCTGCATAAGACTTTGCTTTTGCACGGGACGCTAGCGACTCTGCGAAGGTACTAAGCATCGCCATCTTGGTGGCGACCGGCAGGTGTGGAAATCGGTGGCGGAGAAAAGAGAGAGGATCGGAAATGAAAAAAGAAAAGGAATATTTTCCTTTGCTTTAAATTAAGTTTGCATAATTTTCGTTTAGTGTGCTACCATGTCAGCAATTGTGTTAAATAACGAAGCCATGTCGGGTAAAAAAAAGACATGACCTGGCAATAATAGTAGAGACACCACGTTGAACATCAAGAAAGTAATACTTCATTATATGAAAAGAAAGTTCAGTCACTTAATTACTTGTTGAGCAAAAATACAAACCCTTATTAGGTCATTTTCCTAAAAAGAGAATTTTTTATTTCACTAAAATGTGGCACGAGCCTTAACTTTTGATCCAAAGTGAAAGTTTTTGAAAACATAGCACCGTAAGGAAGAGATAGAGTTTAAAACAAATTAATCGAATTATGAAGTCTCATATACAGGGCTCATGTGAGATCTATATGATCAATGGCTTGTATGAATGTGATTAACTAAATATAGATCTAAGCAAGTATTCCCTCACACTCCTCGTGACATTGCTAAAGAGGAGAAATGAGGTTTAAAATAAGTAAGTTCTAGCAATTTTAGACTTAATAATAGATAAGTTTAAGAAGGCACAATGGCGTTGTATCTAGGAACAATAATTTAGGTCCCCAATTCAAGAGGCTATTTGGTATCGCTTCCCTGCAACAGATTTTGCGATGAAGATGTGTATTGCAGCTTTTATAATGTATTTGGTGAATACTTTCCAGCCGCACCACAACTAAAGTTACGACAGTTTTCTCAAAGTTATCTTATTCAACTTTCAGATGTTATTGGTATAAAGTACATTTTATTAAACAACAAAATTGTAACACTTCACAATACAGTAAGGTTACATTTCAACTACAACTATACCAAACGAGATCTGATTCCCTTCAAACTCTCTAATCAAGAACCTCTCCTAAAAAAGGGGGGAAACCCAATCTCTTTCCGATTTTTAAGTGGAACTAATTCCAATTTATGTTGAAATGCCAGAAAAAAAAAATGTCCGAGCTAGTTTCACTTCGCTATTGATTATGCAAAATCGTTGAGGTTGAACTCGCTATACACGAATCAAATCAAGGCACTCTCAGATTACACTTCCAGCTTCTCCATTCATTTTGCAGTTTCAGCTTTTCCATTCGTTTAAAGTGCGATGACAATATAGGCTCGTGATGAGAAATAATAATCTTCTGTGCGTAGTACATGAGGAAGGGTAATTGGAATGCAGATCAGCTCACAAAAGGCTCATTCTCATGCTCCTACCTGCTCGTGTTCATGCGGCTCAACACACTATAGAAGCTCAAGGCGTAAGCGGCTTCGGCCCCCGGCGGAACTGTCTGAGAATATTCCCCACAGGACCAGTCATTCTGTCCCTAACCGCTCTAAAAAAAGACGGAACTTAATTCTGAAAGGTTGCAGTTTAATAAGCACTGAGAAAACAAACGGAGAGTCAGTTTCATTCTTGGCAACTATGGCATATACTCGTAATCATGTCTAAAGATTGAAAAACCAAACAATATCAAGTGAACATCACTAGTGTGCTTTCAAATCGGACGATTACTGGAATCAATTCACACTAAGGTCTCATACACATTTCATCGAACAGATTATGGTCAATCGGTTGTGGAACAGATCAAAGCCATTTCGAGCTCAAATTTAGAACTAGACTCAACCTAAATCAGTACATGATGTTCGAAGTCCAAGAAAAAAAAAATTCAAATCTGATCAATTTCATCATAATAAGAGAATCGGACTCTCGGCCTCTTACTTGTGACAACAGAACAGGAGATGCTACCTGGTTAATCAAGTGGACTGAGACAGCGGTTTGGCGCACGAATCACTGAAAGAAGCTCTAGAACGTGTCGATGATCGAAACCTGAACAGGTGGAGAAGCTCCGAGCGGAACGACAACATTTCGAAGCTCTCGGCCGCGGAAGGGAAACGAAGGAGATGAGTCGCCGCATTGAAGAGGCTGTTGATGCCGGCAACCGCCACTGGAATCAATTCAGGACGCTTGACATTGCGAGCTGAATCGGACGGAATCGCCTTTTTGAGATGAATTTTCCTTGCTCGGTTTTTTTTTTTTAAAAATAGTTATGGAATGGTGCTCTCGATGAAATGAACAAACGTGATCCTCCTGAGATTGATGGTCGACGGCGCGACCAGCGAAGGAGTTGGAACTTGTAATGATTGGGCGGTAATAGCTAAGTGGCTATATCGGAACTTGAGAGGTTATGGTGACTGGAAATGGTGGAAGATGGAGCCATTTTCCCCTGCTCCCTCCCTTCTGCATGCGTGAGTTCTCCCTTAGTGAACGTGAAAAACCTTGAAAAAAACCAGAGAGGGACCTTTAACTTCTTGTGCCGCCCCCTTTATCAAGAAGGGAAAGAATAGATTGTTTTTTTTTTCCCTGGAGTTTTGTGCTCCTGCGCCAGTTATCACGAAAATTGATTAAATTATTGGGCGCCATATGTGCTACTGTGGATAGCGAGGATTTTAACTAATGGAAGTGTGCCGTGTGGCATGGGAATTTCGGCTAAAGAGAGAGATTCGGTTTAGGGCCGGGCCTGCCCGAGTTCCATCATGCCAGACCTAATGACTGGGGTCGGTGCAAGTCATAATTCATTTCAGTTAGGTTGGTCACGAGAGAAAATGTTGGTATGACATTTGAGAAAATGAGAAAAAAGTGAGGATGGTATTATGAAGAGGAAGAGTTCTCATAACATGAACTTTTAGACGATGTCATAAATCGAGGTAAAAAAGTGAAAGTTGGAAGAGGATGGAGGAAATACAGCACCCAATGCAAAAATTTGAATTGCGATTTTAAGTGACTTGTGACACATCATTAAGGGCACAAGGAAAAGTCAATTTTATGCTGTGTAAGAACTTATTGAATAGATAATATGCCTGCCTTTCACCATACTTTAGAGGGAAATAACCAAGTTCAAGTTAATATTGGTTAGATGACGTGGCAAGAAGATAAAGTAACTATTGGTAATTTTTTTTTTTGGAAGAAGAAGAAGAAGTTTCAAAGAAGTAGCGAGATGGGACAACCTCTCTATTATTTGGTTCCTTTGTTAATGTATGTTTCATCTATGATTTTGTTTCCCTTTTGATATTTTAGTACTACTGTCTTAGAGGTTTAACTTTATCGACAGAAATTTAGTGTTGAAAACTCCATGGTCATTGTTTGAGTTCAAAGTACTTTTTTGCACACTAGTAAAATTTCAAATTATTCTATGATGGTTTGGGACTAAAATTTAATTGATATTGTTGCAGTGTTAAATATTTACTAATTCCAAGAATAGTTCAATTGATTGTTCATACTGCATAGTGTTGAAATTTCCAACTTTGAGAACATGGAAAACAAAAGGAAAAGAATATGCACTTGGTAGAAATAACGCTTATTTGAGCTTCACAGGTTAAGCAATGTAGGTTTAGATGCCTTTTAAGTACCTTAATATGCATACAACATAGAGAATAATTATACAGCATTTTGAAGTATACTCATCTTGTTCATCTTCATTCGAGTTATGTGGGCTAATCTTCCTGGATAAGCATAGTTATTGATTGTACTCGATGCAATTTCCTGACGAGTTCAGTCAATTTAAAGCAGAGAACTTTAGTCCTCCCATCTGATTTGACATGAATGAAGCACACGTACTGTTTCTTCGCATGTGCAGGATAATCCTGTCACTAAAGTCGAAGAATGAAAAGATACTTAATGTGGATAAAGAGGTACATTTTCTGAACATCAAAACTTTATTCCTTCATATGGTTTTCATATAATTTTGCCAACCGTGTGCATGTGTGTGTAGCGTGTGTTGACGGTAAGACGTTCCTTGTCACCTTTACTGGATCAAAGAATTTAAGGTGTATATTGGATCCCAGATAACATTCGGTAAGATGAATGATAAAGATGGCGCCAAAAAAGGACCCTATTACCCGTGCCTTTGGAGTAGTCAATTCCAGCGAGAAAGAGCACGAAGCCCACTCGAAGAAGGAAATAAGCAGGTGTCGCTTCGTGTGCATATGCTTGAAAAGTAAATGAGAATGGCATGAATGTAGTTAATTGTTTTTTCATTGTATTGACATTCGTCGTAAGTAGGAAGGAAAACTACTGTCAGCAACATTTGCGGATGCAAGGGCAGGCCGAGGGTGGCATTTCATCGCCCAACGTTCTGCAGAATCTCTCTACTTAGAGGGGTTATGGATGGTGCAATTCCCTGACTTTCCCCAGTCTTCTTCAATTGAGTCTCGGTATTTGGCACTTATTGACATTGTAAAAATTTATACTCGGTCAGACGCTGAAAATTAAAGAAAGACCATTCTCAGTTTAGTTGTTATAGTTCCACCGATCAAACCAAATCATTCTTGAAAGTAAAACTTCAAAAACTTATTGTAGAAACTATTTTTTTCCTCCTCAAAATTAAAAAAGTCTAGCTCTCAACTTCAGTTCTTCGGTATGTTGTTCTACTATGGTAATATATGTATAATTTTTGTCTTTGGAACAAAATAACAAGTTTATATATAAACAGTAGTTTTAAATGAAATGTCGATTATACCAACAGCCCTCGGCTTTGTGATGGTGGTATTGCTACTTCTTTATTCGTGATTAAACACTTTGATCCATATTTTGATAAGTTCTGACTTGTTATTTGTACCTCACAAAAATACTTGCTTTGCCAAGTTGCCTCCCAATGGCATTGGCAATCTCCTTTTATTATTCTTTTCTTGAAGGGTTTGATTTAACAATTTGACTTTTGTAGAATTGCTATATAATTGATTTATTCTAGGATTAATATCATGAAAGACACCAAATCTGTATACTTATGATAAATTTACCCCAAACTAATTTGACAAATTTACGCTCCGTCTATTTCCGTTAAATTTTATTGTCATGGCAATTAACGAGTATATTAGTGTGAGATTTCAATATGTGATTTTTTGTAATCAAAAAATTAATTTAGAGTAAATTTGTAGGTGTACCGATTTGAGTTTTCTTTTTGGTTAACCCTTTATTCAATATTTGCTCAAAAAAAAAAAAACCCTTTATTCACTAATCTTCTAAAAATATTTGGACAATTTTGTAAAAGGTTGAAACAATTAATGTTAGGTGTACCCGGAGTACTTTTTTAAGAGGTCGTTTGATACCATCTCAAAAACTACAACAGCTTTTAAGAGGCTCTCATTCCCTTCTGAACTCCCGGGTCAAGAACATCTTCTCATAAGGGGGAAAACCAAGCATCGTTCCTATTTGTAAGGGGAACTAATTCAAAATTTTGTGGAAATGTCCATAGAAAACGTGTCCGCTAGGTTCACTTTGCTATTGATTCTGCAAATTCAGTCGTTTCAAAGAATGTGCCTTTTAAGATGTAACATCCAAAAATGCCAAGGGTTGAACCCGCTGTATACGAATCAAATCAGACTCTCTTGGATTGCACATCCAACTTTTGCATTCGTTTAAAGAGCACGCGCTTTGCAATGACAGTATAGGCTCGTGTGCTGAGAGAAAGTACCCTTTGGTGGCTGACAGCGTAGTAAGGGAAGGGTGATAGGAATATGGATGAGATCAAAAGAGGCTCGTTGTCATGCTCCTACCTGCTCGTGTTCATTTGCAAATGAAAAAATCAAGTCGTCAAACAAACTGTGAAAGCTGGAGAAATAACCCACTTCTGTGCCCGACGATGCGGTTAAACACCGTAATCTCCTCAAAAAGATGGAACTTGAATCCCAAAAGTTGCAGTCCAGTAAGCAAAATGTCGAGATAGACCGTGGGTGAAGTATTTACTTTCATCCAAGGTCTGAGTGTTGTTGGATGAAGATTCCCTTTCGCGGGAAGAGTACAAGAAAGGAGAACCTACTAAGTGCTAATAAATGCTACTTAAGCAAATTGACAAGAAAATATAAAATAAATAAAAGATATGCTTTTAGTATAACACAGAAGGAACAAGAAAAGAAGCCTCCTACGAAAACTAAACCTTTTCCTCTAGGCTTGCTAACTAAAATTAGATAAACCTACCTCCAACTCGAATATACAACGCCTTTATGCGTCATCCTAATCTCATGTTCTTTTTTCACTTTCAGTCAGCCTTAGTGAATATAATAAAACAAATTTTCGCCGCTAGACTTGAGTAGAAGTTGATTAGGATGCTAATTGTACCACTTTAGACAGACCATACTAAACTACGTCCAGAGTAAGTACCCCGAGGCTGTAAAATCTACCCCCTACAGCATCCCTCAAAACTCGAATCAAATGCCTACAGGAAAGCCGGCTAAGCATTTTACGGCGCGCGTGACAAAGTTTTTGGAACAAAAATCAATTTGTATTATTCGGACAAGTTTCTAAGCAAAGAAACTCGTTTAATAAGACTCACAATTTCTATTTACGAACAAAATTCGTTTGATAATATAATAACATTTCTATATCTTGGGAGGGGGGGGGGCAATGTCTGATGGTGGAAGGCCAACATCCGCCGGTCGGTAGCAGGTGGCCGGCATCCCATGGGTAGGGGTGTCAAAAACCGAACCAACCGAACCGGAACCGAAAAATTCAATTTTTTCGGTTCAATTCTCATTAAAAACTGAATTTTTTTTATTGGTTCAATTTTTATTGATTAACCGAGCTGAACTAAACCGAATCAACAAATCGATAAGAGCTTATTTTTTGGAAACGAAAAATATATACAACAGAAAAAAAAAAACAAATGCAAAAACCGAAAACTAAAAACTGAAAACCAAAAATCGAAAAACCGAATTGAACTGAACCAAAATTTTGGCTCGGTTCGTATTCGGTCGAGTCTCATTCGATTTGGTTTGGAAGTTTTTCCTAACGATTCGTTCAGTTCGGTTTTTCAAAAAAACTGAACCGAACCGTTGACACCCCTACCCATGAGCGGTGAGTGAGCAGCTAGTGGTGACGAGAGTGAACAATGAAAATGGTTTTCATTCCTCACTTTTGTTTTAGAAATAGAAAGCCTAAATATTTGAACTTATGTTTTCTACTCAAAATCTCTTTTTGGAATATGAATCTGATTTAGAAATAGAACATTGAAATTACGTTACCAAATGGATTCATATTCCAAACCTGTTCCAAGAAATAGAAAAATAAAGAAATAAAGAAACAAAAATTTCGCCATGTGCACCCTTAATGCTTAAAAGTTTCACAAGGACAGACATGACCTGCACTACCTTTGGGGTTGATCTGAACCGGCTGCGCCAGTGGTAATGCTAGGCCCAGCACTATTTTCAACAGGAGGAGAAGTACCCCACTCTCCTTCAGATTCCAATGGCTCAAGCACATAGATGCTGCCATCAGTAAGCCCTAGTGCAAACTGGTTAGCTTCGGATGGATGTGCTGCAATGACTAGTGGGTAGATTCTCAAGCTGCCAAATACATCGGGTGAGGAATGAATAACTTGTGAGACCATTGGAACTTTGCCAAGTAGACTTTCCCTTTTCATAAACGAATGAGGTTGACTGAGCAACAATGACCAACTTACCCGGGGTTTGGAGGGATATAAGCGGCAGGATTTATACGACATCTCAATCTAAGTGTAGAAGTAGTAAGAACACCGATGCTTCCGTCTTCAAAGCTCACATATATTGATTGGCCATTGCATGAATATGTAGCATCTGTGATTGAAGCGCTAGCTTCTCGAGGAACCCACTAGTTGCAATGAACAACGAATAAAAAAAAAGTACATTTGGCATGAAGCAACTCATACTACCTAATATTTCGCTAATTTGTATGCATTCAGGATAAGATAAGAGATTGGTCTATGCACAATAATAATAATAATAATAATAATAATAATAATAATAATAATAATAATAATAATCTTTAATACCTGCTTGAGGCATTCTAGTTTAGGAGCTTCATATGTGGCGATCTGTGTTTCATGAACCACCAGCAGACATCTCCGATCCACGTGAAATTGAACACGAGTATTAGGAAGAGGAGTTGTGCATTGCCCAGTCAGCATCTGCAGAAACTTACTAGCCTGCTTCTCCCACCCATCAGTGCTCCAAACACACAACTGCAGTGATCATAGACAACCATCTAAGGTGACATCGACATTGATGCGTAAATGAAAGAATACAATTCTACGTTGTGTTTTCATATTAGAATCACACCAATCTGTTTGTTGTAAGCAACAATAGGACATCATAACTTCTTCTTTTTTCCATGCTTAATGGGATGGAATTGATTTGTCAACACAAAAGATGAAGTTCTTTGGAAGGATTTATTCTGCTAGTAAAGAATGCCTTTGTAACCTGATGTATGCTGAGGACATAAGAATCAATATATCCAGAGTGAACATCAACCCATTCTTTGGGAGCACTTTAAACTAGATTGCTCTCTCACTCAAAACTTAGGCATGTTTACTTGTAAGTTAGATATGCAGAAGTGGTCTGGTACCTGAGAGTCAGCACCAGAAGACACGAGAACATTTAAGACATCGGAGAAGGCAAGGCCTGTAATTCTTTTCTGATGTCCTCTTAGTATTGTCTTGAACTGAGAAAGTGAAACAGTCAATGTCCATTAACTTTGTCGCAGATAACGAGGTTAACTTCCAATGAAAATGAAAATAGGTCTCACCTCTTGAAATTGCACATTGTAAATATGAATAGAGGAGTCCTTCATTCCTATTGCAATAATATTATTGTCTCGAGGAAAGAAGGCCAGAAATGTTGCTTCTTGTCGTGCGGGAACAAATGTTGTCATTGTCTGTATATTAGCAGGCAGGATAGTATTAACAGCTTTATAAGTAACAGTGGGACATATGTGCCGAAAGGCACTTGTCTCAATGGCATCTCTCTTCTTGGGAAAGGGAGAGAGCAAGTTCGACCATTAGATTTCTAGATTGGTGGAAAAAGGCTCTTGCCTTCCTTTCTTTAATCAATAAGAGTAGAAAGTTCTATTGAAGACAGAGAAAAGCCCTTGTCTCACTTGGCAAGTGAAAAAATAGTGGTCTGGTACCTGAGAGTCAGTGCCAGAAGACACGAGAACAGTTGAGAACAGTTAAGGGACTTGGGAAGGCAAAGCCTCTAAATATTCTCTGATGTCCTTTTAGCTTTATTTGGATCACTATCCATAACTTTGTTGTGGATAATAGCAAGGTTAATTTTAAACAACAATGAAATCAAGTCTCACATAAGCAACTCGAACATTGTAAATATGAATAGAGGAGTCCTCCATTCCTATTGCAATAATGTTATTATCTTGAGGATGGAACGCCATAAATGTTGTTGGAGGTGGTGTGGGCGTAAATGTTGTCATCGTCTAGATATCAGTAGGTAGGATAGTATTAACTACTTCATAAGTAATGGTGGGACATACGTGTGCTAAGAGGCACTTGTCTCGATGGCATCTCCCTTACAGTGGAAGGGAGAGCAACTTTGAATATTGATTTTTGGAATGTTGAATAAAGATTTTGCGTTGTTTTATATAATCAGTAGGAGCAAAAAGATTCCATTGAAGATAGAGAAAAGCCCTTGTCTCGCTTAGAAAGTAAAAAAGCAGTGGTCTAATACGTGAGAATCAGCACCAGAAGACACGAGAACATGTAAGGAAGTTGAGAAGGCAAAGCCTTTTATTATTCTCTGATGTCTTTTTAGTTTCATCTGGATCTGAAAGGTGAAATAGTCAATATCCATAACTTCTTGTCGGTAATGACAGTGCTAGTTATCAAGGACAATGAAAATAGGCCTCACCTCATCAACTTGACCACTGTAAATTTGAATAGTGGAGTGCTCCATTTCTATTACAATACCGTCATTGTCTAGCAGTGGTGATGGTGGGAATGTTGTCATTATCTGGATATCAGTATGCAGGATACTATTACAAACTTTTAACAGAGGGACGTGCCAAGAGGCACTTGCCTCAATGGCATTTCCCTTCTTGGGAAAGGGAGATAGCAAGTTCGACCATTACATTTCTGGATGGAACAAAAAAGCTCTTGCCTTGTTTTCTTTAATCGATAAGAGCAAAGAGATTCCATTGAAGACAGAGAAGCCCTTCACTCACTTAGCAAGTAAAAATGACATATGCTGCACTTCTAACTAAATAATCCACATGAAAATCGGAGCAATTGCTTTAAAGGACCTCCTAACAACAGAGTTCAATAGTTTTTTCACATGATAGAATCAATTAATTTTAGCTCCCCTAAAAATGTGAAGGAAATAGTGCATGCATATTCAGCACAAAGGGGTATTTCATCATCTCGTGCCTTGTGGATAGTGCTACAAAAAACAGACAAGAGGATGTAAACATGCCTTTGGGAAAATATTCACCTTAAAAGTCATCACATTGAACAAAGAGATCTTCCCCCCTGACGCTGATATTACATAAGAATCATTCTCTGACAGTGCAAAGCATGGAACTGCGTCTTTAGGATTTGTATCACTTACGTCATTGGTCATCAAAATCCCACTAGCAGGTCGCCACAACTGTGGTACTACGCTAGTTGTACCCTGGAAAGAAGAATTAATGTAATTTTTTTTTGGAAGCCGAATTAATGTAGTTATCGATGCCCTAAATTATAAAATAGCTTGGCAATTTCAAGAAGGAAAAAAAGATTCCTTACCCTGCCTGTTAAGTTCCGATCACTTCTTTGCCATTTCCAGAGCTTGTGTACAGCATTCGATGATAAAGCCAAAATGGCAAGACCTGAGTTTGTATAGATTAATCTCGAGACCTGCTTCATTTTATTAGCTTCAGTATTGATAGTTAAATGTAAGACCCAAAGTTAAAAGAAAATGCAAAAGAAAGAGCCTAAAGAACTGGGCACTAAATGGTAGATGCAGAAATTTATACAAAGAGACACTCGGTGACGCCGCCTGCATATTTATCAGCATAGGGGCGCGTGCACGTACTGTATTTTTACATATGAACGGAGCATACGATACCCATGACATCAAAACCAAGTTGAGACAATCACCAAAAAAAAAAACAGAAAAAAAGAGAGGAGAAACTCGACTTGAACCGTCTAGCTGTACCCCTATAGAACTAAGAGAACTCTGTAAGGACTCCGTGCAAAAATACGGTGCCTTCACCATGCTACTCTTTTCTGGGAGTACCTAACGTTTGGCCTCTTGTGTTCGTGAATATAGATTCAGAAGGTGAATTTCCACTCAAAGTTTCCGGGAGTTGGACAAGCTCAAAATAGCTTAAGTCACAAGCTTAGCATTCCGACAAGATCAAAGTACTGCGCAATGATATACTTTGCCTGCCATATATAAAGCCAAATGCATCTCGTGAAGAATCTGTGCCTTTTACCCAATGTAAAATGAGAGTCCACAGAACAATCCATCTCATTAGACTTCAAGTAAAGGCTAAAAAAGTCTGGTTATTCAATCATACCACTACATTCTAAATTAGGAATCATCCGTTATCATAAAATTTATGACCTCCACAGCCAACAAAACTCAAGCACAATTGCCAGTCCATACTCACATATTCATTAATGTTGATCTTATCCTTCCCTATTTGTATAGTTGAAAAAATCAGTTAACAAAAAAAGGCCAAATGAAGAGGTGACAAGTCCTTCAATTGTTGAGGTTTAAGAGTTAAATAATTGGACCACATGTGAATGAAACTTATAAAGCAAGTGCATAAAATGCGACTCCTGTTCAAATTTGTGCTTATCTAGTAGAAACATGACCAATTAATGTCAAAAAGAAGTGCAGCATAAGAACATGCTAATTTGGCAATCATTCGTACCCTCGTAGCCATAGAGTTATCAGGCAGCCTTATGGACCGGCATTGTAATGGTTCATTGATTTCTATCAACTTCCAGTTTCGTGATTTGTCTCCTGACTCATTAGCAATTCTGGGATTCATATTGACCATGCTCTCACTGTCCTGTAGAGCTCAAAAGAGAGGATGTCATTGAAAGACGCCCAATAAACATGCACATACAAATGCAATTATTGCATCATTTAACTAACTGCGTTAGCAACAAATAAAGCTCGTTAAAAACATTTAACTATCTAATACAGTAATGATACCACTTCCCATACCTACCATTGCTGCCTGATGGTTTTCTAGTTTATATGCTAGTGCGTGTAGATATGCGAGAATCAAAGGAGAAAATATTTGGTAGTTTCAAAGCGCCGTGGTGTTCAAGGGTGGCAGCTGGCTGGTCCGAGGTCCATGGCCGGTGGATCATCGAGGAATTTTATTTTTAATTCAAAATCCACAGAGATGTGTTAAAATATGACCGGATGGATGTGAGGCCAAAAAAAAAAAAAGCTCCGCATGTCAGCTGCTGCTGATGTAATACGATAGGACAAGGATTTCTGAAGGTGACAGCAAGGGAGCACAAAGATATTAAAAAAAAAAAAAGACTTTTATTATCCAATACATAATACAAACGAAGGTAGAGAGGTAGATCATTTTTGCGGATTTTTCTACACAAAACTTTAGATAATCGTACCCTTTTTTTTTTTTTTTGGATTTTTCTAGACTTCTCTATAAAATGCACATCTAGAAATTGGATCAAACATTTTAATTCTACCACTAGAACCCCTCTATTACTTGGGTTTGCCCTAACAATAGCATTACCAGACTAAATAACACAATTGTTGGTGGCAGTACAAGATTGAAGACATTTAGCAAGCTCATCCCTATGAAGTCATTGTGAGCTTGAAAAAGCTTACCTTCATAAGAGGTCCCAAAGTGATTCTAGAAGCATCAAAAGGCCAATTGTCCATTGTCCTTAGCAGCCTAATCCCATAAGCATTTGCTAAAATTTTGATACTATTGTCATTTGTTGAGACTGCTAATAGAATTCCTTCCTTGTTAAATCTAATACAAGGTGAAGCCTGCAAATTTAAAGAGCGATTTTAATGGAAAGGTTTAGCTAATTCAGTCAAATTAAATTAACAATAATGAATTATCGGCAATCCACCATCAACATCGATACTTGTCAAAATATTGTTATTGTCCATATCCCAAAATTTGACCATGGACTCGTCTCCAGCAGGCAAAAATCTGTTTTTGGCAGTATCAAATTGCACAAATACATCAGATCTCTTTCCAAGTCCATGATAGGTACGCTTGATAACCCCCTCACTTTCATTCCATTCAACCAAGTATGACTCTCCTTCTCTATTGGTTCCACATGAGAACAACCTATAGCCAAATAAAATTGCTAAATTAGGTTATTTCAGTCAAAAAGAATGACGCGGGATATAATCAAGCTTGAAATGCGATGCTTATGATCTGAACCTTGTTCCATCAGTGTTGCATGCCATCTTGGTAAAAGAGTGACCCGGTGCATCCCAGTCAACTCTTGACCCCATGTTGTCATAAAACCAAGCCTTAATTTTCCCATCTGTTGCTGTTGAGAAGATGAACTACACAATAAAACAATCTTACAATCAATTTCAATAACATGTCCAGATAGAGCACATCCACCTAAAACCCTAATAGATATCATAAAATATCTTTATAATAAAGTGTACACAACCATAATTTTTTTTTTTTAAATTAAAAAGTCATCGCCAATTGCTACTCCACCCAGGCACATTAAACATCAATGTATTATTAATTTAACCAATCAAAACTGGAGGAGAAACTAAGAGAGAACAAATAATGGAAGTAGTGCAATTTTCCATCTGAACTTATATTAAGAAGAAAGTCATTATTGCAAAAACCTTTACCCAATTGTCCATGCTCAATAGCATCCGTTGAAATAATCAAATTTGCAGTTTAATCTTTGGACCATGTCACCATGTTTAACAAGCACATTCTCATCAAGACAGGTCAAAAGTCGGAAGACTTGCAAAATCCTTGAAATGAACAAGGTCCATTAGAACACAGATTCTCACTTCTCATACAAATTGAACCAAATTTTTTGACCTAACCGAGTTTTAGCAAAGAAAGTCCAGTGAATGGTCAAGTGAACAACCGATTGGCCATGCTTGCAGCGTGTCCTTGTTAGTACGCGAAATAACCAAGTACCTGAATATTTTCTTTGTTGTGTGGACAAATGGAATATACAAGTGCTTCATGACCCTCGAAAGTCTGTTGCTTAGCCCCAGTCATTGCATCCCATACCTACGTAACTACTAGCTTGGTTAAGGGGATCAAACAGCAGAATATCACAACACTGAGGAAAACAATCAAAATATACCTTGATCAACCCGTCCTCTCCACAGGTCACAACACATAATTGTTTGTTTGGATATGAAAAGGCAAGATCATTAACACTTCCAACATGAGCCTCGAGCTGTATCAAACATTAGCTTAGAGTCAAAATCAATTTGAACTCACATTAGGTGGCAATTGTCAACAAAACAAAGAAGCTTAATTTTTCTCCTTGTTTAGGAACAAACCTCTAGGTGGTTCCTTATGTCATCACCACCATGATGTGAGTATATGTGCACCATGTGTTTGGAATAAGCAACACCTAAAGTGAAAACCACAAATCATCATGAAAAGCAACATATGGACACTTCCTGAAAAATATTGCAATTAAGTCTGGTTCTTAATGCTTTAATTTTTTCATCAATTTGCAAGTATGTATTGCCCAATTTCTTAAGTTGATATACAAGTAACATATGTACATACCAAAAAGGATTCCATCAGGACTCCACATTACATAGTTAATGGATACTGTATAGTCATTGGCTAGAGAAGCCTACAAAGAATCAAAATCCATAATCACATGTCCAAAAACAAGATGCCATGATTTTATTTAGAATTGAACTTCCATACCTGCAACGCCATTGAACATGTTCCCAAATCCCAAACCTTGAATTTTCTCAAAGCAATCCTCGCACCACTGCCTACTTCCCATACCATAACATTGCCCGTATTTGTTCCCACTGAAAATTATTGAAGCAGAAAATTTGAAGAATCATAGCCCATGGTTTAAAATAGTTGAAGCTAGTGTCAAAAGAACATCAAAAAGCAATCTTCCAAGCACCAAAGCACAAACTTATTGCCTCCAACGAGAACAAGTATATCCAACTAAAGAAAAGCACGAAACATGTTCTTCATAGAGTAAGAAAGAAGTGCTAACCTAGTAGTATAATTTGTTGCACCGGATGGAAATCCATACTCGTAACAAGTGAACCTTGACTTAGGGTAATAATTACATTTTCAGGCAAGTCATTTGAAGAATAAGAACTCTGACTGAGGCTTGGGTAGTTGTATGACAGAATGTTTGCCGGCAAATTATTCACCTAATAAAACGTCATAAAGATTACAAAACCAGTTAGTCCTTCAGAAAATTGATTAAAACCATGGCACTCAAAAGATGCAAAATCCGTATGAGAGCCCCTATTTTACAAGCATACAAGAGCACAATGCCTATGTGATGGAAGAAAATGCAATCAACACCTTCCTAGTCCGCACTCCTCATTAATGCTGCCAATATTGACACCGACTATTTACATAACAATACTAAACACGAAAAACACAAACACAACCAAAATATGACACATCACCATACATTTAACCAGTTGGTTGAGAGATATTTACATGCTTTCGTCTAATTCAATGGTTTGACATGTCTAATAGAAGTCATGATGAATTGACACAGTAACAAACACAATTAAGACAAGCAGACATAAATTGACAACCTTAGCCCTTTTGCTCCTTTTTCTCTCCATCAAACTTTCTTGTAATCCTTCCAATCCTCAATTATTTCTTTAAGTTAACATCATGAAAGTTAAGGGTATCTAGAAACCTCAAAACTAAAAGTTTATCATTGTTGGGTGGTCTTGGGCTTATCTCACCCCAAAAGCTAGCTTAAAGGGTGAGGCTTTCCTTTACACTTATAAACTGACCACCTTCTCCTTCCACAATTGATGTGAAATAACCCCTACACTCTTGAAGATTCCCAATGCATGATCATATGCCGCAACAGCACCAAAGTGAGAGCACTTTCAAAAGGTTTTCATTCAATGGCATGCAAAGAAAGATAATTAAGAAAGAGAATCGCAAAAGAACGGGCAATATATTCCAACTTAAGTTTATAATTCAGGAAAATTGAAAATCCCTACTTCCATGAATAGAAGACTTAAAATAGCGAGAAGTAAATGTAACAAGTCTGATAGATCTAGTTACGAATGTTGAGAAAAGCATTCCATACATAATAAATAATTGATCACCCAATAAAATACTTCTCTTTATAGATGGAACCATCCTATAATTAATAAAGAACGATAAAGAAAAAGCAAGATGAAATAAGTACTTCATCCGAGATTCCAAAAGGTCTTGATCTCTTCAAAACGTGTTCAAAATATGTTGTTTGGTAGTCCATGGCTGAGTTGTTGGCTGCAGGAGTCTTGGGATGCTTTAAGAGAACTGTATCGCAAGACAAAAAGTAAATAGAATGCCCAACTAATAGGTTGAACTTTTGAAAATACAAAATCAAGATTCACAGCTTTTCTACAACGTTTTATAGAAAGGTTTGAGAGACATTCAAGCCAATTAGAAAGGGTGAGTTTCTTGAGAAAGTTTAATTGGGATAGATTCAATGATGCGAGATCTGGCAGGTGATACCTAGAGCTAGTACGCGAGAGTGCAATTCTGATAGTTTTTTATGCTTGTCTAAATCAAGATTGTTTGGCGAAACCAATTGGCCATTATTACTAGGGGGCCCTTCCATATTTTTCCATGCTAAAGCTCTCAACCTTTGGAGTTCTGCCAATATTCCTCGGACATCAAGCAATTCAATTATAGGAGTTCCACCAATGTCCAACATCCTCAAGTTCTGCATATCCCCAATGCTTTTAGGTAATTCTTTAATGGCCATAGAATTCAAATATAGCTCGGTCAATGATGTTAACTTTCCAATCGAGTAATTTGTCTCAACGAGTGGCATCCCGATAATAACAACCGTTCACGAAGCCTATGAGTCTCGGAAGTTGAGCAAGTTTATAGTCAATGATGTCAACTTTCCGACTAAAGATTTGCAATAAAAGGCATCTAGAGTCTTCAGCTCCTTCAAAGAACCAATGGATTTGTCTTCAATAGCCGTGATTTCATCCCGACAATAATGTCAACTTTCCGATTGAGTCGATTTGTCTCAAAACGTAGAGACAATAACAAAGGAGCCTATAGAGTCTGGAAGTTGAGCAAGTTTATGGCAGTATGTTAGGTTAAGGCAAGACAGAGATTCTAAATCCCCTATTGAGTTGGGCATGTGAAGTAACAATACACAAAAAGAGGCATCTAGAGTCTTGAGCTTCTTCAAAGAACCAATGGATTCAGGTAATTCTTCAATGGCCGTAGATCCCAAATGCAACTTAGCCAATGATGTCAACTTTCCGATCGAGTGTGGGATTTGTCTCAACGAGTGGCATCCTGACAATAACAATCGCGATAGAGACACGAGGGAGCCTATAGAGTTAGGAAGTTGAGCAAGTTTATAACATTCTGTTAGGTCAAGGCAAGATAGAGATGTTGAATTGCCTATTAAGTTGGGTATGCAGGCTAACGATGCACAATAAGAGGCATCGAGAGTCTTGAGCCCCTTCAAAGAACTAATAGATTCAGGTAATTCTTCAATGGCCATAGATTTCAAATGCAACTGAGTCAATGATGTCAACTTTCCGATCGAGTCTGGGATTTGTTTCAACGAGTGGCATCCCGACAATAACAACCGTTGTAAAGATACAAGGGAGCTTATAAAGTTTGGAAGTTGAGCAAGTTTATGGCATTCTGTTAGGACAAGGCAAGACAAAGACTTTGAATTGCCTATTGAGTTGGGTATGCGGGCTAAAGATGCACAATAAGAGGCATCTAGAGTCTTGAGCTTATTCAAAGAACCAATTCTTCAATGGCCATAGATCAAATCCAACTCGGTAATGATGTCAACTTTCCAATCGAGTGATTTGTCTCAACGAGATTTGTCTCAGAATTCTTTTAAAGTCTTAGAGATGTTGAGCTTTGAGTTTAAAAAGATCAATGATGTCAACTTTCCAATTCTTCAATGGCTGTAGATTTCAATGCAACTTAGTCAATGATGTCAACTTTCCGATCAAGTCTGGGATTTGTCTCAACGGGTGGCATCTCGATAATAACAACCGCTATAGAGACACAATGGAGCCTATAGAGTTTGGAAGTTGAGCAAGTTTATGGCATTTTGTTAGGTCAAGGCGAGACAAAGATGTTAAATTGCCTATTGAGTTGGGTATGCGGGCTAACGATGCACAATAAGAGGCATCTAGAGTCTTGAGCTTCTTCAAAGAACCAATGGATTCGGGTAATTCTTCAATGGCTGTAGATTTCAAATGTAGCTCAGTCAATGATGTCAACTTTCCGATCGAGTCTGGGATTTGTCTCAACGAGTGGCATCCCGACAATAACAACTGTTGTAGAGACACGAGGGAGCCTATAGAGACTAGAAGTTGAGCAAGTTTATAACATTATGTTAGGTCAAGCAGAAACAGAGTTATTAAATTGCCTATTGAGTTGGGTATGCGGGCTAACGATGCACAATAAGAGGCATCTATAGTCTTGATCTTCTTCAAAGAACCAATAGATTCGGGTAATTCTTCAATAGCTGTAGATTTCAAATGTAGCACTACAATGATGTCAACTTTTCGATTGTTTGTCAACTTTTAACAACCGCTGTAGAGATACAAGGGAGCCTATAAAGTTTGGAAGTTGAGCAAGTTCATGGCATTCTGTTAGGACAAGGCAAGACAGAGACTTTGAATTGCCTATTGAGTTGGGTCTTGAATTGCCTATTGAAATGGGTCTATAGGCTGACGATGCATAATAAGAGCTATCTAGAGTCTTGAGCTCCTTAAAAAAACTAATAGATTTTGGTAATCTTTCAATGTCCTTAGATTTCAAATGCAACTCAGTCAATGATGTCAACTTTTCGATCGAGTCTGGGATTTGTCTCAATGAGTGGCATCCTGATAATAACAACCGTTGTAGAGACAAGTTTAAGTTTAGCATTTTAGCATTCTGTTAGGTCAAGCTGAGATAGAGATGTTGAATTGCCTATTGAGTTGGGTATGCCGACTAAAGATTTGCAATAAGAGGCATCTAGAGTCTTGAGCTCCTTCAAAGAACCAATGGATTCAGGTAATTCTTCAATGGCTGTAGATTTCAAATGCAACTCAGTCAATGATGTCAACTTTCCGATCGAGTCTGGGATTTGTCTTAACAAGTGGCATCTCGATAATAACAATCGCTGTAGAGACACAAGGGAGCCTATAGAGTCTGGAAGTTGAACAAGTTTATGGCATTCTATTAGGTCAAGGCGAGACAAAGATGTTGAATTGCCTATTGAGTTGGGTATGCGGGCTAACAATTTGCAATAAGAGGCATCTAGAGTCTTGAGCTCCTTCAAAGAACCAATGGATTCAGGTAATTCTTCAATACCTGTAGATTTCAAATGCAGCTTAGTCAATGATGTCAACTTTCCAATCGAGTCTGGGATTTGTCTCAACGAGTGGCATCCGACAACAACAAATGCGATAGAGACACAAGGGAGCCTATGGAGTTTGGAAGTTGAGCAAGCTTTTGGCAATTGCTTAGGTCAAGGCGACATAGAGATGCTAAATTACCTATTGAGTTGGGTATGCAGGCTAACGATTCACAATAAGAGGCATTTAGAGTCTTGAGCTTCTGTAAAGATCCAATGGATTCAAGTAATTCTTCAATAGTCGTACAATTCAAATGCAGCTTAGTCAATGATGTCAACTTTCCGATCGAGCTTGGATTTGTCTCAAAGAGTGGCATCTCGACAACAACAATTGCGAAATAGACACAAGGGAGCCTATGGAGTCTGGAAGTTGAGCAAGCTTTCGGCAATTGCTTAGGTCAAGGCAACATAGAGATGCTAAATCACCTATTGAGTTGGGTAGGCAGGTTAACAATGCACAATAAGAGGTATTTAGAGTCTTGAGCTTTTTTAATGATCCAATGGATTCAGGTAATTCTTCAATTTCTATTCTTTTTAGGTCTAGTTGAGTTAACGACATAAGGGAGCCCCAGGATTTTGGAAGTCGAGCAAGCCGTCTACAATTTGAGGCATATAGAGTCTCTAGCTTTTTCAAACAACCTCTTGAAATAGGAATCTCTCGTATATTAGTGCCATCTATGAGAAGCTTGCTCAATTTTTCCATTCTACCTACTCCTAGCGGTAGCTCCTTCAATTTCCAACAATTATTGACATTCAAGGAGATGAGGGTCTCGATGTCCTCGATAGAAGGATGAATCTCTTTAGATCATCACAATTTTCAAGTATCAAAATCTCCAAGCTCTTGAAAGCGGACAAGTCGGGAGTTGTTCTCAAAGCACAACTCGAAAGGTTGAGAACTTTGAGCTCCGGTTGCTATCTGAAAGAAAGTGGTTACCACTTTGAGATTGGACAAAAAAAAAAAAAAAAAAAAAAAAAAAAACCATGCTCCTACTCCTACACAACTATCTTATTTAATTTTAAATGTTTCTTTTCAATAGTGTATTTGCTAAGCTAGCATATAAATGTTTTTAAGCATATCATTGCAAAGAGAATGTTAAGGATGTATGAGTGCTAACTACAATTTTTTGCAAATAAAATTTCTTAGAAAATATCGTATTTAGTTTTTCGAAGTTATGACTATGTTACTATTTATTGAATAGAGATACACAAATTTTATTATCAAATCACAGATGACAAAGTCAAATGGAAGAAATGAGATGCATTCATTTGGTGCCATGTTTTCCTTCAATTAGTATGAAATTAAAGAGAAATGGCTACTTTAATTATGAAAAACAATTTTTAAATGCTATATGTACAAGACATAAAAAAGTGTTGTATTACTCATATGATTTCATTATTACTTTATAAATGTGTTGTACGGTGACTTCAACAATCAACAATAATAATGAATAATTATTGTGCGCAACAAGTCAAAGTAGTTCACAAATTATTTCCATTATTCTAAAAGTAACAATGAATTTAGAATTTTAGTATGTATGTAAAACACAAGTCACTATGAGGGTCTTTGCATCTCCATGAAAGAAGATACATATATACATATAACAAGAATTGCTAAAAAGACATACTTTTGCATGGGGAGAAATTAACTAGAAACCATATACCATTTAGATTAAAAATAACATGGGCACATTATTGTAATTATATTTTTGATAGATGTTAATTAATACGATTAAAAAAGTTTTTATTAGTAGGTCTGATGTTAAGCATGACTAGTTTGTTAAAATATTAAGGGGTAGAAGCTTTTGACATATTTAAGTGCCTATAAATTCCTCTTATGCTTAGAGGAAAATCCATAATATATATCTTCAAAAAAAAAATAAAGGATAACTTGGTGCAATTGGGCCCATCGACAACACATGATTATTTATAAGAGATATGCCTTCTCTACATTTTACCTTTAGTTGACTCCATCCTCCCCAATTCTCCGAAGTCCTACTCCACGACAAATTGAGCACAACTAATTTCTTTATGTGAAAGTTGGTCAATTCAAAATCCAAGTTGATGATCCGTCCACTCAAGCCATCTTAGTTGAGGAAACAAGTTCTGAAAATCTCCAGTGAGATTCACACCTTTCAGTTGAAGCAACCTCAATTTGGTCAATTCTTTAAATGTTTCAGCCGTGTAACTTTCTCTCCCATAATCAAAGCCAAGACAAAGGGCCTCAATCTTACTAGTGCCCTGCAATTAGGCAACATTGTAAATCGTAGTTTTGAATAATGGGTTGAAAGCAACTGTATATGAGAAAAGATGTATTGATTTCAAATTTGTTGTTGTACTATCATGATTTAAGCTTCTGACTTTCAACTTCATGACATGACAAGTTGTGGTAATCTATGTAAAAATGTGAAGCTCTAGAGGGTCTTCCCAAACTTTTCCTCTTCCAATTATGCCCTTCACAATTTGCAGCTTTTAAATTCCCAAAAGTCCCATCCTTTCAAAATTAATATATGCACACACCACTTCAAAATCTCATGCCCTTTATGTGGGAAATAACAAACTAACTCATCTCCTTTATATGTGAAACAACATGTCTCTTATGGTTCAAAACTTCAAATGCATATATCAAACTTACCATCAAAGCATGTATCAATACCAAAGAAACCCAATTGTAGAATTCCCCTCTTTTTCTTTTGTACCTTGCTTACAATTCTCAATAGCAAAATGAAAATGAGAATTCCATCCCAAGAAGTACGCACGTGTTTTACATTCCTTTCTTATCATGTGTTTCTTCAACAAGTTTTTTTCATTGTATGTGGAAGAAAACATATCATAAGTTATATAAATGATTTTCACATCTCTTTTTATTACTATATATGTTTGAAGCTAACTTTTCATTTTGTGTTTATATTGTTGCAAAGAAATAACAGTCATTTAATTTTATGATCACTTTGGCCCATAAATCAATTAGATCTTGCTAAGAGATAGAGTGGACATGAAGAATAATTATATTATGTTAATATCACTTATGTGCAAGCAATACAGTTGTGAAATTGTTTAGTTTTATTACTAATTATCATTCTTCTATAAATATCTAAAAATGTTGTAACTGAAAAGTTATTTCATCACTCATCCTCTATATAAAGAAAAAAAGGTCATGTATGTATGGTTCAAATATTTAACTTCCAAGTTTAACAAGATCATGTTACAAATTTTAGTTTAGATAATACTTCAACATTAAAATTTTTATAATTATGGTATTGAGAACATATGTTTGTTAATATATATTTTGTTGAGAATACATAGCTCTCAAATAAAATTATAAAAGTATTGTTAAAATATATCATTGCCAATATATATTATAATGTTGTAAACAAATCCACAATTTCACCTCTAAAAATTCTTTTATACACTTTTCACAGAAATTGTGACTTGGGAATTAATTTTCAGATATGTCTATGTATACAGAGATATCGTAATAACTATTCTTCCATGAAATTGTCAAGATCATGAATATTTGTTATCTTGATCACTTATTATATCATTGACATAGAAAATATGAAAAAAAAAAATAGGTAAATAGTCGATGAAATAGTGATTATGTTATCTTGATAACTCATTATCACTTATTATGTTGAAAATTATACTAATTATAATATACTAATTAATGAACATAATATACTAATTATTTATAATATACTAATTGAATGAACATCCATAGTGTGTCCTCTTCAATACATTATTTTACTATCTATTAGTATTCCTTAGTTACTTCCCTTTGTCTTTCCACTTCTTTTTTTTTTTTTTTTATTTCTTAATAACACATACTTCTTTATGCAACCTCTTTTACTTTTTTTTTTTGGCGATAACTTCTTTATATAATATCTCCTTTATAATGCAAGAAAAGAATATTTAGATTCTCTATTTTTCAAGTGTTGTAGATTGTTAATAGTAGCAAAAGTCTACTATAAGGTAATAACTCGTATTTTCAAGGATTAAGTAGAATGTAAATATTGTGATAAACTCAATATGATTAGACTACCTTTTGTGAAGGAGCTTTAAAAAGAGAGAAAAAAGAAAAAAAAAATGCATGGATCAGAAGAAGAATGTGAGATGGTGAGTTGCATGAGTGTGTTCGGGAATTTTTGCTTAGTCACCAATTATTTCACCAACCATTTGACACGTGTCCAGTTCATTCCTCAAACCAATCGGAGACATAAATGGGAAGAGCTAGAGAGATATGGATCAAAGTGATAGAGCATTCCATTTGTATTTGATGGAGTTTCCTATAAGTTGATTCTAGATGTCTTTAGTGTTGTAGTTTAGATCATCAATGTAAGTCCTTGACCACCTCTAATTATTGCAAATTGGTCAAATTTGAGACTAATAGATAAGATCGAGATATTAAGATTAGAGTGCAAAGCAGAAGCTTAAAGTATTTTGAGTGTTAAAAATCTAAGTAAAGTATTTATGGCTTTATTAATCCTGTTTATTGGAAATTTCTACTTTTTTTTTCTAACGTCTTATTTTGAACCAAAGATCTTACCACATAATATATACCATTTAGTTGTACACATATACTAAGCCTTAGTTACATATACATTATGTAGCAATGTATTATTACAACACATTTAGATTATTAGAGCATGTTTCATTACAATAATGGCTATTATAGTCTATTACAATATTTACTCGTAGTAATAGTTATTCCCAAAATTCATGTCTTTTTTTCCAAGTCACTCTATCAATGTTAGATTTCTAATTATAACTAAGATTTATATTAATTATAACCATATTTATTTATAGTATATGAAAGCCACATCAGCAAATTGACCATGTTCATTAACGGTTGACTACAAAGGACTCGATTGCACAAACTGTGAAAGATAGAGAATGATATTGAGCAAAAAATAGAAAAGGGATTAAATCTTACAAATAGTATTACTTGAGGGACTAAATCTATACTTTACCCAACTTGAAAAATCCAAGAATCGGGATAGCTAATCATCACTAATGAATGGTCTCATTCATCATAGCAAACCCATAAGAAGTCGCTACTCGTTAAAAGAAAAAAGAAAGAAAAGACCTTAAAAGAAATCAATATAAGAATCCAAACATCAAACCTGTGCATCAAACAAAAATGTGGGAAAGCATGGCCCCAACAATTTATAGATATTCGATTTTCTTTAAAAGTGCTCTATCGAACATTAATTTGTAGCTTTGTTTTTGCTTGAAGTTAGCAAAAGGAGATTATCCTCATCACAATTTTACTAGTTAAAAATATTAGTCATTAATAACCAAGAAATTGCTCTTCAATTTTGTCCTAAAGTCAGACAAGAAGAGCAATTAATTAAAAGAGCCCTCTTGCCAGTAGACGCAGCAAGTTTTGGGGACTCATGATTGATTATAATTATTATTTTAAACAAAAAAAGATGATGGGCTCACATTTGGTGATTAAGACAAGCAGAGAAAAACTCTTACCTTGTTGTTGAGAAGCACATCTACGCCATCCTCATATTCCCACAATCTGCTACGCTTTTGAGGCTTCTTTAGATTTTCTTGACGAACAATTTCCCTTCCAAGATCTCTCAGTTGATCATGCATCATTAGCTTGCCATCATTGGAAATTTTAATTAGGGACATAAGATTCAATACTTCAATCCCCTTTCCCGGGAAAAAACCACAAGCATCCCACATGTAAGTCGGATTTTGTTTAGATGATCCGATAAAAAAACATGCAATATCCAAAAAAATCTGTTGGTCCTCAAAATCTAATGCATCGTAACTTATTCTCAACTTCTCTTGCACTTTCTTATTCGGCACTTTCTTTAATTTTTTTGATGTAGCTTTCCATGCGTCTTTTGTCTTTCCACATAAGAATGAACCAATAACTTCAAGAGCTAAAGGAAGCCCCCCAGTAGTAGATACGATATCACGAGAGATAACCCCATAATCACTCGGAGGAGAATCCATTCGAAATGCATGTCTGCTAAATAAAACCAATGATTGATCTGAAAGCAACCCGTTGAGTTGATACTTGTGTCTTACCCCAGCCTTGTCAAGAATACTCTTGTCTCTAGTGGTGATGATGACCATACTTCCAGCTTTAAACCAACTACCGTCTTTGACCAAAGCATTCAAGTGAATATTATCATCCACGTCATCAAGAAGAATGAGTACTTTCTTACTTATACATCGAGATTTAAGGATATTGATTCCGTGATCGACATTAGACACATCACATGAGCCTCCACTTATGTCAGAAATGAGCTGCTTTTGTATGCATTCAAGACCCTTGAGCTTAAATTTTTCTCGAATATCTGCCACAAAGCTATGAGACTCATAATGACTCACAAAGCTTGTTGTACAACACCTTCGCAAGAGTTGTCTTACCGATGCCGCCCATTCCATAGATTCCGATAATACTTGTATCACTAAATTTAGCATCTATGAAGCTCATAATATGTTCCACATGATCATCAATTCCCACCAATTGTTTGGGAACATTTAGCAAAAACAATTCCTTTTAACTCACTCATAACTTTTCTGATAACTGTTTTAACTAATGTTCCTTCATGCCTGTCAAATAACAATAAAAATTTCAATATATGATGGAAATATTTATATTCTTTTTCAAGTAAGATCTAGTTATGAGAAAGTAAACAATATTGTGGTGGAGAATAATGTACCCATTATCAATTTTCTCCGATTCCAATCCTTTCAAGGAAGTGACTTCTTTGAGCGCTTCTTCCCATTCCATCATTTCATCCATATGCGCATTGATAGCATCTTTCAATCTCCCTGTAAGATGCCGCATTTTTGCCAAGGTTCCACTTTGTAAAATATGGGCAACACCATTTGTCCTTTGTTTCTCTTGCAATTCAACATAAGAGCCAACTCACGAAGGCACCATTTGCTAGAAGCGTAGTCCTCTGAGATAATCGGGATGGAGATCTTAGATTGTGTAATACTGCGGAGAAGTTCCGGTCCAATCTCCTCACCAACACAAAGCTCGTTGTCGTCTCTGAACACATGAATTCCTGCATCGACAAGACTAGTATAGAGATAATCGGTGAAGCCTTTGCGAGTATCCTTCCCTCTAAAGCTCAAGAACACTTCGTAATCATTTCTTTCCATCTTTTTGGTTCCACCTTCATAATCACCTACAGGTGGAGAAGTCAATGAGGAAGAAGCCCCGGAATTCGGATCTTCTGAACGAGTGGGTTCATTTCTTTCCATCTCGAGAGAATTGGAGGATCATAGCCTACAAAGGAAGTAAAAGACGTTGAGGAAGATGCCCCACATATCGAATCTTTTAGGCTCTGTCGCCGTCATCACCTACAAAGACGGTGAAAGAGACTGATGGAGCAGAGCCTCAGAGGAAACTAGGAAACAGTGAAGAGAAATATGGAATCCCACATATAGGAATTGCTGAAATGTTTGTCAAAGCTCAATTCGTAGCTGCATTCAAATAAAAATAAAGTGTGATTCGACCAAATAGGAGACTGATCGAGCAGAGCCTTGAAAAAAAAAAGGCTAGATTTCACAGTCCAGATCTCGGAATGCAGAAATGTCTCCAAGAACTTAAATCGAAACTCATCAAAAGAAAATGGAGCAATCGATTACCTAGGAGTGCTCAAACAACACAATCCACCCATTGCTGTGATCTCAGCCGGTTCTCACCCTTCGACCTCGGATTAACTACGATCAAAACTCTCCCGTGCTTGCTTAAACGATGCTGGGTTATTGCCGTCCGACTGTCCCAGAACCTTTTATCCACGAAAATAGAGTAGACGTTTGCTTCGTGGATTCTGCCTAAAATGTCTCTTAAAGCGGACCCACGTCGCTCCTCCTCTCCACTTTGCTCGACCGCTACGACGGTCAGCTGCTCAGAAACCGGAGCCCACGCGTGGTCCCCACCTCGCACCTCGAGGTTATCTTCGGCCACTCGGAATGTACCGAATTGCCCCCTCGAGCTAACGTGGCGCGCGGTCCGACCGAGTTCCCGTGTTCTCCCCAACCGAGGCGACTGGGGGCTTGGACTTTCGGAGCGATTTCTTTTGGCTTTGAAAAAGGAGATGGGGAATATGCGACGCTCCTCGACGGCGCCAACTGAGGTGGCTCCCTATTTTGGCCTTTTTCTCTAATGACTAAAGAGGTGTATTACCTTTTTCAAAATAAAAAAAAAAAAAAATTGGTATGCAGCCCTTTGATAAAAATTAGGTTGCACTTAAAAAATAATTGATGTTTTACATTTAAAAAATTAGAATATGTACATTCTTGAAGTTAAATTACAAACATAATTGTATAATTACTTATATGACGATATCTACATATTTTGAATCTTTCAAGTGATTTATGTTAAACAAAACTTCAATACAAGAGTTGCAAGGGAATAGAAAGGAAAAATTAGTAAATGGAGACTAAGAACACGATTTGATTCTTCATATTTGTAAGCATTAATTGTTTCGTATTTGGAGACTTGTGTCTTGCTTGATGCTCTGCATTAGTGGAGAATTTTTTGAATCTGTGGATTTGTGTACCTGAATTGTGCTTCATTGTTAAGAAAAAGCTAGAAGTCAAATCAAATAAATTTCTAAGATGTAAAATATATTCAACATGTACTCTAATGGCTTAAAGTAAGTGATTACATAGGTAATTTCAAGTCTAACCTTATGTAATATAACTCGACTTTCAACTTGACTCAACTTGTTTTTTTGCTAATGCTGAACTTAAATTCATTTGTTAAAAAATAAGCTCCAAGTACGTGCCCATTTAGATAAAACTGAAAAATATACTGAAATTTCGAATACGGAATTCAAATATGGACCATTTTATGGACTTAAAATGAAAGAAAATGTTGTTTGATAATGATTAATTTCCACAGCATTACGCGAAAGGTGCGTGGAACCTACCTATGCTCGGTGCTTTGATTGAAAATTGGGATACAACACGTCTTGATTGTCAAATCGGGGCGTGGAAACTATATTCCACTGATAGTGGAGTACAGGTGGGCTTTCAATTTTCCTTCATCTCTTATGGCGAATGCTTCATGGATACTATAAACCAACTATACTACAATATGATGACGTAGATCAATGATATTGCTCTATAATATTGTATCATAACCAATTTTTTTGATTTTTTTTTTTTGTTTCCTATGTAGAATCTTATTTCTTAACAATGTACTACCCCAAATTACAAATGAAAAAGTAAATGAGATGTGATAAAATAGTGGGCATTGTATCTCACAAGATGATAAGTTACCAGTTGCGTGTTTTGTTATGGAAGAAATATGCATATGATAAAGATTAAATACCAAAGAGAAACAAATTAAAGTTTAGGGAAGAATATGAAATGCAATTTTTCCACATCATATAATTTATTTATTTTGTCCTAATGGTGCTTTGACAAATTAGTGCACGTCCTCCATGGATAAATCCCTCCTTGAAAAGAAAAAAGTTTGAATTTAGGATGTAATTGGGCATAAGAAATTTTATAAGTCATTTATATTGTCCAAAGAAAAAATAATCATTCGTTCAAAATTTCTTAAGGATCAAGAACTCTAACAGCAAATGATAGAATCAATGAGGTCCTCGACTTTTACTTGCATGGAAGGCAAAAATCATTTAGAGTGAATGAACCAAACTTCCATTATTAGAATGATACAATGGAAATTTGTCTACCTAGGTGGGGTTTCCTTTTTATCCAGAAATATACATACATACATACATACATACATATACATATAAATGGGTTAGTCAAATTATTTAGATAAAAATTGTTGGAGCATAGAAAGATCAATTGAGGCTATTTGTGCAAAGTACATAATCCTGAGCTCTTGCCATCCAACGGTCCAAACTCTTCATGCTAACTGAACCGCTATGAGGCATGCCGCCGTAAGAACAATCATTGCACGCATATTTCCTTTCCGCAGCATCTAGCGGAAGGTGTAAATAGTCACATGCGCACTGCAGCCACGTGCAACACTCACTTGCTCCTAGTGCTTTGATCAGACCTCGAGATCCGGCACGACTTGCCTTTCAAATTTAAGAAAACAAATAGAATTTTATATTTATGAAAGAAAATAGAAAAGAAAACTAAGAAGCAATACTCACGTGCTTTAGCTGTGATTTCCACCGATTCTCAGCATTATACGAGGAAGGTGCATGCATGTGCTTTCATTGAGATTTGAGATCCTCCAGCATTGTCTTGAATTGGCTTGCCTCTTAACAAAACAGAAAAAGAAAACTAACGACCGACACTCACATTCTCCTGCTGCTAATGTTCATGAGTCAATGACTAAAGCATATCAATTGTGGGATTATATAGGATTTTGTTATTAAAAGCCGGCAGGACGCACTACTTTTTTTAGTTGAGATCCATCCGGAGTAAGTAATTTTGAAATAAATCTATTCCGAAATAATTTTCTCAAATTAGATTTCTCCGTGCCACATCGTGTTTAGAGATTATCCAATATTTACCCTCCGCTCAAGTTACTTTTATCTCTCTCCTCCAAATTAATAGCTTTTAAGGTTTCATGTTGAATTCCTAACTTCCCTCCTATTTTTCATTCATTTTCCAATATATTTTTTAAAGGCATGGAAATTTGAAAAAGAAAATGTGGAAAAAGGCAACCCTGAAAAATGTGTCAGCGATCACTTACGTCTATCTATAGTTCTCGAGCCGCAAGCGAATGCAATTGAAGCTTCTCCTCAAGGCCCAATGAATAGATTTACCAATTGGCATCAATATGAGGAAACTTATGCTACAAATATCTAAAATATTTTGGTCCATTCAACTCAAATTTTTCCACGAGTGCCCCTGACATTGTCTCCACCTAGTTCATTCTTACAAGTGTACTTTTCGAATATCTTCACATGCAATTTACAGTTCACTTTTAATTCCAACTAATGACTTTGAGACATATAAATCAATCTCCAATGTCGTTGAACCCACATATTTTCTTCCAATCCTGACATCAAAACATAGACAGACTTAATGCGTAGGCGCGAGCTTTTCGAGGCATAGAAAGAACTTGAGTTCTCTTTTATGTGTTGCCCGCACTTCTCGTTAATTGCGAATGTGAATTTATCGAACATTTTGTCTCCCTCCTTTGCCTTTTCTTCTACGTGTTGCAGTGTCATCTGTTTATACCTGGCGAGAACTCCTTTCCGCCTGACCGAATTCCACTTTCCTCTTGTGAGTGCGTATATTATTCTTTGGTCTATCATGCTCGGGCCGTGAGTTTCTTTCTTTCTTCACCGTTTTCTTCCTTTTTTTATTTTTTGTATTTTTGTTTCTTTCCTTTCTAATAGTGTTCAATTACTTCCACTTTTGACTAAGAAAAATAACTTGCCTACTTTCAGCATGATGTGCATCTTTAATAATGAGAAGAATTGGCCAGTTAATTCTCCCAAAAAATTGTTCAGAATATATTTCTCAATAACGAATATTTGCTCCTTCATTCTTGCTGAAGTCATCATGCTGCATATTTGATGTCTGGTCGAGCAAAGGAAATAAATGAATTAGGCTAAATTTCCCATTCCCGCGGGCTTAGTCTAATTAACTCGATTAAGCTCAAATCTCCTTGCACCAGTCCAATCAAAATGTAATTTTATGTGGACTTAGTATTAATGAATGAAGAATGCTCCTAACATCTATATGCAATTTGACTAATTTTTTAGGGACCGTGGTTGATTTTTAATTTTTCTATGCAATAAATAACTAATTGGGCGTCAAAATTTGGATGTCGACATCCATTGCTAATTATATTTCCCTCACAGCTATTGGTTTGGTTTGAAGATTTTGTTTCCTCTTGACGCATATGATGAGACAAGTTCGTGGAGAGATGTTCACAGTTGTGACCTTTTCTCGGCTTTTGATGTCGTTGAAATTAGACCCAGACACCAGTGGAATTGTGAGTATGCAGTGTGACCATTCCATTCATTGCTCATGTGGTGCAAAGTAGAGTTTCTTGTCTTGTCAGGTTAGGCATTCTTCAGCTGATGCAAATTATATTAATTTAGACCATAATTTCTCAGCTGCTGCCACCATTGTGCTGATATTTGCTGACTGTGGATTAGCTGTTGGTTTTTTTAAATCAGTCTCCTTCTTATCCTCTACTTTCGCATTTTCTCTACCGTACTTTTACTTTGTTGAATCAAGTTCTTCGAATTTCGTAAATTTTCTAATCAAATCCCTCTAACACAAAACCTTACCAAATCCAATTGGCATAACACATCAGATAATGTCGTTGTGTGACATGAACAAAAATTTTCCAATGTAGACATCTACTTTGACATACACCTTAGTTAATTTTTATCCATGTCACATTCTAACATTGTCTATATTGAATATATTTTTCCATATATGTGTACGTGGGCATTCACATATCTTATCTGCATCATACTAGGGCGTTGTTCAACGGTTAATTTGATTGGATCTTGATTAGGAAATTTGTGAAAGAAAAAAAAAAAAAAAATGACTAGACAAGCTTAAGGTATGGGGATATAATAAGAAAAAAAAAAGGTGAAAGTATAGGGATGAAAACTACCCAAAAAAAAAAAATATCTTCTTTTTGTCTTTTAGGCTTATGCTGTATCTTTACTCCATTGTGCTTACAAAGTTCAGGATTTCTTTCAATTGATTATGACATTTCTTTGGTGATTTGGAATAGGTCGACGGTGTGGCTTCTTGAACTTATTTTTATGTTGTTTCTCATACTCTAACACGAGAATAATTGCAGTGTCTCATCATGGTTATTAGGTTTAATGGTCCTATCACTCCTATGTCAAATTTCTCGTGAGTCAAATGGTGACAAATGTAATAGCACAATCCAAGCATAAAATATCAAGTTTATGTATTAAACTCGAATGCTTACTGCTTACAAGTAAAGGTGATCATAATAATATCAAAATGCTGATCTTTGATCCCAAACTTCTCCTAGCTCTTGGATAAGATGGTGCATGGTCATATTTTACATTTCAAGTAATATTCTATCGGTTGTGATTATGCTTTGTTAATGTAAATTTATAGCAAAAAATTACCTTTGAACTGGAATATGTATCAAAAGATGAAAAAGTGCCCTGGAAGAGATGCATGTGCATAATAACTTTTGCTTGATTTGTCAATCTTTCTTTTTTAAATTAAGTCAATATGATGTTCTCCTATGCTGGTGATGTGCCATGGGTCTCTTCCTTTGATTTTATTGCAAGGTTCAATTACGTTGCTAAAGATATCAAGTACGGCACATACTTGCTTGACCGCTACGACGGTCAGCTGCTCTGAAACCGAAGCCTAAGCGGTGGTCCCCGCCTTGGATCTGCGGATCTCTTCTGCCACTCCGAATTGCCCCTCGACATCACGTGGCGCGCGGACCGAGCGAGGTCCCGTGTTCTCCCCAAACGAGGCGACATGTGGCTTCGACTTTCAGAGTGATTACTTTTGGCTTTTGAAAAAGGAGATGGGAATATGCAACGCTACTTGGACCTGTACGGCCACACAGACGTGGACTCGACGGTAACTCAGGAGGCTTCATATATTTGGCCTGGTGTATTACCTCTTCAAAATATAAGATATTTTTGGTACAGCATAATAGATGTTTAACATTTAAAAAAATTAATATATTTACTTTAAGTTAAATTACAAAAAAGAATTGTATAATTATCTACCTGACGATATTTACATATTTTGAATCTTTTAAGCAATTTATATTAAATAAAAGTTCAACTATGTGAATTGCCAAAAAAGGAAAGTAAAAATTAGTATATGAAGACTAGGTACACGACATGTGTCTGGTTCCTCACATTTGTAAGCATAAAATTGCTTCGTATTTGGGGATTTCTGTCTTGTTAATCCTTTGCGTTAGTGGAGGATTTGTTGACTTGCGGATTTACATACCTAATTTGTGCTTCGTCGTTAAGAAAAAGTTAGAAACTAAATTAAATGAATTGTTGAGATCTAAAATATATTTAGCATTGTACTCCAATGACTTAAAAGTAAACGATTGCACGGGTAATTTCAGGTTGAACCATATGTACTATGACTGGACTTTCAACTTGACTCAACTTGTTTTTTTTTCCCAAGGCTAAACTTAATTCATTTATGAAAATATAAGCTGCGAGTAGGTGCCCGTTTAGATAAATCTTTAAAACAATTACTGGAAATTTAGAGTATTGAATTTCAAATTTGGACCATTTTAAGTACTTAAAATGTTTTGACCAAAAAAAAAAGAACTTAAAATTAAGAAAATATTGTTTGATAATGAGAAATGATTGGATTATAGCGGTTAATTTATTATGAAAATAACAATTTATTTTGGAATACAAAAAATCAAGTCACAATTGTGGGACCAATTTCTTCAAGAATTTGTGGCTTACAACATATGTTATTCTCACAGTACTCAATGACTTTATGCTAGCAAAGTCCATTGATAATAACTAATTTCCAGGGCATTACGCGGAAGGTGCAGGGAACCTATGCATATGCTTTCATTGAAATGTGAGATCCAGCACGACTTGATAATAAAATCGGGGCGTGGAAACTATTTTTTAACTGGTAGTGGAGCACACATGGGGCTTTCGTTTTCCTTCGTCTCTTGTGGTGAAGGCTTCATGGACATTACATGCAAGAATATTCCGACAACACACGAGGGCAAGCTGGGTTTTTCCTTTTTTTATCGGTCATTTATTTATTGGATAGAGTATATTTGTCACCGTCTTTGTCGTCATAATCACTTAAACAAGGTTATATTTGAGTATTAAACTCAATATCTTAGCCATTAGTACGTGTACGTTTCTTTAATAAAGAAGGTCCTGCAAATGAAGCAATCTTAAGGTAGTGTACAACTTTTTCGCAATGTAAGAGCTGTTCTCTTTCTTAATATTGTTGATCCAATAAATATATTTTCCTCCTCACATTAATGAAATAAATGGAGAAGAAAGACTAGTGCTTGTTATTGTTGTTTATCATTAGTGATTGGATATTATGAACCAACTATACTACAATGTCATGACCTTGACCAATTATTTTGCTATATAATATTGCATAATAACCAATTGTTTTAATTTTTTTTTGTTTCCTATGTAGAATCTATTTTGTTAGCATCTTTAATGTACTACCTCAAATTACAAATGGAAATAAAAAAAATGATAAAATAGTGGATGTGTAATTCATGAGTATGATAGTTTACCGGTTATGTGTTCCGTTATGGAAGAAATAACCAAATATATGCATATAATAAACATTAAATAGCAAAGAGAAAGCAAAAATAAAGTTTAGAGAAGAATATGAAATATAATTTCTTTCACATTATAAAGTTCATTTTTTTCTCCTAATGGTGCTGTTCATTTTTTTCTCCTAATGGTGCTTTTACTAACTAGTGCGTGGGATCAATGGATAAAACCTTCCCCGAAAAAAAAAAAAAAAAAAAAAAAGGAACCTAGGATGTAATCGGAGCAAAAGAAATTTTATAAATTGTTTATGTCATCGAAGAAAAGATATATGCACGCTCAAAGTTTCTCGAGGATCAAGAAGTGTAGTTGCAAAGGATGAAATTTATGAGGTCCTAAACTTTTTCTGACTTGGAAGGTAAAATATTTAGAGTGAATGAACCAACTTTCCAAATAATTGAAATTTGTCTACCTTGCTAAGGTTTCCTTTTTATCCTAAGATAGGGAAAATTGTCCAAAAAGTCCTAAACTTATTGCACTTTTACTAATTCAATCCTAAACCTTTTAACTTTGTCAATTCAATCCTAAATATTTTCACTTCTTGCCAATTGAGTCCATCCGGTCAATTTTTACCAGAAAATGTTAACGTGGATACCGACGGTGCCACATAGGACCATCGGCACCGACGTGAAACACTTTTAATAATATTTTTTTTGAATTTTTATTATTATTTTTTCTGTTTTCCCCCCCCCCCTTTTTTTTTTCTTTTCTTTATTTTCTTTTTGCTTTCTTCTTGGCCTTTTCCGGTGGCCAGGCCATAGGCGACAGCTAACCATCGGCCACATGCAATAGCCTGCCATCGGCCACAACCAGCTAGTTGGCCTTGCCCGCCACAAGCGAGGCCCGACCGGGCGAGGAGGAGCCCGGCGAGGGGAGCCTTTGCCTAGGCGAGGCCCAACAAGGGTCACCTGGGCGAGGTCAACCTACGCCCAAGCTAGGGTGGCCTTGCACGCCGTTGGCCAGGCGAGGCCACCCTGGCCTAGGTGAGGGCCAGCCTCGCCAGGTCTCGCACTCGCCCAGGCTAAGGCGACCTCGCCTAGCGTCGGCCGACCAGGGGTGAGGGCCAGCCTCACCACATTTGGTTTGGGCGAGGCCGACACTCGCCTGGGAGAGGGCGAGCCCTAATGAGGGCTCTCCTTGCCAAATCTAGTGAGGCCAGCCCTCACCCAAGCCAAGGTGGCCTTGCCCGGCGTTGCCATCCCCCGGCCGACACCCAGCGAGGCCGCCTTGGCCTAGGTGAAGGTTGGCCTCGCCTAGGCAACCCTTGCCGGGCCGCGCCTGGGCAAGGGCTCCCCTCGCCGAGGCTCACCCTCACCCAGCCGAGCCTCACTTGTGGTGGGCAAGGCCAATCGGCTAGTTGTGATCGGTGGCTAGCCATCGCCTATGGCCAATGGCCGGCCACCAGAAAACACCAAGAATAAAGCCAAAAGGAAAATAAATAAATTATAAAAAAAAACAAAAAAATAAAAATTCAAAAAGTATTAAAATATCATTAAAAATTATCCAAGTCAACACCAGCGGTCCTATGTGGCACCGCCGGCGTCCATGTCAGCATTTTCCGACCAAAATTGTTCAGATGGACTCAATTAGTAAGAAGTAAAAATGTATAGGACTGAATTTGGCAAAGTTAAAATGTTTATGACAAAATTGGTAAAAGTGCAATAGGTTTAGGACTTTTTAGACAATTTTCCCTCCTAAGATATAATATGATTATCACTTATTATTTGTGCGAAATCCATAATGATGAAAACGTGTATTGCAACTTTTATAATATGTTTTAGCAAATACTTCACAGTACCTCCAAATTTACAACAGTTTTAAGTGTTACAACTATAAAATATATTTTATCACACATAACAATTGCAATACTTCACAATATCGATGTAATCGGGATGGGAAAAAGAAATTTATTAGTCATTTATGTTGTGCAAAGGAAATATATATTTATACCCACCTCTGGGATTTCCACCGATTCTCAGCCTTCGACGCTCGATATGCAACACACTTTGCAGTGCATTTTTTAACAATGCCGAGCAACGTAGAACTGTGCGGAAGGTGTGGTGTTTTGATTCAAAGCAAACACCACCTTGACTTGACTTGCCTTTACTATCAATAGAGATATAGAAAAGAAAACCCAAGGGCAATCATTGCACGTATAATTTCCGCAGCATTTTGCGGAAGGTGCGTGGAACCATCCTATGCAAGTGCTTCTTGACTTGACTCGGTTTTTTGTCTATTAATAAAAGAAAATGAAAATAAAACTAACCAACAAGATTCCCATTCTTCCGGTGCTAATAGACATGAATCAATCTCAAAAACATATTATGACACAAATGTCGGCAGGACACTTTTTAAAAATATTCGGATAAGGAAAGTTTATTATTTTCAATCAAAAATCTACTCTTTTTCTCTCTTTCAAAACGGATTCCTCCAAAAAGGCACATAATGTTGAGTTGCCATCCAATGATGCAAGACGGATGCTATGCAGAAAGAGTAAATATTGTACGCGTAATTTCCGCACCATTATACGAAAGGTGCCTGTGCTTTTTAACTTGACTTGTTTTTTTATTAATAAAAAAAATAGAAACAAAAACAAACATTAGTTCTGATGCTCCGAGTTGGTAAGCATATTCCCCACCAACTAATTTAATCAAAAACAAATTGCGAGAACCGCTTTTCTCTATCTTTGCAGGATTGATGTGAAGGGTCGATGTCAAATCCGACTTTATATCACAAAGGTCCCCTACTTCCCCACGTTAGCACCTAAGAATTATCGCATGCATGTTGGCATATAGTTTTGAAAAGGCACCCTATTTTTATAAGAAAATCAAAGGCAGACCACCAAATTCATGCCTAGAGTCACATCATTACACATCATTTAAGGATGATTGAATACTTAATTTCTGCACCATTATGCGAAAGTTGCGTGTGCTTTTTGACTTGACTTGCTTTTTTTATTAATAAAAAGATAGAAGCAAAAACGAACATCAGTTCCGATGCTCCGAGTTGGTAAGCATATTCCCCACCAACTAATTTAATCAAAAGCAAATTGTGAGAACCGCTTTTCTCTATCTTTGCAAGATTGATGTGCAGGGTCGGTGTCAAATCCGACTTTTTATCACAAAAGTCCCTTACTTGCCCATGTTAGCACCTAAGAATCATCGCATGCATGTTGGCATATAGTTTTGAAGAGGTGCCCTATTTTTATAAGAAAATCATAGGCAAACCACCAAATTCATGCCTAAAGTCACATCATTACACGTCATTTAAGGTTGATTGAACGCGTAATTTCCGCACCATTATGCGAAAGGTGCGTGTGCTTTTTGACTTGACTTGTTTTTTTTTATTAATAAAAAAATAGAAGCAAAAATGAACATTAGTTCCGATGCTCTAGTTGGTAAGCATATTCCCCACCAACTAATTTAATCAAAAGCAAATTGCAAGAACCGCTTTTCTCTATCTTTGCAAGATTGACGTGCAGGGTTGATGTCAAATCCGACTTTATATCACAAAGGTCCCTTACTTGCCCATGTTAGTGCCTAAGAATCATCGCATGCATGTTGGCATATAATTTTGAAGAGGCACCCTATTTTTATAAGAAAATCAAGGCGGACCACCAAATTCATGCCTAGAGTTACATCATTACATGTCATTTAAGGTCGATTGAAGATTCGATGTAGATAATTTACCAGACACTAGAATTGGGTGAGACTATATCCCGAGTATATTAGCAAATGTACTATATTAACAAGTCTGGAGAATTCATAATATATGGATATTGGATTATCATATGGGAAAGTTTGTTAGTCCTTTTTGGCCAAGTTGGACAATTATGACGATTGTATTTGCACAATCAATAATTGATTTAGTTGAAGCATTATACTAAATCCATCTCATTACGTAAACGAGATGAGTATATTCGATCATTCTTTTTCCTCTTCACGTACCCCCTCCTTTGTAGGTGGAACTGCAAGTTCATATTTGGGAATACATGTTAAGGCCATACTATTTCTGCACAAACCTTAAATAAACCAAACTTCCTAATTGGTATCTTGCGATAACATGTGAACGGTGAAATCCATAGATGTGAAATTTCTAGCGGTGAAGCATTGATTGAAATTGGAGATTCAAACTACCTAACTTGACTTGTTTTCTTGCGATATCATGTGAACAGTGAAGTCCATATATGTGAAACTTCTAGCGTTGAAGCGTTGATTGAAATTTGAGATTCAACCTGCCTAACTTGACTTGCTTTTCTATTAATAAAAGAAAATAGAAACGAGAACAACTCATACTCGTTAAAGTTGTATGTAATTTAGTGATTGGATATAATGAACCAACTAAACAATAATATGATGACTAAGACTTGCCTTTTCTATTAAAAAGAGATATGGAAAATAAAATGCCGAAATAAATCTCTCTCAATTCTTAAAATTTCTCCATACCATATCACATCTAAAAATTATCTAGTCACCTTCTCCTCCCCTAAGTCATTTTTATCTCACTCCTTAAATAATTTTTATCTAAAGAAAAAAAAAAAAAAAAAAAGATGTGATAATATGATGGACATTGAGGCCCCACAGTTTACTGGTTACGTGTTTCCCTGTGGAAGAAATAAACAAGTATACGCATATATATATATATATATAATTCAGCAAAGAATATGAATGCAACTTTTTCACATTGTAAAGTACTTTCGTTTTTTTTTTTCTTTTTTGCATAATGGTGCATTCAATAATTGGCGGGCTTTCTTGATGGATAAATTCCTTTGGGCAAAAAATTCAGTATCATTTATGTTGTCCTGAGAAAAGACAAACATTCGTCTAAAGTTTTTTGGAGGATCGAGACCTCTGACAACAAAGGATGGAATTAGTGAGGTCCTAGATTTTTACTTGCATGGAAGGCAAAATATTTAGAGTGAATGAACCAAACTTCCATTATTAGAATGAATATTGAAAATTTGTTCAACATAGGTAGGGTTTCCTCTTCATCCGGAATTATATGTGAATGGGGTTGTCATTTGTTTAGAATGAAAATGTTCAAGTATTGAAAAAATCGATCCGCCTATATGTTCAAAGCCCATGATGTGCCATCCAATGGCCCAAGACACATGCTGCACGGAGAGGATGATTATTGCACGCCCAATTTCTGTGGCATTATGCGGAAAGTGCGTATTCTCCACCAACTAATTTAATAACAAGCAGATTGCGATAGCACCTAATGATGATGATATGAGCATTAGCAATAGTTGGGAAGAAGAGACCTATTTTATCATAGAATCATAAGACGGCCATCAAATTCATGCTTAGAGCCACCTCGTTATTGTTGTTTGATGTCGATTGAAGATTAGATGCAAACAATTTATCAGAGATGAGAATTGGAGGAAACTCTATATACCAATTTGAATGGAGCTACGAGCATATTAGCTTATTCAGTATATTAAAAATTCTAGAGAACGTATAGTATATTGATATTGAATTATCAAGGCAATTAAAAATCGATTCATAGTGAATATATGAAAGTTTTTTTTTTCTGTGCTTGAGCAAGTTGGATTTGCACAATATAACAACTAATTAAGTTATGGCCTTGTGCTAAATTGATCTCATTACGTAAATGAGATGATTCTGATTGACCCTTCCTTTTCACAAATATACAAGGCATTAATGTTGGCCCCATTTGAGTAGGTGGAATCATGAGTTCATATATGGGAATACATGTTAATACCATACCATCTTTGTTCAAACCTCTTGTGCTAACACGTGAACAATGAAATCTATAGATGTGAAACTTCTAGCAAGTACATGTGAAGTTTTAATTGAAATTTCAGATCCAGCATGCTTGATTTGACTTGCTTTTTTATTAATAAAAGAAACAAAAAAGAAAACTAATGACAAAACTTGTTAAAGTCCTTTAATTATTGATTGGATATTACCAACTTACTAAACGACAATATGATGACTTAAACTTGCCTTTTCTGTTAATAAGAGAAATAAAAAAGAATGCAAAGGATAATCCTTTGCCCGTGTAATTTCAACAACATTGTGCAGAAGGTGCGTGAAACCATCCTACATAGGTGCTTCTTGATTTGACTTGCTTTTTCCACTAATAAGAGAAATTAAAAAGAAAACTGTTTGGCTAATGCTCCTGGTGCTAATATACATGAGTCAATCAGAAAAAAAAAAAAAAAATCACTCGTTGGATTATTATTTTCAATGCACAACCTGACCTTTTTCTTTCAAAAAGACTCCTTCCCATAATAGATCTTCCTTGATTCTCAAACTTGATCTTTTCCTACCATATCATGCCTAAAGATTATCTAGTTATCACCTCCTCACCCCAATCAGTTTTATCGCACTCCTTAAATTGTTTTTGTTTTTGATATTTTACATTAATGCTATACTTTCGATGTCACATTTAGAATTTCTCAGCTAACGGGTTATCCACGATCAAATAACTATCCAGCAATACTTTTTTCCTTTTTTATTTCATTTTGTTGAACCTCTTATTTCATGTTGGCACTCTTTTTTTCTCTAACTTATTGGTAAAGATTATCACTTGTTCTTCTATTTGTCATTAGTGATCGAATATTATGAACCAATGACATTACAATATCATGACTTTGACCAATTATTTTGGTTTTTTACTATTGTATCATCAACCATCATTAGCAATCGCTTTTATTTTTTTTCCTCAGTAGAATCTAAAAAAAAGTGAGACGTGATAATATGAGGGAAAAATTATCAAAAAAATCTTAAACATGTTACACTTGTGTCATTATCAGTAATAAATATTTCAATTATATTAATTTAGTTTTAAACAATTTCACATTTTGCAAATTGAGTTCATCTGATTAATTTAGGTTGGAAATTACTAATGTAGACATTAGTCATCCTACATGACATGACCAGCGCTTATGAACCTTTTAAATAATTTTTCATATTTTTTTAATTTGTATATAATTTTTTTAGTTTTTTATTTTTTATTTTATTTTCTTTCTTGTTTTTGGACAGAGGGCTAGTAAGCATCACCCAGCTAAAAAAAATTAAAGAAAAGAAAAAACCAAAAACATTTTACATGCTCTTCGGTAGTCCATGGCAGTTGTTAGTAGGAGGAGTCTTGGGGCGCTTTAAAATAGCTGTATCACAAGGCAAAAAGTAAATAGAATAAATTAACAGCTTGAACTTGTGAAACTACAAGATGAAATTTCACTAGTCTGCATATAATAAAGCCTCACATTATCCTAAATAATATTTTACATGTTCCGAAAAAATACCACCCATACCGCAACTTCTCATAAACCTAGATATGTGGCCATGGTAGCCATGAACTTGAAATTGACATTGTAGAGCAACTTTATGTACCTGAATTGTTTTGAGCAGTCAAAATTATTGGTCCAGCAGAAGCTGAGGGGCGAGCTACCGAGGATGGATTTGCCATCCATCCAGCAAGAGATGTTGGAAGAGCGGCGGGAGGAGGCTGGGAGGGCTGTAATAAACGATGTGGAAGGCACCCAAAAAAAAAAAAAAAAAAAAAAAGGCTAACCCAACATCTAAATGAAAAAGCTACCGACGTTAGACTAACTGCCAACATCTTAAATGGAAAAACCCCAACGTAAAATGGGGTAATGATAAACCGCCGGGGGTAATCTAAAATTTTGGTTATAGCTGCCTTCATTTCCTTGTAAGACGGCCTAGACCCTGCATTGTGTTGGAATGGCCGCTGGGGGAATTTGGTTAATTTACCCAGACTTACACCAAGAGCGATTAATGGTATGAAGGCCCCTGGTTTGGGGACGTTACCCATTAAAGGATTAGCAACAGGGGATGGCACCCGAGCACCATTTGGTTGTCCACAAGCTATGTAGCACCGACACAGACACGCGATACACGACACGACACGACACGCCGACATGTCATTTTTCAAAAAGTAAAGAATTCTGATACGTTCTGACACGCTATATATTAAGTAAATATTTTTATATATACATGATTAATTATTATAGTTAAATTAACTTATTCAAATTCATAAATAAATAAATAATAAAAAAGAGCTTATAATAAATCTATACTAATAACATTAATAAATTTATTCATAAAAAATTGGAAAGATATTTTTTGACTTTAACAAAAGTTATCGATGAAATAAATAACTAACAAGAGATTAGAGACAGAATAAATTTATATTTTTTTACGATGATCAAAATTTATCATTATTTAACATCTAGTGCTTTTATTTTTCAAAATAACTTTTTAACCCGTCTATTTATTTATTTTTTAGCTTTACCATGTATTAATAAAGTTATTTAACGTTCAATATTTTTTTTAGGGTTAAATGGGTCCCACCTATTTATTTTAGCCTCTGTTTTTTTCCCCCACCGCCTGAGCCTATCACTTCCCAAAGTCACGCTGCACGAGGCTTTCGTTCTTCCCCAAAGCCGTCGACTCGTCGTCTCTCTCCTTGCTCTTCTTCCTAAAATTGAAAAAGCAACCAATAACAGCCCAAAGGTCAAAAACCCTAGCAATCGCCTTCTTTCTCCTCTCCCTTGCTCGGTCTCCACCTCTCTCGCCACTGCCTCTCCTCCGTTCCCCCCTTTGTCGTCGTAGCCTCGTGTCTAGCCCTCCATCGCGGTGTTGCGGTTTTTCATCTCGACGTTGCAGTCGGCGGTCGCAACCTTCTCCACGTTGCATTCAGTGATCGCAACCCTCCCTCGCCGTCGCTCACAGCGTCGCCTTAGCTCCCTCACCCTTGCCTTCACCCTCCATCACCTTCTTCCCTTCACACCTGCAGATCCACCCACAAACCTCCGGACACACTCCGACATGCGTGTCAGAAAGAGTTTTGACCACATGTCGGAAACTTCGACACATGTCGACCACGTGTCCGACACGACACAGAAGCCCTCTGAACGTGTCCGTGCTTCCTTGTCCACAAGTGCGGTCTACAAATAGAGTCTTCGTGTCAGGGTTAGGCCTAGGTTTCTTGCATAGCTGATGCTGCCAATTCAAACTTCCGGAAGTCTGACGATACTTTAGTCAAGAAAATACATACGGCAATAGGACAGCAAGGACCTTTGATTTATTAATGCGCGTAATCTTGAGTTCTTCAATGTGGGAAACTGAGGCTTACCACGAAACGGGGGGTTAGCCTCTATCAACTTCTTCAGTTCAGCCAACATTATACTCCGAGCTGACTTGGAATCACCACATTTTGATAGTTGCTCATTCTCTCTGCAAGCAGGATATACGTTTAATGCCAATGTGAGGATAGCAAAAGACTAAAGGTCAACTAGAGGAAAACCGTCAGTTACAAATTAAAAGATTCTTCAACGCAAGACCTCGTACCTAAAGTTCTCCGGCGTTAGTAACTGCGTAATTTCCTTGAACAAATCCTCATTGAATGCAGCAAATACTTTCAAATCCTTGACTAAAATTTCTACAGCTTTAGCACGATCCCTCCTGCAATCATCAATAATGCAAGACCAACAACCAAGAAAATTAAAATGCTTGTTGCTTAGTAAGCTAACACAGCCCTAAACAAGTCGAACCATCAATTGTCAAAAAACTTTCGATCTACTTGTCCAGAGCTTCGAGATACTTTCGAGATACTTCTTGAAGAAAATCTTCATGGAATATTTATTATTGTCTACTTTCGTGAACCCAGATAGATACTTTTCCACATCGTCCCACTCTCTGTTCGTGGCCAAATCCTCGAAGTACCTCATGTAGAAGTAGAACCCCGACTCCCGCTCCAATCTTTCAACAGCCCAAGGGGAAAACAAACATCAATTCAACAGATATCCTCGCTATGCAATGCGACTTTTTGGCATTGTAGAGTGTATTTTTTTTTTTTTTCCAACGGTGCTTTTAATAATCGGAGGGCTTGCTTGATGGATCATTCCCTCCCAGAGAGAAATAAAAAATTGAAATCCCGGATGTAATCTAGGCAAAGAAAAGTTCTGTTCGTCATTTAAAATAGGGAAAAAGCCACGAAAAACCCTAAACTTTGCCCAAAGTGACACATTTACCTCGAACTTTTTTTTGTGACGTGAAAAATCTCAAACTTTACTAACCGTGACACATTTACCCCAAACTTTTTTTTGTGACACAAAAAATCCTGAACTTTTGTTATGTGACATATTTACCCCAAAATTAGAGGGCATTTTAGTCTTTTCATTTTTAAAATTTTTTTGTACTTTTTAAATTTCTTTTTTCCTTCTCTCTTCCCTCCGCCGGCTGGCCGGCGAAGGGAAGCCGGCGTCCGGCGAGGGCTGCCCTCGCCGGCGTCGGGCGAGGGTCACCCTCGCCAGCCTCGGGCTAGGGCGGCCCTCGCCGGCGTCGGGCGAGGGCGGCCCTCGCTTGCGTCGGGCGAGGGGTGCCCTCGCCAGATCTGGCGAGGGGTGCCCGACGCCGGCGAGGGCCGCCCTCGCCTGCGTCGGACGAGGACGGCCCTTGCCTGCGTCGGGCGAGGGTGTCCCTGCCCTCGCCAGATCTGGCGAGGGCCATCCTCGCCCGACGCCGGCGAGGTTCGCCCTCGCGCGTCGGCGAGGACGGCCCCCGGCTGCGTCGGCGAGGGTGTCCCGCCCTCACCGAATCCGGCGAGGGCCGTCCTCGCCGTCGCCGGCGATGGCCACCCGCGCTGCGTCGGGCGAGGGTGTCACCGCCCCCTCGCCGGATCCGGCGAGGGCCATCCTCGCCCGTCGCCGGCGATGGCCGTCCTCGCCTGCGTCGGGCGAGGGTCCCCCTGCCCTCGCCAGATCTGGCGAGGGCCGTCCTCGCCCGACGCCGGCGAGGGCCGTCCTCGCCCGACGCCGGCGAGGGCCGTTCTCACCCGACGCCGGCGAGGACCGCCCTCGCCTTCGTCGGGCGAGGGTGTCTCTGCCCTCGCCAGATCCGGCGAGGGCCGTCCTCGCCCTCCGCCGGCGAGGTCGCCGGACGCCGGCTTCCCTCCGTCGGCACCATGGCCGGCGGAGGGAAGAAGAAGAAAAAAAGAAAAAAAAAAGGAAAAAGGAAAAAACAGAATAAAAAGACAAAAATGCCCTTGATGGGGTAAATGTGTCACGGTTTGGAAAGTTTGGGGTTTTTCACGTCACAAAAAAAAGTTTGGGGTAAATGTGTCACTTTGGGTAAAGTTCAGGGTTTTTCGTAGCTTTTTCCCTTTAAAATATCTAGACAAACTACAAATATTGGTTTAGAGTCTTTTGAGGATTAAGAAGTGTAGCAAGAAAGGATGAAATTAGTGAGGTCCTAAACTTTTACCAGCCTGGAAGGCAAAATATTTAGAGTGAATGAACCAAATTTCCAATATTTCAAAGGAAAAATGGAAATCGATAGGTTTTCTCACCATCCTGAAATATATACAAATGAGTTAGTAATTTATCTAGATTAAAGAAAGATCGATGGCGGCTTGTATAAGTGAAGCCCATAATGAGCTCCGAATCTAGGGGGGTCACACTCACCTATAATTGCTATTTGTACCGTGGTAAAGCATTTTGAGACTTCTTTGACTTGGCTTCTAGTCAAAGATATATTGCATTGGCGTTCCCTTTCAACTAGAGAGGACTATTTTCTTCCCATTCCCACCCAAGAGACTAATCATTTATTGGTTTTCAAAATAATGATACATCACTTCAGCTGTCAAAATCACAATGCGCCACTCTAAAAACAAAATAAGTTATTTAAATCATATACACTTGTAAACACTAGTGTAGTTGGGTAGGGAACTATTATTCAATTTTCCGATAAAGTTGTTGTCTCATGAAAAATCGCTTTTGTTATTTCTTTTGTTTTCTTTCTTTTGTTGAAAAGCACATTCATTCCTTCAATCATAAAGGCTCTACTAGAGGAAGACAAATAGGTTTTTATACACAAAATATTTCAAATGGGCTGAAAGGGTAAGGATCATCAATCGATAGGGAGATTTCTATTTCAATTGGCACTAGTGAACCAATCCGTAACTTGATTAGCCACGTAGGGACAATAGACAACTTCCACCTTGTCATGTCCCTAATATCTCGTGGGCTTTCTTCTCAGCCCATAATGCACTTCACAATTGAAAGGCAGTCACTAGATATCATAAAGGATAGATCTTTCTTCATGTGCAGGATAGATTTTACTGGTAGACACACACTACTCACTTTCACATGCTGGATTCTTTTCCTCTGCAAGAGCAGGAGGCATTCTTTTATGGTTAGGGCTCCCGTGTTTATTTGGTATGAAGCAGAAATTTGTGGTTATTTAATTTATTTAATTGAAACGAGTTCAATAAATCATTAGAGGCATTAGCTTCAAGTTAACTCAGTGCATCACAACTATTAAATCATGTGAGTCTCACGTAAGATGTACCAAAAATAACTGAGGTCTCAGTTTATTGATCCATGATTTCATATTTCAAAATTTATTTCTTTTGGATATGAAATGAGATCATCAAGACGTGCATTAAAAATTTGATCCAATTTTGCTGAAGATTTAGATCGTGGGAAATATCACTTCAAGGACCAAAGGAGAACAATCATGTCTAGGATGCAAAAAGTATTATTCCCTTCGCCCAAGTGCACGCTTCTAAATAATGTGAAAAATTTTATACATAGACATGCTCAGTCATTAATGTACGAATTTGAATACACCGGTCAAATTAAGGGTCACAATTTTGAATAAAAGTAAGCAATTTAAAACAGTGATAATTCATCAAAATAAATGTTGGTTGATTATTAATGTAGTTGGTAATTTTTTATAGTATATTTTTCAAAACCTGTTGGTAAGTTTCTAACATATAACAGGCCAAGCAACTTGTCAATCTTTTTTCCTTTTTTTTCATCGACGGGACGTGACGGTCCCCAACAATGTCAAGATTCAAGAACGTTGGAAATTGATGGTGGTGGCAAGTGGCAGGTGTGGAAATTGATGGTGGAGAAGGCGACGAGGGCCAGATGCATACCGAGGAAGGAAGAGGGTGTAAAAAGAAAGAAATGGAAAAGGAAAAAAGAAAAGGAATATTTTTCCTTTGTTTTAAATTGAGTTTGCATGATTTTCGTTATGTATGCTGCCATGTCAGCAATTATGTTAAATAAGCATGTCAGGGAAAAAACGCATGACCCGGCAATAATAGTGGAGTCGCCACATTAAAGGAAATTCAAGAATTTAATATTTGATTACATAAAAAGAAAGTTCAGGCACTCAATTACTTATCGAGCATCAAAACCCTTATCCTGTCTTTTTCGTAAAAAAATAGATTTTTTTTTTTGTTTCACTAATGATGGAGCACAATCCTTTAATTATGATCCCATCATTTCTTGGAAACCTAGCATTGTAGAGATGGGATGAAGTTTTTAAAAAAAAATTAATTGGATCATGTAAGTCTCACATATAAGGCTCATATAAGATTCATATGATAAATGCGATTTAATGGATATGGGTGCAGGCAAATACTCACTCCCCCTTCCCCATGGCATTGCAAGAGGGGAGAAATGAAGTTTCTAAAAAGTGAGTTCTAGCAGTTTAAAACTTAGGATCTGTTCGTTTCGCGGAAAAATTGGCAATTTCGGGAAAATATTTTCCTAGAAGTCATTTTCCAAGAAAATGATAATATTTTCTGGTATTTGGCTAAAACCTAAAAATGTTTCGGAAAATATTTTCCTAAGTTCGGTAAGGAAAATATTTTCTGCTCCCCAAATTGGCGAGCGCAAGCGTCAAGCTCGAGACTCGCCAAATCGACAAGCGCAAGTTTAATATTGACGAGCTTAAGGTTCACCCGATTCAACGACTAGCCAAGAAAGAAGAAAATGAAAAACAAATAAAAGAAAAAGAAAAAGAAATTAAAAAAAGAAATTAAAAATAATTAGAATTAAAAAAGAAAAAGAAAATTAAAAAATAATTTGAATAAAAAAGGAAAAGAAGAGAAGAAAGGGAGGAGGAAGTGAGAATCTGTAAATGTGTGAGATAAGAGAGATCAAATAAGAAAAATGTTTTCTACAAACATTTTCCCTATTTTAGAAAACTCTTTTCCTTTAATGAATAACATTTTCCCTAAGAAATTCATTTTCCATTAAATGAATGCCAGAAAATTCGGAAACAGTTTTTCCGAAAATTATTTTCCGTGAAACGAATGAACCTTAATTGTAGATAAGTTTTGGAGGGTCAGATGATATTGGTTTTTGGGAATAATAATTTAAGTCCCCAATTCAAAAGGCTTTCCTGTGGGAGCTTCAACTATGAAAATGTGTAATGCATACAATGTATTTAACAAATACATCACAGTTGTAGCACCTTCAAAGTCGCAATAGTTTTTAAAAAGCCATCTCATCCAACTTTTAGATGCTACAACTATAAAGTATGTTTAGAAGAATGTCTCTTTTAGATGCTACATCCATAATCGTCGAGGGTTGAACCTGCTATATATGAATCAAATCATGACACTCTCGGATTGCACTTCTGGCTTCTCCACTCATTTAGCCGTTTCAGCTTTTCCATTCGTTTAAAGCGCGATAACAATATACTAGGCTCATGTGACAGAGAGAATAACCTTCGGTGGAGGATACCGCAGTACATAGGCAAGGGTGATCGGAATACAGATGACATTAAAGGCTTATTCTCATGCTCCTATCTGCTAGTGTTCATACTATTAAACAGACCACATAAGCTCGAGGTATAACCGACTTCGGTCCCAAGTGGAACTGTCCGAGAATAATCCCGACAGGACCAGTCATTCTGTCCGTAAGCATAGTTTTACGCTGCGTCATCCTTAATAAGATGGAACTTAATTCTGAAAGGGCGTAGTTTAATAAGCAAAACATCGAGATTGACCGTGGGGAAGTTTATATTGTCATCCAAGGTCTTGAGTGCTGTTGCACTGAAATCGCCATCGTAGTGGGAGTGCAAGAGGAAGATGAAGTTAATGCTTTTGCGGGGAAAGAACAAGAAAGGGGAACCTGCTAACAAGTGCTCTTTACGCAAATTGAAAAGAATAAATAAAATAAATAAAAGAAGTACTTTCAGCATAACGCAGAAGGAACAAGAAAAGAAGCCACCTAAGAAAACTAAACCCTGTTCCTCTGGTCCTTTAGCCTGCTAACTAAAATCAGATACCTGCCTCGATCTCGAATATACAACGCCTTCTAAGCGACAACCTAATCTCATGTTCTCCTTTTTTCACTTTCAGTCAGCCTAAATGAATATAATAAAACAAATTATCGCCGCAAGACTTGAGCAGAAGTCGATTAGGATGCTAATTGTACCACTTTAAGACAAGACTGTACTGAACTACGTCCAGAGGAAGTACCCCCAGGCTGTAAAATCTACCCTCTGCAGCATCCCTCAAAACTTGAATCAAGTGCGGAGGAGGAAAGCCAGCTATGCATTTTAATGCTCAAAGTTCCACAGGGGAAGACATGGCCTGCACTACCTTTGGAGTTGCTCTGAAGCAGTTACACCAGAAGCAGTTACAACAGAGGTCATGCTTGGCCCAGCACCATTTTCAACAGGAGGAGAAGTTCCCCACTTGCCTTCAGATTCCGATGGCTCGAGCACATAGACGCTACCATCAGTAAGCCCTAGTGCAAACTGGTTAGGTTCGGATGGATGTGCTGCAATGACTAGCGGGTAGACTCTCAAGCTGCCAAATCCATCAGTGAAGAATGAACAACTTGCTAGACTATTGGAACTTTGCAAATGAGACTTGCCATTTTCATAAAAGAACAAGGTTGAATGAGCAGCAGTAACTAACTTACCTGGGGTTTGAAGGGATATAAGCAGCAGGATTTATACGACATCTAAATCTGAGAGTAGAAGCAGTAAGGACGCCGATGCTTCCGTCTTCAAAGCTCACGTATATTGATTGGCCATCGCATGAATATGTAGCATGCGTGATTGGACCACTAGCTTCTCGAGTAACCCACTAGTTGAGATGAACAATGAATCAAAACAAGTACATTTGGCAAGAAAACAACTCATAATACCTAATATTTAGCAAACTTTATGCAATCTGGATGAGATATTACTTCGGTTCGTGCACGATAAAAGAACCTTCAATACCTGCTTAAGGCATTCTAGTTTAGGAGCTTCATATATGGCAATCTGTGTTTCGTGAACCACCAGCAGATGTATCTGATCCAGGTGAAACTGAACACGAGTATCAGCAAGGGGAGCTGCCCCTCGCCCAGTTGGCATCTGCAGAACCTTACTAGCCTGCTTCTCCCATCCATCAGTGTTCCAAACACACAACTGCAGTGATGATAGACAATTATCAAAGGAAATATCAACATTGATGCATATTTGAAAGAATAAAAATTCCACATTGTGCTTTATATCAAAATCACCCCAATCATCAGTCATAAACAACAACAGGACATCAAAGCTTTTTCCTTCCCACTTAATGGATGGAATTAATTTGTCACCACAAAAGATGAAATTTACTGGAAGGATCTATTCTGCTGGTTAATGATGCCTTCATGATCAAACGTATGATGAGCGCATAAGCATCAATACATCCAGAGTGAACATCAACCCTTTTATGGGCACTTTAAACTACATTGCTCTCTCTTAGGCATGTCTACATGGAAAGTGAGATGCAGCAGTGGTCTAGTACCTGAGAGTCAGCACCAGAAGACACGAGAACATTCAAGACATTAGAGAAGGCAAGGCCCGTAATTCTTTTTTGATGTCCTTTTAGTTTTGTCTTGACCTGAGAAAGTGAAAGAGTCAATATCCATAACTTTGTCACAAATAATAACAAGGTTAACTTTCAACGACTACGAAAACAGGTCTCACCTCATCAACTCGAACATTGTAAATTTGAATAGTGGAGTCCTCCATTCCTATTGCAATAATGTTATTGTCTTGAGGATGGAACGCTAGAAATGTTGCTGCTGGTGGTGGGGGCATAAATGTCGTCATCGTCTGGATATCAAAGGCGGGACAGTATTAACAATTTATAAGTAAAGTTGGGACATATGTACCAAGAGGCCAGTGCCTCAAATTGCATCTCCCTTCTTCAGAATAGGAGGGAGCTACACAACCATCACATCTCTGGATGGGTGAAAAAAGCTCTTGCCTTTTTTTATTTAATCAGTAAGAGCAAAATGACTCCATTGGAGACGGAGAAAAGCCCTTGTCTCACTTACATGTAAAAAAACACATACTTTGTGACTCTACAACACAATCCACAAGAAAATCAGAGTAATTGCTCTCGTGGACCTTCTAACAATAGAGTTCAATACTTTCTATTACATGAATGACTCAATTAATCTTAGCTCCCACATTAATGTGAAAAGGAAATAGTGCATGCATATTCAGCACATAATCACTATTGGCATCAATTTTACTTCACTCATCCACAAAGGGGTAGTGCATTATCCCAAGCCTTGTGGATGGTGCTACAAATAATCGACAAGAGGATGTAAACATGCTTTGGGAAAATATTCACCTTAAAAGTCATCATATTGAACAAAGAGATCTTCCCCCCAGATGCTGACATTACATAAGAATCGTTCTTTGACAGTGCAAAGCATGGAACTGCATCTTCAGGATTTGTATCACTTATGTCATTGGTCATCAAAATCCCACTAGGAGGTTGCCATAACTGTGGTAGTACACTAGTTGTAGCCTACGAAAAGAATCAATGTAGTTAAAAATGCGCTAAACAATACAATAGCATGCCCATTCAAGAAAAAGATTCCTTACCTTGCCTGTTAAGTTCCGGTCACTCTTTTGCCATTTCCAGAGCTTGTGTACAGCATTTGATGATAAAGCCAGAATGGCAAGACCCGAGTTTGTATAGATTAATCTTGAGACCTGCTTCATTTTATCAGCTTCAGTGGTGACAGTAAAATAAAATACCCAAAGTAAAAAGGACAAAAACAAAAACGTAAAGAACTTGGCAGTAAATGATAGATGCAGAAATTTATGCAAATAGACACATGGTGATGCACAGCTTTGCCTGCACGTTTATCCAAGAGTGACTTTGTGTATAGGCATATATCCACATAGTATGTTTACATGTCAATAAAGCATATGATGAACATGACACCGAAACCCAGTCGAAAAAGTAAGCCGGCAAAAAAAAGGTTCTGGTAAAACATGGAACCTTCACTTAAACCATCTAGCTATATCACTACAACATTAAGATCACTGTGTGGTAAATATGCAAAAATAGAGTGGTTCACTCATATGTACTTCTTTCTAGGAATACCTATCCTTTCACCTCTAATGTTTGTGTATTTAGTTTCAGTAGGTAAATCACCACTCAAAGTTTCCGGAAATTGGCAAGCTCAAAATAGCTCGATTCACAAGCTTAGCAATCCCGACAAGCATCAAAGTGGTGTACAATGATATACTATGCCTGCCATGTACAAAGAAAAATTCATCTGGTGAAGATTCTGTGCCTCTTAGCACATGTAACTGCACAAGAGTCCAGAGAACAATCCTCATCAGATTCCAAGCAGCAGCTTAAAAAGTCTCCTCATGTGAATATACCACTACCTTCCAAATCAGGCAGCACCCATCTAACTATTCATCCTTGTCATAAAATTCATAGCATCCACAGCCAACAAAACAAAAGCACAATTGACATTCCATAATCACAAATTATTTAATGTCCATCTTATCTTTCCTAATTCTATAGCTGAAACAAGCACTTAACAGTAGAAGGCCAAACAAAGAGATGACAAAGTCCTCCACATGTTGAGGTATTACCAAAAAATTATTCATCGGACCACACGCCAATGAAACTAATAAAGCAAATGCACCAAATTTGACCTATTTAAATATGTGCTTAAACAATAGAAACATGACAGATAAATGTGGAAAAGAAATGCTGCATAAAAACATCCTGAGGTGGCAATAATTCATACCCTCATAGCTGTTAAGTTATCAGGTAGCTTTATGGACCGGCATTGTAATGATTCATTGATTTCTGTCAGTTTCCAAATCCGTGATTTGTCTCCTGACTCATCAGCAAATTTGGGCTTCACATCGGCCATGCTCTCACTGTTCTGCAGAGCTCAAAAGAGAGGATATCATTTAAAGACGTCCAATGAACATGCACGGGAAAAATGCAATTACTGCACCATTTAAGTAACACAGTAAGAAACAAATAAAGATCAATAAAAACATTTAACTAGCTAAGGCAATAATGTCACCACTTACCATACTAACCATTGCTGCCACTGGAGCACCTCTATCAACCAGGCTTGCCCCAACAGTAGCATTACCAGAACCAAAGGCGGCAATTGGTGGCTGCATAAGATTCAAGACATTTAGCAAGTTCCTCCCTGTGAAATCAGTGTACTCTTGAAAAAAGCTTACCTTCACAAGAGGTCCAGGAGTGACTCTCGAAGCATCATAAGAGCGATTTTCCACTGTTCTTAGCAACCTAAGCCCATCGGCATTTGCTAAAATTTTGACGCTGTTGTCACTTGTTGAGACGGCTAATAGAATTCCTTCCTTGTTAAATCTAATACAAGGTGAAGCCTGCAAAGTTAAAGAGTTAGGTAATTAACAGAAAGGTTCCAATAATTCAGTTAGAATATATTAACAACAATGAATTACCGGCAGTCCACCATCAGCTTCAGTACTTGTCAACATATTGTTATTATCTATATCCCAAAATTTGACCATGAACTCGTCACCAGCAGCCAAAAATCTATTTTTGGTGGTATCAAACTGCACAACCCCACCAGATCTCTTTCCAAGTCCATGATATGTACGCTTGACAGCCCCCTCACTTTCATTCCATTCAACCAAGTATGACTCTCCTTCTTTATTGGTCCCACATGAGAACAACCTATAGCAAATTAAAATCGCTAAAACAGGTTATTTCAGTCAAAAAAAATGACAAGTATGAAATCAAGCTTGAATGCTGTTGATCTGAACCTTGTTCCATCAGCACTGTATGCCATCATGGTAGAAGAGTGACCTGGTGCATCGTAGTCAACTCTTGACCCCATGTTGTCATAAAGCCAAGCCTTAATTTTTCCATCCGTTGCTGTTGAGAAGATAAACTACACAAGAAAAAAAAATTTACAATTTATTTTAATGGCATGCCCAGATAGATGGCTTCTTCAGACAAGAGCACCAGGGATCAGAATAAAAATTCCTAAGAGCACATCCACTTAAAACTCTACTTATGATATCATAGCATTCTAGGATGATGGGTTATGAGAAAACCTCTTTGTGATACAGTGCACACAAACATGAAAGTTCAAAAGAATTAAAATGAAGAAAGTAAAATGGCCAATTGCTGCTCTACCCTGACATGGTAAACAGCCTTCTATTATAAATTTAACCAATCATAACTGAAGGAGAAAAATGAGGGAGAACAAATGTTGGAAACCGGGGGGGGGGGGGGGGTTGGGGTGGTGGCCTTCCAAACACATAATTAAGCAGAAAGGTCATTACTGTGAAGACGTTTACCCAGTTGTTAACGCTCAAAAGCATCACCCGAAAGAATTTAATTTGCAGTTTGATTTGGACCATGTCACCATTTTTCACAAGTACATTCTAATCAAGACAGGTTAAAAGTTCGAAGACTTGCAAAACCCTTGAAATGAAAAAGGTCCACAAAAACTAGAGATTCACACTTCTCATACAAATGGAAGCAAATATTTTCACCTAACCGACTTTTGGCAAACAGAAGTCCAGTGAATAGTGAAGGGTACATGCCAATTGGTCGTGATTTCATTGTGTCACCGGGTACCTGAATATTTTCTTTGTGATGTGGACATATGGAATATACAGGTGCTTCATGACCCTCAAAACTGTGTTGCTTGGTCCCAGTCACTGCATCCCACACCTGCATAACTACTAGCTTGGGTAAAGGAATCACACAGCACAACCCCATTAACATTGAGGAAAACAATTAGAATATACCTTGATCAACCTGTCCTCTCCACAGGTAACAACACATAACTGTTTGTTTGGATATGAAAAGGCGAGATCATTAACACTTCCAACATGAGCCTCGATCTGTATCACACATTAGTTTAGAGTCAAAATCAAGTTAAACTCACACTTAGCTGGCAATTGTCTGCAGAACAAAGAAGCTTAATTTTTTTCTCCATGTTTAGCAACAAACCTCGAGGTGGTTCCTTATGTCATCACCACCATGATATGAGTATATGTGCACCATGTGTTTGGAATAAGCAACACCTAAAGAAAACACCACAAATCATCAGTAATAGCAGCATATGAACACTTCTTCCTAAAAATATTGCAAAGAAGTCTGGTTCTCAGCGATTTAGGTTTTTCATCAATCAGCATGTACATACCAAAAAGGGTTCCATCGGGACTCCACATTACACGGTTGACCGATGCTGTATAATCATTGGCCAGAGATGCCTACAAAGAATCAAAACCCATAATCACATGGCCAAAAACAAAGTAGCTTTATTTTATTTAGAATTGAACTTCTATACCTGCAGCGGCATTGAGCATGTTCCTAGATCCCAAACCTTGAAGTTTCTGTGAGTGATCCTTGTACGGCTGCCTACTTCCCATACAATAACATCGCCCATATTTGTTCCCACTAAAATTATTTATGCAGAAAAGATGAGGAATCAGATCCCATGATTTCAATTAGCTTAAACTAGTGTCAAAAGGACAACATAAAGCAATCTTCCACGCATCAAAAAACAAACTTATGCCCTACAAGGGGAAACAAATATATCAACTGAAGAAAAGAAAGAACATGTTTTTCATAGAGTAAGAAAGATGTGCTAACCGAGCAGCAGAATTTGTTGCACTGGATGGAAATCCATACTCTTAACAGGTGAACTTTGATTTAGGGTGGCAACTACATTTTTGGGCAAGTCATCTGAAGAATATGAACTCTGACCGTGGCTCTGGTTGTTGTATGTGACAGGCAGAATGTTTACAGGCAAATTATTCACCTAATAGAAATTCATCAAGATTACAAAACCAGTGAGTCTAATAGAAAATTAATGAAAGCCATGACACTCAAAAGATGCAAAGTCATATGAGAGCCCGTCTTACCAGCATACATGACCACAATCCATGCATGCTGGAAGAAGATGTAATTCACACCTACCTAGTTCCTGCTCCTTATTAAGGTTGCCGATATATCGACACAGGCATTTACCCGCCAATGCCAAAACAAAATACATAAGAGACAACCCAATATGACATCACAATAGTATGAACCAGTATATCGACGAGATGCTCACGTATCTTAGTCTAATTCTTTGACATGTTGAAAAAGGTTATGATGTTAACATGAATTGACACAATCACAAAAACAATTAAGACACGCAGACACAAATTGCCAATCTTAGCCCTTTTGCACCTTTTTCTCTCCCAGAATCTCTAGTATTCCTTCCAATCCTCAATTAGCTCCAGATGGATTTTTATAATTTATATATTTGTTTTCCAGTGATTAACAATTATTAGGTTATCGTCATAAAAGTTCAGGGCATTTAGGAACCTCAAAGCTAAAACATTTCTCCTGAAGATTCTTAATGCATGATCTTATGCTGCAATAGTGCCAAAGTGAAAGAGCTTTCAGAAGGTTTTCATTCAATGACTTGCATTAAAAGATCATTAAGAAATAGAAATGCAAAAGGAGAAGCGATATACTCCAGCTCCACTTTATAATTCAGGTAAACTGGAAATCCCAACTTCCATGAAAAGAAAAGAAGTACATACAACAAGTCTGATGAATGATGAGAAAAGCATCCCAGACATATCAGATTGTCAATCACCCAGCAAAAAACTTCTTTTTGTGGATTGACCCATCCAGTAATAACTGAATAACGATAAAGAAAAACAAGATCAAATAAGTACTTCATCAGAGATTGCAAAAGGCCGTGATCTCTTCAAAACATGTTCAGAATCTGCTGTTTGGTAGTCCATGGCTGAGTTGTTAGTAGGAGGAGTCCTGGGACGCTTTAAGATAGCTGTATCACAAGGCAAAAAGTAAACAGAATGCCAAACTACCAACTTGAACTTGTGGAAACTAAAAGACCAATTTCACTAGTCTTCATAATAAAGCCTCACACTATCCTAAATAATATTCTACATGTTCCGACAAAATACCATTCATATCGCAACTTCTCATTAACCTAGATATATGGCCATAGTAGCCATGAACTTGAAATTGACATTGTAGAGCAGCTTCATGTACCTGAATTATTTTGCGTAGTCAAACCTATTGGTCCAGCAGATGCTGAGGGGTGAGCTACCGAGGATGGATTTGCCATCCATCCAGCAAGAGATGTTGAAAGAGCAACCTGAGGAGGCTGGAAGGGCTGTGATAAAGGATGTGGAAGGCACCAAAAAAAAAAAAAAAAAAAAAAAAAAAGTAACGTGAGTTGCCAACATCTAAATGGAAAAACTACCAAGCAAACACGCCAACTTTTCTCCTCCAGACTTACAGCATGAGCAGTCAAAGGTGGGAAGGGTCCCGGCTTGGGGACAGCGCCCATTAAAGGATTAGTAACAGGGGATGGCGCACGAGCACCATTTGGTTGTCCACAAGTGTGGTCTACAAATAGAGTCTTTATGTCAGGGTTAGGCCTAGGATTCTTGCATAGTTGATGCTGCCAATTCAAACTGCCAGAAGCCATGAAAAAGTCAGTATGACGATACTTCAGTCAATAAAATACATAAGGCAATATGACAGCGAGGACCTTTGATTTATTAATGTGCGTAATCTTGAGTTCTTCAATGTGGGAAACTGAAGCTTATCACGAAACAGGGGGTTAGCCTCTATCAACTTTTTAAGTTCTGCCAACATTATACTCCGAGCTGACTTGGTATCGCCATACTTTGATAGTTGCTCATTCTCTCTGCAAGCAGGATATAAGTTTAATGCCAACGCGATGATAGCAACAGACGAGAGGTCAACTAGAGAAAAACTGTCAGTTACAAATTAAAAGATTCTTCAACACAAGACCTCATACCTAAAGTTTTCCAGCGTAAGTAACTGCGTAATTTCCTTGAACAAATCCTCATTGAATGCAGCAAATACTTTCAAGTCCTTAACTAAAATTTCCACGGCTTTAGCACGATCCCTCCTGCAACCATCAATAAAACAACCAAGAAAATCAAAATGCTTGTCGCCCAGTAAGCTGACGGATACTCAAGCAGCAAGAGGAAATGAACCCCAAACAAGTCGAACTCATCAACCGTCCGAAAACTTTCAACCTACTTGTCCAGAGCTTCGAGATACTTCTGCTTCCGAATCTCGAAGAAAATCTTCATGGAGTATCTGTTATCGTCTACTTTCGTGAAGCCAGATAGATACTTTTCGACATCGTCCCACTCTCCGTTGGTGACCAAATCCTCGAAGTACCTCATGTTGAAGTAGAACCCAGACTCCTGCTCCAACCTTTGAACAGCACAAGGGAGAGAAAATACAACAAACATCAATTCAACAGACATCCTCACTAAGACAAGCGAAATCCCGAAGCTCGAACGACACGAAACCAAGGGAGGGAATTGAGCGTACTTGTGAACAGTCTCCCTGAATTTTTCTTCATCCAGGAACTGGAGGATCAGGAAAACGAGCTCCCTGCTGAGTGAAGACATGCCTCCAGCGCGACCGCCTCCTCCGAGATCTAGAAGCTCTCGCAGATCAACGCCTCGGACAGCAAATCCCTAAATCACACGCCTAAGAAAATTAAAAAAAAAAAAAAAAAAACCGCATCTCGTCCCCGACCACCAGGTGAACAGAGACAAAACCAAAACCAAAACCAAACCAACCCTCACAAAAAAAGCAAAAAAAAGCAAAAAAAAACACGAACAACACGAGCAGAGCAGGTCTCCTCCTTACAGGAACAGGAAATCGGAGCAACAATTGAACGAAAACCGAGGAATCAACGGCCAGAGAGCTCGAACCTGCGAGCAGATTTCGCTCGGGAGACGGTAGATCGGGAGGCTCTCCACGAGCTTGCAAATCCTTTACGACGGCCAAATATATATATCGGTATCGCGTACGCCCCCCAGGCGCTCTCTCTCTCTCTCTCTCTCTCTTCTCTCTCTCCTTTCCCTCTCTAGTTTTAGCTTCGCACTAGTTTCTCGCACTACTTTCTCTCTCTACTGGTGCGGTCCTTTTATAGACGCGGAATGGGGAGGAGAGAGAAACGGGTTAGGGATTCGGGGTGAGAAGGCAGATGTGAAGGGTGGGAAAGAGGAACAAGGTATCCAGTCACCTTAAATAGCGGCCAGCGAGATCGCGAGATATGCCGAGATTTTGATAGCGTATCGAGGAGGTGATAAGGAGCCCCCCGCCTGCCTATCGCGGGACTGATAAGCGGGCGCGCTTATCAGGTATAGGCGCGCGCGGCTATAAGTGCGTTGTCAATACGCCTAGATTTGGAGCTGTATCCGGCTGGGATAGCGGGCTTTCCGAAGCTGCATGTATGCGTGTGTTATGTTTTCTTCCGTGAACGTCACTCTCGTGTGAACAAAAAATTATTATGGCTAAAAAATACCCCTCCTCCCCAGAAAAAATAAATGAAAAAATGAGAAATAATAATTTAGGGGAATCGATCTAGTGCGATGAGAAATTGGACTTGCCCGAGAACCGAACTCGCGTATCGTGGAGAGATCCGCACGAGCTAATTAGTCATTAGATCTTATCTGGATCTATCCTATAAGGATAGAAATCCATAATTTTGAAATATCGATGGCATTATATTTATTGTTGGATACAAGTTACTATGTAGGGGGCTTATGTGCTCAAAAGGGAATGAAGTTATTTTTGGGTGCACGAACATTTTCCCATTTTTTGAGGAACTATACCTTTTCTGGCTTTTTGGCTAAGATGGAAAAAAATTTTAAGGAACTCTTTAATGTAGCCAGATTTAGTTTGCAAGTCAGCACTAATTGATATTTTCATCGGTATATGAAAGCGCATGTTTTTAGCCTACTTTCATTTGTTGTCATTATTATTAGGGTTGATATCACATAAAACCACAAATCATTACTACTGTGACTCAAATACTTAAGATTTTTTCTTGTGTCATTAAAAATTATAAACTTACCTATTATGAACAAATACTTCAAACTTGCCACTAAAAATCATTACATTTTACCCAATAGCCACTCAACCCAAGATGGAAAGGAGAATGTAAGAAGTTCAATTCTCCACCTTCTTAAAACTAAGGGTAGAGACATTTAATTTCAATTATAGAGTTCGATTCTTACACATTTATAAAGAGAAAATGCAAAAATTTTAAAAAATTAAAAATTAAAGTAGAACAAACAATAATAAAAAGAATAAATACCCCAAACTTTTCCTTCTTGTCATAAAAAATCTCAATGTTGTACAAATGTAACTTTGATGACTTTTTTTTTTTTGTAACATAAAAAAAGTTGGGAGTATTTGTGTTCTTAGGATAAATTAAGGGTTATTTGTGACAAAAAAAAAAACATTTGGATATTTGTGTCACAACAAACATAATTTAGCTTTTTTGTGACATTATTATTATTATTATTATTATTATTATTATTATTATTATTATTATTATTATTATATACTCTGGCGTGAAAGCAAACACCATCTAATGACAAAAAAAGTGGAAACAAAAGGCGACAAGGGACAGGGTCGGTAGGACTTGTTCCGGGGGTTGGTTGCGGGCAAGAGGGAACGAAGAAACGAATGGGGGTGGACGGAGGAGGAGGGTGGTTGGGGTCAATTTCGTAGAAGCCGATGTTGCATTATGGGACACGTGTCCAATGCTTTTGCGCGGATTCTCTGGGGGGCAAAGAAAAGGAAATAAGTATTTCTGTCGCTTAATCACTTTAGCCTAAGTTAGAAAGACGTGAGAAAATTGAACGGGGGAAGGCGTTACTTTTGGAAACTTGGAGTGGGGGACCGTAGACGAAAAATGACTTCGCTTCATCCTTTCTCACGTTAGTGATTAAAAAAATCAAATAAAACTGAAAAAAAAACCATGCAAATTTTACTATTTTTATAGGCCATCGCACTCGTGTAATGAAGAAGATTAATAAATATTTTTTATTAATTAAATTCTTGAGTTGTCGCATCTGCACAAATTACCAAAACATCATCTGGGTGTAGTGTTAATTGTGTTATGTTAATTTTAGGGGCACCAAATAATTTCCTGATAAAGTCTTATTACGTTGTGCTCGTGTGCATTAATTGTTTTGGCCCGAAAAAATAAAAATTTATTTATATTTATGTATGTTTGCATTTGAGTATATCTACTGTAGAAAGTTGCAGCTACATGCACACGCTTCAGTCAAAAGAAGCGGATGATGCCGGCTTCGGCGCGCGTGGTGCACATTTATTGAGAAACGGACTTGGATCTGTCATTCTTTTTCTTATATTTTTTATATTTTATTTTTGGGGTTTGATAATAGCGTTTTCGGTTGGTCATCGCAACGAATCATCTTCGTCAAATGCCGTGCGCACGAGGTTCTCCTTCAAGTAACTACGTGCCAAATATGAAGGGTTTTTGGTCCATCAAATCGGCCGACAATGCAACGGAACAATAAATACGTTGGAAAAATCATGGGTTTTTATTTTTCTCGTGGCGGTCCGTGCAGACTGGTGACAAAAAGAGAACTTCCGATTTGATTCACAAGTCCGACCTCATCCGCCAAATTATTCACAACCTCGACCGATTGAGTTTTGTGTACTTATTACGAGAGTTTGACTCATGGAAACGAATTTGCTCGCTTTAGTTAGTATCGAACTAGTGATTACAGCGGTATGAGAACTAAGAAGTGTGACCACCTATGAACTTGCATGCAATAAAGCGCTACATGTTGAGTGTCATAAGCACCTCGTCAAGGAGTATTGATAAGAACTTTTTGACAAGGCTAATCATCTTGGTAGTGCTCCCACTCAACAGTGCACTTAATTTGGAGTTCTAATACTAAAGTTTTTGCCATACTAAAAAGTGTCTTGTGAAATAACCGGAATGTCACATCAACGGCACAATCCTCCTATCCCTCGTAGGACCAGGTGTCTTTATAGGCCCACCACCCTCCAAAATAGTTATACTTTGACACGGCATTGTGACACAATTGCCCCGTTTACTAGAATTTTAATCCGCTATGACCCATATGATACTTTTCTCCTTTGATGCATGTATAAACACTTTTCCAATAAATGATCCATTTTGGTATTGCTCTCACTTGAGCATAATAACTAAACTGTAGACATCTAATGCTAAATATTATCGCTCTATTGAAAGTATTTCTCGTCAGTTAATCACGGTTTTACTTTCCTCACTCATATAACCAAGAAAACGCTCCCCATATTTGGTGGGTAATTTGATTTAATCTTACCCCTTTTTTTATCTTAGAAACTTTTTAGGAGCAGTTGCTTGTCGGAGCCCTCTTGACAACAATGATCACTCCCTTCTCATATAAAACTAGGTCCTTACAAAGGGGGCTACTTCTAGAATCCTGCTTGATGTGGTCCTTGACTTCGAGTCAATAGTAAGGCAAATTAACCAATCAATTCTAAACTTATTGTACGAAGCTAACTCAATCTTAAATTTTTCAATTTTATCAATTTATGGTGTATTTTTTTAACTAAAAATGTCATGACAATGGAAATTTTTTTTCAAGAAAATCATTTTAAATAAAAAGAGAGTTTTTTATTATGATTGTTTAAGGAAAGTGCTTTCCTTCCTGTTAGAGGATAAGTTGTTCCTTTAATCTAAGTTTGTTATTTTCAGTCCATAAAAAATGCTTTCTATACATCAATTAGTTATCCATCATCCAAATAAAATAAAATAAAAACGAAATAGGTTTTCTTCAAACAAACGGACCTTTAGTCCTAAGCCCTTGCTCAAAATTCTAATGTAGTCCTTTTACAAGAAATCGCTAATACGACAGTCTAGTCATTGTTAATCGTCCTTAGTGACACACCACCATGTCAATGATTTCGAATAAAAATTGGCCAAAATGATTGTATTGAAATTTTGCACAAAGATTTAAAACTAAATCAGCAAAATTGAAAGGTTTTAGTCTACACTAGTATCATACTATAGATTAAGAACTAATTGGACAATTTCCTTGTGAACAATAATGAGGATGTTGGTGCATTAATTCCGGAGTTTGTGATACTTCAATTAATTTGAAATGTAAGGACTTGTAGCTCTATTCATGAGTAAAACTTCCTTTTATGATGATTATGGTTGCATTGGGCAACACGTTTGGGAGAAGCCTTTGAGAAGATGTAAAGAATTTTAGGTGATAGTGTTTTTTCAAAATTCAAGTGTTTGGTAATGTGTGATTTAAAAATACATTGGGAAACAACTTTGACTTAAATACCGTTTAGAAAAAGTTACACCATTATATAAAGGATTTTTACTCTCTTTTTTTTTCCATAAAAAAATTGCAAAACCTTTGTCGATCGAACTTAGACCTTTAGCAACCAAGTCTAGTCACCAGCCAGCCTCACATATGGTCCCAACCTCTAGTGAGGCTAGTTGGCTCCAAACTAGCTTGCCAGTAGCTAGATCTAGCCTCACCGACAACTTGAACCCTTACCGGCGACATCACATGAGGTGAGAGCATTTTTCAATCATGAAAATTTAGCGAGAATAAAGTCGGATAAAAGAAAATTGTATTTGCATTCTCAAAATGCTTAAAGTTCAAAGTACCTTTTGACTTGTTTTGTGCTAAAGGCTTTTAAAGGCCTTTAAAAATGTAATTGCATCTCCCCAAAACTTTCCAAAAACTTTGCCAAACGACACTTGCATTTATCCATAAGACTTTTAAAGCGCAAGAAACTTTGGAAAATCGGTTCCCAAACACACCCTACTACCAAAAGCGATCATCAAGGGGCTCAATTTATGTAAATTAGGCTTTTACCACCACCATGAGTGGCCACTGCGTAAAGTTCATTAAGTGATGTCTAACTTTGTCTAGATGCATCAAGTGAGAGGCGGGTCTTGCTGTCTCATTTACCATGAGATAGAAAACTTTGGTTTATTAATGATGATCACAGCAAAACTACTTATTGTAGTTTGTCATGATGTACTCAAAATCACTTCATATCGTGTGAAAGAGAGAGGGTTGATTGGGGCATCGAGATTTTTCGGTTTGAGTACCGGAGGTTACTCTTTCAAAACTCACAATTTATACATAAACCGATCTAGGTCAAGGCGGTGATGACACAAACTCTACTTAACTTAGATTTGTTACTTACTAGGTGCTTCACGGGTCTTTAGATAGCCGAGCTTTGCGTTATTCTCTTAATTATCACGCGCAAATGAGAAAGGGAGAATCTGGGAAACTTTTGATGGACAATTTTTGCTTTCTAATTATTCTTTTAGTGAAATTATATGGGTAATTGCTTCAAATAGGCAAAATTTTAGGTTCAAAGAATTTCGAAATAGTTCTATCGAATAATACTTTGGTCAAACTTTGGGCTCACCACGTGTACTACAAAAGAACGGACAAATTGATAGGTTTCGGGAAGGAAGTAATGGAGAGAGTGAAGGAGCAATAAAAATGAAAATTACCCTTAAAACCCTTAAGAAATTAGAATCAAGCTTTTCTTTACAAATAATAACGAAAATCTACAGTTAAATTCCATAGAGCACAGATCTTCTTCCTTCCCCCCCCCCCTAAATTAGTGTCGTTACTTAAAATCACCACTTGAATAAATCAAGCACATTATGGTTAATTTTTCAAAATTCCATATCATCACATTTTGGAATTTAATCCATACATTTAAATTCTCAATTACAAACCCAACACGTTTCTACCCACCCATGGGCAGCTTAGATGATATACATGCTCTCCCTCATTAACGAGATCAATGGTTCAAACCCTCTTATTTGCATTCCATGACTTAAATAGGGGTCCTAGAGGTGGATTATTGGCCCATCCCTCCAAGATTTTACGTTTAGATAGTGGCTTTGACGACATCCGACCATGCCATCGGGCATGGCTTGTGATGATGTTCGATGATGTCATCGGGCATCAAAGGACAGTGTGATTCCATAAAGGAGTCTTCGGCAATTTCTTTGTCATAATAAAAAAAATTTAAAAAAAAAACCAACACGTTTCTTAATATACCACTCGTATAAGGATCTCATTAATAAATGCCCCAAAGTGCTTAGATATTCAAATCTCCAAATAATTGATTGCACGCATTTAAGAACGGACATGACACCGAAAATTTTAGTATCCCCAACTTGGACAGTACAAGCAACGGGAATGCTCATTAGACATCCAAATAGGAAGAGTCTCGACAAACCAAGAAAAAGATTTGTTGTTTTCAATGCGTCGTCCGTCTCATAGCACTCGTACCTATCTAAAATCAAAATCCGGCGAAGCAAAAAAAAAATAAAAAAATCGTTTTTTTCCAATTTTTTTAATAAAGTAAAGGTTGATGTATTATGATTTACCACTTTTAGGTGATGGGACGTCGACCGAATTTTACAATATTAGGAAAGTCAGGGCCGTCCGGTCTGACCAGCAGGCACAGGCTACCAGGCGCGTCGCCAGAAAAGCCAAAGACAAAGAGAGAGCCCAGTGGAAAGGGCGACCCGCGCGTGTCGGCCACGCGCCCCCACCTCCCTCCCTTAAATTCGATTTATTAAATAGTTAAAATAAAAATAAAAATAAAAATAAAAATAAATAGACGTGTGACGGACGTTTTATTAAATGGATAAAGTTGAAGGTGCGATGGGGGAGGGTAGTCATGCAAAACATTACAAAGTCTTCATCGCGAGCCCCCCCTCCCCTCTCGCGATTTTCTCGCGATTTTATCGCGTCGCGAGAAGACATCTCCTTTATCGCGAGAAGCGAGAAGAGAGAAGAGAGAAGAGAGATGTCGGGGCGGGGAGACAGCCTCACGTCAATTCACCGTGACGCAAGACATTTTAAACGGTTCTAATCAGGAGGGGCTTTTGCTCTCGGGGGAGGAGTGATCGGGCGCGGTTGGGCGCAGGTGAGCGCGGCGCTCGCCGGCTGACACGTGGACTGGCGGAGTCGCGCGTTGACTTGGGAGATCCCCGGAGGAGGAGATGCGTGGGCTGCTCTACGGCGGTCGTCATGGGGCGCCACGTAGGCAGCAACGTCCCTGTCGGTTTCCCCTCCGTTTCATGATTGGAGCCGACCGCACGCATTTCATTTATAATTATTATTTTTTTTTTATCGTGTGGAAGAAAAGTTTTTAGTTTTATTATTAACCCAAAATAATGTGAGAAGGACAAGAAATCCCCACTAAATGAATGCACCAGATAAAATTGAATTTACCATTTTGAATTTCTTTTTTTAAAATTTGAAATCAATCTTTCCAATGTTATTCTAATTTGTCGTCGCAAGAAATTTGTATAATAAAGTAATGTTTGCACGCGTTTGATTGAGATTTTGCAATATTTATTAAGTATAGGGCTTGTTTGTTTCAACTAGAATACTTTTTCACTTTCTTGTTAAAATATAAAAAGATTTTGTTACATGATATCTCGGGAAACTTGTTAAACATCAAAATAAGAAAAAACTTACTATTTTCAATGTATCATATCTTTGTTCGTGTTATGTGTAATCAATTCGGTGAAAATTGAAAATTTCTATTTTATTAAGCAAGTGGCGGCACTCGTTAACAAGTCTCGCATGCCAACATTTGTATTTTATAAACACTTCAGGCACTCTCTATTTCGCCGACATTTGTATTTTCTAAACATTTCAAGTGATTTCTATGTTAAAAAAAAGTGAAAGTGTGTGAGCCAAAAGATCTTATTTAAGTAAAAATTAAGAAAAAAGTGAAAGATAGTTCCAATAGACTCTTGTTGTATTTGCAAAAATAAGTTTAATAACCTTAGTAGAAATGTCATCATGGGCAAGTTGTCACCTAACACTATCGTCATATCCCATGAGCTCATGTCGATTAGTGTATTCAAATGTCCTTATCCTATTTAGAGTTCTATATGCATCAAAGATCATGTAGATATATGATGGAATTAATTACACAAAAGATATCCAAAAAATCTTAAAAGGAAACATTTCGATCCTATATATTGCGGAAATTCCTTTATTTAAGGGTATTATGAGACTTCTTTCCTCGTTCCTAGATCTTCGATTGAATCCACAATTAAAAGATCCGCATTTGTCCTAAGATTTATGTAATGTTATTTTGGGGGATGCAGCAAAAAAAAGTTGACTTTAGATGTCTATAATTAGGCTTTGACCATTTCTCCTTACCAAACAGAAAGGCCTCGATGTATGATGATGTCAGCATGACGTGTGCGTATAATATCCAAAGTTTGAAAATTCAAGAGAAGTATCTGAAAGATCCGTTTCTTCAATTGCGTCATTATTGGTAGGGAAAAAAAAGGAAATTTATTTACAAATAACTAATACAACAACAGTTTCGGTAATAAATGTGTGAAATTGAAAGTGAAGAAAGTAATCCTGCATTAGGGCATTAATATTATCTATATAATGTTGTCTCATTTTCTGACTGTTTATTTAAAAAAAATATTAAGAAAATGGCTAAGGGAGAGCACCATGTATATCGTTAAATTATTTTTTAAGTTTTAATTTTTGAAAAACGTTTAATTTTCCACCATTTTAGTCTTATTTTTCCGACCTTACAAAAGGCAACGACGCATTCCCCTTCCCAATGAAGGCTAGCTAATTCGCACATGCTAATTCACGTGCACTTGAAACATAACTTGACCCTTGATTTATGTGAATCTCACTGGAGGTATGTCCTTAGGTCCATGAGAACTATGTAATTTTTTGTACTTACACGTAATAATATCTTCACTATGGGTAAATTCTCGGGACTCGATTCCACTAGATCGAGTCCATCATGGCCGTCCACTTCTGGGGACTAAGCAAGTCACACGACACGAATGGTTGTAATGGACTCGGTCTAATGAGCTCGGATCCCATGAGGATGTCCCCTTAGCGCTGACACTGTACACACACGCAGGGGACACTTGCATGTGGTAAAAGATGTTGCCTTTTTTTTCACTTTTTCTTCTCCTCTCTTTTTCCTTCTTTCAGCGGCAGCGCAATTTCTCTTTCGCTCTTTTTTTAGCAGGTGATATCAAAAGTACCACACGAAATTTCATGTAGCGACCCTTTATTCTTTTCTTTCCCATAACCAATAAGAAAGCCGAACTTTTTCATCAGCAAGATACTATACAGTATGATTTTCACTTATTGCAATTTCTAGAACTTTATCGTTCTTTCTACGGTAGCACTAGAGATAGTGTTTGATCTCTTCTCTTAACTAAATATAATTAGTGTTAACGTTATTAAAAATCTCAAACTGGTATCGTATGTCAAATTTATTCCTTTCATCCCATAAGAAATTTCAAAGTGATACCCATGATTTGTTTACCTCAAATTAATTCTCCTTTTCACAAAAAACAAAATTTAAATTGGTTCGTTAAAATCTACCTTCTGTAAGACGAATTCGATATAAAGTATGACAGATCTCGCGTGAAAAATCCATGTATGTTGACAAGCATGCATTTTAATGGAAAAATGATTTGGATTGTGGGTATTAGTTTGGACTTTATGTGTGGGGTGAAAATTAGTTTGTGATAAATGTATCAAGAGTATCGGCTTGAGATTTTAATAAACCTTATAATTGCGACTATGTAGTAAATCTATAATTACAATAATTTACAATAGACTATAGATATTCTCGCCATTGTTAGATACTCAACTTGTCCATCTATACTCTACACTAATTCACTGTGAAACACACAAAAATTGTATCTTCTCACCATATGCGTTAGCGCCGATCAAGGATCAAAAAGTCAAAAGTTGCAAAAAGGTTGTCGACATCTTGTTGGTATAACGTTAATTCGGAGAGAATAGCTTAGTCTGAGTTACAATGATATGCAGCAGGGAAAACACATTTTTCAACCTGTTTCTTGATGATTTGTTGTTGTTGGTATTGTTCATTTTCTTAATAATTTTTTTGTTAGTTAATCAGATTTGCATTATATTGGACATTTTACAGATGAATTTAAATTTATTTTACGCAAAAAGCGGTCTTAAAATCATGGCACGTATGAATATATGATTATATGCCAAAAAAAGATTACCCACCAATTGTTTGTTAGATAAGTCTTAGCCAAAATTAATTAAGAGCGAATTCTTAAAAAAATTCCCATAAGAGAATATGGTGATTTTATAAACTTATGCATATAAAATAATAAAAGATTTATTTCACAATCCACATTAAAATAATAATCTTTTATCTTCTATCTTTGAAGACACAAGTTTCAGCATAAGCATCCACATTCACGTTAGTCATTGCTCACTAAAAATTTAGGCTCTAAATAGGTTCAAAATCGATATCTAACAAGTCAAATAAAATCCATAGCAGCATCCATACAAATCCTATTAAAAAGATCAAACATATTTTTTGCTTGAAACTCAAGTCGATATAATATTTCGCCGTTTTAAAACATGACAAATGTATCCTCTCACTTGGGAAATTTTCCAAGTCATACATGTGTATCATATCAAATTTTTAAACGATTCATCTAGATTCGATCATAATGTATATACGTGACGTCATAAAATTATTTTAGAATCCATGAGGATATTCCCGTACTCAATTATTGCGACACGTCGTGACGTCATATGCCATGCTCCGGGGTACGGCGGCCCGGAGCACCCCTCGTTTTCGGACCCGATGTATTCGTCGACGACTGAGTCTCTCTACAAGAAAAAAACAGTGTGAGAAAACGATAGGAGAAAAAAAGAAAAAAAAAAAAAAGAAAAGAAATTTCGGGAGGAGAAAACGACGTGTGGGGTGGTGGGCGCGTGCAGAATCCGAGGTAAGTTGAGTGAGGAAGATGAGATTGAATCATTTTCCAAACGGGGACATCTGCACTACGACAAAAAGGTATAATTTTCCTTTTTTTCCTTTTTTTTAATAATTAAAATAAAGGAAATAGAAGCCAAATTAAAGTAATTAAAAAGAAAATTGTGGGGGAAATCCATTGGGGCAACACAACAGACGTCGCGATCGAAGGGGGGCGTTTTCTTGGATGCTTCGCTGGCGAACGCATGCCAATTTGCCGATATTAGCATCATCGCTCTCCCCCTCCTTTCCATTCCCTTTCCTACGCCCAATCTTTGTCATCATCTAACCCTTTAAGATACGTCCACACAGTTTAACGTCCACCCACAAGCCACAACCCAACACATGCACATCTCCCCCCCATCTCTCGTGTCCTTCGTCGTTTCTTTCGATAGCGACGCACACTCATGGGAAAAGGTGAAATGGGTGGAAAGGTAAGAACACGTTTGCCTCCCAATTTTGAGGGTCATGGCTAATAAAGGTGAACGGTTCCAACTCTAGTTTTAAGTTTCCAGTTTCATATAAATTTCACTTGAGATCTCTAATCTATCTGTTTAAACATATTCATTATTCCTTGAAATTTGAAATCCACCTTGCATCTCTTGAAACTTAGAATTTACCATGTCATAGGTTTTAGAGTCCACAAAAGCTCTATCTATATAATTTATTGAATGGTTGTAGTGAATTATAATATTTAATTATCAACACTTGTTTCTACAATTCACCGATAATAACATAAATTTAGACATACAAAGAATGTGCAATATTAACAAAGAAAAAAATTCAATAATAAAATAGAAGCTTAGACTAATGGTTCTAGATTGTACACTCGTTATTGGACGCTATGATATATTGCAGGATCGTGTAAAGACACAAATGAAGAAAAACATAAAAACTTGTTTTAAGTTCCAAGCTCTCTTATTTTTGGAATCTGGAACCAAAGAGGTTTCTATATGTCCAATTCTTCGGTTTCAAGTTTTACCCTGAACCATGTTCACCCCTAGTGGCTAAGGATGAGCGATTCTGGTTTATCTTGGAAGTTACCTGTTAGAACTGATTCCTAAATTGTTGGGACTTGGAACTTTTTCAAGGTTTACCTAGATTCCACATGAATTCTTAATTGAACAATTGTAGTGATTATCGCTGAACGGCCAATGAGGGGTCTTTGGGCCTTGACCAGTGGTCGGCGACCTCTATCGGCCCTTAACAATCAAAATAAAAAAGAAAAGCAAAAAATGAAAAGAAAAATATTATAAAAAATCACAAAAATTAAAATTTTCAATTTTTTTTCATACCATCATTAATCATGTCACGTAAGATGATCGGCATCCACGTTGCTAGATGGACTATATTGGTAAATTGCAAAATTTCAAATTTCATTTTTTTTTTCACACTATCATTATTCGTGTCACGTAGAATGGCTAGCATCCACGTTGCTGAATGAACTATATTGATAAATTGCAAAAAATTTAGAATTTGTATAAGTGCAATAAATTGGAGACTTTTTTGGATAATTCTTCCCATATTATCAGTTGGTCATAATCCTAATCAACTACTCCAATTAAGTATCAAGAAATCCAACTTGACCCTTTATTCATGCGCTAGGGGGAACTCAAATTAACTCGTCTGCTCGAACTAACCTTCTAATGAGCCGGTCGCTTCGATATCATCTCATCGTCGAGCATGGGAGAGCCCGCCCCCGGTCAAACCTTCCAAACTTTTTGACACGAGCGGCTATTTTTCCGACCTTTCAGACGTGGTACCACATGACCCAAAAAAAAAAAAAAAGGTGTGGCCCCCGTCTATTGATTCACATATGCTTCTCCAATTACTTAGAGTTTACGAAAAGACAAAAGATAAGAAAACAATTTTTTCTAGTCGAGATACGTGGGTCCATCATTGTCTAATTCAACCGTCAAAATTGCAAAGGTCTGCAAATAAATTGTATCGATTAGTTCTAAATCAGGAAAGATTTGGCCAGCAAAGACCATACTAGAATTTTGTATAAATATTTTAGATTAAATTGATGAAATTAAAAATTTAAAGGTTAAATTGGTATTCGTGCAATACGTGCATGACTAATTGGATAATTTCTTCCGAGATTTCAAACTTTATTTTTCCGTTGACAAACAGTTTGAACACACATGAAGTTTTTCAGTGAAAAATTCGGACCCTCCCAAGTCAAAATAGGAAAGATGCCCGAAAGCGACAGCATCGACACCAACTTGGACCCAAGCAACTTTATGGGTAAACAACTTAAATCATGAGATGGGTCGTAATCGACTTTAAATTTCCCAGAAAAAAAAAAAAAGGGAAACGAAGAAAAAGAAAAAAAGAAAAAGAAAAATGGGGGAATCCGTATTTGACTTCTTCAGTGCATGGAAGTGGGTAAAGTCTAGCTAGCGCCCCATCGTTCTCGGGGTCGTCCTTTCGTGTTGAATAATTTAGAACGGGGCGCCAGCGAAATGACGGTTTAGCCCTTGAAGTTGACTGGAACGCCACAGCGCGACGCGACCCTTCCTCGGGGTGCGACTGGTGTCGTGACGAATCGTCTCTTATTCTACGTCAACCTCTCTCTCTTTTTCCACATCTCTTTTCGAACGATTTTTTTTTTTTTTTTTTTATCGCGAGTAATCCTGTCGATTCTCGTTCGCATTTTTTTTTCCTTCTCTTCAGCCCCATCAAACGTTCAAAGGATATGCCGAGACCCGATTTGGTCCTTCTAGAAGACTTGTCCGTGGCTCTCTTTTCCTTCTTTTTACGATTGATTGATTCCTAATGAAATACGACAATCTGTGTGTTCATGTGCGGACAATTTATAATCATTTAGACCCGAGTAGGGTTAGAAAATTAGGGATTGGCATGATTCCACAGTTGAACTGAGAACTTAGAACCGAACTTTCATCGGTCCGGTTCTAAGTTTTAAAGTATGTAGGTTGGGTTTAAGTTTAAAAAATTAGAGAATCTATTTCAATGTGTAGGTTCCAAGATGGAATCTAGAACAAATCTTTATGCTTTTCTTGTTTTATATCTTTGCATGATCCTATGGCATTCCATGATGCCTAATAAAGAACATGTAATATGAAATCACTAATTTGAGTTTTTATTTCTAATGATATCTATGACTTAAACTTTTATTTTGTTAATATTTTATAATTTTCATGTGTTGAAATATAATTTATGAAGGATGGATTGTAGCAAATGGTGATCATTAAATGTCGTGATTACTGCAATCATTCAATTAAAAGTATATGTGAAATTTGGATAAACTCTAGAATCGACTTTGGAAATTGTGACAAAACATATTTCAAGTTCTTGGATACGTAAGGTAGGTTTTAGGTCTAATCTAGATGGGAGTTGGAACCAGTCACTTCTATGAAAAATTATAGGTAGATAAGCGTTACATTGGAATGTGGTCTATTGCGTCTTGGATCGACTTGCTCCGATACCACTTTTCAACCCACATGGGTATGAGAGAGATCGAACTCAACGTTCTACCGTAGAAAAGAAAAAGCAGGACTAAGTGAGAAAAGGGAGATTAATCTTTTCTCCCTAAGAATTCATTGTCTTAACATGATTCGCCCATACCATCGGATGTAAAGTCACATGAAAACTATTGAGGCAAAGAATTCAATTCTTAATTTTCTTTCCCCTAATTACAAGCCGTGATTGCTCCTTTTGTCTTCAGTGCAATTCCCTTCTCACCCCAAGTTGCACCACTTACATTTACACCTCAGCCATTATAATAATAATTGTATCTTGACCAATGCATTTTTTCCTATTTTTATTGTTGGTATTTATTTCATGGAAGAAAGTCTGTCCGTACCTTTCTTTCTCCCCCCATTTTGGGGTTTTTTTTTTTTTAATTATTAAAGATCTCGTGGAATTTTTTTCAGGGTCCAGGATATGGTCAAGTTCGGCCATTCAGCATCTGGGTCGTTTCAATACCTTGAGCGTTTCTAAAGGAGTTTAGACTGAACGATTTGGTTAGGCAACTCTAATAAAGACAGTTTGCATGCATTTAGACTAATCGATTTATGGAACATTGAAAAATGATTCAAATGATCAATGAATTTTGAACTTATGCTATCAATGTCGCAATCCACAACCATCAGCAAAATGAGGACAGACAGTTTGCATGCATCTAGAGTAATCGATTAATGGAACATTGAAAAATGATTCAAATGATCAATGAATTTTGGTATGCTATCAATGTCGACACATAAATTCTAACTACCTTATTTCATCATACATAATGCAGAAAATTATGAGTTATCATGATTTCTAAACAAAAATATCATTAACATGATTCACATGCGCATTTTCATTTAATAATGGTAGGTCAACACAAATTGGATTTACGTCAGTCCAGTCATAAATCCACTCGGGATCAACCCAAAGTGCTGCATGGGTTCCAGGAAGGATGCCCTACTCTCATTTGAATTTTCAAGACCGAGCTCCGGCGAGCTCAGCCACAAGGGGACATGACCTGAGACGGAACGCAGATGGAGGCCACGTACGTTCAGCAAAATTCGATCAGGCGTGAGTGCAAGAAAGCCCCACGTCCGACAAGAGAAAAGCTGCGGCGAGACTCGAAGATGGGAAGGTAGAGAGATACAATCCGTTTCCTTGCTAAGGCAAGAGAGAAGATTGGCCAGAGGAGAATGTTGAGATGAAGAAGGAAACATGGGATGAATTCATGGGATTGTCGTTCTCGCGGCAGTCCAAGGCGTCCCCGGAGCATCACCATCGTCCGTCCACGACGACGATTGTACCGTCAACACCATGGTTCAGCGAGCTTCCAGCGTCTTTGGCTCTACTACCACTCGGCTTTCATTCTTGGCGAAGAAGGCGGACCGAAGCATCGACCGGCGCGCATATTTCACGTGCCCACGTTCTCCATTCAAGGGGAAATTGTGCATGGACGGGACAGAAAAGGAACCCTTCAAGCACGGCTTGGCCGTTTCAAGCGGCTGTTGTTCCTGGGTTATTTGCTCATTGATGTCCGCATGACAGCATCATCTGTCCTAAGTCTATATCTTGATTTGTCGCTGCGACCTGCGCAGGATTCGATCAACGTTCGCTTTCGCGATTAGTATCTACACTGAGTCCATTAATCGTGCAAACACTTCACGTCCTCCTAGGTCCGAATAGCAAGAGTTTAGTTGGAAATTCTCTAAAGCTAAATGGCGACATTCTGCATTGACCCTCTGAGGGATTATCGATTTGATTGCCGTGTCCGTGCTAGAGTTTGATTGTACATGTGTGATGGGTTCTCTTTAATTATATATTATGTTGCACATGTTTGTTAAGGTCCCACGCAAAGTATAAGGGTCCGCACCTAGTTAGGAGAGAGTACAGCTTGAAATATGCTCACCCATCTCAATCATCTTATCAATCTTGAAGGAGCACGTAACAGTGAAAATTGGAATTTGGCTATTTTCTCACCCTCTCATGTCTTTATCATCCATCCAACACGATAGAAAAGGGAAAGAAGGAAAAAAGAAGAGAAACACGATAGAAAGGAGGAAAAGAAAAGACCACACCTTTCTAGGGATGTGACTAGAGATTACAAAGGAAGGAAGGATGAGCTTAAGCATATCTCATCTTCATATGTGGAATCCATGCGTGTAAAAGCAAAAGTGAAGATAATCTAAGAAGAAGAGTAGACATTAAGCCTCCTGCTGCTAACATCACTGGAATGCACTCACAAACTTTGACATGGTTTTGGTGGACGTAACACATTCATCAGATGTTAACAATGTTTGAATCCAAAACTAATTCAGACTGACAAGAACCAGAGACTCTAAGCTTGCATACTGAAAATGCCTAATGTGGAATGTAGGCAAATCAATTGAACTGGAAGTGTTTGAACATAACAGTTGAAAAAATTTATCTAAACAAGAGCACCAGCATCAGATGCCGCCATGAATAAAATCCTTAGCAAGATGGCATCTAACTTGAAACTTTCTGAGGGCCCTTTTCTTGAATGACAATTTCTTTTGAAGATATGCCATATCGAATGCTTTTAACTGTTTCACTTCTTAACGAATTATGGGTATAGCTCGATCTAAATTGGCCATCAACATCCCTGTCTATTGAGAAACAAGTCTTAAACACAAGCTGAACTTGCTACAAAAGGGAAATGCTAGGGACGCTCGCGTTGCTCCGTATTCACCGGGCCTTGCTCCGTATTCACTGGACCAACAAAGGCTTCTCCGGCAATTGTTGGAGCAGATCAACAGTGATATCACAGTGCGACTGTCCATAGCACTCCTCTTGCTATCAACACTAAAGATCTACACTGTCTACGTCCTGGTATGATAATCTCAAGCTAGTCAAAATGAAAGATGAAACCAACATGGGTCAGGCATCAATGGCATTGTTAAATCAGCTCCAAAGATTTCAGTCCTGACTTCTAACACAGCCCCCAGGAAGGAGAAACTTGAATTTTTCTGCATTTGCTATGACATATGCAGGAAGGTGGACCGCAGAAGCTGAACGGGTGATTGAACCCAACTTCTTGATCAACTCCTTGAACGTGTATTCTTCAGGAAGCATGTCGAAAAGATCATCTCCCTGACAAATGATCTTTTGAATCCTCGGATAGCTCATATAATCCTTCCTTCTGACTCGGTCTGCATGGCTGTAAGCAGTCATCTTAAATATAAACTCTCGGATACTCCGGAAGCAAAAGCTACAATGCCATCCTGCATCAGACAATAAAAGGTTGGTTTGGCGTGAGTGCCGATAAAGGGTCTTTGGACCGTAAATGTGAGCAGTGGCTCGCCAACTGCTGTAGTCCACTGGGAACTCAAAAGAATACATGTAATGCCTTAATTCCAGATGCATTACAGGTGGGATCCCATCACACCACTTCAACAGTTTCAAAGTATGTGGGCTCGGAATCTCATCAGTGTCAGACATTATCAATAAGTCCCCATATGAAATTCCAGACCGGTGAAGCAACCCATTCATAGCCACCCGTTGCTCGGACTCGAGCTTAAATGGGTCTTCATGTGATCCACGATTAGCAACTCGACCAGGAAATGTATCATGGGCAATCTTCCCTTCAGCAAAAGCATATCGAGCATGGTTCGAAGCGAAAAAAAGAGGTTTCGGAATGCCTGTGAATGTGGTATTAGACTCAAGAATCACAAATTTAGTGACATATGGGTAGAGCTCACGCCACCTTATTTCCAGTGTATCTAGCTCATTGCTGAAAATTACAGCATCATACACCTTCCGAGGCTGGGGGAGAATGGACCAGCCATGAAGGCGACACAGATGCTCCATTGACACATTCTCTGCATAATAGTGAGGTATGTGTTGGAAGGAGGCTGGTGGTTTGTCCCAAAGTGGACGGAGAAAGTACGATATTTTCTGGCCATAAGTGAATACCCCGAGTAGACAGATAGGAACAATGATCAGAAGTAGGAGAAAGAGTATCTTTGGCGGTGTTCGTCTATACGTGGGGCGGTGGGGTCGTGCGGCCATTCTTTGTAGGATCATGGTAAGAATCTAACAGTAACATCTTCAGTACGATCAATTAAAATACTTGAGCAGTGCGGGAGCCTGGGGAATGGGACAAGTAAACTCCCCTGGGCCAGAAAAATAACAGATGAAGCTCCATGGGATGGTACTAGATAACCTGAAAAAATTTGTATGGTCATTAGTTAAAACTTCCAGAACATACATTTTGCTCTAAATATGACAAACGAAAAAAGAATTGGAGCTCGGAAATCAGGTCTCCAAACGTCTAGCACAAGCCAAGCAATATCAACAACAGCAATTCCAAATATATGTTTTGCATTGAGGAATTATAAATGGACTATTTACACATTGAAAATCAAGTTGTTTCAGACCCATTATAGTATGAGCTATTGCTTCACGAGCTCACTGGATCATAAAATTAGTAGAAACCAATGGCCGAAAATTCTTTGCAAATCAGTCAAGAAGACAAACGCAATATTAGGCTAGTCCAACTTGATCCACGTAATATAGAAAGGTAACAAGAATTACCCCTCTTTGGTGCATGGCCTTATTTAAGTATGAGCTTTAGTCGGTCTTCCTATACCCTATATGAACTTCTTTTTGATGTGTAACATTTCTTAAGCAGCTACTTCATCCAGCATTAATGCAGGGAAATAATACCACAATAGAGAATCTGGCAAGAAGTCACAATGATGTTTGAGGATAATAGTAGAAAGCTCTCTAATAAGACTTGGCAGCCATTAGGAATTCGATAACATTTGTAAACTAAGTCTTTGGAGTGTAAGTGCCAGCCCTTTTCTGAAAATGATGTTAATGATCCGTGCTCCTGCAACCTGAGATTATCCTTGTGTTGGTGTCAAGTCATAATGCACTGTCAATGTTTTTGGTTTCTTTCTTTCTTTTTTCTCATCTCAGTCAATTGCAAGTAATGCCTTTTTTAACACATCCACCAAAGTACAATAGAACTTTTTCAGCAGACCTGAAACTCTACTGAATTTGCCTTCACTTTAGCACTTGATCCTGAGGCTTACCTCACCAGTTTGTGATCTTGCATAAAGTACTACAGTTCAAGAGCAAGATAAGCTCATCAGAGACCGCAACTGGTGCAGAAGAGAGGCATCCACCAATTAAAGTGAAAATTCAAAAAATTGTCAGTCTCAACCAACACTGTTCCATGGTCAGTCAACTTATGATAAAAAATCCTCCCAACAAAGCCTTTACACAATATAGGAGTCTTATCTGTTTATAATCGGTTTCAATGGCCAGGTGAACAAATTGGAATGTTGACTTTTAGAGCATGTTGAAGAAGAGATATGATAGAGTACCAGAGGAACATCCCCAAGTTATGGAATTTTCTTTTCCAGCTAATTGTCAAAACCAATACACTATGTTTGGGAAATGAACTTTCCTCTCCATTAGAAAATCGCACATCCTTGACATCATCATTACTTACGTTTAGATAACTGTTCAAAGGATACAAAATGCAACTAGTCTTAAAAATAGCAAGGAGCATATGGCTTCGCTTGGTTGCTCATCCACTCAATCAAGAAAGATCCATCAGACCTCTCATTGACAAAGAGCTTGAACTTCTAGTCCCCAGAATGCTGCTCAGGCCAGCCTATTTAGGACAGACCTTGGGCAGTTTTGGATGAGGAGTTCAAGGAGAACAGGACGTTCCTCAAATAATTACCAAGGTTTGGGATAGACCACACTGTTGGTTTTAGGCCACCCAGTTTTTCTTCAAACAAATCACACGTCAAAAGCTCTTGCAGACTGTAGTCTTGATATGCTTCTTCTTTTAATAACCATGACAAGAAGCATATAATCTGAGTTATATCGTAGTCAGTATGCACCTCAGACAGGGTAGTCCCATTAGGAATGATCACATGACACCGAAATGGGTACCTCTAGGAGGTTTTCAGAAATCCCCCGATTGCCACAAGAGCCAATTGCAGCATAAATGGCGACATTGTCAACATTACCGCGCAAAAGCTTAATCCTCAAGGAACAGCACCATCTAACCGAGAGCTTCATCTCAGGATTGTCAAAACATTAACCAGGACAATCCAAGGAATTCGAGAACGGGTCCAAGTTCATCTTTTTACACAGGAAATCAAGACAAAAAAACAACCCAAAAGCAGGGAAAGCCCAACAACGAGAATCAATCGCAATCGGCAAAAAATGCGCCGCCCCGGAGCTTCCTTCCGTAAAAGCCGAATAACCCAACCACGAACCCACGAAACGATTACAAACCCATGCATGCACGCAAACGGAATCATTCGTCCCGGAGCAAAAGAACGAACATTCGATCCCCAAAAAGAAAAAAGTAGTCAAGAAATCACCAGAAATAACGAAAGAGAAGAAGGAGGAGGAGAAGAGAACTCACTAATTCGCCGCCGCGAGCTCCGACGAAGGCCTGCGCAGACGAGAGCGGCGCACCAATCTCTCCGTCGCGGACAAGGTCATCGGCGACATCAACAAGCAACGCGGAAGGCCAGACGGGGCGTCCGTATATATATGTACGTAGACGTGGGCATACGTCAGAGAGAGAAAGGGAGATGGAGAAACAGAGAGAGACAGAGAGATACAGATGGGTGGCGAAGGAGGTGGTGGAGAAGATGCAGCCCCCGGGGGTGGGGGTCGTGCGGAGCACGTGCGGGGCCCCGGTCCGCGTGCCCGTCGCGGAACGAGGGCCGTCCCTTTCGGAGACTCCGAGGCGGGGACCGCGGACTTACCGAGGGGCCCGGTTGGGTCGGCCCACGTGCCGGCGCGCCATTGGCGGGGCCCGACGAGGCGGGATGCGTCGAGATGTAGAGGAACAATCGATGCTCATCGCTTGTCTTCTAACTTGTCGACGTGCGTTGGAGCTGGCCACCTGCTCTTGTCGCGGGGCGTTGACTTTTCTTTGCGTTTTTGGATGAGGGCGGGCACTCTTCCGACATCTGTAAAATTGGAATTTTTTTTCATTTATGAGCCAAGTATATAATTTTAAATTTGCACGTCATAACATAAATATCTCATTTTTTTTTTTTTGCGTAAAAAAGGCCCACAAAATATATTTTGAATGAAAGAAGGAGGAGATCCGGAGAGAACGAAGATCGAAGGAAAGATGTTTTTCTTTCTATTCACTTCAATGATGTAAATGTACAATTCCTCTTGTAGATATAATACAAAGAGTGCACAAATAATGGAAATAAATGATTCTACGTATCAATCTATGTACACAAAGTTAATCTTCTAATTAAATCAATAATCAAATAAGATCTTCGATTGAATAATCTGGGAGATTCCACGTCTCTTCCAACATTGAATAAAGGATATATAAGTGTAGTAGATGGTGTATATATGATTAGACCCGTTAAATGGATGAGTTTGGTCGAATTTGGATCGGGTCATAAATGGTCTGACCTAAATTGACCAATTTAACCCATTTATTACAAATGTAAAATTTTTGACCCATACCCGATCCAACCCGTACGACTCATACCCGACCCATTTAACAAAACCTAAAAAATTATATATATATATATATATATATATATATAATTAAAAATGATACTACTAAAATGGTTTTATACAACACAAATTTAATGGATAAATTTTATAATTTTTAAAATAATTATTTAAAAAATCAAATTTAATTATTATTTTTAAAATTAATTTTATTTTTATTTTTAAGAATATAATATTTCTTTTTATTTTTATTTTTTATTTTTTTTTTTTCTTCTTTGGTCAGCCGCCGGCCACAATGACTACCAAAGGCCGGGTCACGGGCGAGCCTCGAGCTTGCTCGGCTTGCCGACGTCGTCGGCAAGCTCGAGGCTCGCTCGACACCGCTCACCGCCGGTGAGCTCGAGGCTCGCTTGGCCGGTCGCCGGCCATCGCCGTGTCGGCAACCGGAAGAAGAAAGAAAAAAAAAAGAAGAAAGAAAAAAAAAAAATTAAATTAAATTAAATTAAAAAATAATTATAATTTCCGTTTTTATAAAAAAAAATCGTAAAGTTAAAGAGAGGAGAGAGATTGTGAGGTTTTGAGTAAAAACAAATAGGTTCATTTTTAATGGGTTAATAAATGGGTCATAAATAGGTCAATTCTCTAACCCATTTAAAATTTTGACCCATTAAAACTCATTATAAATGCTTTATGAAAGAAATCTTAACTCATTAATGACCCATTTAACCATAAATGGGTCCATAAATGGGTTGTGCAACCCATTTAACACCTCTATATATGATACATATAAAAAATCGGGGACATTTATATTACAGTGAACAAGTTTAAGGTTTTTAGTAACACAAAAAAAGTTTAGGATAATTATATCATAATAGACATAAGTTGAGATTTTTGGCAGTATTTGGTCAAAGAAAATTAGGCGTTGAGCCACTTTCAAGTCCTCTTTAATTTTGTCTTCACGTGAATTTCCTGACGTCTAGATCTCTTCAATTTCGTGTCTACGTGAATTTTCTATTGTCTTGGTCAATTGAATTTGAACCTCTATGGGAGTTTTTCTCGGTTTCGTGGAAAAGATGACTTACATTGTGAGGAAATATGAAAAGCCTGTTGGTCCGAGGGAAAGCAAAAGGAGTTTGTGATAAAGACAGTACGAGTGCGATCCAGATAGGAAAAATTATAAAGACACTTAGGAGTTTCTTACTTCAGAATAAAAAAAAATATATATATATATATAAAGTAAAAGTGCCATGATGCTCCCCGAAACCTTAATTGAGCAAAAAGCAAAAGGCCAAGTAGGACCAATAGCTTGCTCAAAGAAAAAAAAAAAAAAAAGTAGGACCAATAGAATCTAACAATTTTTTTTTTAAAGAAAAAAAAAACGAAGTAGGACCAACAGGGACGAAATGATGTGATTTCCTCAATCGCATCAGTTTGCAAATTTTGCACCTATCGATACGTTTTTATTATATCTGTACAAATATTTTATTAAGAGTGAGAGCAGTTTATGTTCGGTTATTCTCTAAACAAAATTTTAATTTTAGGTCAAATCCTAATTTTGCTTTAATTTTATTTTTGTCCAAAAAAATAATCTCAACATGAGGTTCAGTCCCATTTGTTATGAATTTTTTTTGTCTTGAAAAAAATTAAATTTTAGGTTTAATCTCAAATCTATCCCAAACTTTTTTTTTTTATCTAGAAAATATTAACAACTTTAATTGTAGCCCAAATTCTGCCTTGAACCCCTCCCCCCTATTTTTTTTTTCCTAAAACAAATTACCAATGTTCAATTTAGTTTCAAGACTGTAGCCATTAACTCTTCATCCAAAAATTGCCGTTTGTTATGTGACGTAATGTTTTCACGTCAATAATAAATTCACATCAATAAAGTGACATGGAAAATTATCCTTAAAATGAAATTGCTTTTTGATATGAAAATCAAGGATGACGGATGATATTTTTTTGAACAAATGGCTAAGGGGGACAGATTTAGGATTAGAGTTAAAGTTTATTTTTTTTAAACAAAAAAAAATTCAGGACAGATTTGAGACTTGATTTAAAGTTGGCTTTTTTAGGAAAACAAGTCATTGTGAAATTGGGACTAGAGCTAAAGTTGAGCGTGCTGGAAAAAACATGAAGAGTAAATATTGTCTCAAATAAGGATTTGAAATGGTCAAGGTAGTGGTGTTAGATAAGAACTAAACTCGTTGGTTGGACAAATCTTCGTTGGCTGACTGTTTCCAGGGAGTAGAATAGGCATAATCTCGTCCAAAAAGAAAATAGAATGAAAAATGGACAATATACTCAAATTGAATTGGGATTAGGTTTTCCTTTTAAATTTTCATGTTTCTTCTTCCTTTCTCATTGCTCAATCAAATCGCCCTCACTCACTACTCGATGCTCCTCACTCGATCGTCGGTGCTCCTCACTCGGTCCTCAGTGCTCCTCACTAATATATTACTGGAGAACATAATGCTGGGTCTGATTCGGATATTCCCATTAATTTGGAGAGGCATTTCCAAAAAGGAATCCATGTAGCCTTGCAAGTGTTGGCTGGGTTTGCCTCATTTGTGGGCCAGCCAATTGATAAAACAAAAGAAAAAAAAGAGTCAAAGACAAAAAGAACAAAAGAAAGTTGGGTGCTTAATTCGTGTGGGTGGAGCTCGAAAGTGGAGAAGAAAAGGAGAATATAGAGTGCTCGAGAGTGAGTGAATGAGACGAATAAAAAAGGGATGAAAATTTGTGGTCTCAATTCAAGGGCCAAACATCGACAAAATTGACTTAAATTTGAGTATGTTGTTCATAAAACTGAGGGTGACAAGTTGATTGGTTTCATTTGTTGAAAATCTCCCCTGGATTCTCTCATCGAAGTTGGGGTTTTATTACTCCAAATTTATTGATTCAATTTTGTGGTGAGAAAATATTATTGTATTATTGATGTTGAACCGTTAGTGTATAACTAAAAAAACTACTTTGCGTATCATATTATTCTTAGTGATTAGTTAAAATTTTTGGACGATCTATGATTTTTCCTACATTGAGTTTTCACGTTAAATCTTGATATTTCTATTGGCTTTATTTTCTTATCAATTTGGCATGATATTTGCTTATACCGAGATTGCATTGGCTAGTTGTCAATGGAGTTAAGTTCATTCCAGTCGGTTTAGTTTTAGGAGAGAAATTGATCATAAATTGGGTTTTGGCGAATTGTTGCTGGGGTTCTTTCCAACAAAGTGATATTAGAGCTAAGGTTGAAATTCTAGTGTCAAATGAAAGAAACTAGCGGCACAATGTTTATGTTAAATTTCTTGAGTTACTCTAATTGGAAGTCTTGGATGGAAGACATGCTATATTTCAAAGATTTGTTTGATTCCGTTGAGGGTGATGAGGCTGAAGGAGATAATAAAGACAAAAAAAGGGAGTGAATGAATCGAACAACCATTGAGTTTATTCAACAATAAATTGATGATAGTGTGCTTTTATCATGTTGCTTAAGAAATGAAAGTGGATATTTTGTGGAAGAAATTACGAGATTTCTATGAGAGGAGAACTCCATGAAATAAAGCTTCACTAGTAAAAAGAGTTATGAATTTGAGATACAAGTAAGGGAGTAACATGTCGGAACACTTGAGTAAATTTTAAGATGTTGTAAATCAATTGATAAATAAGAATTTGACCTTGGTGATGAATTGCAATTATGTTTATTGCTTGATATTCTTCTCAATAGTTGGTACGCTTTGGTTGTGGCGTTAAATAATTTGGTTCCTTTTGATGTGCTTTATACGAACATGGTTAAAGAAAGCTTGTTCAATGAAAAAACAAGAAAGAAAAGTACTAGAATTATGCTTCCAAATCGAATGCTCTTGTGATAGAAAATAGGGCAAAAAGTCAATCAAGAGAGAATTCAAAGTGATGATAACAAGGGCAAGTCAAGAGGAATGTCGAAATCAAGGCCGATGAGAAGTGTGAAGTGTTATAATTCTTGTAAGATAGGACATTATGCCAAAGAGTGTAAGGATGGAAAATAATGGTGTTTCTAAGGTTACTAGCATGGGGAAAGTAAAAGTAGGAAAGCCAAGTTCTATGCCCCTTTCAATTGGTTCAATTCAATTATGTGGACACCAAAAAAATGTTCAAATATTCAGTTGGCAATCTCACAAGCAACGTCAAGGAAGTAAGGCAAGTAGTGAAATGGACAATCTCAAATGCAATCATTGAAAAGGTAACCATCAAGTAATATAGTCAATGAAACCATCAAATAATTGTTATTTATGATCAGGAGAGGGATCGATAGGCGAGCCCATCGCGGTCTTCGAGGAGCTTGGTCATCTCAACCGTCGATAAGAGATGGACGGAGCTCGGTCATGGAATAAACGAGCTCTGCTTTGACCATGTTGATGAATGTTTGATGTTGAAATGTCTTTAGTTTTCGGTTGTTTGTTGCATATAGAACACACCAACATGGAATTATAGTCACAACAAAACAAAACACACTCCTCCCTCCATCAAAGCCTTCCTACTCTTGTCACTCACCTCTTTCATCTTCTTCCTCCTCTTTCATCCTTCCTCCTCGCCCCTTGCATTAACTTCCTTATCCCTCCCGCTATTTCATATGCCATCACGATGACGTCGCTCCCTTTGACTGGATCTCTCCAATAATCCATCTTGATATCCACCGCGAGGCCGAGCTCCACCACTAGCTCGAATGCATTGAGCTGCTGCTCCGCATATTGGGGCCACGCTGTGATTGGCACGCCGAACCAAATGCTCTTTAGTGTGGAGTTCCACCCACAGTGCGACACAAACCCTCCGATGGCCGGGTGGGCTAGGACCGTGACCTATGGGGCCCACCCAATCACTCTCCCGACCCCAGCGGTCCTGTCCAAGAACCTGTCGGGTAGGACCTCTGTGGGATTTGTGTATTCACAAGGGGCTCCTGGCTTGTTCTTTGCCGGAGGCCGCCGGGGGGACCATAGGAAGCGTCACCCGCTCCGCTCCAACGCGCAAGCAATCTCTTTCACCTGATCCTCGTCAAAGCTCCCTAAGCTCCCGAAGCATAGGGACACCACCGATGCATTTGGCTGCTGGTGGAACCACTCCAGGATCTAGAAACCCTTATCGCTCTCAACCTTGATGTTCACTATTAGGGCCCCGGGGTACACCGTGGGTGCTCTGAGGCACGCCAGGGCCATCACCGCACGCGGTTCCAACTCAGTGAATGTCTTTATTAAAATGCCTTTGGTTTCCCTAATCCTTAAGGCGAGGCTAAAGAATAGCCGGCCATTTTCTTTCACGAACACTTCGGAGGGTAGAACTTTGGCGGCAGGCAGCGGGTTTGCGAAGCACGGGAAGTCCAGCTCAGCATCAAAGCCCTTGAACCTGGTCAGGTCCATGGGCGGGCTCGTCTTGGAGCGACAGGAGGTGCAGCATAAAGCCAAGATATGCGGCACTCGACGTGAAGAACACGTAAGAAGGGATACCGAGCTCGCCGGCCACGTTGACCATTGTGGTGCAGAACATGTCAACGACAAGCCCCGCGAGTCGTGCTGAGCTGCCTGTGGAGAAATTGGCGATGACTTCTCGAACATCGGCTCTGTGGCTCTCGATGAAGTGGTTGAGGAAGGCGATTGGGGACATATTCGGGGAGGCGTTTTACCGAGGGAGGAGGACGAAGTGGATGCCGGCGGTGATGGAGGTGGTGAGCGACTCCACATGGAAGTCAATCTTAGAATCAAATGGCAACTTCAGGATGAGGACCGTGATGGAGAGCCGTTCGTCGCGGCCGTCGAGGAGCTTGGCCATCTCCACAACCAAGAGCAGGTGGCCAAGGTCTAGCGATGGGATGAACATGAGCTCGTATTTAGTACTCATCATGACGACGGTGATGCCCGTGGAAAATTTTCCTTCTTCCTTACGGAGCCGGCTCAGTTGCGAAGATGATAACCCCGTGGAGGCTTTTATGGAACTCAATTTGCGAGTCTTTAATGAGTGCAATGAACTAAAAGGAATCAGACAAAACGATGGGGATTGATCAAGTGGACAAAGGTGACGAGGTCATGCTAACTGCGGTTCGAGCCGCCGTCTACGAGGTTCTAGACTGGTCGGTGAAGCGTGCGACCTTCAACGAAAGCAAAAAGAAGGATCTCCGACTGAAGCAGAGAATTTTGCACGGGGAGTCGGTGGAACGGGAGGCAGATGTTCCGTGTCCTTTTCATTTGGTGCGTGAGCATCTAACTGATGCATTGTCGCATATGTTAATGTTCAAATTGTCAATGGAATTCCTTCTTTCCCACTTTGCTTATTGCCGTTTGGTTGGAAGTACATATTTTACATATTTGTAACAACAGTAAATGTCAAACATTGTACTCATGAAAATTAAGGATTCTGGTAATAAAAAGATCTGAATCTTGAGGAGCAGAGGAGCCCGGGTCAATTAAGTGTCTCGGCCTTAAGCTCCGGAGAGTTAAACATCGGATTCTCCGGCTCGTCCAACTTGTTGGTGGTTCTGTAGTATATTGCATAGAGAATCAGCTGCACCAGACCCAACAAGGCTCCCAAACCATTCGGCACCTACAAAAATGCCTAGACACATTAACAGAAGTAAATGACCAAAAGATGTCTTAAAAAAAAGGCTTCATCCTCCTGAAAATAACTCAAAAATAGGGTATGCTTTCACTCTCTCTCTTTCCTCTGAACTGTCAACTAGTACAACAGAACACGTTTTAAATCTGAAAGATTTGGATGAAGCAAATTACATATGACTGAGAAAGAAGTTTCAAGATTATACCAGGACAAAGGGTTTGAATTTGAGGAGCGCATTGATAGCCCAAGTGATGCCGTTTAAGAACATGGCGAGCGATAGATATAAAGGCATATACTTGACGCTCTTTGTCTGGATGACTCGGCGCTGCCAATACCAAAAAGAAGAAATTGATTCCCATATATATATTTTATTGTTGATCAGTGACTTATTAGTTTATGGGAAAAGCCAAACAATCCACATACCATAATTGTCAATGGCGAAGTATACATCACTATGTTGAAGATGATACACAACGTTTTAAGAAGTGCAAAACTCCTACATAAGGCAACTGATGCAGCCATGAAGATCAGTTCAATGAGGAGTGCAAGCAAGATATTCCGCTGCGAAATGGCACCAAAAGCGAAAAAAAGCAAATCAGAATGCCGAAGCTGAGAAATGAAGATGGGAGGAGCACTCTTATTTGTTAAACAACTTAGGTGTTTCAAAAGCTTACACGTCCGTTCCACGGAGAGTACAAGAAAAATATCCCAACATAGAGGAGCTCGATACCAAGACCGAAAGCATTGATTATGACGACAAGCAGGCTTCCTTTAGCGCACAAACCATAGTACACCCACATTGCGCAATTGAGTACTGTCGCGACATATGGATCCGGCTTGAATCCCGCTGCCTTTTTCTTCTTCGATATCGTGATAAATGTCGGGCTGATGAGATCCACCGTGATGCAAAGTACATCAAATTTGAATGTCAATCCATTGATCAAAATAAACAAGACAGCAAGAATTTCATTAGTCAACTTATAAGAGGAGTAAAAGTTGCCGAGCTAAGCTTACATGGGAGACAGGAATAAAGCTATGTTGGTGACGATGCCTGCAAAATGGTTGAATCAAAAAATTGAGTTCCACGATCATAACGTTGACATTTCACTTTTTATTATATTACATGAACATACGCAAGAAAATGGAGAGTTCATGCATTCTCGGATATTCAAGAACTCACCAACAATGCCTACGATATTTTCGGCTGTCCCAATGCCCACCATTGTTGCGGGTTCTCAAGGACGAAGGAGAAGAGATCCAAAGAGGCCGAGAGAGCGAAAGGATGCTGCTTAATCTTCGTCGGTTAGCGGATTTGAAATTTATATGTACACTTTTGGTTAAGAAGGGTTGCCAACATTCTAAATTTGGAAAAGATCGGGAAAAATGAAAAAGGATCAACTTCCCACGAATCCTTCGAGATGGATGAAGAGTTTTGGCTCGAGGGGATCGATGACCTTTCGTTTAGAACGGCATGGAAGTTTCTCTTGTTGTCCTGTTGTGCATTGTGTCTACGCAAACTGGCAGGAACATCTAGATCTGGAAGAAAAAACAAAAAATCGCTTGAAATGTTGATTTGCGGTTGGCCACGTCATTGGAAAGTTCCATCCCTTCACCTTCCTTTAGATTAATTTGAATCGACCATTCAAATATATCAAATAAAAATCTTAATTCTTCACTTAATATTGAACAATAGCGTTCCTATGAAAAAATAATTTAAAAAATGAGCTTGAATAGATTATTATTTTGGTGAAATTTGATATAATGGTCAACCCACCAATTAAGATTATTTTTATATAGGGTTTCTATTTAATATTGGACAAGCGACACAAAGTAACAAAAAATTGTAATTGAATGAAGTTTAATTCTGTTTTTAATTTTAAAAAAGAAAACATTTTGCATTTACTTTGCAATTTATAATTCGTGTATTACAAAAGCTTAAGTAATCATATCCTCAGTGTTTGTATATGAGAAAGTACTTTTAACGATTCAACTATTGCCTACAGTATTACCCTCATTTCTTCAAATAATCGCTCTCCACAAAAATCTTATCAGATCAAAGAGTTTCGTCGATTTAGGAAAAAAATCGAGAGTATTTCAAATTTGAATAGAAACTAGAGAAACTTCAAAATAGATAACATATAAATCAAGATGAGCTCCTCCCAAAAAAAAAAAAAAAAAAAAAATTGTTAGTCCTATTACGTTTTTGTTGGTTGATTGATTGATTTAAATTATTTGTAATGCAAAATTTCTATATATTACATTTTTTGGGGAAAATCAATTCATTGTCATAAATCTCTTAATTATACTAATTGAATTTATCCCTAGAATTCAACAATATGGATGTCGATCGTTTTATGTGAATGATTGGCATTGACGTGAACATTTTTAATGATATTTTAATTTCTTTATTTTTGGTATAATCATACAAAGAGTCCTTGAACTTTGGCCTAATGGATAATTTGGCCATAAAATTTTAATTTGTTCAATATGGTCCTTAAACTTTAGTTCAATATGCAATTTGGTCATTGAAATTTAGCCTATTGTGTAATGTAATCTCTAAACTTTTAATACATTTAATATAGTCCCTAAAGTTTTAATACATATTCAACATAGTCCCTGAACTGTATGATAATATTCAATGTAGTCATTCAATTAATTCAAGATCGGAGACTACATTGACTATTTTCATGCGGTTTAGAGACAATATTGAACATATACCAAAAATTTAGGGACTTCATTAAATAAATTAAAAATTCAGAGACCGTATTGCACATTAGGCTAACGTTTAAGGACCGCATTAAAAAAATTATTAGTTCATGAACCAAATTACACATTAAGAGAACGAAGTGGATGCCGGCGGTGATGGAGGTGGTGAGCGACTCCACATGGAAGTCAATCTCAGAGTCAAAGGGCAACTTCATGATGAGGACGGTGATTAAGAGCCGCTCGTCGCGGTCGATGAGGAGCTTGGCCATCTCCACAGCCAAGAGCAGGTGGCCAAGGTCTGGCGATGGGATGAACACGAGCTCGTATTTATTACTCATCATGACGACGGTGATGCCCGTGGAAATTTTTCCTTCTTCCTTACGGAGCCGGCTCGGTTGCGAAGATGATAACCCCGCGGAGGCTTTTATGGAACTCAGTTTGCAAGTCTTTAACGAGTGCAATGAACTAGAAGGAATCAGGCAAGAAGATGGGGATTGGTCAAGAGGACAAAGGTGACGAGGTCATGCTAATCGCGGTCCGAGCTGCCGCCGTCTACAAGGTTCTAGACTGGCCGGTGAAGCGTGCGACCTGCAACGAAAGAAAATGAAGGATCTCCGACAGAAGCAGAGAATTTTGCACGGAAAGTCGGTGAAGAATGCCTATAGATAGGGCGTGCTGATGCCTTGTACTGCAAAACAATTACAAGAGACCAACCCCAAATAGAAAGCTCCTCCACCATTGCTTGTCCTCCTGCAGCGTTTGGTCGAGCTTTCGGAAAATGCCAAAGTCATTTTCCGAAAGATCTTTGGCTCAACTATATTTTGCTCAAAGTAAATACAATCTGGTTGGTGTGTTTTTTTTCTTTGCAAAGTAGCTTTGAAATTAAAAGAAAAGGCAAAAAAGAAACGAAAGGCGCTGTTCTTCGTCTTCATCGTCCAAGCAGAGGGGCTAGAGTTTCCAACCTTTCTCTCCTGTCCACCGTTTCCAACCTTCCCTCGAGTCCGGAAAGTAATAAAGGGAACTTTCTTCTTCATTTGCTACTGATCTGGCTTTCGTCCACAATTTCTCTGCAGATCATTAATCCGAAAGCCCTAATCCATTCACCCATTTTGGATCGGTTTCGCGATTCTTGATCTTATGTCAATTCGTACGGACCCGCAAGAGTCCAAGTCGAGGTCACTATTTCTGCACATGAAGTGTCACATGCAATATGATGCAGCAATACATTCTTCGGTCTCAACAGTTTGTAATTTTTGGCACATACGATTAACATCATATTATTGATTACGGAGCTGATATTTTGTAGATTGAGAATACTTGAAGACTGCTAATCGTGCAAAAATTTCAAGCGATCTTTGTACCATGATGCATCGGGGCACCACAAAATGTGCAAACCATGCTATGTGATGCTGTACGATATTTACCTAAAAAAAATAAAATAAGTTGTTGTACTCATTTACCGAGACAAACAACAAATTTAGCCACGTTTCACCGATCTTTAATCTTCGCCTCTTCATAACAAATCCAATATCTTCTGTAGTATTCCCCTATATAAGAAAATTTTAATTGTTGAAAAATATCAATTCACAAAAATCAATGATTAAGATTTATAGGAGAGTCAAAGAACCAAAGAACATCATCTGTTAAATTATGAGAAAAAAAAAATTAAAAAACTAACAGAAGACCGAGAGATAGATGGCAGGAGCATTTCGTCTTTCCCCGGCTCCTTTACTTTTTCCTAATTTTGTGCGCTTCTTTTCTTTGTCTTGTCTAATTGTCTGTCTCCTGTCGTATAACATAATTTAAAAACATAGCCGAAAAGAGTCCGCATTAGAAGTACCAAGAGCCTAACGTATGTATGAAGTTGCTATACCGACTTCTCCTACCACATTCGTCCTCATTCTTTTGGGTTTTTCTTCCTTTGATTTTTTCGGCATTGGCGTGCCGGCCTTTTTTCTTCTTTGGTCAGCTGCCGGCCACGATGACTACGCCAGCGGCCACGGTGAGCCTCAAGCTTGCCTAGCTTGCTGACGTCAGCGAGCTCGAGGCTCGCCTGACACTGCTCGCCGCCGGTGAGCTCGAGGCTCGCTTGGCCGGTCGCCGGCCATCACCGTGCCGACGACCGGAGGAAGAAGAAAGAAAGAAAAAATTAAATTAAATTAAATTAAAAATAATTATAATTTCCGTTTTTATAGAAAAAAATCGTAAAGTTAAAGAGAGGAGAGAGATTGTGAGGTTTTGAGTGAAAACAAATAGGTTCATTTTTAATGGGTTAATAAAATGGTCATAAATAGGTCAATTCCCTAACCCATTTAAAATTTTGACCCATTAAAACTCATTATAAATGCTTTATGAAAGAAAGCTTAACTCATTAATGACCCATTTAACTATAAATGGGTCCATAAATGGGTTGTGCAACCCATTTAACACCTCTATTTATGATACATATAAAAGTTTGGATTTTTTTTTCTCGACATAAAAAATCGGAGACATTTATATTACAGTGAACAAGTTTAAGGTTTTTAGTAACACAAAAAAAGTTTAGGATAATTATATCATAATAGACATAAGTTGAGATTTTTGGCAGTATTTGGTCAAAGAAAACTAGGCGTTGAGCCACTTTCAAGTCCTCTTTAATTTTGTCTTCACGTGAATTTCCCGATGTCTTGATCTCTTCAATTTCGTGTCTACGTGAATTTTCTATTGTCTTGGTCAATTGAAATTTGAACCTCTATGGGAGTTTTTCTCGGTTTCGTGGAAAAGATGACTTACATTGTGAGGAAATATGAAAAGCCTGTTGGTCCGAGGGAAAGCAAAAGGAGTTTGTGATAAAGACAGTACGAGTGCGATCCAGATAGGAAAAATTATAAAGACGCTTAGGAGCTTGTTACTTCAGAATAAAAAAAAAAAAAAAAAAAAAAAAAATATATATATATATATATATATATATATATATATATATATAATTGAGCAAAAAGTAAAAGTGCCATGATGCTCCCCGAAACCTTAATTGAGCAAAAAGCAAAAGGCCAAGAAAGACCAATAGAATATAACAATTTTTTTTTTCAAAGAAAAAAAAACGAAGTAGGACCGACAGGGACGAAATGATGTGATTTCCTCAATCGCATCAGTTTGCAAATTTTGCACCTATTGATACGTTTTTATTATATCTGTACAGATATTTTGTTAAGAGTGAGAGCAGTTCATGTTCGGTTATTCTCTAAACAAAAATTTAATTTTAGGTCAAATCCTAATTTTGCTTTAATTTTATTTTTGTCCAAAAAAATAATCGCAACATGAGGTTCAGTCCCATTTGTTATGAATTTTTTTGTCTTGAAAAAAAATTAAATTTTAGGTTTAGTCTCAAATCTATCCCAAACTTTTTTTTTTTTATCTAGAAAATATTAACAACTTTAATTGTAGCCCAAATTCTGCCTTGAACCCCTCCCCCCTATTTTTTTTTTCCTAAAACAAATTACCAATGTTCAATTTAGTTTCAAGACTGTAGCCATTAACTCTTCATCCAAAAATTGCCGTTTGTTATGTGACGTAACGTTTTATTGTCAGTAATAAATTCACATCAATAAAGTGACATGAAAAATTATCTTTAAAATGAAACTGTTTTTTGATATGAAAATCAAGGATGACGGATGATATTTTTTTGAACAGATGGCTAAGGGGGACAGATTTAGGATTAGAGTTAAAGTTTATTTTTTTTTAAACAAAAAAAGTTAATGACAGATTTGAGACTTGATCTAAAAGTTGGCTTTTTTAGGAAAACAAGTCATTGTGAAATTGGGACTAGAGCTAAAGTTGAGTGTGCTGGAAAAAACACGAAGAGTAAATATTGTCTCAAATAAGGATTTGAAATGGTCAAGGTAGTGGTGTTAGATAAGAACTAAACTCGTTGGTTGGACAAATCTTCGTTGGCTGACTGTTTCCAGGGAGTAGAATAGGCATAATTTCGTCCAAAAAGAAAATTGAATGAAAAATGGATAATATACTTAAATTGAATTGGGATTAGGTTTTCCTTTTAAATTTTCATGTTTCTTCTTCCTCTCTCATTGCTCAATCAAATCGCCCTCACTCACTACTCGATGCTCCTCACTCGATCGTCGGTGCTCCTCACTCGGTCCTCAGTGCTCCTCACTAATATATTACTGGAGAACATAATGCTGGGTCTGATTCGGATATTCCCATTAATTTGGAGAGGCATTTCCAAAAGGGAATCCATGTAGCCTTGCAAGTGTTGGCTGGGTTTGCCTCATTTGTGGGCCAGCCAATTGATAAAACAAAAGAAAAAAAGAGTCAAAGACAAAAAGAACAAAAGAAAGTTGGGTGCTTAATTCGTGTGGGTGGAGCTCGAAAGTGGAGAAGAAAAGGAGAATATAGAGTGCTCGAGAGTGAGTGAATGAGACGAATAAAAAAGGGATGAAAATTTGTGGTCTCAATTCAAGGGCCAAGCATCGACAAAATTGACTTAAATTTGAGTATGTTGTTCATAAAACTGAGGGTGACAAGTTGATTGGTTTCATTTGTTGAAAATCTCCCCTGGATTCTCTCATCGAAGTTGGGGTTTTATTACTCCAAATTTATTGATTCAATTTTGTGGTGAGAAAATATTATTGTATTATTGATGTTGAACCGTTAGTGTATAACTAAAAAAACTACTTTGCGTATCATATTATTCTTAGTGATTAGTTAAAATTTTTGGACGATCTATGATTTTTCCTGCATTGAGTTTTCACGTTAAATCCTTGATATTTCTATTGGCTTTATTTTCTTATCAATTTGGCGTGATATTTACTTATACCGAGATTGCATTGGCTAGTTGTCAATGGAGTTAAGTTCATTCCGGTTGGTTTAGTTTTAGGAGAGAAATTGATCCTAAATTAGGTTTGGGAATTGTTTCTGGGATTCTTCCCAGCAAAGTGATATCAGAGCTAAGGTTGAAATTCTAGTAATTTTAAATGAAAGAAACTAGCGGCACAATGTTTATGTTAAATTTCTTGAGTTACTCTAATTGGAAGTCTTGGATGGAAGACATGCTATATTTCAAAGATTTGTTTGATTCCGTTGAGGGTGATGAGGCTAAAAGAGATAATAAAGACAAGAGTGAATGAATCGCAATTGATGATATTGTATTTTTATCATGTTGCTTAAGAAATGAAAGTGGATATTTTGTGGAAGAAATTATGAGATTTCTATGAGAGGAGAACTCCATGAAATAAAGCTTCACTAGTAAAAAGAGTTATGAATTTGAGATACAAGTAAGGGAGTAACATGTCGGAACACTTGAGTAAATTTTAAGATGTTGTAAATCAATTGATAAATAAGAATTTGACCTTGGTGATGAATTGCAATTATGTTTATTGCTTGATATTCTTCTCAATAGTTGGTACGCTTTGGTTGTGGCGTTAAATAATTTGGCTCCTTTTGATGTGCTTTATACGAACATGGTTAAAGAAAGCTTGTTCAATGAAAAAACAAGAAAGAAAAGTACTAGAATTATGCTTCCAAATCGAATGCTCTTGTGATAGAAAATAGGGCAAAAAGTCAATCAAGAGAGAATTCAAAGTGATGATAACAAGGGCAAGTCAAGAGGAATGTCGAAATCAAGGCCGATGAGAAGTGTGAAGTGTTATAATTCTTGTAAGATAGGACATTATGCCAAAGAGTGTAAGGATGGAAAATAATGGTGTTTCTAAGGTTACTAGCATGGGGAAAGTAAAAGTAGGAAAGCCAAGTTCTATGCCCCTTTCAATTGGTTCAATTCAATTATGTGGACACCAAAAAAATGTTCAAATATTCAGTTGGCAATCTCACAAGCAACGTCAAGGAAGTAAGGCAAGTAGTGAAATGGACAATCTCAAATGCAATCATTGAAAAGGTAACCATCAAGTAATATAGTCAATGAAACCATCAAATAATTGTTATTTATGATCAGGAGAGGGATCGATAGGCGAGCCCATCGCGGTCTTCGAGGAGCTTGGTCATCTCAACCGTCGATAAGAGATGGACGGAGCTCGGTCATGGAATAAACAGAGCTCTGCTTTGACCATGTTGATGAATGTTTGATGTTGAAATGTCTTTAGTTTTCGGTTGTTTGTTGCATATAGAACACACCAACATGGAATTATAGTCACAACAAAACACACTCCTCCCTCCATCAAAGCCTTCCTACTCTTGTCACTCACCTCTTTCATCTTCTTCCTCCTCTCGCCCGCGTCCTCGCCCTGCATTAACTTCCTTATCCCTCCCGCTATTTCATATGCCATCACGATGACGTCGCTCCCTTTGACTGGATCTCTCCAATAATCCATCTTGATATCCACCGCGAGGCCGAGCTCCACCACTAGCTCGAATGCATTGAGCTGCTGCTCCGCATATTGGGGCCACGCTGTGATTGGCACGCCGAACCAAATGCTCTTTAGTGTGGAGTTCCACCCACAGTGCGACACAAACCCTCCGATGGCCGGGTGGGCTAGGACCGTGACCTATGGGGCCCACCCAATCACTCTCCCGACCCCGCCGGTCCCGTCCAAGAACACGTCGGGTAGGACCTCTGTGGGATTTGTGTATTCACAAGGGGCTCTGGCTTGTTCTTTGCCGGAGGCCGCCGGGGGGACCATAGGAAGCGTCACCCGCTCCGCTCCAACGCGCAAGCAATCTCTTTCACCTGATCCTCGTCAAAGCTCCCTAAGCTCCCGAAGCATAGGAACACCACTGATGCATTTGGCTGCTGGTGGAACCACTCCAGGATCTCGACTTATCGCTCTCAACCTTGATGTTCACTATAGGGCCCCGGGGTACACCGTGGGTGCTCTGAGGCACGCCAGGGCCATCACCGCACGCGGTTCCAGCTCGGTGAATGTATTTATTAAAATGCCTTTGGTTTCCCTAATCGTCAAGGCGAGGCTAAAGAATAGCCGGCCGTTTTCTTTCACGAACACTTCAGAGGGTAGAACTTTGGCGGCAGGCAGCGGGTTTGCGAAGCACGGGAAGTCCAGCTCAGCATCAGAGCCCTTGAACCTGGTCAGGTCCATGGGGGGGCTCGTCTTGGAGCGACAGGAGATGCAGCATCAAGCCAAGATATGCGGCACTCGACGTGAAGAACACGTAAGAAGGGTTACCGAGCTCGCCGGCCACGTTGACCATTGTGGTGCAGAACATGTCAACGACAAGCCCCGCGACCCGTGCTGAGCTGCCTGTGGAGAAATTGGCGATAACTTCTCGAACATTGGCTCTGTGGCTCTCGATGAAGTGGTTGAGGAAGGCGATTGGGGACATATCCGGGGAGGCGTTTTACTGAGGGAGGAGGATGAAGTGGATGCCGGCGGTGATGGAGGTGGTGAGCGACTTCACATGGGAGTCAATCTCAGAGTCAAAGAGCAACTTCATGATGAGGACGGTGATGGAGAGCCGTTCGTCGCGGTCGACGAGGAGCTTCACCATCTCCACAGCAAAGAGCAGGTGGCCAAGGTCTAGCGATGGGATGAACACGAGCTCGTATTTAGTACTCATCATGACGACGGTGATGCCCGTGGAAAATTTTCCTTCTTCCTTACGGAGCCGGCTCGGTTGCAAAGATGATAATCCCGTGGAGGCTTTTATGGAACTCAATTTGCGAGTCTTTAATGAGCGCAATGAACTAGAAGGAATCAGGCAAAAAGATGGGGATTGATCAAGAGGACAAAGGTGACGAGGTCATGCTAACTGCGGTCCGAGCCGCCGTCTACGAGGTTCTAGACTGGTTGGTGAAGCGTGCGACCTTCAACGAAAGCAAAAAGAAGTATCTTTGATTGAAGCAGAGAATTTTGCACGGGGAGTCGGTGGAACGGGAGGCAGATGTTCCGTGTCCTTTTCATTTGGTGCGTGAGCATCTAACTGATGCATTACCGCATATGTTAATGTTCAAATTGTCAATGGAATTCCTTCTTTCCCACTTTGCTTATTGCCGTTTGGTTGGAAGTACATATATTAGATATTTGTAACAACAGTAAATGTCAAACATTGTACTCATGAAAATTAAGGATTCTGGTAAAGAAAAGAACTGAATCTTGAGGAGCAGAGGAGCCCGTGTCAATTAAGTGTCTCGGCCTTAAGCTCCGGAGAGTTAAACATTGGATTCTCCGGCTCGTCCAACTTGTTGGTGGTTCTGTAGTATGTTGCATAGAGAATCAGTTGCACCAGACCCAACAAGGCTCCCAAACCATTCGGCACCTACAAAAATGCCTAGACACATTAACAGAAGCAAATGACCAAAAGATGTCTTCAAAAGAAAGGCTTCATCCTCCTGAAAATAACTCAAAAAAATGTATGCTTTCACTCTCTCTATCTCCTATGAACTGTCAACTAGTATAGCAGAACACGTTTTAACTCTGAAAGATTTGGATGATGCAAATTACATGTGACTGGGAAAGAAGTTTCAAGATTATACCAGGACAAGGGTTTGAATTTGAGGAGCGCATAGATAGCCCAAGTGATGCCGTTTAAGAACATGGCGAGCGGTAGATATAAATGCATATACTTGACGCTCTTTGTCTGGATGACTCGGCGCTGCCAATACCAAAAAGAAGAAATTGATTCCCATTTTTTTATTTAATTGTTGATCAGTGAATTATTAGTTTATGGGAAAAGCCAAACAATCCACATACCATAATTGTTAATGGCGAAGTATACATCACTATGTTGAAGATGATACACAACGTTTCAACAAGTGCAAAACTCCTACATAAGGCAACTAATGCAGCGATGGAGATCAGTTCAATGAGGAGTGCAAGCAAGATATTCCACTGCGAAATGGCACCAAAAGCGAAAAAAAGCAAATTAGAATGACGAAGCTGAGAAATGAAGATGGGAGGAGCACTCTTACTTTGTTAAACAACTTAGGTGTTTCAAAAGCTTACACCTCTGTTCCATAGAGAGTACAAGAAAAATATCCCAACGTAGATGAGCTCGATACCAAGACCGAAAGCATTGATTATGACGACAAGTAGGCTTCCATTAGGGCACAAACCATAGTACACCCACATTGCGCAATTGAGTACTGTCGCGACATATGGATCCGGCTTCAATCCCGCTGCCTATTTCTTCTTCGATATCGTGATAAATGTCGGGCTGATGAGATCCACCGTGATGCAAAGTACATCGAATTTGAATGTCAATCCATTGATCAAAATAAACAAGACAGCAAGAATTTCATTAGTCAACTTATAAGAGGAGTAAAAGTTGCTGAGCTAAGCTTACATGGGAGACAGGAATAAAGCTATGTTGGTGACGATTCCTGCAAAATGGTTGAATAAAAAAATTGAGTTCCACGATCATAACGTTGACATTTCACTCTTTATTATATTACATGAACATACGCAAGAAAATGGAGAGTTCATGCATTCTCGGATATTCAAGAACTCACCAACAATGCCTACGATATTTTCGGCTGTCCGAACGCCCACCATTGTTGCGGGTTCTCAAGGACGAAGGAGAAGAGATCCAAAGAAGGCCGAGAGAGCGAAAGGATGTTGCTTAATCTTCGTCGGTTAGCGGATTTGAAATTTATATGTACACTTTTGGTTAAGAAGGGTTGCCAACTTTCTAAATTTGGAAAAGATCGGGAAAAATGAAAAATGATCAACTTCCCACGAATCCTTCGAGATGGATGAAGAGTTTTGGCTCGAGGGGATCGATGACCTTTCGTTTAGAACGGCATGGAAGTTTCTCCTGTTGTCCTGTTGTGCATTGTGTCTATGCAAATTGGCAGGAAAATCTAGATTTGGAAAGAAAAAAGAAAAAATCGCTTGAAATGTTGATTTGCGGTTGGCCACGTCATTGGCAAGTTCCTTCCGTTCACCTTCCTTTACATTAATTTGAATCGACCATTCAAATATATCAAATAAAAAGCTTAATTCTTCACTTAATATTGAACAATAGGGTTCCTATGAAAAAATAATTTAAAAATGAGCTTGAATAGATTATTATTTTGATGAAATTTGATATAATGGTCACCCCACCAATTAAGATTATTTTTATATAAGGTTTCTATTTAATATTGGACAAGCGACACAAAGTAACAAAAAATCGTAATTGAATGAAGTTTAATTCTGTTTTTAATTTTAAAAAAAGGAAACATTTTGCATTTACTTTGCAATTTAGAATTCATGTATTACAAAAGCTTAAGTAATCATATCCTCAGTGTTTGTATATGAGAAAGTACTTTTAACGATTCAACTATTGCTTACAGTATTACCCTCATTTCTTCAAATAATCGCTATCCACAAAAATCTTATCACATCAAAAAGTTTTGTCAATTTAGGAAAAAAAATCTAGAGTATTTCAAATTTGAATAGAAACTAGAGAAACTTCAAAATAGATAACATATAATTCAAGATGAGCTTCTCCCCAAAAAAAATTTGCTAGTCCTACTACGTTTTTGTTGGTTGATTGATTGATTTAAATTAGGGTTAATACCCTAAAAAACCCCAAACCGGTACACTTGTGACAAATTTACCCCAAATTATTTTTTTTGACCACCAAAAACCCCAAATTGGTATATCTTTGATAAATTTACCTTAAACCGGTACACTTGTGACAAATTTACCCTATGTTAGTTTTCGTTAAATTTTATTCTTAAATTATTAAGTTAAATGACACGTGATGCTTAACCGGTATACCAATTTAGGATTTTAGTCTCCGTTTATCACAGTTTACAATTTTTATGATTTTTTTGTGGTATTAATCCAATTTAGCATAGGGTATATTTATAAAAAAAATTACCAGTTTAGGGTTTTTTGTAGTTGGATAAATTAGTTTGGGGTAAATTTGTCATAAATGTACCAGTTTAGGGTTTTTTTATAGTCGTCGGGGTAAATTTGTCACAAGTTTACTAGTTTGGAGTTTTTCATGATCAAAAAATAGTTCGGGGTAAATTTGTCACAAGTGTACCGGTTTGGGGTTTTTAGGGTATTAACCCTTTAAATTATTTGTAATGCAAAAATTCTATATATTTCATGTTTTGGGGAAAATTATCTAAAAAGTCCTAAACTCATTGCACAATTAGCAATTCAATCACAAATCTCTTAATTATACTAATTGAATTTATCCCTAGAATTTAATAATATGGATGTCAATCGTTTTATGTGAACAACTGGCATTGATGTGAACATTTTTAATGATATTTTGATTTCTTTATTTTTGTTATAATGATACAAACAGTCTTGAACTTTGGCCCAATGGATAATTTAGCCATAAAATTTTAATTTGTTTAATATGGTCCTTAAACTTTAGTTTAATATACAATTTGGTCATTGAAATTTAGCCTAATGCGCAATGTAATCTCTAAACTTTTAATACAATTAATAAAGTCCCTGAAGTTTTAATACATATTCAACATAGTCCATGAACTGTATGATAATATTCAATGTAGTCCTTCCATTAATTCAAGATTAGAGACTACAATGACCATTTTTATGCGGTTTAGGGACAATATTGAACATATACAAAAAATTTAGGGACTTCATTAAACAAATTAAAAATTCAGAGACCGCGTTGCACATTGGGCTAACGTTTAAGGACCGCATTAAACAAATTAAAAGTTCACGAACCAAATTACACATTAAGAGGACGAAGTGGATGCCGGCGGTGATGGAGGTGGTGAGCGACTCCACATGGAAGTCAATCTCAGAGTCAAAGGGCAACTTCATGATGAGGACGGTGATGGAGAGCCGCTCGTCGCGGTCGACAAGGAGCTTGGGCATCTCCACAGCCAAGAGCAGGTGGCCAAGGTATGGCGATAGGATGAACACGAGCTCGTATTTAGTACTCATCATGACGACGGTGATGCCTATGGAAATTTTTCCTTCTTCCTGACGGAGCCGACTCGGTTGCGAAGATGATAACCCTGTGGAGGCTTTTATGGAACTGAATTTGCGAGTCTTTAATGAGCGCAATGAACTAGAAGGAATCAGGCAAAAGATGGGGATTGATCAAGAGGACAAAGGTGACGAGGTCCTGCTAATCGCGGTCCGAGCCGCCGCCGTCTACAAGGTTCTAGACTGGCCGGTGAAGCGTGCGACCTGCAACGAAAGCAAAAAGAAGGATCTCCGACAGAAGCAGAGAATTTTGCACGGGGAGTTGGTGAAGAATGCCTATAGATAGGGCGTGCTGATGCCTTGTACTGCAAAACAATTACATCCCTTCGTAGAGATCAACCCAAAATACAAAGCTCCTCCACCTTTGCTTGTCCTCCTGCAGCGTTTGGTCGAGCTTTGGAAAATGCCAAAGTCATTTTCCAAAAGATCTTTGGCTCAACCATATTTTGCTCAAAGTAAATACAATCTGGTTGGTGTATTTTTTTTCTTGCAAAGTAGCTTTGAAATTAAGAGAAAAGGAAAAAGAGAAACGAAAGGCGCTGTTCTTCGTCTTCATCGTCCAAGCAGAGGGGCTAGAGTTTCCAACCTTTCTCTCCTGTCCACCGTTTCTCTGCAGATCCTCAATCCAAAAGCCATTCCCTCGAGTCCGGAAAGTAATAAAGGGAACCTTCTTCTTTTGCTACTGATCTGGCTTTCGTCCACAATTTCTCTGCAGATCATCTAATCCGAAAGCCCTAATCCATTCACCCATTTTGGATCGGTTTCGCGATTCTTGATCTTATGTCAATTCGTACGGACCCGCAAGAGTCCAAGTCGAGGTCACTATTTCTGCACATGAAGTGTCACGTGCAAAATGATGCAGCAATAAATTCTTCGGTCTCGACGGTTTGTAATTTTTGGCACATACGATTAACATCATATTATTGATTACGGAGCTGATATTTTGTAGATTGAGAATACTTGAAGACTGCTAATCGTGCAAAAATTTCAAGCAATCTTTGTACCATGATGCATCGGGGCACCACAAAATGTGCAAACCATGCTATGTGATGCTGTACGATATTTACCTAAAAAAAATAAAATGAAGCTGTTGTACTCATTTACCAAGACAAACAACAAATTTAGCCACGTTTCACCGATCTTTAATCTTCGCCTCTTCATAACAAATCCTATATCTTCTGTAGTGTTCCCCTATATAAGCAAAATTTTAATTTTTGAAAAATATCAATTCACAAAAATCAATGATTAAGATTTATAGGAGAATCAAAGAGCCAAAGAACATCATCTATTAAATTATGAGAAAAAAAAATTAAAAAACTAACAGAAGACCAAGAGATAGATGTCAGGCGCATTTCGTCTTTCCCCGGCTCCTTTACTTTTTTCTAATTTTGTGCGCTTCTTTTCTTTGTCTTGTCTAATTGTCTGTCTCCTGTCGTATAACATAATTTAAAAACATAGCCGAAAAGAGTCCGCATTAGAAGTACCCAGAGCCTAAAGTATGTATGAAGTAGCTATACCGACTTCTCCTACCATATTCGTCCTCATTTTTTTTGGGTTTTTCTTCCTTTGACTTTTTCGGCATTGACGTGCCGGCTTTTTTTTTTTTTATCGGTTCAAAACCATTTTTATTTGTTTCTCAAAACAAACATTAAAGCTTGTTGGCTGCCGGCTGTACGAGTTCTCCTGGGTCACAAAAAAAAAAAAAAAAACATTAGAGCTTGCCTACCCACCCCGCAATGGAAACGTTGGTTCGCGCTCTCAACCCTCATTCGGGAGGGGTGGGATTCGAAACTTCACGTTCCCATTGCGCGACTTAAGTGGGGTGCCGTGGGAGGTGAGTCCCCTCGCTAATGCCCCATGGATTTGCGTCGCCGGCTGTTGGCTGTACGGCGGTTCCCAGGTCATAAAAAAAAAAAAAACATTAGAGCTTGCCAAGGGGGGCTCTTAGCAAAACAAATCCCATACAGCTTAAGGTGGGTAGGCTAACCAATTTCACGGAAATGGCCTTTTTCTTTTCCCCTTTGGATTTTAACTATCCAATCCATTACTTTGTTAGTATCTCTATTATAATGGGCAAAGCTTAAGTTTAAAAACTGAAGTAACATATCACATCTTTTGGAGATAGATATATGTACTTTCCAAAAGAGCTGATTTGCACATTTCAAAGTCCTTTTCAAACTCATGGTATCATGGTGGAATAGTCACATTTGAATTTGAGCTCAATTTTGCAAAGAAATAACCCACTTATTTCTCGAGAGGAGATGGGGAATACTCTCGATGCCATTTGATTGAATATTCAATCTGGCTCTTTGTGGTTTGGAAAAAAAATTCTCCGCTTCAATCGATGCTATTACATGAAAAACAAATATGAGATAACACATTCAGTGTTTAAGATAGGTTTTGAATAGCGGTTGTGAATTCAAGTTAACTGTGTTTGGGTTTCAGGTTGAAAGAGACTAAGGGCGATGAAAGTTTGCCATTAAAGCTTTGAATCGAGGCAAGAGACCCTGAAAGAGTATTTACTGAAAGCATATAATATTTGCTGATTTGTGATGTACTCAGTAGTCACTACAAGATAACTTCTAAAAAGAGAGAATTACTTTAAGAAAAAGAGCAAAGAAGTGCCGATGCATTCGCCGACGAGATTCGCCACCACCAGATGAGGGTCTACAAAATGGTCCTGTCCTGCCCCTTCCCAGTATTCCATTCCGCTTTTGCAGCGTATCAAGTCCAAATTCTAGGATTTTTGGTTATGTGTTTTTTTTTTATTTTTCGATTTTCAAGTGCTTTTGCATCATCAGGCGTATGCTTTGAAGCATTTCCCCTTCGGTGCAAATTTCCTTTTTGCTATAAGCAGGGGCTCAAACCCTGTCATTTTCTCCCAAATTAAGCTAATCTCTCCCATTTGATCAAACGGTAGGTATAGTCCACGAACAGTTAACCATCGCAATTAAGCTAATCTCTCTCATTTAATACAAATGGTTGGGTACAAATAGTCGCAATTAAACTAATCTCTCTCATTTAATACAAATAGTAGGTACAAATAGTCCATGAAACCACCGGCCGCGGTGGCTCCACTGGATAAGATTTTGCTGATCCTCAACGAAGAGGTGAAGGGTTCAAAACCTAGGAGAGGCGCTAGGTGTATTAAGTGTGACTCAGGGGTGGTGGGTCATCCTGCTTAATTGTCACCTAGGGGTTTACAGCGCGGCTGTCGGCTGCAAGCCGGTTCCTCCAGCACCCAAAAAAAAAAAAAAAATAGTCCATGAACAGTTAACCATCACATAGCAAAAATTAGATGCTGGGACATATTTTTGCGAAAGGATAGTACTGTCTCTGATCTCATGTGAAAAAATCCAGCCCAAAGCTTAAGCTATTAGGTTGAGGGAGATTACATTAACATAATGAGCACATTAGATCTATTGTCAAGTAATATGAGACAACATTTTGGCACATACTAGCTCGTGGATAATTTCTTTAGGTTGTCTTGGAGTTTTCAAGGCTGCACTAGTGTGAACGAGGAGGCACGGAGGCCGAGTTTGTATTCACTATTCAAAATCCTCTTTTCAGATAGAATTAGAGATCATAATAAATATAGGCTTTTACTCTGCCGATCTAAAAACATAGCTTTCTTTAATAAATCGGTTGCTATTCTGCTCTAATAAATTTTTTTTTAAAAAGAAAAGTATATATTTATATAATTGTTCTTCTGTTGAGCATAATCTAAAAAATCTATCTATTTTTCAGGTCCGTTATTTAGCCTATCTCAATATCTATATTAGAAAAAATCTCGCATCTAAGCCAACTCCTTGGTCCTCATACCGAGGGAATTGATCCCGGCAGACCTAATGTCTTTCAAAAACCTAAAATTATTATATGGCTAAAAGGATGAAATACTCAATTGGAATGGACCACAGATAATAACACGATAGCATCATTTTCAAAATTAGATTCGAGCGTTATCGGATATCACGGCACATGGTTGGCTACTCATGCATACACGTCAAACCTTTGACTGATGCATATTTGCCATGTCGTCATGCATTTATGGAATAAAATAGTATTACATATGACACGCAGAGTAACGTCAAGCTTAAAAGAAGCTAAATTTTTCATCTTATTACATTTTGGAAAAAACAAATATCGTATTGGAGAATTTACAAAATTAATTCGATAGTTGCATTCAAAGATTTAATTGAAAAATAAGGAACACAAAGGGTGTTTAGGGGTTGGTAAACCTTCCTCATACTAACGGATTCCTCAAGACCGCCATCTTTGCTTTTCTCACAAACCGACTAGTCTATTCTTATAGGTGTACTACATCTCCGGTCATCCTTTTGTAATAAATATGATTAATGGGGACTCTGTCGCATCGAAATTCTAGGTAAAGGCTGTGCAATTTGAACATCGCGAAATTCTAATATAATCTTCTTTTTTGCATCTAATTTGAGGCAAGCAGACCACAAGATCTGTATTTATACAGGCTCAACAAGCTCTCTCCTCCCTCATGGACAAACTATACACTTTTCAAAACTTTGCTCCTCTTCCAACCGCTACAATCTCAGTCAACCGCTCATCCTCAGCAGTTTCAATCGCTGTGCAGACCGCACGAAAGACCTGCAAAATCATGAAGGAAAACCATCCCCAAATCAGTACATTCATCGTGAGAAGTCTGCCCAAATCGTGCATTAGCTTCCGATTCCGATGCTGATCAGTGCCTAAACAACGTGGGTCCAAGTTCGAAGACCGTGGTGCTTTTTTTAGCAGGTCCGATAATGATGACGATGAATCTAGTTCACTACATCAATTTCGTTACCGACTCTTTCTTCGTGGGCCATGTACACAGGAGGCTTCTTTAACTTAGGATTCTACGAAATTTCCCAATTGGCTGTTATGTCCACCTTTAATGTGGTCAAATTCAATGTGAACTTTGTGGCCCCGACAGTTGAATCGGGCCTAAGTAAGCAGATGCTAGAAGCCCACAAAAACAAAAGTGAAATGCTTTTGGTCAGCTTGCGCCAACCCGTGTAGAGAAATTGCTTGATGAGTTTTCCCTAATTTGTTAGGTCGGTCGCCTTTACATGCGCCGAAGAAACCGTGACCTAGATTTTGGTCGGAACGTTGAATCAGCCGCTCGGGCATACACGAGACTAGATCTAATCAAAAGGAAGAGCTAGACCCCAACGTCGAGCCGACCTTCTCGTTCGAGCCGAGCCCATTTTCAATTTCCCGAACCCGTCGTTTGCGGGTCGGAGACTAGGGCAGCAGATGAGTCGTCGGGTCGGTGATCAGGTCTAATATATTCATAGTTATGTAATTACTAAGTGCAAGGTAACACGAGACAGGACGCACCTCCAGGTCACGTTTTCGGCCAGCACCCAATCTCCGTCCCGGTCCTGGTAAGCGAGCTTCAGGTTTTCGGATTCTTCGTAGCCTGTTACACGAGAGCACCACCAAAATTGAGAATTTTTTCGTCGAATTTTTTAGGTCAAACTCGTGCAGAGAAACGGAAATGTTTGCAGAAGGGAATGATGAGTCGCGAGCTTACACAAGCTGAACATGTTGATGAGGGTGTACATGAGGGAGTGGAGGAGCGATGGAGGCTGAGATCGATCTTCCTCCCGATCCCTACGCCTTCCATTGTCACCTTCAAGTACGTGGACTCCCTGCAAACATCAACCGCCTCCCGTTTATCAGCATCAATTTGCACTCTTTCAATTGCTTTAGAACAAAAGAGTGATAGAGAGAGAACGTACTTATTGCCGGAAAAGCGGTGATGGCCCTCGCCGTCGTCGTCTCCTTCGACCTCGTCTTCCGGAGCCCCCCCGAACAGGAGCGGAAGCGTCCTGGGCACGCTCCTCTCGCAATTCCCGTTCTCCTCGTACTCGTACCCGCACTCCTCCTCGCTCCTGTCGTAGTAGCAGCCCGACTCGAGGCTCGGCCCGGGGTCGAACCGGTTCGACCCCACGGCCTCCACCATGTCCTCGTCGCAGCCCTGACCGTGGCCGCCACCGAACCCGTTCACGTTGAGGTCCAAGTCGAGCCCGTGACGCCGTCGCTGCTGCTGCTGGTGCTGCTGCTGCTGCGCTCGCACGTAGCCGTCGCTGCAGGGGAGGGCGAGACCTAGCTGGAGCTCCATAAGACCATCCAGCATCAACAACAACAACACCAACAACCCAACAGAAGGAACTCCAAATAAAATAAGCAGATCTCTCTGGGCGTCTTGTGAGACGAAACAGTGCTGAGCCTTTATCTCTCTGTTTCTCGGGGGAAGGGGTCCTGTTTTTGGGCACGATGTGGTTGCCGTGTTTGGCGTTTATATAGAGAGGAAAAAGAAAGAGAGAGAGGGAGAGGAAGAGGAAGAGGAAGAGAACTGAGTCAAGGCGGTGTTTGGTAGCGAAGGGAAGAGACAGGAAATTTGAGAATAGAGCCCGGTTTGGGCGGGTTGCCCGACAAGGTGTTGAAACGAGGGCCGATATGTCCGTTTCCCTGCCCCACTTTTGGCCGACCCACTTTCCTCTCTCTCTCTATTTTCTCTCTCTATGTGTAACCCATGAAACCCATGTCTCGAACAATTTCGTACGCATTTCGGCTCAGATTCTGTTCACAATGCGCAGCGGCAGGGATTGATTCTTGCTCGCTTTGCCTTCCCTGTGTCGATCCCGGCGAGGGGGGATGACGACGTCTTGAGGATGCTTCCAAGGCGTTCGGACTTCGGTTCGGGGGCGATTTCGAGCGATGCTTTGCCGGCCGCATTCGTTGCAGCTGATGACTTCTTCATGAATAGGGAGATAGGACGCGGATTCGAATCCACCTCAGCTGCTCGATTCAATTCACCATATACTAAAATAAGAGAAATTAAGGGGACATTAGTGTAAAATAAATGTCCGTCAAAAGGTAAACCGTTTCAGTTTACCACTTTTGCAATCGAGATTTTTCGAAAGCTTTGTCGGTGTTGTTCTTTCTCTTTCATGTAAGCATATTTTATCATATCCTGCGAAATTTATGTGTGATTCCTAATTCATTTGTCAATTGTCAAAGTTATTTTAGATTGCTTATTGATGGTTTTTTCCTTTAAAAAAAAATTATATAAGCCCTCTGCCACTTAACAGCTTTTTTTTTATTTTATTTGAGTTAAATTCTTTTTTTTCCCCGAAATAGTATGGAAGCCAAGGATGGGTGTGTTTAAGTGAATGACTTTTTTGCGAATTAATTTTCTGGACCTTCATATATTTGGTTTCGTTGAAGATGATCAGCTGACTTAAAACTATTTATGGTTAAAGAAAATATACATGCTTAAAGTTTGGAAAATGAATACTCTAACATAAAATGGAGAACTTTACCAAAAAAAAAAAACATAAAATGGAGAACATTTCTGGAAAATAAATTTCTAAAAATCATTTTCTTTTCATCATGAAATTCCCCCCGCCCAAAAAACACGTCCTAAATTTCAATTTTTCATTTACGTTCTTCTTCATTATATATGCGCGTACGTTGGGTGCCTTCACTTAATTGGTTTTCCCCTCTCGTTTGACAAAAGAAACTCACAAGAGTCATTTTCCTTTGATTTTCTCGACTCCAGGAATGGCCCTAAAGTCAAGTGGCCTAGCATAAGTCACTCGTCCTTTTCGACCGACGATGCAAGAATCAAAATCTTCTTCCCACTTCGAGAGAAAAAAACCACAAAAGCTACAAGCCAACGTCTAAAATGGACCATCCCTCCAATGCAAATCCACGACATTCGTTCTTGTGTACAAGGCACGTTCGTTCTTTCAATTTTTTGTCCCAAAAGTAAACTACATATGTCTAAAGTGAAACGATACTTCCCATTTGGGTGCACAATCTTCTCTAGTCTCTTTCCTCTTTTCCTCTCTTTTCCTCTTATTAAATTTAATCTGTTTCTTATAGTCCTACCTAGTATTGAGGTGGGTCCATCCCACTTATGGCAAAAGATTATTAAAAAGGAGAGGGGCTTCTTTCTCTTTGTTCTAGAAGGTGTCATTAGCAATTAGCATTGAATTATGACGTAGTTTCACCCTTCCACGGGGAATACTAAGCTCGAAATGATTAGTGAATAATCACCTCACAAGGAAATATACATATTATGTAAATTACTTTAACGGGTGCCTTAAGCACACTCATTAAATGAATGACCAGAAAAATAATACGGTTTTTAATGCATTAACTATTTTAATAATAAAGTGTAGATATGTTTAAAATTGGAATCTTCTTTACACAATATGCAAATAAGTATCTGGAAAAAATATTTGTTGACAAAATTACCCATGGACAAAGCATAAGTTCTTTAATTCCTAGATGCCATGTTGTCGTTAAGACTAGGAGGACGGAACATATGACTGGATAATTATTTGGTGGGTTATCCTATTAAAAAACAAAGGATACTTGAGAGTTCCAAAATTCGATACTATTTTAAACCAAGGACAAAACGAAAATTATTGTTTTATTTGTTTCTATCCTACGTGGAGTCTGCGTAGAACGGAAACTCAAGAAAACAACGTTAGTAATTTCTTAGTTTTTAAATTGAGCAGACAGAATCTGGAGGAACAATAAAGAGC